>LR738713.1:562170663-562316240 GCA_902687465.1 Secale cereale | reverse complement strand
GGGGTCGCAGCTAAGCCCCTGAGTGAGAGGGTTGCTCTTCACTCGGAGTGGTTTTTGTAACTTAGGCGATTACGGGGTCGCAGCTAAGCCTCCGAGTGAGAGGGCTGCTCTTCACTCGGAGTGGTTTTTGTAACTTAGGCGATTACGGGGTCGCAGCTAAGCCCCCCGAGTGAGAGGGTTGCTCTTCACTCGAAGTGATTTTTGTAACTTATGCGAATCGGATTCGCAGCTAAGCACCCACTGGGGGATTTGAGGACAAGCATCTTTGTAACCAACAATCATTAAGGGATTGCTGCAAACTTGTCTTTGAAAACAAACTCGAAGATTCTTATTACAACTCGACTGATCGAGTGCTTCAATTATAGAAGCGGCGGAGCAGATCCGCGTTCCACGCACGGGGTTCATCCTTTTTCTTGGCCATGTTGTAGATGTGGTAAGCTCCGATGTGTAGTACCTTGGTGACGATGAAGGGGCCTTCCCAAGCTGGTGCAAGCTTGTGCGGTCACTTTTGGCGTACTCAAAGGACCAGGTCTCCTTCCTGGAATGCTCGGCTTCGGACATTGCGGGCATGGAATCGACGCACGTCCTGTTGGTAAATGGTCGAGCGGATCAAAGCCGTCTCGCGTTCTTCCTCCAGGAGGTCGACTGCATCTTGATGGGCTTGCTCCGCTTCTGCCTCGGAGAAGAGTTCTACTCGGGGGGCGTTGCGTAACAAATCACTTGGCAGCACGGCCTCAGCTCCATAAACCATGAAGAAGGGGGTATGGTCAGTCGACCGGTTCGGAGTTGTTCTTAATCCCCATAAGACACAGTTCAGTCACCCAAGCTCCGACAGCATGCTTGAGGTCGCGCATAAGCCGCGGCTTCAGGCCCTGGAGGATCAAACCATTTGCTCTTTCTGCCCGTCCATTCGATTGCAGATGCGCTACGGATGCGTAGTTGACTTGTGTACCTTGGGAGGAACAGAAAGTTCTGAATTTGTCCGAGTCAAAGTTGGAGCCGTTATCCGTGATGATGCTGTGGGGGACTCCGTATCTGAATATCAGTTCTCTGATGAAGCTGATGGCTGTGCTCGAGCCGAGGTTCTTGATGGGCTTGGCTTTGATCCATTTGGTAAACTTGTCGACTGCCACGAGCAAGTAAGTGAATCCGCTCCTGCCGGTTTTGAAGGGACCAACCATGTCCAACCCCCAAACAGCAAATGGCCAAACCAGCAGGATGGTCTTCAAGGCAGACGCGGGTTTATGGGACATGTTGGAGTAGAATTGGCAGCCTTCGCACTTGTCCATGGATATCCTTTGCCATCTCATTTGCTCGGGGCCAGTAAAATCCGGCTCGGTATGCTTTGGCCACAATAGTCCGAGGGGAAGCGTGGTGGCCACAAGTTCCCGAGTGAATCTTGTTCAGAATCAGTCGACCTTCTTCTGGGGTAATGCAGCGCTGAGCGACTCCCATGACACTCTCCTTGAAGAGTTGATCTTGAATGACAGTGAAAGCTTTGGATCGATGGACGATCTAATGCGCCTCCTCTTCATCCTTAGGGAGTTCTTGCCTGAGCAAGTATGCTATGTACGGCACCGTACAGTCGGGCGTGATCACCAAAATCTCCATGATTAGGTCGACCACCGCAGGAACTTCGACTTTAGTCGGATCAGACGCGCTAATTGGTTGCGGGGGCTCCTCCATGAAGGGGTCCTCTTTGACTGAGGGGGTGTGCAGGTGCTCTAAAAACACATTCTTGGGTATAGGCTTCCGAGTGGACCTCATCTTCGCGAGATCATCAGCAAGCTGGTTCTTGATTCTGGGCACGTGGTGGATCTCTAAACCTTCAAACTTCTTTCCAGCTTCCGCACTGCACTGCAATAACTGGTCATTGCTGGGCTTCTCACGTCCCACTCCTTCAGAACCTGATTGACCACTAAGTCTGAGTCGCCGTAAACCATCGGGCGACGGACGCCGAGTGAGATGGCCATACGCAACCCGTATAAGAGCGCCTCGTATTCAGCTTCATTGTTTGAAGAGTCGAAGTGGATTTGAAGGACATAACTGAGCTTGTCACCTCTGGGGGACACCAAAACCACACCTGCACCAGATACGTTCAACATCTTGGATCCGTCAAAGAACATGGTCCAGTGGTCCGACTGTATCTGAGTCGGCTGCTCCTGTTCGATCCATTCGGCCACAAAATCTGCTATTGCCTGAGACTTGATAGCTTTCTTCGCTCCAAACTTGATATCTAGCGGAAGGAGTTCAATCGCCCATTTCGCCACTCGACCAGTTGCATCTCGGTTGTTCAAGATTTCTGACAGTGGGGCGTCGCTGACGACTGAGATCGAATGACCCGAGAAGTAATGAGCAACTTTCTTTGTGGTCAAGCAAATCCCATACACAAACTTCTGGTAATGCGGGTATCTTTGCTTGGAGGGAGTCAATACTTCGAAAATGTAGTAGATTGGGCGTTGGACTTTGTAGGATTTGCCTTCTTATTCCCGCTCGACCGTAAGTACGGTGCTGACAACTTGTCTGGTGGCTGCGATGTACAGTAAAAGAGGCTCCTTGCTGACTGGGGCAGCAAGCACCGGCTGGGTGGAAAGCAGGGCTTTGAGCTTTTCAAACGCTGCTTCAGCTTCAGGATTGCACTCGAACTTTTCAGATTTCTACATCAGTCGGTAGAGAGGTAGCGCCTTCTCACCGAGATGGGAAATGAATCGACTCAATGCGGCCAAACAAGGAAACCGAGCAACTTACCTCCGGGAACTCCGAACGTACACTTCGACGGATTAAGCTTGATATCATAGCTTCTCAAATTTGCGAATGTCTCGGTGAGGTCGGTCAGCAGGTCGGAACCTTTGCGTGACTTGACCACGATGTCATCCATGTATGCTTGCACGTTTCGACTGATTTGCTTCAGTTGGCACTTTTGAATCATGCGCATGAAGGTAGCGCCGACATTCTTGGACTGAAAGGCACGCTGACATAACAAAAACACCCGAATGGGGTGATGAAGGCTGTCTTGATTTCATCGGGTCCAAACAGTCGGATCTGATGGTACCCGAAATATGTGTCCAGAAAAGACAAACGCTCGCATCCCACAGTCGAGTCGACTATCTGATCGATGCGGGGGAGATGAAAATGATCTTTCACGCAGGCCCGATTGATATGCTTGAAATCGATGCACATGAGAAGGGATTTGTCCTTCTTGGGGACGATGACCACATTGGCGAGCCACTCGGAGTGGTAGATCTCACAGATGAACTCAGCTGCCAGAAGCCGAGCCACCTCTTCGCCAATTGCTTTTCTCTTCTCCGCGGCGGACCGACGGAGATGTTCCTTCACGGGTTTCACCTTTGGGTCGACTCGCAAACGATGCTCAACCAGTCCCCTGGGCACACCTGGCATGTCGGATGGTTTCCATGCGAAGATGTCCCAGTTCTCACGGAGGAACTGGATGAGCGCTTCTTCCTATTTACTGTCGAGCGTTGTTGAAATGTGGGTCGGAGTTGCATTGGGGTCGGTGGGGTGAATGTGCGCAGGCTTCGTCTCCCCTACCGACTGGAAGGCTGACTCGAAAGCTGGCTTCTTAGCCCACAACAAGTCACTCGGATCCACATTCTTTTGGTACTCCTCCATCTCCACTGCCTCCATCTACTCGTCAGCAATCTTCGAGCCTTTCTGGAAGCACTCTTCTGCATTCTGCCAATTCCCTATGACGGTTATAACGCCGTTGGGTCCCGGCATCTTCAGTTTGAGGTACACATAACACGGTCGAGCCATGAACCTGGCGTAGACAGGCCTACCCAGAATGGCATGGCGTTGTGGAAGTCCACCACCTCAAACGTTAGCTTTTCTTTGCGGAAATTCTTGAATCGTCGAAAACCACGTCGAGTGAGATTTGACCAAGTGAGTCGGCTTCCTTTTCGGGGATTACCCCGTGGAATCTCATGTTACTCTCACTTAGCTTGGACATCGGAATGCCCATCCCGCTGAGGGTTTCAACATACAGAATGTTCAAGCCACTGCCGCCATCCATCAGAACTTTGGTCAATCAAGTGCCCTCGACAACTGGGTCGGGCACCAACGCTTGCCGCCCAGGGGTTGCAATATGCGCGGGGTGGGCGGACTGGTCGAATGTGATGGGAGTCTTGGACCATTTCAGGTACGTCGTAGTTGCCGGGGCAACCATGTTGACTTCTCTGTTGATAACTTCCAGTCGACTTTTTCTTTCGACATCAGCAAAAATCATCAGGGTGGAGTTGATCTGGGGGTAATCTCCATCTCCTACTTTGTCTTCGGTCTCTTATGATTCCTTCTCTTTCTTAGCTGGCTGATCTTTTTGGAAGTTCTGAATCAAGAGCCGACACTGTCGATTGGTGTGCTTGGGATAAACCAAGTTCCCTTCTTCATCTTTCTTCGTGTGGATAGGAGACGACAGGTCGAGCACGTCATTCCCTGCTTGATCTTTCACTTTCTTGGGGACCTAGGGGACTTTAGGTTTCCCTTTGCCATTCCCTTGGTTAACGACCGCAGCTTCGCCTTGAACTGCCAGCTCGGCCTTGCGCTTAGGCTTCCGATTGGAATTCTGGTCATCCTGACCGACTGGTTTCTTGCCGCTACGGAGTCGATCGGCTTCTTCTCCATTAGCATACCGACCGGCTATTTCCATCATCCGGGACAGGGACATATCTCCCGTTCGACCGAACTTCAGGTTCAACTCTCTATACCGTACGCTCTCCTTGAAGGCGCAGACTGCTTGATGTTCGGACACGTTTTCCACCGTGTGATGCAAGGTGGTCCACCTTTGGATGTAATCTCTCAGGGTTTCATTCGGCTTCTGTACGCAATGTTGCAACTCCGCAAGCCCTGCGGGCCGTTTACAGGTGCCTTCGAAGGTCCTGATAAACACTCGGGCCAGCTCTTCCCAACTGTAAATGCTCCCGGGGGCCAACTGATTTAGCCATGCCCGGGCTGAGCCATCTAGCATCAGGGGGAGGTGCTTCATGGCCATGTCGTCATTGCCGCCACCGATCTACACGGCCACTCGGTAATCCTCGAGCCAGGTGTTCGGCTTTGACTTGCCGGTGAACTTACTCACTCCCGCCGCCAATATGAAGTTGGGGGGATCTCAGCAGCCCTAATAGCACTGCTAAAGCATTCGGGCCCAGAGACGGATGCTCGGCTTCCACTCGGACGATCTCTGCCTTGCTCTTCTCTGTACGCTCTGTTCCTGTCGACCAGGCTCTGCACAAGAATAGATCTTGCATCAAAGCCGGGCCTTCTGGGATCTGGGGGAATCCTCTGCTTGTCGTCCCACAAGTGCCTGCCTTCGTGTCGCCTGGGCGAGTATGACCCTCTTCCCGGAGGAGGCGTTGGCACTCGACGACGGTTGTTGTGACCGGGTCAACAATCATACCGCTCATCATTCCGACCCAGATGCCGGTCTTGACGGGGCCCGCGGTCTTCACGCCTCGGGGGCGATCTTGGGCTGTGAGCCGACCAGACAGTGTCTGCCGCCATTGATCTGCTGTGAATCTTGTTATGCAACTTAGAGACATCCACGTTCTGCTCTCCTGCCGTCCGGAGCAGCGCTCGATCTGCTGCAAGCCTCTCCCAGCCTTCGACTGAGACGGTCGGATAGAATCTGCGATGCGGGCTGCGGCTTCAAGGTTCTGGATAGGCGTTCGGAACACCTGAGTTTCACGCGGGAACGACTGTTGTGGCCGTCGGCTGGATTCGGGAATCAGTCGGCGGACTCGTTCGTCGAGTGAGCGCTGGATATTTTCCAGTCGCGCGCGCTCAGCCACGGTGGCTAGGCGCGTGGCTTCCAGGGCCCGAGCCTCCGGGGAATCTCCCACGACAGGGGTGTAAAGTGCATCTTCATTGCAGTGGCAGAGCTCGTCCCTCTGCTCGGCAGTCAGGGCTTGGGGAATGTACCCGTCGTGGTCGTATGACTCACCATTGCCGCTACCGCCGTCTCCGTCGCGAAGATACCCTAGCGGACTGCGACATGAGTCG
Organism: Secale cereale; assembly: GCA_902687465.1. Taxonomy (NCBI): domain Eukaryota; kingdom Viridiplantae; phylum Streptophyta; class Magnoliopsida; order Poales; family Poaceae; genus Secale; species Secale cereale. The sequence continues at coordinate 562,310,228 of LR738713.1, read as the reverse complement.
ACCATGAGAACTTTAGCTGCAGGATCGCTGCTTTCACACTCGGAAAGCGAATCTATGGGCTCAATCGACGGATTGACCAGCCGTAGAGGTATTCGTCGGGATCGATGGCCGCAACTTGAGGGGTAGCCGTTTGGCGGGCCACCGCGTGTTTCACCCACCGCTGGAGCCGCGAACGACCAGATCGCTTGCGGCGGCGTCCAGCGAGGACGACGGGCGATGAAGGAGCCTGTCGATACTGAGTCGATGGCTGCCGGAGAAGGACGCCGCAAGCACTGGCACAGAAGTGCGCGGCCCCGCAGACGGGCAACGCCTTGACGTCGAGGGGGGCCTCCTGTAGTCAAGCGGAGTCATCGGCGACGAAGACGAGCGCGCCGAGTCGGATCTCTCGGCCCAGCGCCAAACCATCGCCGGAAACCATGATGATGGAGGCCGGAGAAAAAGTTTGCAACCTCACCGGAAGCTGCTAAGACACCTGCCCCACAGTGGGCACCAACTATCGTGGTTCTAAGTCTGACAGTACGAGTAGGGGGTATGTAAGGGGAGGCAAGGTCCTAGCTACGGTGAGATTGTACACAAGATGTTTACGAGTTCGGGCCCTTCTCGAAGGAAGTAAAAGCCCTACGTCTCGGTGCCCGGAGGCGGTCGAATGGAATGTATATGTGTGTTTGAGTTACAGGGGGTGCGAACCCTTGTACTAGAGGAGGGGGTGGCTTGTATAGAGTGCGCCAGGACCCCAACCATCCCCATGTTACAAAAGGTTCAATGTACATAAAGGCAGTGCGGTACTGATAACACCTGCAATAAAGAGTGATAAAGGCATTAATTGTCATAGAATGAATGCCGGACCGTTGCTGTCCTAAGGAACCTTTGACCTTCGGGGGTCGAGTGTCCTTGAATGATCGAGTGGAGTTGACTCGTCTGAGAAAGGGTATTCGGTCGAGTGATATGTCCTCTTGGGCCATTACAGTCGACCGTTCTTGCTGTCTTCGAGTTGCCTTTTAACTTTTGGGGTAGTTACCTTGGGTGGGGTACCTGGGTCGGGCCCGTGACACTACCCTAGGTCTGTAACATCATCAGCACCCTAGATCCATATTCCATTGTGGTGAAGCTTCGTGGTGTCGGTGGGGGCCTCCAATTAAGTTGTGGAGATAACCCCAACCTTTGTGGTGTTCGGAGCTCAATCATTGTAATGTAAAGCTCCGGGCAAGCGTCGGGGTCTCCAATTAGGTTGTGGAGATTGCACTGAGCAATTTGTATGGGTTCGGTGACCGCCCCCAATGGTTGCCATTTGTACGGGTTCGGTGACCGCCCTCAATGGTCCCATAGTGGAATCACGGCACCTTGCATTGTGCGAGGGCGGGAGGAGATTACGGTGGCCCTAGTGGCTTCTTGGGGAGCATTGTGCCTCCACACCGCTCCAAACAGAGATTAGCATCCGCAAGGGTGTGAACTTCGGGATACATCGTCGTCTCTGCGTGCCTCGGTTTTCTCTTACATGAGCCTTTTAATTATGCACTTTACTTTGTGATAGCCATATTGTTTCTTGCTATATATCTTGCTATCACCTAGTAGTTTATCTTGCTTAGCATAAGTTGTTGGTGCACATAGGTGAGCCTAGTTGTTGTAGGTTTTGTGCTTGTCAAATTAACCGCTAAGTTTATTCCACATTTGTTCCAGCCTAAACCGTAATTATTTTAAAGCGCCTATTCACCCCCCTCTAGGGGACATCCATGATCTTTCAATTGGTATCAGAGCCTCGTCTCTCTTTATAGGGCATAACCTCCTAGAGAGTAATGATGTCGACTAGGGTTTTAGGATTCTCTAACCCTCTTAGTTTCGATGGCACAAATTTTGATGTTTGGGTAATTGATACTTCCATTTTGCATCATGCTTTTATGTTGATATTATTGCACTATGTGCTGTTATTACACATTATGTCACAATTGTTATGCCTTTTCTCTCTTATTTTACAAGGTTTCATGAAGAGGGAGAATGGCGGCAGCTGGAATTCTGGGCCGGAAAAGGAGCAAACATTGGAAACATATTCTGCACAACTCAAAAAGCTCCGAAACTCCACGAGACACCGTTTTAGAAAATATAAAAAAATATCTGGCGAAAGAGATTTACGAGGGGGCCACCACCTGTCCACGAGGGTGGGGGGCGCCCCCCTCTGGGCGCGCCCCCTGCCTCGTGGACCACCCGGTGACCCCCCGATGCCCATCTTCTACTATATGGGATGTTTTGACCTGGAAAAAAAATCATAAGGAGGCTTTTGGGACCAGACGCCGCCGTCTCAAGGCGGAACCTTGGCTGAAACCAATCTAGGGCTCCAGCAGAGCTGTTCTGCCGGGGATACTTCCCTCCGGGAGGGGGAAATCGTGACCGATTATCACCAACAACTCTCCCATCTTGGGGAGGGTTATCACCAGCACCATCTTCACCAGTACCATCTCCTCTCAAACCCTAGTTCATCTCTTGTATCCAATCTTTGTATCCAAACCTCAGATTGGTACCTGTGGGTTGCTAGTAGTGTTGATTACTCCTTGTAGTTGATGCTAGTTGGTTTACTTGGTGGTAGATCATATGTTCAGATCCATTATGCATATTAATACCCCTCTGATCATAAACAATATTATGTCTTGTGAGTAGTTACTTTTGTTCCTGAGGACATGGGAGAAGTCTTGCTATAAGTAGTCTTGTGAATTTGGTATTCATTCGATATTTTGATGAGATGTATGTTGTCTCTCCTCTAGTGGTGTCATGTGAACGTCGACTACATGACACTTCACCATTATTTTGGCCTAGAGGAAGGCATTTGGAAGTAATAAGTAGATGATGGGTTGCTAGAGTGACAGAAGCTTAAACCCTAGTTTATGCGTTCCTTCGCAAGGGGCTGTTTTGGATCCATATGTTTCATGCTATGGTTAGGTTTACCTTAATACTTCTTTTGTAGTTGCGGCTTGCAATAGAGGTTAATCATAAGTGGGAGGCTTGTCCAAGTAAGGAAAGCACCCAAGCACCGGTCCACCCACATACCAAATTATCAAAGTACCGAACGTGAATCATATGAACATGATGAAAACTAGCTTGACGATAATTCCCATGTGTCCTCGGGAGCGTTTTCCTTCATATAAGAGTTTGTCCAGGCTTATCCTTTGCTACACAAAGGATTGGGCCATCTTGCTGCACCTTATTTACTTTTACTATTTGTCACTTGCTGCCAATTACCTTATCACAAAACTATCTATTACCGATAATTTCAGTGCTTGTAGAAAATACCTTACTGAAAACTGCCTATCATTTCCTTCTGCTCCTTGTTGTGTTCGACACTCTTACTTATAAAAAGGACTACGATAGATCCCCTACACTTGTGGGTCATCAAGACTCTTTTCTGGCGCCGTTGCCGGGGAGTGAAGCGCCTTTGGTAAGTGGAATTTGGTAAGGAAAAATTTATATAGTGTGCTGAAATTTACTGTCACTTGTTACTATGGCTCATCATCCTTTGAGGGGCTTGTTCGAGGTATCTTCACCCCGACCAGAGGAGAAAAGAGTTGCTCCTCAACCTACTAAACCTACTGAAAATGTTTGCTTTGAATTCCTTCGGGTATGATAGAGAAACTGCTAGATAATCCCTTTACAGGAGACGGAACACTGCATCCCGATTTGCATCTAATTTATGTGGATGAAGTTTGTGGATTATTTAAGCTTGTAGTTATGCCCGAGGATGTTATCAAGAAGAAGGTCTTCCCATTATCTTTGAAGGGAGATGCATTGACTTGGTTTAGGCTATGTGATGATATTGGATCATGGAACTATAATCGGCTGAAGTTGGAATTTCATCAGAAGTTCTATCCCATGCATCAGGTTCATCGTGATCGTAATTATATTTATAATTTTTTGCCTCGTGAAGGAGAAAGCATCGCTCAAGCTTGGGGAGGCTTAAGTCAATGTTATATTCATGCCCCAATCACGAGCTCTCAAGAAAAATGAGCATTCAAAATTTTTATGCTCAGCTTTCTCTCAATAATCACACCATGCTCGATAATTTTTGTTCTGGTTCTTTTATGTTGAAGACTGTTGAATTCAAATGGGATTTATTGGAAATAATTACATGCAACTCTGAAGATTGGGATCTCGACGAAGGTAAGGAGTCCGGTATGACCCCTAAGTTTGATTGTGTTAAAGCTTTTATGGATACCGATGTTTTCCGTGAGTTTAGCACTAAATATGGGCTTGACTCTGAGATAGTAGCTTCTTTCTGTGAATCTTTTGCTACTCATGTTGATCTTCCCAAGGAGAAGTGGTTTAAATACCATCCTCCCATTGAAGTAAAAGTAGTTGAACCTGTTAAAGTTGAAGAAAAGACTATCACTTATAATGTTGATCCTATTGTTCCTACTGCTTATATTGAGAAACCACCTTCCCCTGTTAGAATAAAGGATCATGCTAAAGCTTCAACTGTGGTTCATAAGAGTAATACTAGAACACCTACACCCTCTGAGCAAATTAAAGTTGAACCTAGTGTTGCTATGGTTAAAGATCTCTTGGTTGAAAATTTAGATGGACATGTTATTTACCTCCAAGAGGAAGCTGCTAGAATAGCCAAACCCGATGCTAGGAATAAACATAGACCTGTTGTAGGCTTGCCTGTTATTTCTGTTAAAACAGGAGATCATTGCTATCATGGTTTATGTGACATAGGTGCTAGTGTGAGTGTAATCCCTCATTCCTTATATAAAGAAATTATGCATGATATTGCACCTGTTGAGTTAGAAAGGATTGATGTTACTATTAAGCTTGCTAATAGAGACACTATTTCACCAGTTGGGATTGTTACAGATGTTGAAGTTTTGTGTGGGAAGGTTAAATACCCTGCTGATTTTCTTATTCTTAGTTCTCCACAAGATGATTTTTGTCCCATCATATTTGGTAGATCCTTCTTGAATACTGTTAATGCTAAGATAGACCGCGTAAAAGATATTGTTACTGTTGGTTTAGGGGATATGTCTCATGAGTTTAACTTTGCTAAATTTCGTAGACAACCCCATGATAAGGAATTACCTAGTAAGGATGGAATTATTGGTCTTGCTTCTATTGCTGTGCCCCCTAATGATCCCTTAGAACAATATCTGCTAGACTATGAAAATGATATGTATAGGAATGAGAGGAGGGAAATAGATGAAATATTCTTTAAGCAGGGACCCGTATTGAAAAACAACTTGCCTGTTAAAATCCTAGGGGATCCTCCTCCACCCAAGGTTGTGAAGGAAATATGCCCTATAGGCAATAATAAAGATGTTATTTGTATTTCCTTATATCATGATAAATGTCTTTTATTCATGCTAGAATTGTATTAACCGGAAACTTAATACATGTGTGGATACATAGACAAAACAGTATGTCCCTAGTATGCCTCTACTAGACTAGCTCATTGATCAAAGATGGTTATGTTTCCTAGCCATAGACATGAGTTGTCATTTGATCAAACGGGATCACATCATTAGGAGAATGATGTGATGGACAAGACCCATCTGTTAGCATAGCACTATGATCGTTTAGTTTTACTGCTATTGCTTTCTTCATGACTTATACATGTTCCTATGACTATGAGATTATGCAACTCCCGAATACCGTAGGAACACCTTGTGTGCTATCAAACGTCACAACGTAACTGGGTGATCATAAAGATTCTCTACAGGTGTCTCCGAAAGTATTCGTGGTGTTGGCATAGATCAAGATTAGGATTTGTCACTCTGAGTGTCGGAGAGGTATCTCTGGGCCCTCTCGGTAACACACATCACAATAAGCCTTGCAAGCAAAAGACTAATGAGTTAGTCACGAGATGATGTGTTACGGAACGAGTTAAGAGACTTACCGATAACGAGATTGAACTAGGTATGGAGATACCGACGATCGAATCTCGGGCAAGTAACATACCGATGACAAAAGGAACAACGTATGTTGTTATGCGGTTTTGAGCGATAAAAGATCTTCGTAGAATATGTAGGAGCCAATATGAACATCCAGGTTCCGCTATCGGTTATTGACCGGAGATGAGTCTCGGTCATGTCTACATAGTTCTCGAACCCGTAGGGTCCGCACGCTTAACGTTTGATGACGATCGGTATTATGAGTTTATGAGTTTTGATGTACCGAAGGTAGTTCGGAGTCCCGGATGAGATCACGGACATCACGAGGAGTCTCGAAATGTCCGAGACATAAAGATTGATATATTGGACGACTATATTCGGACACCGGAAGTGTTCCGGAAAAGTTTCGGATTTAACTGGATTGCCGGAGGGGGTTACCGGAACCCCCTACGAGGGGGGATGGTCCATAGTGGGCCTTGAGGAAAGAAGAGAGGCAGCCCATAGAGGCTGGACGGCGCCCCACCTAGGGATCCTAGTTGGACTAGGATTGGGGGGGCGCCACCTCTCCTTCTTTTCCTTTCCCTCTCTTCCTTCTTGGTGGACTCCTACTAGGAATAGGATTGCAATCCTATTCCTAGTAGGATTGCCGTAGCCGCACCATAGGAGGCCGGCCGGCCCTCCCCTCTTGCTCCTTTATATACGGGGGGCAGGGGGGCACCCAAAGACACACAAGTTGAATTGTTCCAGCCGTGTGCGGTGCCCCCCTCCACAGAAACACACCTCGGTCATACCGTTGCAGTGCTTAGGCGAAGCCCTGCGCCGGTAAATACATCATATCCGTCACCACGCCGTCGTGCTGACGAAACTCTCCCATGAAGCTCAACTGGATCAAGAGCTCGTGGGACGTCATCAAGCTGAACGTGTGCTGAACGCGGAGGTGCCGTACGTTCGGTGCTTGATCGGTTGAATCGCGAAGAAGTTCGACTACATCAACCACGTCACTTGACGCTTCCGCTTCCGGTCTATGAGGGTACGTAGACACACTCTTCCCTCTCGTTGCTATGCATCTGGTAGATAGATCTTGCGTGATCGTAGGAAAATTTTAAAATACTACGTTCCCCAACAGTGGCATCATGAGCCAGGTCTATGCGTAGATGATATGCACGAGTAGAACACAATGAGTTGTGGGCGATACTAGTCATACTGCTTACCAGCATGTCATACTTTGCTTCGGCGGTATTGTGAGATGAAGCGGCCCGGACCGACATTACGCGTACGCTTACGCGAGACTGGTTTCACCGTTACGAGCACTCGTTGCTTAAAGGTGACTGGCGGGTGTCTGTCTCTCTCACTTTAGCTGAATCAAGTGTGGTTACGCCCGGTCCTTGTGAAGGTTAAAACAACACATACTTGACGAAACATCGTTGTGGTTTTGTATGCGTAGGTAAGAACGGTTCTTGCTAAGCCCGTAGCAGCCACGTAAAACTTGCAACAACAAAGTAGAGGACGTCTAACTTGTTTTTGCAGGGCATGTTGTGATGTGATATGGTCAAGACATGATGAGTTATACGGTTTTGTATGAGATGATCATGTTTTGTAATGTTATCGGCAACTGGCAGGAGCCATATGGTTGTCGCTTTATTGTATGAAATGCAATCGCCATGTAATTGCTTTACTGGATGGGGCCGAGGCGCGGTCTGCTAGGCGTCCACTCCCCACGATCACGGGGTGGGGAGAGGTCGCCTCACCCGTCCCTTCGGTCCTGCACGTTCGCCACGTGCCTCCCATGCGTTCGAGGTGGCGATCGGTGGAGGCGGGAAACCGAGCCGTCGCTGGTTGGGGCGGCGGGTCGGTCCCAGCCGCCCTTCGCCTTCTGTGTCTTGATTGGCCGAGCGGGGCGGTCGAGCTCCAGCCCCGCCCCTTTATAAAGGGCGGAGGGAGGGGACGGCGCCCCGCACTCCTCCATCTTCTTTCTCCTTCAGCTTCTGCTCCTTTCTTTTGTCTGCCATGAAGAAGGAAAACCTCGGCTCCTTAACGGTGGCGGCGAGGGTCGCTGCTCGACAGCGCGTCCCCCCTTCTCCTGCACCCGCAGTGGCCGAACCAGCCACGAGGGGAAGAGGGAGGGGGCGGGGCCGTGGGCGAGGCCGTGGTGCTCGGGGAAGAGGAGGACGGGGTGGCTCGCCGGCCTCGCCCCCGCCAGCAGCTCCTCGTCCAGTAGAAGGTCATGTTGGAGATGACCCCTGTGAGTTCTTCATTAGGATGCGAGGGTCGCCGCGCCGTCGCCTTCGTCTCCCGACTCCGTTTGCGCGGGAGATGGAGGTGAACCCGCCGGAGTCGCTGCGGCTGCACATGAGGGGTTGTGGGATCAGTGGCATGCGGGCCCGCGTTGACTTCCCTGCCCCTCACGTGATGTATCTTCGCCAAGGATGGAAGAGGTTCGCTCGCATCCACAGCCTGACGGATGGGCTCACCCTCCACTTCAAGTTGATGGGGGACGACCACCTCTCCGTCAAGGTCTTCGGGCACCTCGGGACTCGCGCGAGGTGCTGCATGGAGAGCTCCTCTGATGACGAAGACTCCTCCTTGAACGAGGGTGACGAGGAGGACAGCGACAACGACAACAAGGGCGGGGGACGGCAGGATGACGGGTCCGACTAGGTGTCCGGCGCCGCTCCTGGTGGCACCGGCGACCCCATCATCCGCGTCTCCGGCTCCTTGAACTTCTCGGGGCCGTCTCCTTGGCGGCTGGCGTAGGGAGGCTGCGGAAGAGGAAGAGGAAGAAGGCGGGTGGCAAGGTCGTCATGTCGGAGCACGCGGGCACTGACGCCTTCGTCTCCTACTGACATCCTGCTGCCTCGTCTTCGAGCTCAGTCTCCGGCGCCGTCATCACCGTCCAGCCTTGGGGAGGCCGCCGAGATGCCTTCTCGGTGTCTTCTGCCACCCGTAGCTCGCCTAGGCGCCCCTTTTGCCCTTCTCGCCTCCTTGACCTATCTCCTGAGGAGAGGGACAAGAAAGGCATTACGGGCATCTTATCTATTTTTAGTCTGTAAGCCTTCGGGCATCTGTTAAGTTTAAAACTTGTAATCCCCTTATTCATGTTTTTCATTCCCTACGGACTGTACCTGAATGGAATGTTTTTAATGAAAAAGGAATGTTTGCCGGGTCATTTGTTCGTAGGTAAAAACCCACAACAGGGAATAAAGCCATGATATCCTCAGGATAAACATTTTCTCGCCCGGCAACAGGCCCTGCCGTTTCCCTACTTCACTCGACCTTTCTCACGCCTTTGGCGGAGGCAGGGATGAAACGGGCTTAGGCTCCTCGTTTTATCCTTTTGCTGCCGCGACTACGACCAAACCTAGTCCCAGGAACGAGCCTTAGGGCCTATAGTTATGGGAGCATGGTAGCTTAAGGAAAAGAATGAGGTTTCACATAACTCAGTCCATAACGGAATGCATGATAAGGGAAAAAGGACTTATCTGAAGCTGCAGCCCCCGGCAACCCTGGTCTGCCGTGGGCGAATTCTTGCTCTTGCATCCCTCGGCAACACTGGCTTGCCGGCGCCTAGGCACTGATTTGTTCTTCTTTCCTCCCTCCAAGTGGCTTTGGCAAGGATGCCTGTGCGTCCTGTAAACCAAGGAAGACAGAGGAAAGACAAATACTCGACCTCTAAGCTTGGGGTTAGCCGCTACTAAGCACTATCAACCCTAACCAAGGACGAGACTCGACTCAGCATGCATGCTAAAACTTAGGGCGCCAGTGCTTCATTTATTTATGCTCAGGGTCTGCGCCTGGCTTTGTACAAAGGGTTACATGCCTTGCCGGCAAGGCTCGTACAAAAGGGTGGCTTTCGGGAGGCCCGGCAAGCCGCGCCTTATGGGTAAAACTTGCGAAGATGCTCGATGTTCCTGGAATTACTCACCGGAACGGCATCCTCGATCTCCAGGCATACAGCGCCAGGCCTGGTGACTCGTATTACCCGATAAGGGCCTTCCCACTTCGGCGTCAACTTGTTCGTATTCCTGGCCGATTGAACGCGCTGGAGAACAACGTCGCCTTCCTCAAAGCTTCGGGCATGAACCTTGCGGCTATGGTAGCGGCACAAGGCTTGCTGGTAGCGCGCTGCTCCCACAGCCGCCCAAAGACGATCTTCCTCAAGGAGCATTGCGTCGTCTTGTCACAATTGCTCTTGCTCAAGCTCATCATAAGCGAGCACTCGAGGCGATGCATATATGAGTTCCGTGGGGAGAACTGCTTCTGCCCCGTATACCAGGGCAAAGGGCGTCTGGCCGGTGGCTCGATTTGGCGTCGTCCTGATCAACCAAAGAATCGCCGGTAATTCATCAATCTAGCGCCTCCCGCTCTTGTGCAGCCTTTCGAAGGTCTTTGTCCTTAATCCTCGCAGCACTTCAGCATTTGCCCTCTCAGCTTGACCATTGCTTAGGGGGTGAGCAACGGAAGCAAAACAGACCTTGCTGCCGAGGTCTTGGGTATATTGCATGAAGGTGCGGCTTGTAAACTGTGTGCCGTTGTCGGTGATAATCCTGTCGGGTACACCAAAACGGCACACTAGTCCCTTGAAGAACTTGACGGCTGACTGAGCTGTGACCTTCCTCACTGCCTCCACTTCTGGCCACTTTGTGAACTTGCTTATTGCAACGTACAAGTACTCAAAGCCCCCGACGGCGCGGGGGAAAGGGCCCAGTATGTCGAGCCCCTAGACCGAGAAGGGCCAGGAGAGAGGAATGGTTTGAAGGGCTTGAGCTGGTTGATGAAGTTTCTTTGAATGGAATTGGCACGCTTCACACCTGGTGACCAGCGCCGCCGCATCCTGGAGGGTAGTGGGCCAGAAGAAGCCTTGCCGGAATGCCTTGCCGGCAAGGGCTCTTGACCCTATGTGGGATCCACATATGCCTCCATGTATCTCTGCCAACAGCTCCAGTCCTTCCTCTCGAGGGATGCACTTCAATTTCACACCGTTCGGTCTCCTCCTGTACAGGACGTCATCGACGAACTGGTACATGGCGGACCAACGGGCTACTTTCTCCGCTTCTTCCTGCTCCTCAGGAAGTTCCCCAGTCTAAAGGAATCAGACGGTATGATGCGCCCACGTTGGAGCCTGGGGCTCGACGGTGAGGACTAAAGGCATTTCCTCCGCCAAGGGAGTGGCCATCTCGACGGCAAAAGCTTAACGCTCTGCCGGAGTTAGCCCTCCGGTGGCGGGCTCAGTGTCTCCGGCAACATCTTTGCCGGCGGCTCCGGGGAGCTCGGCGGGGAAGTACTTGCCGGGCCCTGACTTCCTCCTCTTGTTCTGATCTGTTGATGGATCAATGGATGGAGAAAGCTGAAGCACAAAGGTACTTGGTTCCACAAGTAGCTTGATGGCAGCGCGCTTTGACAGGTAATCGGCGATGTCGTTCTCCGCTCGGGGAACGTGCTCCGCCTGTATACCGTCAAAGCGCTCTTCCAACTTTCTCACTTCATCGATGTAGGCCTTCATCAACGGGCTCTGGTAATCTTTGTTGACTTGTTTGACGACAAGCTCCGAGTCGCGATCCTAAGACCAGCAAGCAGCCCCTCGTACTCGGCAGTGTTGTTTGTTGATACCTCCCTAGGGAAGTGCATCTGGACCACGTACTTGAGGTGCTCTCTAGTGGGCGCGACCAGCAGTACGCCGGCCCCGGCGCCCTGCAAGGAGAAAGCCCCATCAAAGTACATGATCCAGTTGCAACTTGCCTCTTTGCCGGGGAGAGCAGTTTCTTGGACTTCTTCATCAGGCGTTGCGGTCCATTCTGCGACGAACTCTGCCAGGACTCAGCTCTGAATTGTCGAGGTACTTTCAAACTTGAGGCCAAAGTTGGACAGCTCCAGTGCCCACTCTACAATTCTTCCCATTGCATCTGGGTGGTGCAATATCCGTTGCAGAGGGAGGCGACTGACGACAGTGATCTCGTGTGCCTGGAAGTAGTGATGCAGCTTCCTAGAGGCCATAAGAAGGCCGAAGAGCAATTTCTGCACACCGGAGTACCTTGATCTAGCCCCCTGCAAGAGGGAGCTAACAAAGTAGACCGGGTGCTGCGTCATTTTCTTCTTCGGCAGCACTCCGACCGGCTATGTCACTTCTGCACCAGCGGCACCAGGCTCTGTTGCTGCTATTACCTCATCATCCACTTCTCTGTGCACCCCTAGTGCGGTGCTGATCACCTGGTTCGTCGCCGCTAAATATAGCAGCAACGGTTCTTGTGGTCTAGGTGCAACCAGTATCGGCGTAGAGGAAAGATATCTCTTCAGATCTTGTAATGCTGCCTCGGCTTCCGGCGTCCACTCCATTGGGCCCGCCTTTTTCAAGATCTTGAAAAAGGGGAGGGCGTGCTCGGCAGACTTGGAAATGAATCTGCTCATGGCAGCAACGCAGCTAGCAAGCCGACGCACATCCTTGACCCGTTTGGGTGCTTCAATCTGCTCTATGGCTTTGATCTTGTCCGGATTGGCTTCTATCCCACGCTGTGACACATAGAACCCGAGAAGCTTGCCAGACGGAACGCCGAAGACGCACTTCTCAGGCTTCAGCTTGAGGTTGATCTTCCGCAGGTTCACAAATGTTTCTTGCAAATCCGGTACAAGGGTTGCTTGTTCTTGGTTTTGACCACTATATCATCCATATAAGCCTCCATATTTCTATGGAGCTGGGGTTCAAAACCAATCTGGGCTGCCCTTGCGAACGTCGAGCCAGCACTCTTCAACCCGAAAGGCATTCGTACGAAACAGTACGTGCCACATCGGGTGATGAATGCTGTCTTCTCTTCGTCTTCTTTCGTCATGAAGATTTGGTGGTAGCCGGAGTAGGCATCGAGGAATGACAGCAGGTCACACCCTGCCATGGAGTCGACAATCTGGTCTATGCGCGGCAACGGGAAAGGGTCCTTGGGACAAGCTTTATTTATATCCGTGTAATCAATACACAGCCTCCACTTCCCATTTGCCTTGCGCACTACCACTAGATTGGCCAACCACGTTGGGTGGAGCACTCCTCTCACCAAACCCGCAGCTTCCAGTTTTCGGATCTCCTCGGTGATGAACTCTTGCCATTCCAAAGCTTGCTTTCTAACCTTCTGCTTGACGGGCCGCGCATGAGGGCAGACAACAAGGTGGTGCTCAATCACCTCGCTGGGAACGCCGGGGATGTCGGATGCTTGCCAGGCAAACACCTCGACATTCGCCCGCAGGAAGGTGACGAGCGTGTCTTCCTATTTTTTGTCAAGGGCGGAGCTTATGGTAAAAGCCCCTCCCGTGCCGTCCTCCTTGACAGAAACCTTCTTGGTTCCTGGCGGCGTAGCCCTGGATCTCTTGTTTCTGCCGGTGGAGCTCTCTGGCACGTCCTCGACGGGAGCGCGACACTCCGAAGAGGTGGATTTGCCGGAGTGGGTGTCTGAGGTCTCGCCGGTCTTCTTCTTTCCGGTGGAGCTCTCAGGCACGTCCTCGACGGGAGCACAGCACTCCGAAGAGGTGCGCTTGCCGGAGTGGGCGCCCGAGGTCTTGCCGGTCTTCTTCTTCTTCCCTCCTAGGGTTCCAGTGGCAGGAGCAAGTGCCCCCCATAGCAGCAGTTGCTGCAACTGCTTGCTGGTACAATTGGTCCGCGCAAATCAGCGCATCTTTCTTGTCAGAGGGGATGGTGATGATCGTCATGGGCCCTGGCATCTTCAGGGTGTTGTAGGCATAGTGTGACGTTGCCATGAACTTGGCCAGTGCTGGGCGGCCAAGGATCCCATGGTAAGGCAGGGGATCTGGCAACATCGAACACGATCCTCTCAGTTCTGTAGTTCAGATCACTTCCAAAAGTCATGGGCAGCATGACTTTCCCCTTCGGTTGATTCCTCCCTGGGCTGACCCCTTGAAACGTGCCCGTTTCCTCGAGGTCTCCATCAGGAACGTGCAGCTTCTCGATCACGGTGGGCGAAAGTAGGTTCAGACCGGCCCCGCCATCGACTAGCATCTTCGTCACCTTGAGGTTGCGTATTGTCGGCGAAACCAACAATGGCAAGCACCCGACCGCAGTAGTGCGATCAGGGTGATCCTCGGCGTCAAAGATGATAGGTGTGCTGGACCATTTCAGCGGCTTTTGGGCACCAGGCGATGGCTCTGCCGCAATAATCTCACGCGCCCACTGTTTAAGCTGGCGGTGAGAAGCGTGCAGCGAGGCACCACCATCGACGCACATGGCGTCCGTAGCCTTCTAAAACTCTTAGCCGCCGGACTCGTCGTCCTCTTTGTGATCGTAGTCTTCAGGTCTTCTATCGTGGCCCCGGGCGGGCCTTTCTTGCTGTTTCTCCTTGCCGCGACGACCTGCTTGGCCGTCACGCTTCTTGATGGATCCTTCAGCGCCGTCTTGGCCCTTCTCCTTGTCCCGCCTCTCGTATTCAGCTCTTTGCTTCTCAGCAAGGAGCTCAATCTGGTGGCAGTCCTGGAGATCATGGCCCTTGGTGCGATGGATCTTGCAGTATCTCTTGCCGGAGTTTCCTGGCTTCTCGGCAGCCGCCAAGGCCCGGCAGGCGACACACCCGGCAATTTCTTTGCCAGGGTCACCCGCCTTGGTTTTCTTGGCGGAGCCGGTGTCATCAGGTCCCTCGACGGCAAGCACGGCCTTCCCCTTGCGCTTCCTGTTACGGTTCCGGCCCTTCTTCGCTGGAGCAGCGGTATCCTCGTCCGAGGAGTCGGTTTCCGCACCGGCGCTTTCGCCGGGGTACTTCCTTCCCTCTTCGGCCCGGGCACATCTGTCGGCAAGAATGTAGAGTTCCACCACATCCTTTACCTTGCTCATCGCCAGCTCTTCACGCATCTTGCGGTTGCGCACGTTCTGGTGGAACGCGCTGATGATGGCGGCAGGGTGAACATCGGGGATATTGTACTGTACCCGGCTGAATCTCTGTATGTACTTGCGCAGAGTCTCGCCTTCCTTCTGGGGTATGACATGCAGGTCACTTGCTTGGCCATGGGCTTGGTGGCCTCCGGTAAAGGCGCCAACAAACTCATGGCACAAGTCGGACCAGGAGGAAATAGAGTCTACTGGCAAGTGCATCAACCACGACATGGCGTTAGGTTTAAGAGCTAACGGAAAGTAATTCGCAAGCACCTTATCGTCGCGGGCCCCGGCAGCTTGCATCGCGATGGTGTAGATGCTGAGGAACTCCGACGGGTGGGTCTTCCCGTTGTACTTCTCTCCAACGTCAGGCTTGAAGGTGCGGTAAGAGGGCCACTGGAACTGCCGCAGCTCACGGGTGAAAGCTGGACAGCCTACCTCATAGGGTAGACCTCCAGGGCTTTCCGGTGCTGGGCGGTCTGCAGCAGGCCCTGCTCGCCTGTCTGACTGGTGGCGCGTTCCACGCCGGCGCTCGATGGTGGTCCGAGCGTCTTCATGAGCTCGCTCCTGAAGAACTTGACGCTGGTCGCCGCGGGTCCGTGGGTCGGACGACGCTATGGAAATGGCATCGCCCGCGACATCTCGACGGGTCGACACACGCGACACTGGACGAGGAGGAGGCAAATGCACCGTAGCCATGGCGCTGCCAGCTCTCCCGCCGCCGGTGCGTGGGACCCCATCGGAGCGTCGACCTGGGAGCTCCGCTGGATTTAGGTCATCCCTGTTGGCGACTGCGACAAGGCTTCAGATGGTGGCTCTCCATTCGTCGAGTTTCCCCGTAACGGGAGGAAAGTCGAGGAGCAACTGCGGGCGCGCCAAAGCTTCGGCTGGTGTCAGTGGTAGTGAAACTTGCACGGACCGTGACGCGCTTCGACCCCTGACCGTGTCAGGAGGAGCTCCATCACGATCCCGCGGTTGCCTAACGTCTCCACCAGCGCTTCGGTGGGCGGGCAGGTCTTCTACGTCCCGAGAGTGGCGCTCGGGGCCCTTCCCATGGCGACGTCCGGGATCTTCGGGGTGACGACGCCGTCCGTCGCGCGCTGCTTGAGAAGAGCGCGCTGTCGGCGTCGGCGTGGGAGTTCTGGAGGCCCTGGCGTCGCCCTCGGGTGATGCGGCCGTGACCTTGGAAGGCCCCGCGCCACCCGCGGTGGGTCGGGCTCCATCTTTGGAACTGGCGGTGTGCGGCCCGTTACCAGGCGCACAAACGTCGCCGCCTCCCAAACTCCGGCTGTCGGGATGGCGTTGGTGTTCGCGAGCAGTGGCCCGAGTCCTTTCCGCGACTGGTCCGCTGCTCACCCGCGTCGGGACGGGCTGTCCGGCTTCCGACTGGCCAACCGCCACCATCGTCTTCTTCTTGGGCGCCATGACGATGCAGGAACGCCGAACTAACCGCTAAAGCTGATTCTCACAATTGCGCCCCCTACCTGGCGCGCCAAAGATGTCGGGGTATTTGGATCGACACCTATGGGATCACAAGAATCCCTACTACGGTTGCGGGGCGCGGGATTGAGAGAAGAGCGGATCTAGCTGTCAGAACCCCGATCCTAAGCCACACTGATCTAGCTGTAACACGTCATATCACTTTGCGGCCTCACGCACGGTAACCCCACTGGTGCCACCTTACCTGGCCCGGGACCGTTTGCGCATTCTGGCACACGTATATGACAGTGTCGCTAGCATCCATATGACAGAGAACCCGGGCCGACATGGCTAGTTATAAACCAAAAGTGGCACTAAATTACAGAGACAGGCATCCATGACCCAGCAACGAACGTGTCGGTCATCAACGTATGAACCCAAGTCGTAGCAAGCTACATGGACTTAAAGGATCAACGCGTGACATTTCCCCTAAGGGACAGACACAGGAACAAAGAAGGACACATGCCGGCCAGCCTACGTGTTCCGAGCAGTAGCAAGCTACCAAGGCTCATTGGAGACACTAGGAGGCATTTCCCTGTAAGATAGGCTACCAAAGGAAAACAACTAGGTGTCGGATCCCACACATACCAAGCATTTCAATCATACACGCAATATGCTCAATATGTGCAAATACAACATTGCATCACAACAGAACTCTATGACTCAAAGTACTTTATTTAAGAGGCTCCAAGAGCCAGGGGAGGCGACGGGGACGAGGGGGAAAAGAGAGAGCGGTCGGGGCAGCTGCGTGGCGACGCGGGGAGTCTTCCAGGCTGTCGGGGAGGCAGGCTAGCAGGGTGGAGGTGGCCGGACGCGTGCCGGCGCGCGGCGGCCACGCGCGCGTCCTTCTGGCATGAGGAGGAAGGCGACAGAACCGGCTGGTGGGCTAGGCCGGCCTGCACAGTGCTGGGCCCCTGGTAAGTTCTTTCTCCCTTTTTCCTTTTCCTATTTTCTTTTCTGTTTCATTTGTTTTGCAACTTTGTTTAATTAATAAAAATGCCAGAACATTTTTATAACTCATAAAACTTGTCATGCCCACTGTATATAATATGAACAGTAGGGAACATTATAGTTCATGATTATTTGAGCATTTAAAATATTTTAAAGTATTTAAATGCCCAAATTCAAATAACATATGATTTAATCCAGAGCCCTTAGATGTCCTAGAAAATTGTGCACCATTTTTGGCAGAGGTTTAAGACCAAGGCTGAAATGATGAACATTTTTGAAGGGCATTTTGGGTACATTGGAAAATATTTTATCAAACCCTAGCTGTTAGGAGAGGGGTGCTGGGGTTTCTGTCATTCCCATTTCAAATTTCTTTGATAAGTAAACATGATGCACACTCCAGCTAGCCCTAATGCAAGTGCTAAACTAGGGATGTGACAACTCACCCTTACTTAAAAGAATCGCGTCCCGAGATTCGGGTTCCTCTGGAAAGAGGGTGGGGTACTCAAGTCGAAGACGATCCTCCCTTTCCCAAGTAGCTTCACTCTCGGAATGATGTGACCATTGAACCTTGAGAAACTTGATATTGTGGCGTCGAGTGGTGCGCTCAGTTTGATCAAGAATACGAACGGGGTATTCTCGATATGTGAGATTGTCCTGGAGATCAAGCGTTTCGTGGTCCACTCCGCGGATAGGATCCGAGAAGCAACGCTTGAGTTGAGAAACGTGGAAAACATCATGAAATCTGGATAGGTGCGGAGGTAGTTCCAATTGGTAGGCAACTTCTCCTCGTTTGGCAAGAATGCGAAAAGGACCGATGTAACGAGGGGCCAATTTGCCTTTGATACCGAAGCGATGGGTTCCCTTAAGAGGAGTAACCCGAAGGTAAGCCTTATCGCCGACTTCAAAAGTCACAGCCTTATGATGACTATCATATTGGCTCTTCTGGCGAGACTGGGCTGTTTTCAATCTCTCACGAACGATGCGAACTTGCTCTTCTGCTTCCTGGATCATATCCGGACCAAAGAATTGTCTTTCCCCGGTTTCTGACCAGTTAAGAGGTGTTCGACACCTTCGTCCATATAGAACTTCGAAAGGAGCTTTGCCCAAGCTGGCTTGATAACTATTGTTATAAGCGAATTCGGCAAATGGGAGACACTTTTCCCATTCCATACCGAAAGAGATGACAAAGGCTCGAAGCATGTCTTCCAGAATTTGATTGACTCGTTCCACTTGACCACTTGACTGCGGATGGAAGGCAGTACTGAAAGAGAGATGAGTTCCCATAGCATTCTGGAAACTTTTCCAAAATCGTGATGTGAAAAGACTTCCACGGTCTGAGTTGATCTCCAACGGCACACCATGAAGTGATACTATCCGAGAGACATACAAGTCTGTTAGCTGGCTAGCGGTAATACTCTCTCGAACAGGCAGGAAATGAGCTACTTTAGAGAGGCGGTCGATAACGACGAAGATAGCATTATTCCCTTTCCTGGTCCTGGGAAATCCGGTAATGAAGTCCATACCGACTTTGTCCCATTTCCATTCAGGAATAGCTAAAGGTTGAAGGGTGCCAGCAGGCCGTTGATGCTCTGCTTTGACTCGACGACAAACGTCGCAGTTAGCAATGAATTGAGCGATTTCTCTCTTCATCCTAGTCCACCAGAATCTCTGACGTAGGTCCTGATACATTTTGGTACTACCAGGATGAATTTTGAGAGGAGATTCATGAGCCTCCTTAAGGATTAACTGCCGTAGATGGTGGTTCTTGGGAACCACTACATGGTTCTCAAAGAAAACAACACCTCGATCATCCATAGAGAAACTTTTAGCGAGTCCGCTAGCAATGTTCTCTTGGAGTCGGGATATACCTTTATCACGCTTCTGGGCAGTTATAACTTGATCCATAAGGGTAGGTTTTGCTACCAAGGTGGAAAGGAATCCTCGAGGAACAATGTGAAGGTTAAGCTTACGAAATTCCTCGTGGAGAAGTGGTTGTTCTTGTTGTAACATCAAGTTGTTACAATAAGACTTACGACTTAATGCATCAGCCATGACATTGGCCTTTCCAGGAGTATAAGTGATTCCTAAGTCGTAGTCTGTGAGCAACTCAACCCAACGTCTTTGCCTGAGATTTAGATCCGGTTGGGTGAAGATGTACTTCAAACTTTGGTGATCAGTGAAGATTTCACAGCGATTACCAAGGAGGTAATGTCGCCATGTTTTGAGTGCATGGACTACAGCTGCAAGCTCTAGATCATGAGTAGGATAGTTATCCTCAGGTGGACGCAACTGTCGAGATGCGTATGCAATCACTTGACGATCTTGCATGAGTATGCAACCTAGTCCTTGTCGCGAGGCGTCGCAATAGATTATAAAGTCCTTGGAAAAATCTGGTGGTACCAGTACAGGTGCAGATGTCAGGCGTCTTTTCAGTTCCTGAAAACTGGACTCGCACTGTGGGGTCCACTCAAACTTTTTATCTTTCTTGAGGAGTTCAGTTAGAGGTTTAGCAACTTTGGAGAAATTCTCGACGAAGCGCCGGCAATATCTCGCTAAGCCAAGAAAACTCCTAACTTGCTTGACCGATTCAGGAGGAGTCCAATCAAGGACGGCTTGAACTCGCTCGGGATTGACAGCAATACCCCTGCCAGAGATCACATGACCTAGATAGGTTACTTCTGGCAACCAAAATTCACATTTAGAGAATTTGGCATAAAGGCGGTGCTCTCGAAGTTTCGTCAATACCAGCCTTAAATGCTCGGCATGATCTTTCTTGTTCTTGGAGAAAATGAGTATATCATCGAGGTATACCACGACGAATTTATCCAAGTACTCCATGAATATAGAATTCATTAACCGGGAAAAGGTAGCTGGGGCATTGGTTAATCCGAAGGACATGACGGTGTACTCATATTGGCCATAACGAGTAACAAAAGCCGTTTTAGGAATGTCCCCGTTCTTGATTTTGATTTGATGGTAACCCATCCTCAAATCCATCTTAGAGAAGACTGAGGATCCAACGAGCTGATCATACAGATCGTTGATCCTGGGAAGCGGATACTTGTTATTTATGGTGACCAGATTGACAGGTCGGTAGTCTACAACCATCCGCTCCGTTCCATCCTTCTTCTTGACGAAGAGGACGGGGCAAGCCCAAGGGGAAGAACTAGGACGGATGAAACCTTTTTGCAAGGACTCATCGAGTTGTTTCTTTAGCTCAGCTAATTCTAGTGGTGCCATCTTATAAGGTCTCCTAGAGATTGGGACAGTTCCTGGGATAAGATCTATCACGAACTCGACATCTCTGTCAGGTGGAATTCCTGGCAGTTCTTCTGGAAACACATCCGGAAAGTCACGGACTACCGGAATATCTTCGAGTTCTGGTAGAGGGCTGGCATTAAGAGAGTAGAGCTGACGTTCAGCCATTCGGGCCAAGACATTGACTATCTTGCCGGATGGATGTGTAAGTTGAATGGTCCTAGTATAGCAATCAATTTTGGCGTAATGAGTTGTCATCCAATCCATACCCAAAATGATGTTTATGTCCGAGGACTTGAGAGCGATTAGAGATGCTAGGAAAACAAGTCTATCGACAAGGATTTCATTTCCATGGCTTACCCTAGAGGTTTGCCACTTTGAACCAGGAGTTTGAATAACCATGGAAGTAGGCATGTCACAAAAAGTCATGTTGTGCAATCGAGCATAGCTCTCAGATATGAACGAATGGGATGCTCCAGAATCGAAAAGAACAGATGCCGGATGGCAGTTAACGAGAAGCGTACCAAGGACGACGTTAGGATCCTCATAGGCTTCCTCAACAGAGACATAATTGACATGACCACGTGCAGTGGGGATTGGCTTGACATAATTCACCTTGCCGGTTGGCTTACCACGGCCAACGGGTTTTCCTGGTTGGTTCTGAGGACACTCACGCATGTAGTGCCCTGGTTCTCCACACTTGAAGCATGTCACAGTGGTGGTGCGTGGAGCAAAGTTGGAAGGTGGTCCTCCATAGGTCTTAGCAGGTGCAAACTGTTGAGTTGGGCGAGGCGCCTCATAGGATGGCCTCGGCATGTACTTGGGTGGCAGAGCAGTGTTAGGAACCCACACACGGCGCTTGTGAGAGCCAGAGCCGGATGAGGAACCAAAGTCTCGAGTATGCTTGCGGGTGGCCTCGAAGTCGGTCTGGCCTGTTTCAGCACTGATAGCCTTGTTTACCAACTTCTGGAAGGAAGTGCACTCGTGCAGACGTAAATCTCGGCAGAGTTCAGGGCTGAGTCCCTTGCGGAACCTCGCCTGCTTCTTGCCATCGGTGGATACTTCCTCAGGTGCATAGAGTGCCAAGTTGCCAAACTCGCGACTATAGCCATCCACAGTTAACCGACCCTGGGTGAAATTGCAGAACTCCTCCCGTTTGCGATCCATGAGACCTTCCGGGATGTGATGTTCACGGAATGCCTCACTGAACTCAACCCAAGTAGTGATTTGGCCAGCAGGACGCATAGCTTCAAAGTTTTCCCACCAAAGACTGGCAGGGCCCTCAAGATGGTAGGCGGCGTAGATAACCTTGTCAGCTTCGGCCACACGGGCAGAGTGTAGCTTATGGGTGATACTACGTAGCCAGTCATCCGCATCCAGAGGTTCAGTGGAGTGATGGAACTTCGGTGGACACATCTTGATAAAGTCATTGATTGACACCACGTCATTCCTCTGACGGAACCCAGTGTTCTGCTCTATGCGTTCCAGCAGACGGTTGGTCTCTCTTTTGTTCCGTTCTGCCTCGAGCATAACTTCCGCCAAGGAGGGTGGCTGGGGCAGATTCCCATCTCTAGCCCCACTAGCCTCACCCTGCTCCTGAGTAGCAGGAGTGTTGTGAGTGTTGACCATTCTAAGAAAACAAAACAACGGTTTAGACAAGGATGGCAAGAATTTGACATAGAAGTGCAGAATGTAATGGATGACACGGAATGCAAAGATGTTCATCCGTACGACATGGTAATATAGGAACTGCTATATATACACCAGTGGTCATACACACCATACAAAGTTTAGTACAAGCCAAGGCTAAAGTACAACTGCGGTGAAAGACGATACATCCCATCAGAGGCATTCCAAGCTCCTATACATTGTTTAGCTACACCTCCGGAACTCAGTACACACTAAGTCATATTCCACAAGACGCGCAGGACTGTGGAGATACAACTACTACAATACTACTACAACCACGGCCTAGATCAGACATTCGCGTAGTAATCCTCGTAAAGATTACCACCGTAGCCTGGAAGTGGAACAGATGGATCTTGAAACTCGCGAGCACTCGAAGGCTGTGGACCATAAGGACATGGATGTGGCCTCGGTCCCGATGCTGGTGGTAATCGACGCCCACGTGGAGGTGTAATACCCCCAACGTCACGCCAATCCATGCGATCAGGCAGACGAGTCCGCACGGGGTACAAATCCCGCATGTCCAGATACCCGGCGTGCATAGCAGGTGCAAGCCGTGTCAAGGTAGTCCAGTGGGCGGCCCGAGTGTTATACATCTCCATTCGGAGGGCACGGACCTCACGGTCCCTATCCTCCAGCATCTGAACAGTAGTCTGAAGCAGTGGCTCTTCATGAGCAGCATCAGTATATAGACCAGTGTAGTAGCCTTCCTCTCCGGGAAGTGAGGCTGGCATGTAACAGAACTCAGTGTTCAGCAACAGGGCATGCCTAGCACGGAGAATGGTCATCATCGAATAGGCGGCATCCTGCACTGCCATCTCGATGGTAATCCCGAGTCCATAAGACCAATGGATGGGGTCGTTAGCTCCGGGATATGAGGGGTATATCCGGACTGTGCAGAAATACTGACTCTGATTGAAATCCCGGTACTGTTCCTCCACAGTGTATTCAGGATACCAGCGATAACCGGTCTCAGTCAGCACACGGACTAGCATGTCCGTGTGACCGGGCACGTTAATGCACCGAGTCAAACGAACCACTTGGTGAGGGATGCGGCCAGACATCTGAAACACGAAATAATGCAAAGGCATTAGTGTTTCTGGAAGAAATCAGGCAGCATAACAACTGTAAATGCTAAAACAAAGATTTGAGACATCATACAAATGATAGCATAGCCACTCAACAATTCCATATCAAGGTTCCGGGTTCAACAATCATCATACTAAAAAGGATAGAAACTGAACTGAGGCTTGAAACCAACAATCCTAAGAGTCT
The DNA here is from genome assembly GCA_902687465.1 of Secale cereale. Lineage (NCBI taxonomy): Eukaryota > Viridiplantae > Streptophyta > Magnoliopsida > Poales > Poaceae > Secale > Secale cereale. The sequence continues at coordinate 562,286,852 of LR738713.1, read as the reverse complement.
ACGGATTAGTAACACGTGAACCTAGTAAGGATAAGAGGCCTAGTCCTAAATCCCCGTAGAAAGAATAGACTGACTCAGATCAGAAGGGCATAAGGTAAAGGAGTAAAAAGAGCCTTACGTTCCCTTCGACAATCAATTCCCCTACATATAACTAAGAATTTTTCTAGACTCAACATCGACCAGTTTGGCTTGAGAAACCTACAGGCAGTCCAGCTCTGATGCCAACGCTGTCAGAACCCCGATCCTAAGACACACCGATCTAGCTGTAACACGTCATATCACTTTGCGGCCTCACGCACGGTAACCCCACGGGTGCCACCTTACCTGGCCCGGGACCGTTTGCGCATTATGGCACACGTATATGACAGTGTCGCTAGCATCCATATGACAGAGAACCCGGGCCGACATGGCTAGTTATAAACCAAAAGTGGCACTAAATTACAGAGACAGGCATCCATGACCCAGCAAAGAACGTGTCGGTCATCAACGTATGAACCCAAGTCGTAGCAAGCTACATAGACTTAAAGGATCAACGCGTGACATTTCCCCTAAGGGACAGACACAGGAACGAAGAAGGACACATGCCGGCCAGCCTACGTGTTCCGAGTAGTAGCAAGCTACCAAGGCTCATTGGAGACACTAGGAGGCATTTCCCTGTAAGATAGGCTACCAAAGGAAAACAACTAGGTGTCGGATCCCACACATACCAAGCATTTCAATCATACACGCAATATGCTCAATATGTGCAAATACAACATTGCATCACAACAGAACTCTATGACTCAAAGTACTTTATTTAAGAGGCTCCAAGAGCCATACATAACATATCCATACAGGTAGGGGTCACATGACCCAACACTCAAGTCATACAGTCATACAAGCACAAGCGGAAGCTACATGTCTGAGTACAGACAACTTAGAAAATAAAACAGGCTTGGTGTAGCCTGACTATCTACAAGGCCCTTCACAAGCTCCAGATCTCCGTCTGGGTGTCAAGCTACTCGTCGACGTCAACGTCTATGTAGAACCCATCAGCAGGGGCAGGGTTCTCCTCTGCAACAGTTATTAAGCAAACATGAGTACAAAGGTACTCAGCAAGTCTTACCACAGAACCTATCATACATGCAACATTATCAAAGGGGGTAGTGGAGTTCATAGCAGAAAGCCAGCTTTGACTCTTGGCTAACCTATACTACAACTCTCAACAGATTGCAAGATGTTATTACGAACACGAGTCCTCTACTCACCACAACAATACACTACCGAGGATCCTCTTCCGTCATCCTACGAAAGGGCCATCCACGGCACTCACGCTTATCTTGAGGCTTTTAGTAGTATCCATCAACTTGTCTATGAACTGTAAGAGTAACCAAGTAGTCCGTACCGCGAACAACGGCTATTCGAATAGATTGATAACCCTGCAGGGGTGTACTTCTTCACACATGTTTTCACCACTTAGCATCTGCACACGACATGTGCTCGGCAGACTTCAAGCGAAAGCCGACGTGGGTGTAGACCACGACCTAACCAACCACTCAAGTCTCTCGTCCAGGTTTATCGCCTATTTGGGTTCCATCCGTGGGAAGATCCGGCCGGGGTGTCGCTCACGGCCCCAAACGATGTGTACAGGGTTCCCGAGTCACCAAACGGGCAACCGGTACACCGTGCCACGTACCTGTCGCATCACAGCCCACCCCGAGGGTCAGCGCTGTGCACGACCTCCAGTAAACTATAAACACCAGAAACTAGTTGCAACTCCTGGACAGAGTACAAGGGCAGTCAATAAGTCGAGCGGGGTCATATTTCAGGGCCCAATGTGTGGTAGTAACTGTAACTTGGATCACACACACAGATCTCGGGTCCTATGGACGATTCCAATGAAACAACCCACCACGTACTCCTACATGGCCTTTCATCGATACCTTTACCAAGCATATTCCACACTTCCCTCTCTTTATCGGTATGATCATTTCACTCTGATCCATCACCCAGATGAACCAGACCAGACACAACTCTAAGCATAGCAGGCAACATAAACAAATAGCATGGTGGATCACACATCACATGGCTCAATCAACTCCTACACATGCTAGTGGGTTTCAACTATTTACTGTGGCAATGACAGGTCATGCAAGGGAATAGGGTTCAACTACCGCAGCAAGTAGCAGTTCACACGCTGTTGCCTTAATGCAATAAAAAAGAGCAGGAGCGAGAAGATGGGTTTGTATCGGAATGATCAATGATTGCTTGCCTGACAAAGTGGTTGTCGGGTACTGCTCTTCAACTGGATACGCAGCAGTATCCTCGGGAGCAGGACCTAACACAGAGAATACCGGCGATACAATCATTAACAAACAAATGCAACAATATGATGCATGCTCATGACACGGCAAGATGCATGTGTGTTGGGCTAATGCAACTAAAACCAGAAGGGTTTGAGCCTATTTGAATCAAAGATTCAAATTGGCACTTTAACTATTATTTAAATAAGTGCATTATCATGTTTTAAGGTATACAGCAAGGTTAACTTGCTTAGACATGCATGAAACCAGTGCCATTGGAAAGATTGGATTTTTCTGATCATTTTTCATATATAAATTATTTCCATCTGAGCTATGGTTGATTTTATATGATTTTTAGAAGTTTTGGGTATTTTCTGGAATTTCCTGAATTATTTTTAAAACTAAAAATCCCAGAAAAACCTTTACTGCGTCAGCATGACATCATGCTGACTTCAGTCAGTCAACAGGAGCTAGTCCAAGTCAAACATGACATGTGGGTCCGGCATGTCAGTGTCACAGCTAACTAACAAAGTTAATTAGAGTTAATCCAGAGACTAATTAGCTGTCAGTGGGGTCTGGGCCCACGGGTCAGTGACTAAATTAATTAACTAATTAAATTAACAGAAACTTAATTAAACTAACTAATTAGTAAAAGGGTGGCCCACACGTCAGTGACCCAGGGGTGGTCAACCCCCCGGTCAAACAGGTCAAACTCGTCGGCGAAGTGACGCCGGCGAGGCCGAATACGGCGGCGTGCTTCGGAAAACGTCCACAGGGCTCGGTTCGAGCCGCGGTTGGGCACGTTGGAAAGCTCTTGTCGTTGCGCGTCGAACGGTGGTGGTCGCCGGACCTGGGGTGGCCGGAGACGACGGCAACAAGCTCGACAGCGGCGACCGGCGTCGGGCGTGTGTGGAGACGCGACTGCAGTGGCCTAGGCGATGCGTGCGTAGTACCTAGCGCATCTACGTGCCGCGGCGAGCAAGATGGACGGGTGCCCATGACCAAATGGTCACCGGAGCGTCACCGGCGGTGAGCCTGGCGGCGGTGAGTTACGGTGATCAACGGGGCGGCGGCTACACAACGCAAACGAGGCAAAGGAAGGGGGGTTCGGCGTAGAAGCTCACTGCGGTGCTAACGAGCTCGACGGAGAGGTCGGGGACGCGCTGCAGCTTCGTAATCGGCGGCGAGGTGCTCCGGCGATCCGAGGAAGGGGACGACGGCGTGGAGGCGTTGCAGGGCTCCCGGCGATCCGTGGCTCAGCGAGGAGGAAGAGGACGACGCGGCGCTCCTTCTGGACACACTCACGGGGCGAGGGGGTAGCTCTAGGTGCGGCAACGGCGAGCGGCGGCGACGGCGGCTCGGTGATGGAGGAGGAGAGAGCCAGGGGAGGCGACGGGGACGAGGGGGAAAAGATAGAGCGGTCGGGGCAGCTGCGTGACGACGCGGGGAGTCTTCCAGGCCGTCGGGGAGGCAGGCTAGCAGGGTGGAGGTGGCCGGACGCGTGCCGGCGCACGGCGGCCACGCGCGCGTCCTTCTGGCGGGAGGAGGAAGGTGATAGAACCGGCTGGTGGGCTGGGCCGGCCTGCACAGTGCTGGGCCCCTGGTAAGTTCTTTCTCCCTTTTTCCTTTTCCTATTTTCTTTTCTGTTTCATTTGTTTTGCAACTTTGTTTAATTAATAAAAATGCCAGAACATTTTTATAACTCATAAAACTTGTCATGCCCACTGTATATAATATGAACAGTAGGGAACATTATAGTTCATGATTATTTGAGCATTTAAAATATTTTAAAGTATTTAAATGCCCAAATTCAAATAACATATGATTTAATCCAGAGCCCATAGATGTCCTAGAAAATTGTGCACCATTTTTGGCAGAGGTTTAAGACCAAGGCAGAAATGATGAACATTTTTGAAGGGCATTTTGGGTACATTGGAAAATCTTTTATCAAACCCTAGCTGTTAGGAGAGGGGTGCTGGGGTTTCTGTCATTCCCATTTCAAATTTCTTTGATAAGTAAACATGATGCACACTCCAGCTAGCCCTAATGCAAGTGCTAAACTAGGGATGTGACACTAACGGTCAGGACACGGTTCCTTTACCCAGGTTCGGGCCGCAAAGATGCATAAAACCCTACTCCTGCTTTGGTGGATTATATGTTGGTGTTCTTCAGCTAACGAGGAGCTCCAAGAGAGTCGTGAGGAGTTCTAAAAAGCCGAATCCTTCTCCTGGTCGCCTCGGGCCTCCTTTTATAGGGAAAAGGGGTTGCCACAGTGGCACACAAGAGGTGGAAAGGGTTCAATGATGCGAGGTTATCCCTCACATTATAGGACAAGGTGCATTTAATGCGCCCAGCTTAGGTGTCCTTACTTTATCGACGACAGGGGGGGGGGGGAGACGTCCGTCTTGTCCGTCGCCGCTCCTCCTCGTGTTGACACGCACCCTGGCCAGTGGTGCCTGAGGTGCAATGTAGGCAAACAGGCAGCTGAGGTGGCGCAACGGCGGGTCTCCAGGAAGATTTGTGGGTTGCCATGCAGGAGCCTGTCCAGCTGGTTGGGGCGGCAACTGCGTGGGTCAGTGAAACCCAGTTGATGCGGGCCTGACAGTGGCCCCGTGGGTGTCCTCGGAAAGGGCCTTACCGGGGGCCCCGACAAGGGTCTTGCCGTGGCGCCTGCTGTCATCCCCGACAAGGTGCTTGCCGGGGGCCTTCTAGTCCTCCTTGGCTGGGATCCCGCCAAGGGTCATCGTCTTCTTAACTTGCATCTGATCTTGAATGTCTTCACAAAGATTTGCATGCTACCACGGGGATATCTCCCGAATCCTCGCCCCATGGGGGCGGTGGACTCAAGGGTGATTCGCTCCGTAGGCGCGGGGCGAGCTGCTGCGGCAAAGGTCTTGCCCGGGCTGCCAGAGCCGGCCCCGGCAAGGATCTTGCCGGGGGAAGCCGCTTCGTCCCTTTGCTCTTTGTGGTCTTGTTCTTGGCGTCGCTCCAGTCTCCATCGAGCTTCAATCTTACCATGGCTCGCCTCCCTCGCCATGCTTGGTGTGGGGGCGCCGTGGCTCAGACTGCCCGTGCACAGTCATAGGGGTACAAAAAGTGTACCCCTCTTTTTGTACACCGACACTCTTTTTGTCTTCTCCACAACCACCTCTATTCCACCCATAGTGCTATATCCATGGCTCACGCTCATGTATTGTGTGAAAGTTGAAAGGTTTGAATAGATAGAGCATGAAAACAAATGCTTGGCTGAAATCGGGGTTGTGCATGATATGAATATTTAGTGTGATAATATGGGAGCATAGCCAATTTTTGTAGGGATAAATTTCTTTAGCCATAGTATTTTGAGAAGACGTGACTGCTTTGTTAGTATTGCTTGAAGTATTGTTATTTCTTTTGTCAATATGGACTTTTATCTTGAATCTTTCAGATCTGAACATTCATGCCACAATTAAGAGAATTACATTGAAAAACTATATTGGTTAGCACTCCACATCAAAAATTCTTTCTTTATCATTTACCTACTTGAGGACGAGCAGGAATGAAGCTTGGGGATGCTTGATATGTCTCCAACGTATCTATAATTTTTTATTGTTCCATGCTATTATTTATGAAGTCTTGGATGTTTAATGGGCTTTATCATTCACTTTTGTATCATTTTTGGGACTAACCTACTAACCCAAAGGCCCAGGCCAGATTGCTGTTTTTTTGCCTATTTCAGGGTTTTGCAAAAAGGAATAACAAACGGAGTCCAAACGGAATGAAACCTTTGCGAGAGATATTTTTGGAGGAAATCACGCACGAAAGACTTCGAGGCCAAGCCAGGGGACAGAGGGGCCACCCTCGAGGGTGGGGGGTGCGCCCCCAGCCTCGAGGGCAGTCCGTGTGGCCCTCGGTGCCCTCCTTCTTCCTATATATACCTACGTACCCCAGAAACTCCATACGCGGAGAGAAAACCCTAATTCCACCGCTGTAGCTGCTGTTCCCGTGGAGATCCCATCTTGGAGCCTGTTCCGGGAGGGGGATCCATCACGGAGGCCTTCATCATCATCATCATCGCCCTCACCATGAGTTGTCAGTAGTTTACCACAGACCTTCGGGTCCATAGCTAGTATCTAGATGGCTTCTTCTCTCCCTCCGGATCTCAATATAAAGTTCTCCTCAGTCTTCGAGGAGATCTATTCGATGTAATCTCTTTGTGCGGTGTGTTTGTCGAGAGCCGATGAATTGTGAGTTTATGATCAAGGTTATCTATGAAAGATATTTGGTTCTTCTCCGAACTTTTTATGTGTGCTCATAATATCCTTGCAAGTCTCTTCGAATTATTGGTTTGGTTTGGCCTACTTGATCTATAGTTCTTGCAATGGGAGAAGTACTTGGCTTTGGGTTCAATCTTGTGGTGTCCTTTCCCAGTGACAGTAGGGGCAGCAAGGCACGTATTGTATTGTTGCCATCGAGGATAAAAAGATGGGGTTTTCATCATATTGCTTGAGTTTATCCCTCTACATCATGTCATCTTGCTTAAGGCTTTACTCTTTTCGTATGAACTCAATACACTAGATGCATGCTGGATAGCGGTCGATGTGTGGAGTAATAGTAGTAGATGCAGGATTGTTTCGGTCTACTTGTCTCGGACGTGATGCCTATATACAATGATCATGCCTAGATAGTCTCATAATTATTCGCTTTTCTATCAATTGCTCGACAATAATTTGTTTACCCGCCATAAAATATCACTATCATGAGAGAAGCCACTAGAGAAAACTATGGCCCCCGGGTCTATCTTTATCATATTACTTTCCCGTCAATTTATGCCACCGTTGTTTATTTGCTTTCTTTAATTTCTGTTTCTATACCAAAAATACCAAAAATATAATTATCATCTCTATCAGATCTCACTATCGTAAGTGACCGTAAAGGGATTGACAACCCCTTATCGCGTTGGCTGCGAAGTTCTTATTTGTTTGTGTGCAGGTGCGAGGGACTGGCGCGTGGTCTCTTACTGGATTGATACCTTGGTTCTCAAAAACTGAGGGAAATACTTATGCTACTGTGCTGCATCTCCCTTTCCTCTTCGAGGGAATACAATGCAAGCTCAAGAGGTAGCAAAACACACCTCGGTCATATCATTGCAGCACTTAGGCGAAGCCCTGCGACGATAACTTCATCATCTCCATCACCACGCCGTCGTGCTGACAAAACTCTCCCGCGAGGTTCTACTGGATCAAGAGCTCGTGGGACGTCATCAAGCTGAACGTGTGCTGAATGCGGAGGCTCCTTACTTTGGTGCTTGATCGGTTGGATCGCGAAGAAGTTTGACTACATCAACCGCGTCACCAGATGCTTCTGCTCCCGGTCTACGAGGGTACGTCGACACACTCTCCCCCTCGTTGCTATGCATCTAGTAGATAGATCTTGCATGATCATAGGATTTTTTTTAAATACTACGTTCCCCAACAGTGGTATCAGAGCCACGTCTATGCGTAGATGATATGCACGAGTAGAACACAATGAGTTATGGGCGATAATAGTCATACTGCTTACCAGCATGTCATACTTTGTTTCGGCGGTATTGTGAGATGAAGCGGCCCGGACCGACATGACGCGTATGCTTACGCGAGACTGTTTTCACCGTTACGAGCACTCGTTGCTTAAAGGTGACTGGCGGGTGTCTGTCTCTCTCACTTTAGCTGAATCAAGTGTGGCTATTACCTGTCCTTGTGATGGTTAAAACATCACATAGTTGACGAAAAATCGTTGTGGTTTTTGTATGCGTAGGTAAGAACAGTTCTTGCTAAGCCCGTAGCAGCCAGATAAAACTTGCAACAACAAAGTAGAGGACGTCTAACTTGTTTTTGCAGAGCATGTTGTGATGTGATATGGTCAATACATGATGAGTTATACGTTATTGTATGAGATGATCATGTTTTGTAAAGTTATCGGCAACTGGCAGGAGCCATATGGTTGTCGCTTTATTGTATGAAATACAGTGGCCATGTAATTGCTTTACTTTATCACTAACGGTAGCGATAGTCATTGAAGCAATAGTTGGCGAGAAGAAAACGATGCTATGATGGAGATCAAGGTGTCGCACCGGTAACGATGGTGATCTTGACGGTGCCTTGGAGATGGATCAAAAGCACAAGATGATGATGGCCATATCATGTCACATATTTTGATTGCATGTGATGTTTATCTTATTATGCTTCTTATTTTGCTTAGTACGACGGTAGCATTATAAGATGATCCCTTACAAAATTTCAAGGTACAAGTGTTCTCCCTGATTATGCACCGTTGCGAAAGTTCGTCGTGCCAAGACACCACGTGATGATCGGGTGTGATTAGCTCTACGTTCACATACAACGGGTGCAAGCCAGTTTTGCACACGCAGAATACTCGGGTTAAACTTGACGAGCCTAGCATATGCAGATATGGCCTCGGAACACCGGAGACCGAAAGGTCGAGCATGAATCATATAGCACATATGATCAACATAAGATGTTCACCAATGAAAACTACTCCATCTCACGTGATGATCGGACATGGTTTAGTTCATTTGGATCACGTGATCATTTAGATGACCAGAGGGATGCCTATCTAAGTGGGAGTTCTTTAGTAATATGATTAATTGAACTTTAATTTATCATGAACTTAGTCCTGATATTTTTTTGCATATCTATGTTTTTGTAGATCTATGGCCCGTGCTACCGTTCCTTTGAATTTTAATGCATTCCTAGAGAAAGCTAAGTTGAAAGATGAGGGTAGCAATTACACGGACTGGGTCCGTAACTTGAGGATTATCCTCATTGCTACAAAGAAGAATTATGTCCTTGAAGCACCGCTAGGTGACAAGCCTGCTGCAGGAGCAACCCCGGACGTTATGAACGTTTGGCAAGCTCGTTCTGATGACTACACGATAGTTCAATGTGCCATGCTTTACGACTTAGAACCGGGACTTCAACGATGTTTTGAACGTCATGGAGCATATGAGATGTTCGAGGAGTTGAAGTTAATATTTCAAGAAAATGCCCGGATTGAGAAATATGAGATTACCAATAAGTTCTATAGCTGCAAGATGGAGGAGAATAGTTCTATCAGTGAACACTTGCTCAGAATGTCTGGGTACTACAATCATATGACTCGACTTGGTTGCAAAGTTGATGAAGATAGTGTTATTTATAGAGTTCTTCAATTACTGCCACCAAGCTATAAAGGCTTCATGATGAACTATAATATGCAAGGGATGCAAAAGACAATTCCCGAGCTCTTCGCTATGCTCAAGGCTGCGGAGGTAGACATCAACAAGGAGCATCAAGTGTTGATGGTTAACAAGACCACTAGTTTCAAGAAAAAAGGGCAAGGGAAAGAAGGGGAACTTCAAGAAGAATTGCAGCACATTTGCTACTCCCACGAAGAAACCCAAGTCTGGAGCCAAGCCTGAAACTGAGTGCTTCTACTTCAAAGGAACTGGACACTGGAAGTGGAACTGCCCCAAGTATTTGGCGGATAAGAAGGATGACAAGGTGAACAAAGGTATATGTGATATACATGTTATTGATGTGTACCTTACTAATGCTTGTAGTAGTACCTGGGTATTTGATACCGGTTCGGTTGCTAATATTTGTAACTCGAAACAGGGACTATGGATTAAACGAAGATTGGCTAAGGACGAGGTGACGATGCGCGTGGGAAATGGTTCCAAAGTCGATGTGATCGCCGTCGGCACGCTACCTCTACATCTACCTTCGGGATTAGTTTTAGACCTGAATAAATGTTATTTGATGCCAGCGTTAAGCATGAACATTATATCTGGATCTTGTTTATTGCGAGACGGTTATTCATTTAAATCTAAGAATAATGGTTGTTCTATTTATATGAGTAATATCTTTTATGGTCATGCACCCTTGAAGAGTGGTCTATTCTTGTTGGATCTCGATTGTAGTGATACACATATTCATAATATTGAAGCCAAAAGATGTAAGGTTAATAATGATAGTGCAACTTATTTGTGGCACTGCCGTTTAGGTCATATTGGTGTAAAACGCATGAAGAAACTCCATAGTGATGGAGTTTTGGAATCACTTGATTATGAATCACTTGGTGCTTGCGAACCATGCCTCATGGGCAAGATGACTAAAACTTCGTTCTCCGGAACAATGGAGCAAGCAACAGATTTGTTGGAAATCATACATACTGATGTATGTGGACCGATGAGTGTTGAAGCTCGCGGCGGGTATTGTTATTTTCTGACCTTCACTGATGATTTGAGCAGATATGGGTATATCTACTTAATGAAGCACGTGTCTGAAACATTTGAAAAGTTCAAAGAATTTCAGAGTGAAGTAGAGAATCATCATAACAAGAAAATAAAGTTTCAACGATCTGATCGTGGAGGTGAATATTTGAGTTACGAGTTTGGTCTTCATTTGAAACAATGTGGAATAGTTTCACAACTCACGCCACCCGGAACACCATAGCGTAATGGTGTGTCCGAACGTCATAACCGTACTTTATTAGATATGGTGCGGTCTATGATGTCTCTTACTGATTTACGACTATCGTTTTGGGGTAATGCTTTGGAGACAGCTGCATTCACGTTAAATAGGGCACCATGTAAATCCGTTGAGACGACGCCTTATGAACTGTGGTTTGGCAAGAAACCAAAGCTGTCGTTTCTTAAAGTTTGGGGCTGCGATGCTTATGTGAAAAAGCTTCAACCTGATAAGCTCGAACCCAAATCTGAGAAATGTGTCTTCATATGATACCCAAAGGAGACTGTTGGGTACACCTTCTATCACAGATCCGAAGGCTAGATATTCGTTGGTAAGAATTGGATCCTTTCTAGAGAAGGAGTTTCTCTCAAAAGAAGTGATTGGGAGGAAAGTGGAACTTGATGAGGTAATTGTACCTTCTCCCGAATTGGAAAGTAGTACATCACAGAAACTAGTTCCAGTGATTCCTGCACCAATTAGTGAGGAAGCTAATGATGATGATCATGAAACTTTAGATCAAGTTTCTGCTGAACTTCGTAGATCAACCAGAGTACGTTCCGCGCCAGAGTGGTAGGGCAACCCAGTTCTCGAAGTCGTGTTACTAGACCATGATGAACCTACGAACTATGAGGAAGCGATGATGAGCCCAGATTCCGCAAAATGGCTTGAGGCCATGAAATCAGAGATGGGATCCATGTATGAGAACAAAGTGTGGACTTTGGTTGACTTGCCCGATGATCGGCAAGCCATCGAAAATAAATGGATCTTCAAGAGGAAGACCGACGCAGATGGTAATGTTACTGTTTACAAAGCTCGACTTGTTGTGAAAGTTTTTCGACAAGTTCAAGGAGTTGACTACGATGAGACTTTCTCACCCGTAGTGATGCTTAAGTCAGTCCGAATCATGTTAGCAATTGCCGCATTTTATGATTATGAAATCTGGCAAATGGATGTCAAAACTGCATTCCTGAATGGATATCTCAAAGAAGAGTTGTATATGATGCAACCATAGGGTTTTGTCGATCCTAAAGATGCTAACAAAGTGTGCAAGCTCCAGCGATCCATCTATCGACTGGTGCAAGCATCTCGGAGTTGGAATATACGCTTTGATGAGGTCACTACTAGGAAAAGGGCTATAGATGATATGGCAACTAATGGCGCACCAGACATGTGGTGTGCCATTAGTATATACTAATGGCGCACCATGTGTCTGTGCGCCATTAGTGTACAAATACTAATGGTGCACTGATAACCCTCAACCGTAAGGGATCGAGATAGTCTTCGCGGGTAAGAATAACCCAATTTATTGATTCGACACACGGGGAGCCAAAGAGTATTTATAAGCTTTGACAGTTGAGTTGTCAATTCAACCGCACCTGAAATATACTTACTTGCAACAAAAGATAAGTGGTAACAGTGATATGATAGTGATGATAGTGATAGTAAAAGCAAACAACTAAAGTAAATAGCAAAAGTAGCGACTAGTAACCAGCAGGATGTAAAACACTGTAGGCTAGGGAGATGGATGGTTGGGCGCTGCATGGATGAGATATATCATGATTCCAACTTGGGGCAAGGCACACGGAAAAGTAATGATCATCTAGGCAAATATCAAACATTAGGCATGTATCCCGTAGGTAGTTGTACGTGCTTGCAATAAGAACTTGCACAACATCTTTTGTCCTACCATCCCGCTACGAACGGGGCCAAAAGGAACTTATGGAGATTAAGGTGCTCCTGTGAAAGAGCACCGGAACAAAGCAATGAACTCAATGGATACATGTAATCCTCAAACTACGGACCATCCCCTTTGGTGTCCCAAGCTGTCACTTTTGGGATCGCCGGTTCCAAACCGTAATAGGTGCTAACAACTCATAGATAGGATCAAGAACACAAATATATTCATGCAAACACATATGGTTCAGATCTGAAATCATGGCACTCGGGCCCTAAGTGACAAGCATTAAGCATAACAAGTTGAAGCAAAGATGATAAACACCATAGTAGATGATAGGCAACATGCCCCCAACGATCTGACAAACTATTACATGATCTAACTCATCCAATCCCTACCATCCCCTTCGCCTACAGCAGGGGATTACTCACACATGGAAGGAGAAGTCATGAAGGGATGATGGAGTGGTGATGATGATGACGATGGCGACGATCTCCACTCTCCGGAGGCCAATTCAGCCTCCAGATTGGCCCTCCCGAAGAAGAACAGAGGGTGGCGGCGGCTCCGCGACGAAAACTGCGAAAAGAACTTATGATCTGGGATTTCTCCGTCACGAGCTAAAATACGAGTCAAAGTAGGGCACCAGGGGAGGTGGGGCCCACCCAGGCGACCCCCCGGCGCGGCCAGGGGGTGGGCCGCACCACCAGGGCGCCTGGGCCCCCCTGGCCCCCCTCTGGCCCCTCTTCTGGCTCCGGGTTCCTTCGAGTGCGTGGATTTTCTGTGATTTTTCGTGGATTTTTCTGAGATACCTAAAAATCCGTTTTCCTGCGCACAATAAAACCATACAGGCAGCTCTGCTGAAAACAGCGTCAGTCCGGGTTAGTTTAGTTCAAATCATGCAAGAATGAGGTCAAAACAATATCGAAAGTGTTTGGAAAAGTAGATACGTTTGAGACGTATCAACTCCCCCAAGCTTAGCATATTGCTTGTCCTCAAGCAATTCAGTTCAACGAACTGGACGCAACAAAGAAAACTTTGACAAACACTTTTGCTTCATTAGATGTATATAAGCATGTACTACGAAAAGAGCCTAGCAAGTATTGAAACAGTACTATGAGGACAATGCACGGAGCAATCCTTCTTTCAAGTGACCAATCACAAATACTTAAAAGTAAATAATATATTACTGAAAATCAAGACAAGATTACATTGCACATAGCTTGAGCATATTAGGGTGGTATCTCGCTAGCCTCCATGAGTGAAGCAAAACATAAATGCAGAAACTCCTCCAGAGTTTTAAAGGAGACTAGAACTAAGAATTTCAGAATAAATCATATTACAAGCATGCAGAAGACAATGTAATACTTTGGGACAATGCACATTACACTCAGAATGACAATTATGCTCTCCTAGTTGGTGCTTTGAAGAAAGAAGGTGGAGACTCTCGAACCGTGGCTTTTGTTGGCAAGGTTGAAAACCCGTGGCTGGAAACAAAAACTAAACATGTACCAGAGCTCTTGGTTTTAAAAACAGAGGTAAAAACATTTTTGAGAGGTGCATATTTCATCAACAAATGCTAGCAGATAACTCAATCACTTCTTGAGCTGGACAAGTCTCGAGGAACGGCTCCCGCATGAGGACGATCACATCCTCTTAATCTCCTTTGTTTATCACTGCCAAAGTTTTCTGATTTCTCATGAACAAAGCGTGAAGGAGGGTTTGTTTGTTGTATTATCTTTTCTGAGCCGGGCGCACTCTATGCCAGTTCCTTCTCGTATTAGGGGTTTGCACATTAGACATGCAATCCAGGGGTGAAACTTGTCCAACTTAAAAAGATCATGAATTAACTACTACTTCCTCATGAGCTAAAACATAGGCACAAAAAGAGAAATGCTTTTGATTAATTTCGAGATGGTACACGAAAGTCTTTGTTAGGAATGACAGGTAAATACCATGTATAGGAAGGTATGGTGGACTCATATGGCATAACAGGTTTTAAGGATTTTGGATGCACAAGCAGTCAGTCTGCTTAGTACAGGTGGAGGTTTAGCAAAAGACAGGGAAGCGACCAACTAGAGAGCAATAACGGTCATAATCATGCAGAGCGACAAAGCAACATTGAATCGGGCATGGAAGTGATATAACTATTCTAAAACTCAAAGATCATCAAGGCAGAATAGACTTTTTAGTCTCAAACATGTGTAAGCATGTGCCAAGTCAATCCAAAAATTCTCTAAAGGGAAATACCACCTTAGTATACCGAACTATGAACAATGCAATGCATGTAGATCATTTCAATAACACATTATATACTCTAGCTATTCGAGACTAGCCACAAGGAAAGCATGAACCACTGGAAGAGCATTGTAAACATAGCACTATGTCGCTACAAGCTGGTCTCTAGATCATAAGTACAGGCATATGTACAAAAGTAGAAACAAAAAGAGTTCATACCGGTCTTCCTTGTTGCTTCCCTTCAGTCGATCTTCGTCATTACTGCCTCGTCACTTGCACGATCGAACGTAGGAAATATAATTAAATGCCATCATGGACTCGAGCTGAACTCTAAAAACAAAGCAAACTAAAGAGAGAAAGGAAATCTTTTGGATTATTTCAAAGGCTGAACAAAAGCAAAAGAAAGAGAAAATCTTTTTGTTGTTTTTGCAAAGAGAGAACTAAAGAAGAACGGGCAAAAACTTCGAAAAGATCAAAGCGAATAAAATGGATAATACAATGGAAAAAGTGAGAGGGGCGCGTACTCCCCCAAGCTTAGGCTTTTGGCCTAAGTTGGTAGCAGCTACTGCCCCCAGGAGCCTCCTGCTCCGGGGGAACAGTGGTGAGTCCAAGGGTCGTAGAAGGATGCTGGCGCGTATACCGAACTCCTCGGAGTCTCCCACGAGGAAGGTTCCATACGCCAAACAGAGGAAGACCCTTCACCAAACTCTGTGGCGGTTTCTTCCTGAAAAGGTGGTAACTCACCGTGCTCCTCCTCGTCGGGCACAACCCCCTCCATGGGGTTATGAAACTGATGCTGGACCATGAACTCATCGAACTGAATAACATCAAAGGACCATCCGTTCCTGCGAGAAAAATCAAACAAAAGAGGTGCAGGTAGACGGATCTCGCGTTCCGTAGTAGTTCCGAAACGCAAGATATAAACAAGATTATCAAGCTCAGAAGCCATGGTAACAAACTTATGCCTTTTCATAGCAGCAAGATCAAAGCTTAAATAAGTAAAAGGATTATCATCAGGGTGTGGGGTGCCTCCAAGATGTTCTAAGATAAGTGTGGCATAAACGCCACCATATAAGTCTCCCTTGTTACCGTTCATAGCAAGGCGTCGAGCAATTAAGGCACCCAGATTATAATCAGACCTCCCTGAGAGGGCTGTTGCCAGGATAGCAACATCCGGAGCAGAAATGTTGCTCGTGTTGTCACGAGCTAATACCCCTCTAGCAACATAATATGCAAAATACCTGAGGTGAGGAAATAAGATGCTGGAGATCTTCGACCGATGAATATCCCTCGTACCCATGCTGCAGAGAGAGTTGAAGACGGTTTTCAGCTCGGAGGGCTGAGTGGCCATCCTAGCCGTCCTCCCAACGTTCGGCACACCTATTATTTCACAAAACTTTCCCAAAGTCATGGTGATAAGATCATTGTAAATTTTAAACTCAATAGCACCTGAATCAGGATTATATCTAAAACTGTTAATGAAACTGGAGGTGAGTTTTTGATACTGAGTAACACGGCTCGTGACGAGCCGTGTCAGACCTGCATTAGCACAAAGATTATAAAACTCATCCTTGATTCCCGCAGCTTCAAGGAATTCATCACATGGAAACATCATCGCACGTGCTGGACTTGTGTCTTCCAACAACTCTAGAGGCACATGATCTTCATTATAGCTCACCCTAGCAGTCGATGGTGAAGCTGCGGCTCTAGTAACTCGATCGGAGTGCGTGGGCCTCCTCTTCTCAAGCCACCCTTTTGCCCTTCCTAACAAACTCATTTCTGATTTTTTTTTACAATTTACAAAAACGAGGATTAAAACAAGGTGAGTTAAGGCAAACTAAACTCACTTGCCCAAGGCATAAACTTGCATCAAAACTTGGAAAATAACTTTCTACATATGCATGCAAGCTCATCTATACAGCACCAAGAACTACTAAATACTCACAAATGAAGCCACCAATCAGAAATCTAATTGGAGGGGTGGAGGAGTCACATACCAGGGAGTATTTGTTCAAAATCTCAGCTCAAATGATGGGCTGTAGAGAGAGGTCGAAGAATCGCCTCCAAGAACAGCAAGAACACAAGAACAAGTGCAGAACTCGCGTTTTTGGAGAAAAAGAGAGAGGGAGGAAGAAGACATACCTGGAGGGGGGCCTTGTGGGCCCCAGGCGCCCTGTGGGCGCGGCCAGGGGGCAGGCCGCGCCAGCTGGCCGCCTGGGCCACTGGTGGGTCCCCCTGGCTGGCCCCAGGTCCCTCAGGGTCACTCCCGACGTGGAAATTTTTATTTTTATTTTTCTGGAATTTTTCTGAAAACTTCACCGTTGAAATTTTTTCGAAGTTCAAAAAGCTGCGAAACTCTCTGAAAACTTGAAACAGTGAGTAGTATTGTGAAGCTTCAAAACATAAACATTTGGTACAGCAAGTAGAATAAAAACTAAAAACAAATGAAAACATAACAAGCTCAACTTTTTTATCTATATAAAACATGTTTACTAGTAAGGTTGATCAAGTCTTACCAACAAACAGGCGATATATAGAGCAAAAAGTCTCACCTCTTACGAAGTAATCACTGAACCTTTACTTTGATGGACATTGTCCCCACCATGATAGTTTTGTATTTGTGAGGCACATGTAGTGGACAGTCCCATTCTTCAATCTTCACGGTCTCGATATTTTCTATAGAGTTGAGGGCATGCCTCCTGTCGGTCTTCTTTGGAAAATATACCGTGTGTTCTTTATCATTCACATTGAAGGTAACCTTCCCTTTATTGCAATCAATTATAGCACCTGTGGTGTTAAGAAAAGGTCTACCAAGAATAATGGACATGCTCCCATCCTCGGGCATGTCAAGCACAACAAAATCAGTAAGAATCAAACAATTAGCAACTTCTACGGGAACATCCTCACAAATACCTATCGGAACGGCGGTTGACTTGTCAGCCATCTGAAGAGAGATATCTGTAGGAATTAGTTTCTCTAAACAAAGCCTCTTGTAAAGAGAGAGAGGCATAACACTCACTCCTGCTCCAAGATCACATAAAGCAGTTTTGACATAATTATTCTTTATGGAGCAAGGAATGGTGGGTATACCTGGATCACCGAGCTTCTCAGGAATCTTGCCACTGAAAGAGTAGTTAGCAAGCATAGTAGATATTGCCTCATTAGGAACTTTTCTTTTATTAGTGACAATATCTTTCATATATTTTGAATAAGGAGGTAACTTAATAGCATCAGTAAAAGGAATTTGAAGAAAAAGAGGTTTAATCCACTCACAGAACTTATTGTAATGCTCTTCTTCTTTAGATTTGATGGACTTACCTAGAAAGGGCATGGGTTTCTGTACCCATGGTTCTCTTTCCTTCCCATGTTTTCTCGCGATGAAGTCTTCTTTAGTGTACCTCTTACGTTTGTCAGGTGCTTCTTCTTCTCGAACTTCAGGCGGATCATTCTTCTCGTTATCCTTATCTCCAGGTTCAGCACCGTCTTCAGTCTCAGCATCGGAGATAGATACGCTGTTGGGATCAGCAGCTGGCTCTTCATCTGTAATAGGATCATTAGAATTGTCAGTCTCCTTGTGTTTCTTCTTCTTCTTTGGAGAGCCAACAATTTCTTCTTCCTGCATTTGAGAATCTTGCTCGATTCTCCTCGGATGCCCCTCTGGATAGAGAGGATCTTGAGTGCTAGTTCCTCCTCGGGTCTTAATCCCGAAAGCCTGCAAATCATCTTGTTTGGCATTGTTAGCAAGCAAATCTTTTTGCACATTAGAAATTTGGTCAAGCTGAGTTTGAACCATATGAAAATGCTTCACAAGACATTGAACATCATTAACTGTTCTACCTAAAACATCAAGCAAACTTTTGATAGCAAGGGAATTATCATGCAACTGACTTAGTATCCTCTCATTAAAATGATTTTGTTTCATAATAAAATTATCAAACTCATCTAAACATTGATCAGGAGGCTTACCATGAGGGATGTCACTTGCGTTGAAATCTAAAAGAGAGTGTACCTCTACCATAGGAGGGTGAGTGGTAGGCTCACACAGCTTCTCAATAGGGGGTAGATTCTTCACGTCTTCAGCTTTAATACCTTTCTCTTTAATAGACTTCTTTGCTTCTCGCATATCTTCGGGGCTTAGAATAAACATGCCCCTCTTCTTTGGTGGTGGAGGTGGTTCAGGGACGGACCAATCTTCATGGTTTTTGGCGATCCTGCCCATCAAATCTTCTGCATCTTCCGACGTCCTTTTCCTGAAAACACAACCAGCACAACTGTCTAAATAGGACCTGGATTCATCAGTTAGACCAGCATAGAATATATCGATTAATTCGTTCTTAGGGACTTCATGTCCTGGTCTAGCTCGAATCAGACCGCAGTACCTCCCCCAAGCTTTAGGGAGGGACTCATCCTACAACTGTTTAAAGTTATAAATTCTTTGTAAAGCAGCATGTTGCATGTGAGCAGGAAAGTACTTATCAACAAAAGAGTGAGCTAAGTCTTGAGGACTCTTAATGTAACCGCATGGGAGTGAATCATACCATGCTTTAGCACCTTCCTTCAAGGAGAAAGGAAGAAGCTTGGTCACATAAAAGTATCGTATCTTCTCATCTGTGGTAAACAGGCCACCCAACTCAGCGAGTTTAGTCAGGTGTGCAATAGCATCATCATTTTCTCTGCCATAAAAGGGGTCAGCTTCAACCATAGGTATAAGTGAAAGATCAACAGAGAAATCATAATCAGGATCATCAATGCATATAGGAGATGTAGCAAATTCAGGATCAGGAACGGTTTTGTTCTTCAAAGAGTGTTTTTCAAACAGTTTCTTAATAACTTCAGGGTCAGAGCCAGAAAACTCTGTCAGTTCCCT
Organism: Secale cereale; assembly: GCA_902687465.1. Taxonomy (NCBI): domain Eukaryota; kingdom Viridiplantae; phylum Streptophyta; class Magnoliopsida; order Poales; family Poaceae; genus Secale; species Secale cereale. The sequence continues at coordinate 562,267,304 of LR738713.1, read as the reverse complement.
GCATAAATCTTCATCAAGCATATAGTAATCATCATCAAGGAGTCTCTCCTTGAGCTTACTCAAATCAGGATAATCATAAGTTTCACCAATAGGGTAGCGAGTAACAGGAATTTCAATTCCAGACTTTTTAGCAGCAACAGCGATCTGTTTCTCAAGAGCATAACCAAGGGAACTCATATCATCAACAATAGTAGAAGCATCATCAAGAGTATCGGACATAGTAACAGATTCAGTAGGAGCATCATGTGGTGGTGGTGAGGCAAACTTACTCATAACAGAAGGTGAATCAAGCGTAGCACTAGTGCTCAGAACAGTACCTCTTCTTGTAGTGGATAGTAAGATCGGAACCTTGGGGTCTCCTTTCTTACCCATAGCGGATGAACTGCAGCAGGTAGGATACTTCAAGTAGACTTGTAAATATTGCTATGCTCCCCGGAAACGGCGCCAGAAAACGGTACTTGATAACCCTCAACCGTAAGGGATCGAGATAGTCTTCGCGGGTAAGAATAACCCAATTTATTGATTCGACACACGGGGAGCCAAAGAGTATTTATAAGCTTTGATAGTTGAGTTGTCAATTCAACCGCACCTGAAATATACTTACTTGCAACAAAAGATAAGTGGTAACAGTGATATGATAGTGATGATAGTGATAGTAAAAGCAAACAACTAAAGTAAATAGCAAGAGTAAATAGCAAAAGTAGCGACTAGTAACCAGCAGGATGTAAAACACTGTAGGCTAGGGAGATGGATGGTTGGGCGCTGCATGGATGAGATATATCATGATTCCAACTTGGGGCAAGGCACACGGAAAAGTAATGATCATCTAGGCAAATATCAAACATTAGGCATGTATACCGTAGGTAGTTGTACGTGCTTGCAATAAGAACTTGCACAACATATTTTGTCCTACCATCCCGCTACGAACGGGGCCAAAAGGAACTTATGGAGATTAAGGTGCTCCTGTCAAAGAGCACTGGAACAAAGCAATGAACTCAATGGATACATGTAATCCTCAAACTACGGACCATCCCCTTTGGTGTCCCAAGCTGTCACTTTTGGGATCGCCGGTTCCGAACCGTAATAGGTGCTAACAACTCATAGATAGGATCAAGAACACAAATATATTCATGCAAACACATATGGTTCAGATCTGAAATCATGGCACTCGGGCCCTAAGTGACAAGCATTAAGCATAACAAGTTGAAGCAAAGATGATAAACACCATAGTAGATGATAGGCAACATGCCCCCAACGATCTGACAAACTATTACATGATCTAACTCATCCAATCCCTACCATCCCCTTCGCCTACAGCAGGGGATTACTCACACATGGAAGGAGAAGTCATGGAGGGATGATGGAGTGGTGATGATGATGACGATGGCGACAATCTCCCCTCTCCGGAGGCCAATTCAGCCTCCAGATTAGCCCTCCCGAAGAAGAACAGAGGGTGGCGGCGGCTCCGCGACGAAAACTGCGAAAAGAACTTCTGATCTAGGATTTCTCCGTCACGAGCTAAAATACGAGTCAAAGTAGGGCACCAGGGGTGGTGGGGCCCACCCAGGCGACCCCCCGGCGTGGTCAGGGGGTGGGCCGCGCCACCAGGGCGCCTGGGCCCCCTGGCCCCCCTCTGGCCCCTCTTCTGGCTCCGGGTTCCTTCGGGTGCGTGGATTTTCTGTGATTTTTCGTGGATTTTTCTGAGATACCTAAAAATCCGTTTTCCTGCGCACAATAAAACCATACAGGCAGCTCTGCTGAAAACAGCGTTAGTCCGGGTTAGTTTAGTTCAAATCATGCAAGAATGAGGTCAAAACAATATCAAAAGTGTTTGGAAAACTAGATACGTTTGAGACGTATCATGCACCAGATATTCGGTGCGCCATTAGTAACAACTTTTTTTACAGACATACTAATGGCGCACCTCCAACTCAGTGCGCCAGTACTAATTTTTTTAGGCAAAACTACTAATGGCGCACCAGCCATCAATGCGCCATTAGTAACACTGGTTACCAATGGCGCATTGATGACTGGTGCGCCATTAGTAAAGTGGGACCAGCTAGATATTTTGGATAGCCACACCTACACACTCACTTTCCCCACTTCATTCTCTCCACCTCCTCCTCCAAGCTTGTGCCGGCTGCCTCCTCCTCCTCACCTCATTTGCACAATAGATTCATCAAAATTAAGTGGTTAAATTACCTTTTTTTGATAGGTAAGTAAGGGGGGAAAGCTATCTTTATGTTGTAGATCATTTTTTCTCCCTCGAGCTCCAACAACCGTGCACATGCACTTTTTATGGCCTAGCTAGATCTATGTATGTTTGTGGTGTTGCATATATGTTTGTGTTTGCAGGTACCGGTATTTGAAATGCGATAGTTGCCAATATTTTTCCGAAATGTTGATTCATTTCCGTTTCGGCGAGAATTTTGGCACTATGCATTCTTTTTGGTCCTATTTTTAGGGAAAGTCATGCCAAATTTTTTCTTGGTTCTAAAATATCGTTTTTCTCTACCCCGCAGGCGACCATGGTCCGCACGATGACCGTAGGCATCGTGAATAGGTTTTTGAGCTCTGCGAAGGCCGAGATGCTTCAAAAGAACGAGACGGAGATAAGATGTCCGTGTCGAAGATGCAAGCTGAAGAGCCTTATTGCGGACCCGGATTCCGGGCAGGTGCGGGACCACCTGCTCTTGCGTGGTTTCATGGATGGCTATCGGTAGCAAGGTGATGAAGATGACTATGAAGTCGTCCATGGCCGGGCAAGAAATGAGGAAGGGCAGCAAGACAACCACCGCGGCGAGGGCGGGCGAGAAGATGAAGAATCTGCAAGACATGATCATGCCGGTGATGCTGTACACAGTCATCATGTAGAAGATGCCGGACATGATGATGAGGAAGATCAAGACGAAGGGCATGATCATGATCTAGATGAAGATGCCGGAGCAGACGACGATGGAGGCTGGGTGCAGGACCCTCATATTCAAGAGCTGCTTCTCAAGCAGACGGATAACGCAAGAGCTGCCACCCGAGAGAAAGCCAAGCTGTATCAACTGGAGATAGACGCGGTTACTCCATTGTATGAAGGATGCAGGCCCGAGGATACCCGCCTGAAAGTAACGCTCATGGCTCTGGAGATGAAGGTAAAACACAAAATGACCGACGCATGCTTCGACGAGAACATGTCATTCTGGCACGAACGTCTTCCCAAGGGGAACAAGTGCCCGACCAGTTTCGAGGAGGCGAAGAAAATCATGTGTCCTCTGGATTTACCGCACGTGAAATACCATGTGTGCATGAAGAATTGCATCATTTATCGGGACGAGCACGCGGAGTCTACCATATGTCCGGTGTGCGGCGTCACTCGATACAAGAAGCGGAAGAAAGCTCCTCGAAAAGTGGTGTGGTACTTTCCGATCACTCCTCGTCTGCAGCGGTATTTTGCGGACCCTAAAGTAGCAAAGCTCCTGCGTTGGCACACGGATAGGGAGGAGAAGAAGCGAGAAGATGACGGAAATGATCCGGAGATAAATAAAAAAGACAAGATGCTGAGTCACCCTAAGGATGCGAGCCAGTGGCAAGCGTTGAACTTCGAAGACCTAGAATTTGGGAACGATCCAAGGAACATCATGCTGGGCCCGAGCACCGATGGAGTCAATCCGTTTGGCAGCCAGAGAAGCACACATAGCACCTGGCCGGTGTTTGTGTGGATGTACAACCTTCCCCCCTGGTTGTGCATGAAGAGGAAGGTACATTCACATGAGTATGCTAATTGAAGGGCCGAAACAACTAGAGAACGACATCAATCTGTATCTGGGGCTGCTGAAAGAGGAGCTAGACACGCTGTGGAAAACGCCAGTCAATACGTGGGACGCCGCAGAGAAATAATACTTCCCTATGAGAGCCGCACTGCTCACGACCATGCACGACTATCTCGGTTACAGATATGTCGCGGGGCAGGTGGTCCACGGATTTTCTGGATGCGTTAGGTGCATGGATGACACAACGTATCGCCAGCTAGATAGAGATCCCGGGTCTTCGAAAACCGTGTTCAAGGGACATCGAAGGTGGCTTCGCGAAGATGACCCACGGAGGAAACGCAAGGATCTGTTCGATGGTGAAACCGAACCCCGAAGACGCCCGCGTACAAGGAGCGGCGAGGAAATAGACGAGCTGTTGAAAAATTGGAAAGCTTGCCCACTGCCGGGAAAGAAGCAACAGGCGCCAGAGCCGGGAAAGAAGCGAAAGGCGCCAGAGCCGCTGCTGAAGGTATGGAAAACGAGGTCTGTTTTCTGGGACTTGCCGTACTGGAAGATCCACCGTGTGCCTCACAGCCTTGATGTCATGCATATCATGAAGAAAGTGTGTGAGAGTCTGCTTGGTACCCTGCTCAACATGCCAGAGAGGACCAAAGATGGGCCGAAAGCACTGTCAGACTTGAAATCAATGGGCATCAGGCAGGAGCTTCACGCTAATGATGATGATGATGATGATGCTGATGAGGCGAAGCAGGACACGGAAAGTCGTCGCAAAGGCAAAAAGGCCAAGAAGACCGGAAATGACTACCCTCCTGCGTGCTTCACTCTTAGTCAGGAGGAGATCGAGCAGTTTTTCACCTGCCTCGTAGGAGTAAAACTTCCTTACGGTTACGCGGGGAAGATAAGTAGATACCTAGACCCAGCGAAGCAGAAGTTCAGTGGGATGAAGTCTCACGACTGTCACATGCTAATCACGCAGATACTTCCAGTTGCAATCCGTGGGATCATGGACGCGCACGTCCGTGAGACGCTATTTGGCCTATGCAACTTTTTCGACATCATCTCTCGGAAGTCGGTTGGCGTGAGGCAACTCAGAAGGCTACATGAAGAGATCGTGGTGATACTATGCGAGCTTGAGATGTACCTCCCACCCGCATTCTTCGACGTTATGGTGCATCTGCTGGTCCATATCGTGGAGGATATCATCCAACTCGGGCCGACATTCCTGCACAGCATGATGCCGTTCGAAAGGATGAATGGTGTCATCAAAGGATACGTTCACAACATGTCACATCCAGAGGGAAGCATAGCCAGGGGCTTTCTGACCGAAGGGTGCATCTCCTACTGCACGAATTATCTAGGCATCGAGAACCCCGTTGGTCTGCCCGTCAACAGGAACCTCGGCAGGCTCGCTGGATGGGGTCACCGCGAGGGTCGCCGCGAAATGCATGTCGACTTCGAGGGTCAACTCGCCGACTTTGAAAGAGCAAACCTAGTCGCGCTACAACACATAGACGTGGTCGATCCTTGGGTGGTAGAGCACAAAACCTTTATTGAGAAGACGTACAATGACCGAGGCCAACAGAGGACTGACGGAGATATAATCAAAGAGCACAACTCATGTTTCACGCGTTGGTTCAAGGAGAAGCTTCTGTCGTACCCTTTACATGAGGATTCTTCCGCAGAAGAAAATCTCATATTCGCCTTGTCACAGGGCACCGAGCACAAGCTGATGACCTATGAGGCATACGATATCAATGGGTACACGTTCTACACCGAGGACAATGACATGAAGAGCGATGGTTATCAGAACTCCGGGGTAACGATGCAATCCTACACCGGTAACGACAAGGACAGATACTACGGAAGGATCGAATAGATCTGGGAGCTGAGCTACGCTGGAGAGAAGGTCCCGATGTTCCATGTCATATGGGCCAAGAGCGTCCTAAAAGAAGACCGGTATTTCACCACCATGGTTATACCCGAAGCCAAATCCAAGACCGCGGGCGCAAACGTCACCGCGAAAAATGAGCCATGGGTACTGGCTTCTCAAGTGGACCAATGCTTCTTCATTACTGACCCATCAAAGCCCAGTCGTGTTGTCTTGAGGAGAGGCAAAAGGAAGATCATCGGAATGGATGGAGTCGCCAATGAGCAAGACTTCGACAAGTACGGCGACCCGAAGATGGAACATGACGACGACGATGAAGTGGCATACACCACAAGAAGAAGCAGGACCACCCTACCTAAAGGACGTCCGTTCAAGAGAAGAACTCCATTTGCGAAAAAGAAGGGCAAGAAGATTGTGAACAGATAGCTAGCTAAGATTGATTATATTTAAATTGTAGCCTTCATTTCTCGAATGTATTTCGACATATTCATAAATGTTTTTTCATGGGCACTTTTTGAACTCATGAATATTTTTTCAAATTTGATGATATTTTTTCATATTCATAAATGTTTTACCAATTCACAAATGAATGCAACTAAAAATCCAAAAAAAAAGACTAGTTGTGCTTGGTTATATGTTACTCCCAAAAGCATATAAAGTTTGTCAAATTTGGAGTTATGGATATTTAGTTATGATTTAAACAAGTTTGAACATATTTAAACATAAATAAATATCAAACAACATTTTAAATGTTGTTAACATGGCAACAAACTGCATATTATTTTTCTACATGATATTCTCATCATCTAGCATATGTGACATATTATATTTGGACGCATGGATAAAAAGATATGTGCAAAGAAAAAAATGCATAAAAAAATTTGGGGAGGTTGGGAATCGAACCCAGGACCTCCTGATGTGCGCGCTGCGTGCTGACCAGTCGGTCTAGTAGATGGGGTTTGATGTAGATGGAGTTTGGTGGAAGATAACCTGTGGGCTCGAATAGAAATAAAGAAAAATACTAATGGCGCACCACGGGGGAGGTGCGCCATTAGTATTCTGCCCCCATCCATACACTTCTCTCCTCTTGCCTCTCTCCCTCGCCCTCGCTCGCCAGATCCCGTGTTGTCCCTCTCCTCGCGCTGCCCCGACGCCGCCGCCCCGACCCCCGCCGGACTCCACCCCCTCTCCCCATCCTCCCCCCCCTCGAGCGCCGCCTCCCCCCCGAGCCCCGCCTCCCCCCCGAGCGCCGCCACCGGCGCCCTCCGCCGCCTCCGACAAGATTATCACTCGGCAAGGAAGGAGGAAGAGGACGCCGCCCCATCAAGGAAGAAGGAAGAGGCCTCCCCCAAGCCCTACCTCGTCGGCGGCTCCCCCCGAGGCCGCAGCCTTATCCTCTCCACCCCGCCTCGCTCCTCCGCCGCTCCGCCAAGGTAAGCCACCGCCCCGACCCCCTACCTCCGCAGCTACGTTTGTCCTTCTCTCTTCTTCCTTTTGCCTTTTTCCATTTCCAACCGTTCCTTCTCCTACAAAATTGATTTATCCAGATTGTAAATTCAGTGAAATCACATGCTGCACTTGTGCTTTTAAATAGTTTTCCTGAGATTAGCACTGCCCTAGTTAAAATAAACAGGTCAAAGATTTGTGTTCAACAACTTGTTTATTTTTTTCTTAGCCGCATCCTTTTCATAAAAAGAAGTATGGCTGCGAAGGGATTGACCTAGGGTTAAGAGTGAGTGGCTTCTTTCTATATACTTGCTCCGCACTATGACAGATCCGAATCCATAAATACAACAATGTTGGGTTGCTCTATTTTTTCTTTTTTGCAAAAATATTGGGTTCCTCTGTTTGATCCACTATAATTTGCACACCTACTTATTAAAATTCTTATTGCTTCATTCACTTGCTGAAGCTCCTAAAAACCTAAAGAACCATTGTTCTTCTGCAAAAGCCAACGTTCATTTCACTGATGACCACCGCATATCACTCTGTTTACATTCATCTTACTGAAGAGCTAAACTATATCATGCTAGCTTCCTTGCTTGTATATGAAATTTGATAATTCAGCCATGGATATCCACTGCCTTTGCAGCGAATAGTTGTTAGCTCCTTTCACTGAACATTTATGTGTATAACCTTTTTTTGCGGGTGATTTATGTGTGTATAACCTTGCTATCTATGTTTGCTCATAGAGATGATACATGTGACACGGTTATTTCGAGAACATAGACCATGTATGTTTACTGCCATTGTATCCCGGTCAAGCATATTGTCCTATATAGGTGCTGAATTAATCATGTTATCCTAATAAATCGTGATCACTTTGTGGGTGTACATCAGCTATTTATAGAAGCTTGCTAGAAATAACAAACACGGCAAGTTTTTTTTGTCTGAAATTGTGTTCACTTGTGCAACACAACGCATAGTAGTAGTACATCACAAGACCGGATCAAGGTTTATACTAGTAACATTCCCCTGCTTAACCTGGTTGTCATCGTTGACATCCACCATACCTATCTTCTCTCGCAGCTATTTATAGAAGCTTGCTAGAAATAACAAACACGGCAAGTTTTTTTTGTCTGAAATTGGGTTCTGCGTGTTCATCATATATTACCAGTTCATTTATGGAGTTCTAGAAAGAAAATGGTACTGATTGTGTGTGCAACTCTGCATTACATGATTTAAAACGTGCTTACCATGCTTGTGTAACAATAGATACATAATCAAGCATAGAAGTGTAACAAGCTCCATTGAACCTCAGTTTTGGCATCCCTCTTATTTTGTCTGTCCGAAAATTCGATTTTTCCTTGTAATTTTCTTCTGTCCAGCAACAGTGGCTGACTCTCCGACAGATCTGCTCTGCTTCTCAATCATGAGATGTTGATTTGTTCCAGTGTAGAGTACTTATAGGCTAGATGCATACAAATCTTCTTGACACTGCTTAGAGTACAATACGTATAGGCTGAATTTTGCTGACTGCTTGACACTGCTTAGCATATTTGGGTCTGCTTGACACTGCTTAGCATATTTGGGCTTGACGTGTTGGCTGTCCCTACTCTACTCTACTTAGAGAAGAGAAGAGAAGAGAAGAGCATAGATGAGATGATAGCACATCTAGTGTTTGTGGCAGTAGTTCAAATGATTGACGTGTGCTGCATTTTGCATATCATAGTGATCTGTTAAATTCTGCATTTTGCAAGATGTTCTTGAAGAGTTGATTCTTTCATTCTCGAAATAAGAAGTTTGTGGATTTGATATCACCAATGGTTGATACTGTCAACTTCAGCATTTCATTACTTATTTGCAGCTAGTACTTCCTGATAGTAGTCAACAAAATCCTAAGAGAAAGCATGTCCCTTACTGGTATTGGCAAGCAGTGATTCTATTTTTGTATTGCTGTAGAGGTGACTGAATTCCTTCTATGCATGCAAGTGTGGACAGTCGTTCGTATGCATGTTCTAGATTGACCCTAGAGCAGCTTTTTGCTGGGTTTTGTCTCCGACCATCGTGTTGTGATGATTTTGCAGGTACCCCGAGAGGCCCTTGAGATTGCTGGAATGTCGATTAACTTCCGTTCTGGCAAATTCGGGTACTCCATATGTCCTATTTTCAGCAAAGGTCATGCTGAAATTTTCCGTGAATTTTAGCATGACTTTGCTAAAAATAGGACATATGGGGTACTTGTGACTAATGCATGGGCCGAGGTATCTTAGTACTTAATTAAGCAGGATCAACTGCCCCTTTATTCTTGCTGCATTAAACCATAGGCGGCAATAGAGCCAAGTGATTAGGCCCAACTTATAATTCTCCTTGCCAGCTTAGCTTTTAGGATGCGTCAGTGTCGACAAACCATAAATTATAAAACCTTTGCTTTTAGGGTGCCTCGATGTCGATAAAAACCGAAATGATGAAAGCTTAGGCTTTTAGGGTGCCTCGGCGTCGAAAAACCCTAAATGATAAAAGCTTAGCTTTTAGGATGCCTCGGTGTCGACAAACCCTAAATGATGAGACCATGATCTTGTTCCTTGACAATAACCAACTTTTTGACCAAACTTTTTTCCTATTTAGAGAGAAACATGGCCCACAACAATGATGCCGGTGGTTCGGGCGGCAAGGCATTCTGGGAGCTATCCCAGGAGATGGAGGAACAACCTCACTTCTATGAGGACGCCGCGAAAGACACCGATCCTGACACCACTGATGGTGCCGCCGAGGATGACCCCACTGATGGTGCTGTCGGGGATGACACCGCTGATGGTGCCGCCGAGGATGCCACCACTGATGATGGCTGCGCACGCACAGATGGCAGCCAACCGAAGAGGCAACGGAAGAACCGGCGCCCGACCGTGCTCCGCACCGTCAAGGAGGAATTTACTGAAGTGGACTCCGACGGGAATCCAACGGCGCCCAAACAAATAGTCAAGGGGTACTCGGTTCAGCTCGGGTGCATTCTCCAGAGCACAGTCTCGATCAACACCGAGAACCTAAGGCATAAGGACCGAGGGAATTTGCGCAACCTCGTCTTCACGAAGCTGCACGAACGATACAAGTTCCCCGCTGAATTTGAAAACACAAGCCTCACAGGGAATAAAGTGAACAATGCCGCCCTCACGAGGATGAGCACGGCCCTGTCTACTTGGAAAAGCACGGTGAAGAGAATGATTGACAAAGGTTTTAGTTATGAGAAGATCAAGGAGAAAAATCCTTCGATCGCCGAAGATGACTACAAGGAGTTCAAGATCAAGTGCGAGAGCACCGCAACCTCCGAATCAAGTCAGTGGGGGAAAGAAATGCATCAGTTGAACTTAGGGGAACACACACTCGGTCCTGGCGGTTACAGAGTGGCGGAGCCTATATGGGACAAGGAGGACGCGAAGCGTGCCGAGCAAGGCCTACCGCCCCTCTTCGATAAATACGGTGACAAGCAGACCAGGAACTTTGTCAAGGCACGGTACAAGGAGGACTCGGTAACAAAGGAGCTCACCACGGATCCGAAGACCAGGGCCCTTGAGCTTGTTCTGGTAAGGAATACACCCCCGCATAATTAGCTCCATATGGTTGCATTCTAATTAATGAAGCCAAATTTCTAAATGGTTCACATTCCTTCCACAGGCGACTGAAAGCAGTAGCGCGGGGTCAACTCAGAGCACCCCTTGGGACACCACTCTAAATAGGGCGTTGAATGTAATAAAAAAAGGATAAGCTCAGTAAGTCGTCGGCAGCTGGTCGTGTGGCCGGCAAAGGCTTGTCCACAAAATGGTCGCCATACTATAACGCTGGTGGGCGAAAGGAGAAAAAGACCAGCTCGGAAAGCCAGGCGCGCGAGGTTCAAGAACTCAAGGCACAAGTGGCGCAGATTCCGAAGATTGTCCAAGAGCAAGTGCAACAACAACTGGGATCGACGCTCACCGGCATTATGCCTACCTTGATTCAGGGGCTGACGACGTGGATTGCGGGCGGCCAACAGGGGCCGCCCCCAATTCCCAGCTTCACGGCCAACAACTCGCAGAACGCGCAGGCGGGGCCATTGGTGTCTCCGGCAGAGGCGGCATTGGTGTCTCCAACGCCGGCACGGGCATTGGACCTTAATGCACCCGGGTGTACGCCAGCCGGCACCTCTGCAGCAAGCGGCCCCTCCGTCAATTGCACGCCCGCCGTTGGCGGTGCCTCGACATTAGCCGAGCTCGACGCCATCATCACGGTAACTAATTAAGCCTCTCGGCCGAGGACTTCATCTCCTTGCCTTTGACTGGGCATCCCTGACGCCCTACATGTTTTCGCAGGGTGCCGCCGATGTTCCGTGCACTCTCCTGCACTTTGTGAACGACGAGTTGGTCGATGTCGCCACGGGCAGAATCGTTCAACCGGGCAACCCCATGTTCCACGGTAATCCGATGCCACCCACCGTGTATAGGGTTCAACTGGTTCGGGTGTTGCCAGGCTGCGACGAGTTTTTACCTCCGATTCGACCCACCGGGGCCAATGAAGATGATGTGATGACCCTCAGCGCCTACCTAAGCTGGCCCCTGCTTTGGCTGAAGAGCCAGATTCGTTTGGGGGCAGGGGACACCACCCCAAAGACAACACCGCCAGTCATGCCGGCGCCAAGCCATGGCAAGACCGCCGCAATTCTGCCGGACATCCCTATGGCACAGGATTCGAACATGCATATGGCACAGGATCCGGACGATGACGACGACAACGATGACAGTACATTTGCCAATGTCGATAAGTACTTTGCCGATCATGGGTACGATGGCGAATTCATGGGGCCTCCTTCTCAAGAACCCAACCCTACAAAAGACGTTCACGATCTAGCTGGTACCGCGGAGAAACCAAGTTGCAACATGCGTCGTCTGGCGTTCAGTTCTCAGGAGACGCCTCCAGCTGCCGACTTCACCGAGCCTCAGATAGCCGAGGTGCGAAATATTATCAGCCCCAACACACTCAAGAAGGCGGTCTATGAGCAGAACTCGGTCCCATTACAGGAGAAGAAGAAGGCACAGAAAAGAAAGAGTAACAAGGGTGCGAGCCAGCCGGCACCGAGTACGATCCGTCCTCAGGACGGACCACCTTCACCTAACGATATAATGAGGAGGGTGCATGTGGCGGGTAGGCCGATGCTACCGACTAATATGCTCAATGCTGTAACCGGTGCTATGCGGAGTCTGCATGACAGTGTTCTTTCTTTGGAGAAGCGGCATCTCAGAGAGAAGGATGTGGCATACCCGGTTTTCGTGGCCAAGGTGCCAGAGGGCAAGGGCTTTGTGGATAACTCCATCGGGGGTACGATCGTCCTGTGGTTTGATGACATCTTCGCTATGTTTAACCTTCATCCGCTGCACTACACCTTCGTTCGACTATTTTCACTGAGTATGGAGATGCGGATCATTAGAGACAAGACCCTGGACATCGTGATAGTCGACCCCTTCTACATGCGTGCCAAGATCTTGGGCAGCGCTGGGGACCGGCAAGTCGCGAGTTCTTACCTCGAAGGCGTCATTTTGGCAAACCGATATAAGGATAACTTCCTCGTGTCTTACTTTCCCGAGTAAGTCGTCCCCTCAACCGCCCCGTAACATATGATTTCTTAGATTTTGATCGTTTTTCTTTTAACATTCCGTGTTTTGTGCAGTGACACACATTGCACACTCATCCTCCTAAGCCCGAAATATTCGATGGCCACGTATTTCGACTCAGACTGTCAGTCGAAGGTAGACTACACAAATGTCAAGAAAGTTCTTGATGATGTTCTCCCCGGCTACGCCAAATCTGGAGGCGCCTTCACCAGGACAGTTCGTAAGTACGACAAGCACATGTTTGCCCACAACACGACGTTCTGCTGCGTCAAGCAGCCGCATGGCTGTCAGAAGGGTGCCTACTACGCCAGCCATCACATGCGGGCGATCGTACGGGACCATCATCATCTTCTGCTACCAGATAAACTCAAAGATTGGGCCGCGAGCTTGTCGGCAATCCAGGACGCGGACATCAGACAAGAATTCTTTCGCATCCAGTCGGAGTTTGCGGAAATCATCCATCAAGATGTCCTTCGTACCTCGGGGCAGTTCTACCTCAGAAATCAACCGTCCAACAGTGACATAGACACAATGCTACAAATGCAGGCTGACAATGCCGCGATTTCATGACTCCCACGATAGACGGCGGCTTCATCCATGCTCCGGTCCCTTGAGTCGAGTCGAAAGTAGTGATGCTATGTCTAGTTATGAAACATCGATTGGCTCATGTTGTAATTAAACTTTAATAAACTTGTATGTCTCTTTGGTTTGGACAGTCATTCAACTTAGATGTAATCGATGCTATTAATGTCTTGCTTTAGTCTTCCGATCCTTTTGTTGCATACTTATATATTGCTTATGTATTGTTTTTGAATTGGTACTAACGTTTCGTTTGGCTAGTGCATAGCGATGCCATCGTATGTCGTGTACAAGGGTAAGGTTTCCGGAGTCTACGACGACTGGGAGGAGTGTCGGAGACAGGTTCACCGTTTCAGCGGTAACAGTTACAAAGGGTACACCACTAGGGCGGAGGCAGAATGTAGATACGCGCGCTATCTAGCGGGAGAGAGGAGGGAGCGTTGGAGGAACCAAATGAAGACGAGTTTCATCGCGATGATGCTCATCGTGATGACCGCAACTCTCTTCTATGTGATGGTAGTTTAGATGATCGATATCGACTTGTAATGCGAAGACAAACTCGCTACTCGCGGTCTCGAGACTTGTAATATAATGTTCTATCTTTGTTCGGTCTTTTGAATTCGGAGACTAATATGATGAATTGTATTCGGAGACTAATATGATGAATTGTATTTGGAGACTAATATGATGAATTGTATTCGGAGACTAATATGATGAATTGTATTCGGAGACTAACCTTCTATTGTATTTGATGAATCTGGTGTTGTCTAAATTCTGTCCAATAATATATTTTGTATCCCGCGAAAATATCAGAAAAGAAAAAAATCCCTAATATTCATACTAGTGGCGCACCACTCAAGATACTAATGGCGCACTGTCCAGATGATACTAATGGCGCATCACCCATCAGTGCGCCATTAGTGTGCCAAAGCACATGGGTACATATGGCCCCCTGGGAGGCATACTAATGGCGCACAGATGGACATACTAATGGCGCACTGCCTGGTGCGCCATTAGTGCACCAGATACTAATGGCGCACCAGGGGTGCGCCATTAGTAAAAAGAAATCTAATGGCATGGTGCTACTGGCGCACCACTAGTGCGCCATTAGTAGGCAAAAGTGGTGCGCCACTAGCATGCCTTTTCCTACTAGTGGGTGATCAAAGCATATAGTTTTATATAGACTTTTGGAGAAGCCTGTATTTACAAGAAAGTGAGTGGGAGCTCTGTAGCATTTCTGATATTATATGTGGATGACATATTGTTGATTGGAAATGATATAGAATTTCTAGATAGCATAAAAGGATACTTGAATAAGAATTTTTCAATGAAAGACCTCGGTGAAGCTGCTTACATATTAGGCATTAAGATCTATAGAGATAGATCAAGACGCTTAATTGGACTTTCACAAAGCACATACCTTGATAAAGTTTTGAAGATGTTCAAAATGGATCAGTCAAAGAAAGGGTTCTTGCCTGTGTTACAAGGTGTGAAGTTGAGTAAGACTCAATGCCCGACCACTGCAGAAGATAGAGATAAAATGAAAGTCATTCCCTATGCCTCAGCCATATGATCTATCATGTATGCAATGCTGTGTACTAGACCTGATGTGTGCCTTGCTATAAGTTTAGCAGGGAGGTACCAAAGTAGGAGTGGATCACTGGACATCGGTCAAGAACATCCCGAAGTACCTGAAAAGGACAAAGGATATGTTTCTCGTGTATGGAGGTGACAAAGAGCTCGTCGTAAACGGTTACGTTGATTCAAGCTTTGACACTGATCTGGATGACTCTAAGTCACAAACCGGATATGTAATTTTATTAAACGGTGGAGCTGTCAGTTGGTGCAGTTCTAAGCAGAGCGTCGTGGCAGGATCTACGTGTGAAGCGGAATACATAGCTCCATCGGAAGCAGCAAATGAAGGAGTCTGGATGAAGGAGTTCATATCCGATCTAGGTGTGATACCTAGTGCATTCGGTCCAATGGAAATCTTTTGTGACAACACTGGAGCAATAGCCTTGGCGAAGGAATCCAGGTTTCACAAGAGAACAAAGCACATCAAAAGACGCTTCAATTCCATCCACAATCAAGTCAAGGAGGGAGACATAGAAATTTGCAAGATACATGTGGATCTGAATGTAGCAGATCCGTTGACTAAGCCTCTTCCACGGGCAAAACATGATTAGCACCAAGACTCCATGGGTGTTAGAATCATTACTTTGTAATCTAGATTATTGACTCTAGTTCAAGTGGGAGACTGAAGGAAATATGCCCTAGAGGCAATAATAAAGATGTTATTTGTATTTCCATATATCATGATAAATTTCTTTTATTCATGCTAGAATTGTATTAACCGGAAACTTAGTACATGTGTGAATACATAGACAAAACAATATGTCCCTAGTATGCCTCTACTAGACTAGCTCATTGATCAATGATGGTTATGTTTCCTAACCATAGACATGAGTTGTCATTTGATCAATGAGATCACATCATTAGAAGAATGATGTGATGGACAAGACCCATCCGTTAGCTTAGCACTATGATCATTTAGTTTTACTGTTATTGCTTTCTTCATGACTTATACATGTTCTATGACTATGAGATTATGCAACTCCCGAATACGGGAGGAACACCTTGTGTGCTATCAAACGTCACAACGTAACTGGGTGATCATAAAGATGTTCTTCAAGTGTTTCCGAAAGTGTTCGTGGTGTTGGCATAGATCAAGAATAGAATTTGTCACTCCGAGTGTCGGAGAGGTATCTCTGGGCCCTCTCGGTAATGCACATCATAATAAGCCTTGCAAGCAAATGACTAATGAGTTAGTCACGAGATGATGTATTATGGAACGAGTAAAGAGACTTGCCGGTAATGAGATTGAACTAGGTATTGAGATACCGACGATCGAATCTCGGGCAAGTAACATACCGATGACAAAAGGAACAACGTATGTTGTTATGTCGTTTGACCGATAAAGATCTTCGTAGAATATGTAGGAGCCAATATGAGCATCCAGGTTCCACTATTGTCTATTGACCGGAGATGAGTCTCGGTCATGTCTACATAGTTCTCAAACCCGTAGGGTCCGCACGCTTAACGTTTGATGACGATCGGTACTATGAGTTTATGAGTTTTGATGTACCGAAGGTAGTTCGGAGTCCCGGATGAGATCACAGACATGACGAGGAGTCTCGGAATGTCAGAGGCATAAAGATAGATACATTGGACAACTATATTCGGACACCGGAAGTGTTCCGGAAAGGTTTCGGATTAAAATGAAGTGCCGGGGGGGTGATGGCTTCTCGCCCCTCGTTGGTTACCCCAAGTGGAAGGTTTGAGATGCAGTGTAGCGGAAGTTTTCCCTTAGCAAAGATACCAAGGATCGATTTCCCCTGAGACTCCCAGTTTCAACAAGAATGTGTCAACTGCTAACGGCGCCAGATATTAGCAATCAACGTGGACCTGCACACAGATACAAATAACTTTGCTCCCAACGAGTACAGAGAGGTTGTCAATCCCTCCGGCCTTGTCGTTTACAAAGGATCAAACACAAGTGATAATAGTGATAGGTATTGCTGCAATAGTAAGTAAAAGCGGAAAGTAAATAGCGGATGTGATCAATGATGGTAATATGGACCGGGGTCCCATGATGTTCACTAGTGATGTCTCTCTCCCAAAAGACGATAAAACAGCTATGTGAGGTAAACGAATTACAGCTGGGCAATTGACAGAATTATGTGCGCAAACCAATGCTAACTATGTTGCAAGAAAGGTAGAGGTTCAAAGCATGGGCGGTACGCCAAGGCAAGTAGACCGAAATCCATCTGCATCTACTACTAATCATCCACCTTGAGATATCTATCCAGAACATCTCGCTGGTATTAAGTTGCGAGTCCCACCCATAGTGTAAACTCAAAGCAACAGACAACTGCATTAAAAGAACTTTGCGTAAAGTAAACAATCCTTGCACCCGCGGGCACAAGCACTGTTGTTTCCCCCTTGTGGCAGAAGCACATCCCCTAGACTCATGTTTCTGTCACTCAAGCTAGTCATCGAGGGGCATGAACCCACAATCAGGCATAACGTTCCCTCTTGGAGTCACTACCTACTACTTGGCCAAAGCAATAAATAACAACGGAGAACATGCAAGAATTACTTATGAACATAAATATAAAAGAGGTAGATCAAATATATTACTCAAACACAATCTGAACATAATCTCACAATCCATCGGATCCCAGCAAACTCATCATAGCAACAGCATAAGGATTACATATGTGCCTCGATCATGTAGGGCAGCTCACGAGGTCTAATTAGTGAAGCACAAGAATGGGAGGAGAACATCACATAGCTACTGGTCATGGACCCATGGTCCAAGGGAGACTACTCACAACTCATCTGGGAGGCGTCCATGGTGGTGGAGAGGCTCCCGGTGGTGATCCTCCCCTCCGGCAGGGTGCCGGGAAGAGTTCTCCTGGTGCTCCCGATCTTGGAAGCGCGGCGGCGGCGGAACAGAGATGAGATCGCGAAAAAGGGTTCCCGTCTCGAGGGTTTCGGGACACGATATAAATATATACCAAAGGGGGGCATCAGCGGAGGCCTGGGGGGCCCAGGCGCCCCCCCGGCGCGGCCAGGAGGGGGGCCGCGCCACCAGGGCGCCTGGAGCACTGGTGGCCCCCCTCTGGCTCTACTTCGGGTGCCGGGAAGCTTCTCGAACGCTGATTTTTTATATAATTTTTCCGGGATTTTTCTGGCAGTTTACGTAATGGGAAAACCTGAAATACAAAAACAGCAGAAAACAGAAACTGGCACCGGGGTGCACTGAGTTAATAGGTTAGTCCAAATATGATCAAAAGTGTATGGAAGTGTATAAATATCATAGCAATATCACCCAAAAGAGGCATGGAGCAAGCAGAAATTATAGATACGTTTTGGACGTATCAACATCCCCAAGCTTAATTCCTGCTCGTCCTCGAGTAGGTAAATGATAACAAGAATAATTTCTGTGGTGACATGCTATTAACCATATAGGACTTTTCATAGTCATATGACAAAAGCTTACTGAGACAATGAATCTGTAGTAATTAAGTTGCCTCATGAGAAAATCACAAAGAACTGAAAGTTTTACAATATGATACTGAAACATCAAATAGATTTGTAATGAGCATGGTGTGCAAATATGATAAAGTGATATCTCGCTTGCCCCCTTTAGTGAAGAAAAACATAAATGCAGGGGCACCTCCAAGGTTTAAGTGATGACTAGATACAATGATTTCAAAATAAACGATATCACAATCATGCAAAAGACAATGCTACTTTGGGACAATGCACATTACACTCAGAATGACAATCATGCTCTCAATAGTTGGTGCTTTAAAAGAAGGTGGAGACTCTCGAACCGTGGCTTTTGTTGGCAAGGTTGAAAACCCGTAGTCGGAAACAAAGACAAAACATGTACCAGAGCTCTTGGTTTTAAAAACAGAGGTAATAATTATTATTTTTAGATTATGCATGTTTCGTCAACAAATGCTAGCAGACAACTCAATCACTTCTTGAGATGGACAAGTTTCGAGGAACGGCTCCCGAATGAGGACGATCACATCCTCTTAATCTCCTTTGTTTATCACTGCTAAAGTTTTCTAATTTCTCATGAACAAAGCGTGAAGGAGGGTTTGTTTGTTATATTATTTTTTAGCCGGGCGCACTCAATGCCAGTTCCTTCTCGTATTATGGGTTTGCACATTATACATGCAATCCCGGGGTGAAGCTTGTCCAACTTAAAAAGATCATGGATTAACTACTACTTCCTCATGAACTAAAACAGAGGCACAAAACAGGAATGCATTTTTTTGAATAATTTCGAGATGGTACATGAAAGTCTTCGTTAGGAATGGCAGGTAAATACCATGTATAAGAAGGTATGGTGGACTCATATGGCATAACTGGTTTAAAGGATTTGGGATGCACAAGCAGTCAGTCCGCTTAGTACAGGTGGAGTTTAGCAAAAGACTGGGAGCGACCAACTAAAAGAGCAATGACGGTCATAATCATGCAGAGCGACAAAGCAACATTGAATCAAGCATGGAAGTTATATCGCTACTCAGAAACTAAAGATCATCAAGGCTTGACAGACTTTCTTTACAGTCTTAAATATGCGTGAGCATACGCCAAGTCAATCAAAATAAATTCTTGAAGGAAGATATTACTAAACCATACCACATCATAGGCAAACAAATCATGTTGGTACTCCAATAACACATTGGGAACCTCCCAGCTATTTGAGACTAACCATAAGAAAACATGAACTACTAAGCACCATTATGCACGTAGCATTTTTATCATAGACATATCAACCAATTCAACAGAAGCAAACTCTCTTACTAAGATAAGAATGATAACTAAAGAGAGTTCAAGCAACCAACTAAACAAAAGCTCTTTTAAAAAGATAAGCATGAAAACTAAGAGCTAAGCATGATAGTAGCTATTGAAAGACAAAGAACACACACAGCAAAGATAGACATGAAAATTCTATGTTATGTTCTAGGTAGAAGTGGAGCGTGTTTCTCTCCCGCACAAAGAAAGCTGAGTTCCGACTCGTTATGAAAAGCTAAAGAAAACTAAAAAGGAAAACAAAAGCAAGACGCTCCAAGCATAGCACATAACACATGAAGTGATAAAAATATAGTGGAACGAAAGACGAACTGATAATGTTGATGGAGAAGGGGATGCACGGGGGCATCCCCAAGCTTAGACGATTGAGTCTCCTTGAATATTTCTTGGGGGTGCATGGGGGCATCCCCAAGCTTGAGCGTTTGACACTCCTGAATCTTTTTATCATCTTCCCTCACACACTTGAAAACTCCCTTCATACATAACTCATCATAATCTGATTAGCGAGGTTAGTACCCTTAATAAAATAATTGTTCCTTACTGGAAATAAGGATATTCTTGAAGATCTACTGTTTCTCAAGATTGCCAAAAGGTTTTTGCAAAGAAAAAGCAAGCACAAGGTTTGCAAAATGAAGGAAAGGCAAAACAGGACAGAATCTGTGAAAAACAGACCAGCAGGTAGTAAATGATTTTTTTGGGGCACTTCTGCCACTCAAATCAAAAAACTCAGAACAGACGCCCGAAAGACAATTGTATAGATCACACCGTCGAAAAAATTCAGACCAAAAAGATTAACTGGTGATTTTATACGAATTTTTCTGTCCAAGGACAGAATCTGTTTCCTGGACAGCACGTCACAACTTTTGAACTTTCTTGCAATCAGAGGCTAAACTTGGCACAAAGCTGAAAAATAAAGATACAATGATGTTGCTACAGTAGTAACAAACATCAAGACCACTAAAAACTGAAAGAACAAACTGAAAGCAAAGATAACAAGGGTTGTCTCCCTAGAGCTCTTTCTTTATAGCCATAAAGATAGGCTTAAGACTTTAATGATGCTCTCATAGGAATAAGAGTTGAAGAACAAAAGAGAGCATCAAGAAGCAAATACCAAACACATTTAAGCCTAACATGCTTCCTATGCATAGGAATATTGCAATACAATAATTCATTGAAGCACAAAGCAATAAGCATAGGAAGACAAAACAAGTGCAGCTTCAAAACCTTCAACATAAAGAGAGGGAACTTGATATTATTGAAATATCTATAAGCATATGTTCCCTTCTCATAATAATTTTCAGTGGGATCACGAATAAACTCAACAATATAAGCATCACGTAAAGCATTGTTACCATGATCCACATGCAAAAAGGTATCATTACTCTTCATATAAGCAAAATCTTTCTTATTAGGAATAGTGAGAGTAAAACAATCATAACCATCATGGTAATCATTGTATTTAGGAGGCATATCATAATCATAATAAATTTTATCCTCAATAGTAGGTGGACTGAAAACATCATATTCATCATTGTAATCATATATAGGAAGCAAAGTATCATCAAAGTAAATTTTCTCTTCAAAAGTTGGGGGACTAAAAATATCATGTTCATCAAACGTGTCATCCCCAAGCTTAGAGCTTTCCATGTCATTAGCAATATTGATATTCAAAGAAAGCATACTAATAACATTACCACCATCAGGATTGTTATGCAAATAATAAAGTTCCATAGGTTTTTTAATTTTCTCTTCAAACACATCATGTCCCAAAGCAAGGTAGAGCTTATAAAGCTCTCTCATATTTTGTTGTTTTCCATTAAGCAAAACTAGTGAAAAGACATAAAGAAATCTGAAAGGTAAACTAACAAGACTAAAAAGCAAAGATAAAAGATAGCGTGCAACTCCCCTATCTTGAAGAGTGGAGTCCCCGGCAACGGCGCCAGAAAACTTTGCTTGATGGCTTCTCGCCCCTCGTTGGTAACCCCAAGTGGAAGGTTTGAGATGCAGTGTAGCGGAAGTTTTCCCTTGGCAAAGATACCAAGGATCGATTTCCCCTGAGACTCCCAGTTTCAACAAGAAGGTGTCAACTGCTAACGGCGCCAGATATTAGCAATCAACGTGGACCTGCACACAGATACAAATAACTTTGCTCCCAACAAGTACAGAGAGGTTGTCAATCCCTCTGGCCTTGTCGTTTACAAAGGATCAAACACAAGTGATAATAGTGATAGGTATTGCTGCAATAGTAAGTAAAAGCGGAAAGTAAATAGCGGATGTGATCAATGCTGGTAATATGGACCGGGGTCCCATGATGTTCACTAGTGATGTCTCTCTCCCAAAAGACGATAAAACAGCTATGTGAGGTAAACGAATTACAGCTGGGCAATTGACAGAATTATGTGCGCAAACCAATGCTAACTATGTTGCAAGAAAGGTAGAGGTTCAAAGCATGGGCGGTACACCAAGGCAAGTAGACCGAAATCCATCTGCATCTACTACTAATCATCCACCTTGAGATATCTATCCAGAACATCTCGCTGGTATTAAGTTGCGAGTCCCACCCATAGTGTAAACTCAAAGCAACAGACAACTGCATTAAAAGAACTTTGCGTAAAGTAAACAATCCTTGCACCCGCGGGCACAAGCACCGTTGTTTTCCCCCTTGTGGCAACAGCACATCCCCTAGACTCATGTTTCTGTCACTCAAGCTAGTCATCGAGGGGCATGAAGCCACAATCAAGCATAACGTTCCCTCTTGGAGTCACTACCTACTACTTGGCCAAAGCAATAAATAACAACGGAGAACATGCAAGAATTACTTATGAACATAAATATAAAAGAGGTAGATCAAATATATTACTCAAACACAATCTGAACATAATCTCACAATCCATCGGATCCCAGCAAACTCATCATAGCAACAGCATAAGGATTACATATGTGCCTCGATCATGTAGGGCAGCTCACGAGGTCTAATTAGTGAAGCACAAGAACGGGAGGAGAACATCACATAGCTACTGGTCATGGACCCATGGTCCAAGGGAGACTACTCACAACTCATCCGGGAGGCGTCCATGGTGGTGGAGAGGCTCCCGGTGGTGATCCTCCCCTCCGGCAGGGTGCCGGGAAGAGTTCTCCTTGTGCTCCCGATCTTGGAAGCGCGGCGGCGGCGGAACAGAGATGAGATCGCGAAAAAGGGTTCCCGTCTCGAGGGTTTCGGGACACGATATAAATATATGCCAAAGGGGGGCATCAGCGGAGGCCTGGGGGGCCCAGGCGCCCCCCCGGCGCGGCCAGGAGGGGGGCCGCGCCACCAGGGCGCCTGGAGCCCTGGTGGCCCCCCTCCGGCTCTACTTCGGGTGCCGGGAAGATTCTGGAACGCTGATTTTTTATATAATTTTTCCGGGATTTTTCTGGCAGTTTACGTAATGGGAAAACCTGAAATACAAAAACAGCAGAAAACAGAAACTGGTACTGGGGTGCACTGAGTTAATAGGTTAGTCCAAATATGATCAAAAGTGTATGGAAGTGTATAAATATCATAGCAATATCACCCAAAAGAGGCATGGAGCAAGCAGAAATTATATATACGTTTTGGACGTATCAGGGGGTTACCGGAACCCCCGGGGAAGTATTGGGCCCTAGTGGGCTTTAGTGGAAAGAGAGAGGGCCGGCCAGGGCTGGGCCGCGCGCCCCTCCCCCTTGGTCCGAATTGGACAAGGAAAGGAGGGGGGCGGCGGCCCCTTTCCTTCTCCCTCTCCCTCTCCTTCCTTCCTCCTCTCTCCTTCTTAGTGGACTCCTACTAGGAATAAGATTTGAATCCTATTCCTAGTAGGACTGCCCCTCTAGGGCGCGCCATAGGGGGCCGGCCTGCCTCCCCCTTGCTCCTTTATATACGGGGGCAGGGGGCACCTCTAGACACACAAGTTGATCAGTTGATCTCTCCCAACCATGTGCGGTGCCCCCTCCACAGAAACACACCTCAGTCATATCATTGCAACGCTTAGGCGAAGCCCTGCGACGGTAACTTCATCATCTCCGTCACCACGCCGTCGTGTTGACGAAACTCTCCCCCGAGGTTCTACTAGATCAAGAGCTTGTGGGACGTCATCAAGCTGAACGTGTGCTGAACGCGGTGGCTCCGTACATTCGGTGCTTGATCGGTTGGATCGCGAAGAAGTTCGACTACATCAACCGCGTCACCAGACGCTTCTGCTCCCGGTCTATGAGGGTACATAGACACACTCTCCCCCTCGTTGCTATGCATCTAGTAGATAGATTTTGCGTGATCGTATGATTTTTTTTTGAAATACTATGTTCCCCAACAAAACATAGTTTTGGTCATCATTGCAATTAATAGGAAGTAATAAAGAAAGAGAGGTTTCACATACAAATATACTATGTTGGACATCTTTTATGATTGTGAGCACTCATTAAAATATGACATGCTAAAGATTTGATGTTGGACAAGGAAGACAACATAATGGGTTATGTTTTCTTATATTCGAAATAAAGTATATTGTCATGGATCATCCAACATGTTGGGCTTGCCTTTCCCCCTCATGCTAGCCAAAACTCTTTGCACCAAGTAGAGATACTGCTTATGCTTCCATACATCCTTAAACCCAGTTTTGCCATGAGAGTCCACCATACCTACCTATGGATTGAGTAAGATCCTTCAAGTAAGTTGTCATGTTTGCAAACTCTTTAAAATATGTACGATTTATTAGTGTGGAGGAAATAAGATTTATACAATCTTGTGATATGAAGTAATAAAAGCGACGGACTGCATAATAAAGGTCCTTATCACAAGTGGCAATATAAAGTGACGTTCTTTTGCGCTAAGACTTTGTGCATCCAACCATAAAAGCACATAACAACCTCTGCTTCACTCTGCGAAGGGCCTATCTATTATTCTTGCCTTATAATATTCAAGGTGAAACTAACCTGTCCTTTTCACATTTTATCCTTTAGCAAGCACATTGTCTTGGAAAGATCCGGACATATATACCCACTTGGATGGAAGTTATCATGGTCTATTACTGTTGGCATTACCCTTGAGGTAAAAGGTTGGGAGGCAATACCATAAGCCCCTATCTTTCTCTGTGTCTGATTAAAACTCCATACCCATAAGTATTGCGTGAGTGTGAGCAATTGTGAAAGACTATATGATTGTTGAGTATGTGGGCTTGCTGAAAAGCTCTTATGTTGACTCTTTCCGATGTTATGATAAATTGCAATTGCTTCAATGACCGAGATGAAGTTTTTTGGTTTCAATGAAGTTTTTGATGGTTTTCAATGCTTCAATGCTTCATAGTTTGTTGGTTTTCAATGAAGTTTTTGATTCATACTTGACATTGGGAATAAACTTGTTACTTTAGCATAAGAATCATATGACAATATATGTGTGTTGCTGTTATAAGAATGATCATGATGCCCTCATGTCCGTATTTTATTTTTATCGACACCTCTATCTCTAAACATGTGGACATATTTTTCGATATCGACTTTCGCTTGAGGACAAGCGAGGTCTAAGCTTGGGGGAGTTGATACATCCATTTTGCATCATGCTTTTATGTTGATATTTATTGCACTATGGGCTGTTATTACATGTTATGTCACAATACTTATGCCTCTTCTCTCTTATTTTACAAGGTTTACATGAAGAGGGACAATGCCGGCAGCTGGAATTCTGGGCAGGAAAAGAAGCAAACATTAGAAACCTATTATGCACAACTCAAAAAGCTCCAAAACTCCACGAGACACCGTTTCAGAAAATATAAAAAATATCTGTCTAAAGAGATTTACCAGGGGGCCACCACCTATCCACGAGGGTGGGGGGCGCCCCCCCTCTAGGCGTGCCCCCTGCCTCGTGGGACACTGATGGGCCTCGAACCCCTCGTTGGTTACCCCAAGTGGAAGGTGTAAGATGCAGTAAGTAGAAGTGTTTTCCCTTAGCAAAGATGCCAAGGATCGAATCCCCAGAGACTCCTAGGTTCAACAAGTAGGTGTCAATTGCTACGACGCCAGATTAGTAGCAATCAACGTGGACCTGCACACAGATACAAATAACTTTGCTCCCAACGAGTACAGAGAGGTTGTCAATCCCTCCGGCCTTGTAGTTCACAAAGGGTTAAAAGCAATGATAGTAGTGATAGATAGTGTTTTGCAATAGTAAGTAATAACGGAAAGTAAATAGCGGATGTGATCAATAATGGTAATATGGACCGGAGTCTCATGATGTTCACTAGTGATGTCTCTCTCCCAAAAGACGATAAAACAGCTATGTGAGGTAAACAAATTACAGCTGGGCAATTGACAGGACCACGAACGCAAACCAATGCTGACTACATTGCAAGAAAGGTTGAGGTTCAAAGCATGGGCGGTACGCCAAAGTAAGTAGACCGAAATCCATCAATATCTACTACTAATCATCCACCTTGAGATATCTATCCAGAACATCTCGCTGGTATTAAGTTGCGAGTCCCACCCATAGTGTAAACTCAATGCAACAGACAACTGCATTAAAAGAACTTTGCGTAAAGTAAACAATCCTTGCACCCGCGGGCACAAGCACCGTTGTTTTCCCCCTTGTGGCAACAGCACAGCCCCTAGACTCATGTTTCTGTCACTCAAGCTAGTCATCGAGGGGCATGAACCCACAATCGAGCATAACGTTCCCTCTTGGAGTCACTACCTATTACTCGGCCAAAGCAATAAATAACAACGGAGAACATGCAAGAATTACTTATGAACAAAAATATAAAAGAGGTGAATCAAATATATTACTCAAGATCAATCTGAACATAATCTCATAATCCATCGGATCCCAGCAAACTCAACATAGCAACAGCATAAGGATTACATAGGTGCCTCGATCATGTAGGGCAGCTCACGAGGACTAATTAGTGAAGCACAAGAACGGGAGGAGAACATCACATAGCTACTGGTCATGGACTCATGGTCCAAGGGAGACTACTCACGAGTCATCCGGGAGGCGTCCATGGTGGTGGAGAAGCTCCCGGTGGTGATCCTCCCCTCCGGCAGGGTGCCGGGAAGAGTTCTCCTGGTGCTCCCGATCTTGGAAGCGGCGGCGGCGGCGGAACAGAGATGGGATCGCGAAAAGAGTTCCTGTTCTGAGGGTTACGGAGGACCCTTTAAATATATGCCAAAGTAGGGCACCGGGGGAGTCTCGGGGGGCCCAGGCGCCCCCCCGGCGCGACTCAGGGGGGGGGGGCGCGCCGCCAGGGCGCCTGGAGCCCTGGTGGCCCCCCACCAGGCTGCCCTTCGGACGCAGTGTTGTTTCCGGATCGCTGATTTTTTATATAATTTTTCTGGATTTTTCTGGGCAGTTCTCGAAACGTGAAAACCTGAAATACAAAAACAGCCGAAAACAGAAACTGGCACTGGGGTGCACTGGATTAGTAAGTTAGTCCAAATATGATCAAAAGTGTATGGAAGTGTATGAATATCATAGCAATATCACCCAAAAGTGGCATGGAGCAAGCAGAAATTATAGATACGTTTTGGACGTATCAACATCCCCAAGCTTAATTCCTGCTCGTCCTCGAGTAGGTAAATGATAACAAGAATAATTTCTGTGGTGACATGCTATTAACCATATAGGACTTTTTCATAGTCATATGACAAAAGCTTACTGAGACAATGATTCTAAAGTAATTAAGTTGCCTCATGAGAAAATCACAATTGACTGAAAGTTTTACAATATGAAACTGAAACATCAAATAGATTTGCAATGAACATGATGTGCAAATATGATAAAGTGATATCTAGCTTGCCGCCTTTAGTGATGCAAAACATAAATGCAGGGGCACCTTCAAGGTTTAAGTGATGACTAGATACAATGATTTCAGAATAAGCGATATCACAATCATGCAAAAGACAATGCTACTTTGGGACAATGCACATTACACTCAGAATGACAATCATGCTCTCAGTAGTTGGTGCTTTAACATAAAGTAGAAGAAAGGTTAAGTGCTAGAGCTTTTTATTTTGAAAACATGGAAGCAACTGTGTCAACGGTAGTAGTACTTCTTATGTGTCATGCATAAAACATCCTATAAGTTGCAAGCCTCATGCATCATATACCAATAGTGCTCGCTCCTTGTCCTAATTAGCTCGGATTCCCATGGGTTATCATTGCATTGCATATGTTTCAACCAAGTGTCACAAAGGGGTACCTCTATGCCACCTGTACAAAGGTCCAAGGAGATAGATCGCATTTGATTTCTCGTTTTTGATAAATCTCAACTTGAGGACATCCATACCGGGACAACATAGAAAATAGATGATGGACTCCTCTTTAATGCATAAGCATATTCTCATGAGAGATTGAGGATTAAGGTCCAAGCTAAAACTTCCACCATGATGCATGGCTTTGGTTGGCGGCCCAATGTTCTTCTCTAACAATATGCATATTAATTCAACCCACGGCAAATCACCCTTACTTCAGACAAGACGAACATGCATAGCAACTCACATGATATTCAGCAAAAGTGTGACAGTTGATGGCGTCCCCAGAAACATGGTTACCGCTCAGCAAGCAACTCATAAGAAATAAGATACATAAGCAACATATTCTTTACCACAATAGTTTTTAGGCTACTTTCCCATGAGCTATGTATTGCATGGTTAGTTTGCTTAGTACAGGTGGAGGTTAGCAAAAGACTGGGAGCGACCAACTAAGAGAGCAATGACGGTCATAATCATGCAGAGCGACAAAGCAATATTGAATCAGGCATGGTAGTTATATCGCTACTCAGAAACAAAAGATCATCAAGGCTTGACAGACTTTCTTTACAGTCTTGAATATGCGTGAGCATACGCCAAGTCAATCAAAATAAATTCTCGAAGGAAGATATTACTAAACCATACCATATCATAGGCAAACAAATCAAGTTGGTACTCCAATAACATATTGGGAACCCCCCTGCTATTTGAGATTAACCATAAGAAAACCTGAACTACTAAGCACCATCATGCAAGTAGCATCTTTATCATAGACACATTAACCAATGCAACGGAAGCAAACTCTCTTAATAAGGTGAGCATGATAATTAAAGAGAGTTCAAGCAACCAACTAAACAAAAGCTCTTTGAAAAGATAAGCATGAATACTAAGAGCAGAGCACGATAGTAGCTATTAAAAGATAAAGAACACACACATCATAGATAGACATGAAAATTCTATGTTATGTTCTAGGTAGAGGTGGAGCGTGTTTCTCTCCCACATAAAGGAATGCTGGGTTCCGACTCGTTATGAAAAACTAAAAAGAAAACTAAAAGCAAGACGCTCCAAGCATAGCACATAACACATGAAGTGATAAAAATATAGCGGAACGAAAGACGAACTGATAATGTTGATGGAGAAGGGGATGCACTGGGGGCATCCCCAAGCTTAGACGCTTGAGTCTCCTTGAATATTTCTTGGGGGTGCACGGGGGCATCCCCAAGCTTGAGCGCTTGACACTCCTGAATCTTTTTATCATCTTCCCTCGCACACTTGAAAACTCCCTTCATACACAACTCATCATAATCTGATTAGCGAGGTTAGCACCCTTAATAAAATAATTATACCTTGCTGGAAATAAGGATATTCTTGAAGTTCTACTGTTTCTCAAGATTGCCAAAAGGTTTTTGCAAAGAAAAAGCAAGTTCTTAATTTGTAAAGTGAAGGAAGGGCAAAATAGGACAAAATCTGTGAAAAACAGAACAGCAGGTAGTAATTGATCTGTTCGGGATACTTCTGCAACTCAAATAAAAAAACTCAGAACAGACGCACGAAAGAAAATTATATAGAGAACGCTGTCGAAACAATTCAGACCAAAAAGATGATCTGGTGATTTTATACGAATTTTTCTATCCAAGGACAGAATCTGTTTCCTGGACAGCACCTCACAACTTTTGAACTTTCTAGCAATCAGAGGCTATACTTGGCACAAATATGAAAAGAAAAGATACAATGATGATGCTACAGCAGTAAACAACATCAATACACAACAAAAGCAAAAAAATTATTCATGTGGGCTGCCTCCCAAAAGCGCTTTCTTTTATGCCTTTAAGCTAGGCATAATGCATAGATCAAGTTGTATCAATTGAACCATCATCAAGATCATCAAAAAGCTCTTCAATAATACAACTAGTCTTAAGAGGACTCTCAAACAAAGGCCTCATAGAGATACTTCTAGGTAGAAGACCAAAAGGATAAAAGTCAAGGGGAGATTCATTTATAAATTCATCACATAGAGGTGTTTCTTTCAAAGTCTTTACAATTTCATCCCCTTTGGCAATAGATGGATTATTTTTAGAACGGGGAGCCTTTGGAACATGAACGAACTTAGGCTCCCTCTTTGCCGGAGTTTCTACCTTTTTGGTTTTGATCGAGGAGAAATTAGTTCCTAAGGTATCAAATATTTCCTCAATCTTGTCCATCCTGGAAGAGTCAGGATCATGGAATTTGACGGTCTCCAAAATTTTGAAAATTTTATGCATGGAGCTATCAAGTCTATTCAAATCCCTTGGATCTTACGATCCAACTCATTCATCTTATTAATGCTTGGCATCTCTAGCTCTATCTTTTCAAGTTTTTTCATAATGTGAGCTAGGGTGATGTCCTCTCGAATGCTAACAACAGGGAGATTCCCAACAAGATTTTCAATAATACTCAGAGACTCTCAAACTGGGGCCTCTAGGAAATTCCCATTGATAGCAGTATCTAGAATAAACCTATTCCAAGAAGAAATTCCAACATAAAAATTTCTAAGCAAGATAGTAGTAGGTTGCTTCTTGGTGGCTCTTTTTTGTGAATCATTAATTCTATACCAAGCATCTTTCAAACTTTCCCCACCTCTTTGTTTAAAGGTGAGAACTTCTGCCTCGTCAAAGACAAAAGGACCCGACATAATGACAACTAAAGAACAAGATAACTATTTTTGTGATTTTCGATAAAAGGAACTAAAGAAAAAATGAAAGGTAAACTAACAAGACTAAAAAGCAAAGGTAAAAGATAGCATGCAACTCCCCTATCCTGAAGAGTGGAGTCCCCGGCAACGGCGCCAGAAAATACTCCTTGATGGGCCTCGAACCCCTCGTTGGTTACCCCAAGTGGAAGGTGTAAGACGCAGTAAGTAGAAGTGTTTTCCCTTAGCAAAGATGCCAAGGATCGAATCCCCAGAGACTCCTAGGTTCAACAAGTAGGTGTCAATT
The DNA here is from genome assembly GCA_902687465.1 of Secale cereale. NCBI lineage: Eukaryota > Viridiplantae > Streptophyta > Magnoliopsida > Poales > Poaceae > Secale > Secale cereale. The sequence goes on along the minus strand of LR738713.1, from coordinate 562,236,379 downwards.
GCTACGGCGCCCGATTAGTAGCAATCAACGTGGACCTGCACACAGATACAAATAACTTTGCTCCCAACGAGTACAGAGAGGTTGTCAATCCCTCCGGCCTTGTAGTTCACAAAGGGTTAAAAGCAATGATAGTAGTGATAGATAGTGTTTTGCAATAGTAAGTAATAACGGAAAGTAAATAGCGGATGTGATCAATAATGATAATATGGACCGGAGTCTCATGATGTTCACTCGTGATGTCTCTCTCCCAAAAGACGATAAAACAGCTATGTGAGGTAAACAAATTACAGCTGGGCAATTGACAGGACCACGAACGCAAACCAATGCTGACTACATTGCAAGAAAGGTTGAGGTTCAAAGCATGGGCGGTACGCCAAAGTAAGTAGACCGAAATCCATCAATATATACTACTAATCATCCACCTTGAGATATCTATCCAGAACATCTCGCTGGTATTAAGTTGCGAGTCCCACCCATAGTGTAAACTCAATGCAACAGACAACTGCATTAAAAGAACTTTGCGTAAAGTAAACAATCCTTGCACCCGCGGGCACAAGCACCGTTGTTTTCCCCCTTGTGGCAACAGCACATCCCCTAGACTCATGTTTCTGTCACTCAAGCTAGTCATCGAGGGGCATGAACCCATAATCGAGCATAACGTTCCCTCTTGGAGTCACTACCTATTACTCGGCCAAAGCAATAAATAACAACGGAGAACATGCAAGAATTACTTATGAACAAAAATATAAAAGAGGTGAATCAAATATATTACTCAAGATCAATCTGAACATAATCTCATAATCCATCGGATCCCAGCAAACTCAACATAGCAACAACATAAGGATTACATAGGTGCCTCGATCATGTAGGGCAGCTCACGAGGACTAATTAGTGAAGCACAAGAACGGGAGGAGAACATCACATAGCTACTGGTCATGGACTCATGGTCCAAGGGAGACTACTCACGAGTCATCCGGGAGGCGTCCATGGTGGTGGAGAAGCTCCCGGTGGTGATCCTCCCCTCCGGCAGGGTGCCGGGAAGAGTTCTCCTGGTGCTCCCGATCTTGGAAGCGGCGGCGGCGGCGGAACAGAGATGGGATCGCGAAAAGAGTTCCTGTTCTGAGGGTTACGGAGGACCCTTTAAATATATGCCAAAGTAGGGCACCGGGGGAGTCTCGGGGGGCCCAGGCGCCCCCCCGGCGCGGCCCGGGGGGGGGGGGCCGCCAGGGTGCCTGGAGCCCTGGTGGCCCCCCCAGGCTGCCCTTCGGACGCAGTGTTGTTTCCGGATCGCTGATTTTTTATATAGTTTTTCTGGATTTTTCTGGGCAGTTCTCAAAACGTGAAAACCTAAAATACAAAAACAGCCAAAAACAGAAACTGGCACTGGGGTGCATTGGATTAGTAAGTTAGTCCAAATATGATCAAAAGTGTATGGAAGTGTATGAATATCATAGCAATATCACCCAAAAGTGGCATGGAGCAAGCAGAAATTATAGATACGTTTTGGACGTATCAGCCACCCGGTGACCCCCTGATGCACATCTTCTCCTATATGGGGTGCTTTGACCTGGAAAAAATCATAAGGAGGCTTTCGGGACCAGACGCCGCCGTCTCGAGGCGGAACCTTGGCGGAACCCAATCTAGGGCTCCGACAGAGCTGTTCTGCCAGGGATACTTCCCTCCGGGAGGGGGAAATCATCACTGCCATCATCACCAACAACTCTCCCATCTTGGGGAGGGTTATCTTCATCAACGTCTTCACCAGCACCATCTCCTCTCAAACCCTAGTTCATCTCTTGTATCCAAACTTTGTATCCAAACCTCAGATTGGTACATGTGGGTTGCTAGTAGTGTTGATTACTCCTTTTAGTTGATGCTAGTTGGTTTACTTTGTGGAAGATCAAATGTTCAGATCCATTATGCATATTAATACCCCTCTGATCATGAACAATATTATGTCTTGTGAGTAGTTACTTTCGTTCCTGAGGACATGGGAGAAGTCTTGCTATAAGTCGTCATGTGAATTTGGTATTTCGTTCGATATTTTGATGAGATGTATGTTGTCTCTCCTCTAGTGGTGTCATGTGAACGTCGACTACATGACACTTCACCATTATTTGGGCCTAGAGGAAGGCATTGGGAAGTAATAAGTAGATGATGGGTTGCTAGAGTGACAGAAGCTTAAACCCTAGTTTATGTGTTGCTTCGTAAGGGGCTGTTTTGGATCCATATGTTTCATGCTATGGTTAGGCTTACCTTAATACTTCTTTTCTAGTTGCGGATGCTTGCAATAGAGGTTAATCATAAGTTGGAGGCTTGTCCAAGTAAGGACAGCACCCAAGCACCGGTCCACCCACATACCAAATTATCAAAGTACCAAACGCGAATCATATGAACGTGATGAAAACTAGCTTGACGATAATTCCCATGTGTCCTCGGGAGCGTTTTCCTTCATATAAGAGTTTGTCCAGGCTTGTCCTTTGCTACAAAAAGGATTGGGCCATCTTGCTGCACCTTATTTACTTTTACTATTTGTCACTTGCTACCAATTACCTTATCACAAAACTATCTGTTTCCGATAATTTCAGTGCTTGCAGAAAATACCTTACTGAAAACAGCCTATCATTTCCTTCTGCTCCTCATTGGGTTCGACACTCTTACTTATCGAAAGGACTATGATAGATCCCCTAAACTTGTGGGTCATCAGTAATTCGCATGCTTAATTTCTTTAGGGTCATGGACCCAAATTTAGAGCGAATTGTAGATATGGGTTTTCTCTTCCAAAGGATCCACAAAGATTATCTTTAAAGGATGAGAAAAACTCTTATCTCAATGCTCAAGCTTCTAATGTGTTTTTTATGCTTTGAGCAATGTAGTTATATTTCAACTCATGTCGTTTCGAGTTGCTCATGAGTTGTGGACAAAGCTTCAAGACAAATATGGCATGTCCAAGATTTGTGGAGATGATTGTCCTTCTTCCACCTCCGGTCGTATAGTATTCTCAACTTATTCCACTTCACCTACATGTGGTTTTCCACAAGGTAATGATATGGTGAGTAGTGGGGTTCATTCAATGATTATAGTGAGCTTATTATTGATGATCCTTCATCACTTTATTATTGCAATGCTTCACCTTTGGACTTTAACACTTCGAGCACTCTAAATGTTTCACATGCTTGTGTTAATAGTTCTTGCATATCATGTTGAAATTTCTTGACTAAATCTCATGATGATATGCTTGCTATGTCTCGTTGCCATGATAAAAATGCATATATTTCCTCGAATTGTTGTGCTAACAATGTAGAGGAAATCCAACACCCCATGGAACAAGACGTGGCCTTGAATGGTGCTTCGAGGGATCCAACATCATCATCTATTGGATATTGCCTTATGGATAAGGCTTTAAAGGTATCTCCCACTTCGAATCCCAATATATCTTGTGATGATAGTGATGATGACAAGAATGATGATGATGTTGATAGTGATGAAGAGAGTGATAATGTTGCCTCCTTAAAATTAAGGGGGAAATGATTTTTAAAGCACTTCATAAGAATAAGATTGCTCGTTCCAACTTCATGGAAATCATGTCTATTGCCATTGAGGGCAATAAATATATTGATGAGTTGGAATCTCGTCCAGAGGAGCATGAGGTCACCATTGAGAAAATGGAAGGTCATGAGCGTGATTACGCTAATGAGATCGCCGACCTCTCGCAAGCTCTTGAACTTGAACAAACCACCAAGGAATCTCTTGAGGAGACTTTTACTCTATAACTATCTAGAATAAAGGAATGTCGTGATAGAGCTCTCGAGGTGGCTAATGATTTTGAAACTAAAAAAGAGAAGCTTGAAGTTGCACATGCTAAACTCCTTGAGGATTTTGAGCACCTCGAATATGGCTCAAGGGTCATCAAGAGTGAGCTCATCAAACTCACCGAGTCTCATGCTCATCTTAAAGTTACATATTCTAAAGAGCTTGCCAAGTTGCCTTCTCCTCTTGCTATTATTGATGATGCTTGTGCTACTAACTCTATTTCTAGTGAAGCATCCATTTTGAAGGAGAATGTTGAGCTAAGGGCTTAACTTGAGTGCTATCTAGCAATTATGGGAAATTGGAAGAAAGTCATGTAAAGCTCACAATCTCTCATGATGATCTTCTAGTATCCCATAATGTGCTAAAGATAGCTCATGAGGCTATGAGTATCAAGGTAACATCTAGTGAGCCTCATGTGGATACTAGCACTACTTCAAGTCAAAATGCTATCTTGCCATGTGCTAGTCCTCGTAATTCATCTACTCACAATGTTGCTACTTCTTGTGATGAATTACTTTCCTTGCCTTGTTGCTCTAATGATGAAGTGTATACTTCCTCTAGTACTTGTGTTGATACTAACCATGTAGAGGAAATCAAAGAGCTCAAGGCCCAAGTCACTTCTTTGAAGAAAGACTTACAAAAGTGTCATGAAGGGAAGTCCACACTCAACAATATCTTGAGTGTGCAAAAATCCCCCAATGACAAAGGTGGACTTGGATTCAACTCCAACAAGAAGAAAAAGTCCAAGATCATTAACAAGAAGAAGGTCCAAGAACAACTCAAGAATTCGGCCAAGATTATTTGCTACAAGTGCAAAATTGAAGGGCATCATGTTTGATCTTGCCCATTGAAGAAGAAGCCCATTAATGACAAGCAACAAGGGAAGAGACCACAAGTTCAATCTCATGCTCAACCACAAGTTGAAGAAAGGCCACTTCCCAAGAATACTCAAGTTCATGCTTCGCTTGTTGAGAAATCAAGTGAGAAGAAAATGAAGAGTAGACGTTGCTACCTATGTCGTGAGAAAGGTCATGTGGCTTCTTCATGCACTAGTGTTAACTTATCCAACCCAATTATTATTGATGATATCTATTCTCTTGGGAAGGATAAGCTTGGAAATGTGTTTGCCAAGTTTCTTGGGACTCAAAGTGGTGTCAAGAAAAGAACCATCTGGGTAGCCAAGCCTATTGTGACTAACCTCTTAGGACCCAACTTGGTTGGGGACCAACTAGCTCAAACTTGATCAATATGTGTAATTGGAGGGCATTGGAGACTTGGTTACATTATGAAGAATTAAGGGATCTTCATCATTCATATTGTCTCAAGCCAAGTCATTCAGATTATCAAGTTTCTATCTTATTTCCAATGTTCCTCCTTGCGATAACTTGTGCTTAAATTGTTTACATTGAAAGTTACTTGCCCCTTAGCATGTTGTGGTTTTGTACCTTACATGTGCGTGTATATGTTATGCTTCCAATTTTCTTATCTTGAGAAATCAAGTATGTCTATGTTGGTTTGCACATCATGTACGGGTGTGTAGTGTGTTGAGCCTTTGTGCTTCTTGTTTGTATCTTAGTTGGCTCTTGTGAGAGATTAATGGAACATGCCATTTTGGGGGAGTGATGTGCTTTGTGCACCTCACAATCCTATAAATGTGTGTACATGAGGAAGACCATCTATTATTGATATTACAAGATTATCTAGTCTCTATGTGGTATGTCTTCTCATGAGAAATTCAAATTCTATTTGGTCCATTAATTATATATTGTTGGTTCTCTTTTGCACCTTGTTAAGTTTTTCATTGGTATCACATTATGAGGGAGTAATATGGTATGTGTATATTACAAGCCTAGAAAATGTGTACATTCGAGATATTGTCACTTAGAATTGATATTGTAAATTATCTTGTATCTAGGTGACATGTTAGCTCTACAAGTTGCATTTTGCTTGTGTTTGGTGTGAAGATGATGTTGGATATCATTGCTATCTATCACCGGGAATTATTTCCAAATACCTTTTGTGTTTGACAATTGGTAATCTTTTATGTGGTGGAAATTATTGATCATCTCTACATTGTCTTTTGATTTTATTTGTCTTATCTCTTGCGAAGATTGTGTCAACTCCCATTGCCTTCCATGTCACTTGTGGATCTTGTTTATTTTCTTGATCTTGTCTTGTGTTTTCTAAATATAGTGAAAGTGGTGATCCCACCTTGTGCATCTTGTATTCAAATGCAAATTCTCTTTAATGCACAATTCTTGGGGGAGCTATCCTATTTTAGATAAAACACTCATCTTGTGATCCATATCAAGTGTGTGTTGATGGAAGGCAAGCCGTTTCTTTTTGGTACTTTGTGCCATCATGAAACTTTGTAGACGGCTTGATTTGTTTGGAACCATCCTATCTTTTGGGAGATTGATATTATTTTTATCAATGGATATCTCATTCCTTGATGTATCTTTTAATTAATATCTTCCAAGTGATGATTTCTCCATTTCGTATCCCATTTTCACTTGGCATTTATTTTTCATTTGGCATCAGTCCTTGAGAGTCTTGAGCATGCATAGTTACTTCATATATTTTCTGTGGCATGCTTTCTTTCTTTGACCCAATATATAAGGGATACTCCACCTAGTCTCAATGTGGATGAGATGTGCATGGAATTCATTTTCATATATATTGGTGTTTCTAACTCGTTGGTCCCAATGAGTTTGGGTACCGTTTAGTTTGTGTTGTTCTTCTTGGAACAATTGGAGATGCATTGGATGCTCGACTCACTAACAAGGAAGGTGTTGTCACCATGTGCTTATTGGAGTCAAGCTAGGATGATCAATGAACTAATATCCACCTTCAATTGGTATCTACTACATCCTTCCAATGGTACCTCAGTAACAAGTATCATCATCTACTCCATGCACACATTTCTTGCATCAACCTTGTGTAGGTTGTATCATGGCATGTAATTCATTCTTTCTTGTGATACTTGTTTCCTTTCTCAAAGCATCCCAACAATGATCTCTTGTTGTTAGTTGTGATGTCTTTGATGCTCCTGTGGTTGGAACTCATTTATATACAATAAGACCATATCTAGCCATGTGTTATGCCTTCAAGCAAATATTTTATTGGTATATTTATGACTTCCTTGTCGATATCTTATTCTTTCCTTTTTGCAACAATTTTGTGTGTACATACTTCTTTGTGGATTGATATCATCATGATCTTCATCTACCTAGAACCTTATACACTTGAGAGAAGTTGCATATCTAATTGATATCCCCTTCTTTCACGTCCACCTTTTCTTTCTTGCATTATTTCTTTGGTGGCTCCGTGAAGGTGTGTGTCTTGAGTGTGGATCTTATATCATTGCATCTTGATGCACTCTTTTGTGGTGAAGATCATTTTCCTCATACTTGTCTTGACAAAGCTTGCCATTTAATTGGTATCCCTCATCTTGATGAGGCTTTTATTTTCTATCTTCACCATGGTGATGGCTTCTCGCCCCTCGTTGGTTACCCCAAGTGGAAGGTTTGAGATGCAGTGTAGCGGAAGTTTTCCCTTGGCAAAGATACCAACGATCGATTTCCCCTGAGACTCCCAGTTTCAACAAGAAGGTGTCAACTGCTAACGGCGCCAGATATTAGCAATCAACGTGGACCCGCACACAGATACAAATAACTTTGCTCCCAACGAGTACAGAGAGGTTGTCAATCCCTCCGGCCTTGTCGTTTACAAAGGATCAAACGCAAGTGATAATAGTGATAGGTATTGCTGCAATAGTAAGTAAAAGCGGAAAGTAAATAGCGGATGTGATCAGTGATGGTAATATGGACCGGGGTCCCATGATGTTCACTAGTGATGTCTCTCTCCCAAAAGGAGATAAAACAGCTATGTGAGGTAAACGAATTACAGCTGGGCAATTGACAGAATTATGTGCGCAAACCAATGCTAACTATGTTGCAAGAAAGGTAGAGGTTCAAAGCATGGGCGGTACGCCAAGGCAAGTAGACCGAAATCCATCTGCATCTACTACTAATCATCCACCTTGAGATATCTATCCAGAACATCTCGCTGGTATTAAGTTGCGAGTCCCACCCATAGTGTAAACTCAAAGCAACAGACAACTGCATTAAAAGAACTTTGCGTAAAGTAAACAATCCTTGCACCCGCGGGCACAAGCACCGTTGTTTTCCCCCTTGTGGCAACAGCACATCCCCTAGACTCATGTTTCTGTCACTCAAGCTAGTCATCGAGGGGCATGAACCCACAATCAAGCATAATGTTCCCTCTTGGAGTCACTACCTACTACTCGGCCAAAGCAATAAATAACAACGGAGAACATGCAAGAATTACTTACGAACATAAATATAAAAGAGGTAGATCAAATATATTACTCAAACACAATCTGAACATAATCTCACAATCCATCGGATCCCAGCAAACTCATCATAGCAGCCTCGATCATGTAGGGCAGCTCACGAGGTCTAATTAGTGAAGCACAAGAACGAGAGGATAACATCACATAGCTACTGGTCATGGACCCATGGTCCAAGGGAGACTACTCACAACTCATCCGGGAAGCGTCCATGGTGGTGGAGAGTCTCCCGGTGGTGATCCTCCCCTCCGGCAGGGTGCCGGGTAGAGTTCTCCAGGTGCTCCCGATCTTGGAAGCGCGGCGGCGGCGGAATAGAGATGAGATCGCGAAAAAGGGTTCCCGTCTCGAGGGTTTCGGGACACGATATAAATATATGCCAAAGGGGGGCATCAGCGGAGGCCTGGGGGGCCCAGGCGCCCCCCCAGCGCGGCCAGGAGGGGGGCCGCGCCACCAGGGCGCCTGGAGCCCTGGTGGCCCCCCTCCAGCTCTACTTCGGGTGCCGGGAAGCTTCTGGAACGCTGATTTTTTATATAATTTTTCCAGGATTTTTCTAGCAGTTCTCGTAATGGGAAAACCTGAAATACAAAAACAGCAGAAAACAGAAACTGGCACTGGGGTGCACTGAGTTAATAGGTTAGTCCAAATATGATCAAAAGTGTATGGAAGTGTATAAATATCATAGCTATATCACCCAAAAGAGGCATGGAGCAAGCAGAAATTATAGATACGTTTTGGACGTATCAACATCCCCAAGCTTAATTCCTGCTCGTCCTCGAGTAGGTAAATGATAACAAGAATAATTTCTATGGTGACATGCTATTAACCATATAGGACTTTTTCATAGTCACATGACAAAAGCTTACTGAGACAATGAATCTGTAGTAATTAAGTTGCCTCATGAGAAAATCACAAAGAACTGAAAGTTTTACAATATGATACTGAAACATCAAATAGATTTGTAATGAGCATGGTGTGCAAATATGATAAAGTGATATCTCGCTTGCCCCCTTTAGTGAAGCAAAACATAAATGCAGGGGCACCTCCAAGGTTTAAGTGATGACTAGATACAATGATTTCAGAATAAACAATATCACAATCATGCAAAAGACAACGCTACTTTGGGACAATGCACATTACACTCAGAATGACAATCATGCTCTCAGTAGTTGGTGCTTTAAAAGAAGGTGGAGACTCTCGAACTGTGGCTTTTATTGGCAAAGTTGAAAACCCGTAGTCGGAAACAAAGACAAAACATGTACCAGAGCTCTTGGTTTTAAAAACAGAGGTAATAATTATTATTTTTTAGATTATGCATGTTCCGTCAACGAATGCTAGCAGACAACTCAATCACTTCTTGAGATGGACAAGTTTCGAGGAACGGCTCCCGAACGAGGACGATCACATCCTCTTAATCTCCTTTGTTTATCACTGCCAAAGTTTTCTGATTTCTCATGAACAAAGCATGAAGGAGGGTTTGTTTGTTATATTATTTTTGAGCCGGGCGCACTCAATGCCAGTTCCTTCTCGTATTATGGGTTTGCACATTATACATGCAATCCCGGGGTGAAGCTTGTCCAACTTAAAAAGATCATGGATTAACTACTACTTCCTCTTGAACTAAAACAGAGGCACAAAATAGGAATGCTTTTCTTTGAATAATTTCGAGATGGCACATGAAAGTCTTCGTTAGGAATGGCAGGTAAATACCATGTAGGAAGGTATGGTGGACTCATATGGCATAACTAGTTTAAAGGAATTTGGATGCACAAGCAGTCAGTCCGCTTAGTACAGGTGGAGGTTAGCAAAAGACTGGGAGCGACCAACTAAAAGAGCAATGACGGTCATAATCATGCAGAGCGACAAAGCAACATTGAATCAGGCATGGAAGTTATATCGCTACTCAGAAACAAAAGATCATCAAGGCTTGACAGACTTTCTTTACAGTCTTAAATATGTGTGAGCATACGCCAAGTCAATCAAAATAAATTCTTGAAGGAAGATATTACTAAACCATACCACATCATAGGCAAACAAATCATGTTGGTACTCCAATAACACATTGGGAACCCCCCAGCTATTTGAGACTAACCATAAGAAAACATGAACTACTAAGCACCATTATGCACGTAGCATTTTTATCATAGACATATCAACCAATGCAACAGAAGCAAACTCTCTTAATAAGATAAGCATGATAACTAAGGAGAGTTCAAGCAACAACTAAACAAAAGCTCTTTAAAAAGATAAGCATGAATACTGGGAGCTGAACATGATAGTAGCTATTGAAAGACAAAGAACACACACAGCAAAGATAGACATGAAAATTCTATGTTATGTTCTAGGTAGAAGTGGAGCGTGTTTCTCTCCCACATAAAGAAAGCTGAGTTCCGACTCGTTATGAAAAGCTAAAGAAAACTAAAAAGGAAAACTAAAAGCAAGACGCTCCAAGCATAGCACATAACACATGAAGTGATAAAAATATAGTGGAACGAAAGACGAACTGATAATGTTGATGGAGAAGGGGATGCACGGGGGCATCCCCAAGCTTAGACGCTTGAGTCTCCTTGAATATTTCTTGGGGGTGCATGGGGGCATCCCCAAGCTTGAGCGTTTGACACTCCTGAATCTTTTTATCATCTTCCCTCGCACACTTGAAAACTCCCTTCATACATAACTCATCATAATCTGATTAGCGAGGTTAGTACCCATAATAAAATAATTGTTCCTTGCTGGAAATAAATATATTTTTGAAGGTCTACTCTTTCTCAAGATTGCCAAAAGGTTTTTGCAAAGAAAAAGCAAGCTCTAGGTTTGCAAAATGAAGGAAAGGCAAAACAGGACAGAATCTGTGAAAAACAGAACAGCAGGTAGTAAATGATTTGTTCGGGGCACTTCTGCAACTCTAATCAAAAAAATCAAAACAGACGCACGAAAGACAATTATATAGAGCATGCTGTCGAAAAAATTCAGACCAAAAAGATGATCTGGTGATTTTATACGAATTTTTCTATCCAAGGACAGAATCTGTTTCCTGGACAGCACGTCACAACTTTTGAACTTTCTTGCAATCAGAGGCTACACTTGGCACTAAATTGAAAAGTAAAAATACAATGATGATGCTACTGTAGTAACAACATCAAGACACAACAAAAGCAAAATAAAATTTTTATTCATGTGGGCTGCCTCCCAAAAGCGCTTTCTTTTATGCCTTTAAGCTAGGCATAATGCATAGAGATCAAGTTGTATCAATTGACCCATCATCAAGATCATCAAAAAGCTCTTCAATAATACAACTAGTCTTAAGAGGACTTTCAAATAAAGGCCTCATAGAGATACTTCTAGGGAGAAGACCAAAAGGATAAAAGTCAAGGGAAGATTCATTTATAAATTCATCAAAGAGAGGTGTTTCTTCCAAAGTCTTTACAGTTTCAACCCCTTTGGCAATAGATGGATTACTTTTAGAACGGGGAGCCTTTGGAATGTGAACGAACTTAGGCTCCCTCTTTGCCGGAGTTTCTACCTTTTTGGTTTTGATCGAGGAGAAAGTAGTTCCTAGAGTATCAAATATTTCCTCAATCTTGTCTATCCTAGAAGAGTCCAAGTCATGGGATTTGATGGTCTCCAAAGTTTTGAAAATTTTATGCATGGAGCTATCAAGCCTATTCAAATTCCCTTGGATCTTACGATCCAACTCATTTATCTTATTAATGTTTGGCATCTCTAGCTCTATCTTTTCAAGTTTTTTCATAATGTGAGCTAGGGTGATGTCCTCTTGAATGCTAACAACAGGGGGATTCCCAACAAGATTTTCAATAATACTAAGAGACTCCCTAACTGGGGCCTCTAGGAAATTCCCATTGATAGCAGTATCTAGAATAAACCTATTCCAAGAAGTAATTCCAACATAAAAATTTCTAAAGCAGGATAGTAGTAGGTTGCTTCTTGGTGGCTCTTTTTTGAGAATCATTAATTCTATACCAAGCATCTTTCAAACTTTCCCCACCTCTTTGTTTAAAGGTGAGAACTTCTGCCTCGTCAAAGACAAAAGGACCCGACATAATGACAACTAAAGAATGAGATAACTATTTTTGTGATTTTCGATAAAGATACTAAAGTAAAAATTGAAAGGTAAACTAACAAGACTAAAAAGCAAAGGTAAAAGATAGCGTGCAACTCCCCTATCTTGAAGAGTGAAGTCCCCGGCGACGGCGCCAGAAAACTTTGCTTGATGGCTTCTCGCCCCTCGTTGGTTACCCCAAGTGGAAGGTTTGAGATGCAGTGTAGCGGAAGTTTTCCCTTGGCAAAGATACCAAGGATCGATTTCCCCTGAGACTCCCAGTTTCAACAAGAAGGTGTCAACTGCTAACGGCGCCAGATATTAGCAATCAACATGGACCTGCACATAGATACAAATAACTTTGCTTCCAACGAGTACAGAGAGGTTGTCAATCCCTCCGGCCTTGTCGTTTACAAAGGATCAAACGCAAGTGATAATAGTGATAGGTATTGCTGCAATAGTAAGTAAAAGCGGAAAGTAAATAGCGGATGCGATCAATGATGGTAATATGGACCGGGGTCCCATGATGTTCACTAGTGATGTCTCTCTCCCAAAAGACGATAAAACAGCTATGTGAGGTAAACGAATTACAGCTGGGCAATTGACAGAATTATGTGCGCAAACCAATGCTAACTATGTTGCAAGAAAGGTAGAGGTTCAAAGCATGGGCGGTACGCCAAGGCAAGTAGACCGAAATCCATCTGCATCTACTACTAATCATCCACCTTGAGATATCTATCCAGAACATCTCGCTGGTATTAAGTTGCGAGTCCCACCCATAGTGTAAACTCAAAGCAACAGACAACTGCATTAAAAGAACTTTGTGTAAAGTAAACAATCCTTGCACCCACGGGCACAAGCACCGTTGTTTTCCCCCTTGTGGAAACAACACATCCCCTAGACTCATGTTTCTGTCACTCAAGCTAGTCATCAAGGGGCATGAACCCGCAATCAAGCATAACGTTCCCTCTTGGAGTCACTACCTACTACTCGGCCAAAGCAATAAATAACAACGGAGAACATGCAAGAATTACTTACGAACATAAATATAAAAGAGGTAGATCAAATATATTACTCAAACACAATCTGAACATAATCTCACAATCCATCGGATCCCAGCAAACTCATCATAGCAATAGCATAAGGATTACATATGTGCCTCGATCATGTAGGGCAGCTCACGAGGTCTAATTAGTGAAGCACAAGAACGGGAGGAGAACATCACATAGCTACTGGTCATGGACCCATGGTCCAAGGGAGACTACTCACAACTCATCCGGGAGGCGTCCATGGTGGTGGAGAGGCTCCCGGTGGTGATCCTCCCCTCCGGCAGGGTGCCGGGAAGAGTTCTCCTGGTGCTCCCGATCTTGGAAGCGCGGCGGCGGCGGAACAGAGATGAGATCGCGAAAAAGGGTTCCCGTCTCGAGGGTTTCGGGACACGATATAAATATATGCCAAAGGGGGGCATCAGCGGAGGCCTGGGGGGCCCAGGCGCACCCCCGGCGCGGCCAGGAGGGGGGTCGCGCCACCAGGGCGCCTGGGGCCCTGGTGGCCCCCCTCCGGCTCTACTTCGGGTGCCGGGAAGCTTCTGGAACGCTGATTTTTTATATAATTTTTCCAGGATTTTTCTGGCAGTTCTCGTAATGGGAAAACCTGAAATACAAAAACAGCAGAAAACAGAAACTGGCACTGGGGTGCACTGAGTTAATAGGTTCGTCCAAATATGATCAAAAGTGTATGGAAGTGTATAAATATCATAGCAATATCACCCAAAAGAGGCCTGGAGCAAGCAGAAATTATAGATATGTTTTGGACGTATCACATGGGTTGTCACAAGCTTGGTTAATGTTTCTCTTTTTAGTGAGCTTGTGAATCCATCTGCTTGGTGTGTGTGAGAAGGACTTGTCATGCACCTTGTATCTCAACTATTAAAGACTATGTTGATGCTTAATGCGCATCCTTATATTAGTCTTCTCAAGTCCTTTGCCATGACTCACACACATCTTTTTGGTTGAACCTATTTCCAAGTTGCCTCTTTTATATGTTGCTCAACCATTTATTTATTGCAAGTGCTAGGCTTTGTTTCCTACATGCTCACTTGCACTTGTTGTGAGTTTCTATTGATTTTGGGGGAGTGATGATCCTATTTTGTGCACTTGGTATCCTAATGTAAATATTCTAAGGAGTGCACAAATCATGGGGAGTTTCACTAGTGTCTTTTAGAACGGTCCATTCGTCTCTTGCACTTGTCGTGAGGTTTTATTGACCTTGGGGGAGTGATGATCCTATTTGGTGCTCGTTGTATCCAATTGCAAAACTAAATTGTGCACAAATCAAGGGGAGCTTCTCTAGTTTCTCTAGAACACTCCTTTGCTCATATCATAATATCTTTTATTCATGTGGCACGTAGGATCATTAGTCTAGTTGGTTCAATTGGTACCTTTTGATAGCTTGCTTCAATTGGTATTGTTTGATTGCTTGAGTGATTTTTTCTCTCTTTGTTATGCCTTTGTGGCATATCATTCTTTTGGCAATCTTTGGGCCTCAATATAGTTTGTCTTCCTCCAAGTATTTACCTTTGGATATGTGTATTGCATTCCACTCTCTAGTTGAGAAATACACAATTTATGGAGGAACACAAGTTATATTGGCCTTCTAAGCCTTTCGCCCATTTTGGTAATCGATGCCAATGGGGGAGAAGTTTCAGAGAGTTTTGTGGAGAAGTTTAGAGAGTCATCTCTTCTTACTTTGGTTTTGTTCCTAAGCGTGGAGAAGTTTAGAGAGTCATCTCTTCTTACTTTGGTTTTGTTCCTAAGATTTTGCATCTCATGCGCATACATTGTTGCATAATTCCTTATATAAACTCTCTTGAAAGTGATTGTCATCAATTACCTAAACATGGGAGATTGAAAGAACATGCGGTGCCCCCATATTTGGTTTTGGTAATTGATGACAATCTCTATGGACTAATGGTTGCCTTGATTTATATTTGAAGGGTTTGTCCATAGGATTTTCTTGGAGTCCATTAGTTGGTTTCAAGGAGAGTTTGTGATGACCAAGGTGCTATTAAGGAATTATCCAAAGATTGGTCTTATGCGTGTGGAGCTTATTCCAAGCATGTTGAATACGAAAAGTTTGTGATCATTCATGTTTACCTTCAAGACATCATCCAAATAAATAGAGTTGGAAAGATTCAAGGTTGATCAAGACTAAGTACAGAGAGTGTTTCAACTTGATCAACACACAAAGCGTAGAATATGTACCGAGAGGGATCAAACGATCCCATGGTATGGTAAGTGTCGGGGATATACCCCGCGGTATGAACCGGCCGGAATTATAACCCGGCCGGACTTGGTATTTTACTTAAGACGGTTTATATTTGGCAAGTTACTGGTGACCCGGCAGGCGGATCATGGATGACAAGGCCCAAGGCCCAGAAGGCCGGTTCATATTAATAGTGGGCCGGTTTATGAAGAGAGCACAAGGGATATTCTCCTACAAAGGAAGCAAGACTAGGACTCCTTGTAATAAAGCAATCCTAATCCTACTAGGACTAGTCATGTAACCCGCCCCTTCAACATATATAAGGAGGGGCAGGGCTCCCCAAAGAGGGACAAGTTTGAGAGGAGAAGTTTAGACAAGTTTCTAGGGTTAGACACAAAGAGCCGATTTACCGGCAAACACCACGAGGATCATAATGAGACCTAGCCTCAAACAACACGTAGGGTTATTACCGGATGATTTTTCCCGGGGCCCGAAGCTGTCTAAATCCGTGTCTTGCATCGCGTCTCTCGATTCCGCTCAACCCCTCTCAAGCTACCAAATAGATGCGCGGCTCCACACCTAAAGTCTGTTAATCCGGACATCTGACGTGTTAATTCCACGACAGTTGGTGCCCACCGTGGGGCCAGCGCACGGTGGTGTTGAGTTCTTGAAGGGATATCTATCAGGGTCGAGAAGTTCACAATTTTTCCGGAGGAAGAATTGCCTGTTTTAGAAAGATTTATGTCAGCTTCAAGATCATCAGGCCAGATTTACGATCTATAAGATTTAAGGATAGGAAGGAATTAGGATACCGCGGCCGATTGCAAATCGAGCCGCTGTTATGGCTCAGATTCGCTACGGTGATTTTTGGTCAAACCGCTTTGGTCGCCGCAAACAACTCAAGTTTTTTCAACACCGCAGCAGCTCGTCATCGAGGCGTCAATGTACGGCCCTGTTCCTTCTTTACAACATTGCCGTGGTGAGGAAAAAATCCAGCGAGGCACCATAGCAGATTCCCAACTTAAGCCGGACTCGGACTTGTTGACCGCACGCCCGTCTCCTGAGTCACCGAGCAACTTCGCCCCAGATCCAACCTCAGTCGCCGCCGTCCTTGTTTCCAAGTCGCCCCGGTCTCAACGGAAGACCCGCCTGTCTGAGGGCGCCGCGCTTCTTGGGCCGTTGTGGCCGAGTCGCCTCCGGGCTCACTTAAGCCACCGAATCACCAAGTGGCCTAAAATCGCCAGTCTCCATCAATACGCGGTTCCGAGCCGCGGTTGAGTCCGATCCACAGCCGTATCTTCGTCTCGAACATTTACTTGTTCTTGAGCCGCCGTGGGTTTTCTATCGCAGAAAGATTGGCCTCCATCACGATTTATGAGCTTGATTTTACCTTCTCCTGGGGGCTCCTCGAGCGCCAATAGCTGCCTGCTGGCCGTTGCGCACCACGCCTCCGTATCCCGCTACGGCTGAAGCCCGTCGCGCCCGTAGATGGCCGCGAACGTGCACCGGCGCACTGCCGTAGCTACGCCGACATGGCCCTGCTGGCCGCTCCGTGCATCGCCCCAGTGTGCGTCGTCTACTCGTCATTCGTCAAGCACAGCCACTGCCACGCGCTGGTCGCTTCGCCCAGCTGGCGCATGGCCGTTGCTGCGTGCGTCGTTGTGCCTCCTCGCCTGCTACCATTGATCGACTCTGCCGGCCACCACCGTGCCAGTCTCTGGGCAGCCGCGAGCTAGTACTGACAACCACGCGCTGGTCATCGCCGCGCCACGAACATAGTCTGACCAACGCCGTGCATGCCCATGCCGGCCGCCGACCGCTCGCGTGCTGGATCGTCCCGCCGCCGCCATAGCTCACCGCGTCACCGGTCCTGTGTCGCCGCAGAGCCGCCCGGGGCCGCCCCCGCGTCGAGCCACCCCGGCCTTGCGTCACCTCTGATGTTGTCGAGCTGCCTCGCCTGTCCGTCCCTCCGCCGTGGCTCGCCGCGGTTGCTGCGGCCCCATCTGGTCACTTTCGAACCGTCGGCCGCCACAATATTCGCCGTTTTCACCGCTCAGGCTGCCTGCCGTATTCAACTCGCATGACCGCGCCTCGCTCCAGCCTTGAGATGCCTAAATTCTACCGCGAGCCGCATCCGGTTCCAGCCCGTCGCTTCATTACCGCCAGCCGCCGTTGCTGCTGCTTATGCCATGACAAAAATCTTTACCATCACGGCCGTGCTTTGCGTGGCTACCTTTGCTTCGTTTGGACAAGACGTTTTATTGACAAGGCCAAATTAATTCAACCTACTGGTGGCACAGTGCGTCTGCGGTGTACAGCCGGCCCGAGTCAATCCAGCTGCTGTATCCTCACGTGAAGCCTACAAGGTAATGGGAGAGCCAACAAGGAGCAATGGTGATATTTCAATTAGTACTCTGTCACGTGATGGCCAAGATGGTCTACGACTCCAAAAATTTTATTGGCCTAACTGCTACTCCCTCCGTCCAAAAATACTTGTCATCAAAATGAACAAAAAGGGATGTATCTAGAACTAAAATACATCTAGATACATCCCCTTTTGTGCATTTTGATGACAAGTATTTCCGGACGGAGGGAGTACGTGGGAAAGCAAAACCAGCGTCAGCATCCGTATTCATCCGCCAAAAATATCAGGTGATATCCATCTGAATTTATCTTATTAGTATTTATTGTTTTTATAAAAAACAGTTACTCCGGTTCGCAATATATTTTATGCAGGACAAAAGTCTACTACGAAAATGACGACATAAATATGAGGCTTGGACCGGCCTAAATGTCGTGGCCAGCTCTCGTGCCTGTGCCGGATACCACTGTTGCGGCTGACTCGTCAGTCCGCGCACACGCGCACTGGTCTCCAACACCGCGGCCGACTCCCCTCGTCAATGGACGGGCGCACGCCACCGCTTCCGTGATCCGGTCTACGTTAACGCGCCGGTACCGCACCCGTTTCCATAAACCGGCCCAGCAGATACGCGTGCGGTCGCTTTATTGTCCGCACCAGCGCTTTAACTCGCCCGCACAATACCACGGCCAACTCATCTGTTCTCCAGACGAATCAGGTGATATCTATCCTATTTACTTTAAGACTTGTTAATTCATCCGAGCAAAAATACCTGGCCCTGCTGTATTTTATATGCAGAAAAATTATTCATTATAAAATGGTATTATACCACGGAGGTGGAGGCACGCCAAACATTGTTCGACACAAGTGATCGTCGTTGTTCCACGGATTCAAGCGCCGGTTTACAACGCCTTGGCCGTCTTTCATGACCGCGCCGGTTTACAATGCCGTGGCCATCTTTCGCGACCACACCGGTTTATAATGCCGCGGCCATCTCTCACGACTGCGCCGGCTCACAACGAGGAAGACAACTAGCCCGTCGGCGCCGGCCGACCCATCTGCTATTCGATCAAATCAGGTGTTATCCTTCTTATATATTTTATCATTTTATTTCCCCTAAGCACCATTACACTACCCTATTGGTGTTTTCTATATACAGGTAAAATTGTTGTTATACTGCGGATATAAAACACGCACTGGCAACGTTCTACAATGGTGTTTTCATCTGTGTCGCACTACTTGATAAAACGGACGGCCGGTTCACGCATCCGCACTGGTTTACAACACGGAGGACAACTTGCTCGTCTCCACCGGTTTACAACCCCATAGCCGGTTTAACTGTTTGAGCCGCCTCTGATGCTGCGGTCGTCTTACTGTCCGCCCTGCGATCCGGTCTATTCGACATACCGGTTAGGCTAAACAGACACCGATGAGGATCATAAGGTCCAAATTCACTCAGGTGATATCCATCCAAAGTTTATTTCTCTTGATGTATATCATTTTCATCAAGAAAACAAGATGATTTGAACAAACTATTTTATGCAGAAGGGACCAAGCTAGGGGGCTACGGATCACATATGAATCCTCGACGAAATCTTTTATGGTCCGGTCTACATAATGTTCTTGTCCTTAGGGATCCACCTTTGATGGCTGATGTAATATTCCTGTCCCTTGGTGGGCCAAATCCCTTTGATGGCAAAAGAAAAGTTCTTGTCCTTAGGGATCCACCTTTGATGGCAGATGTAATATTCCTGTCCCTTGGTGGGCCAAATCCCTTCGATGGCAAAAGAAATAAACCTGTTCTTGTCCCTAGGGAACCTTCTTTTGATGGCAGATGTAATATTCCTGTCCCTTGGTTGATCATTCCCTTTGATGGCAAAAGAAAATCTGTTCTTGTCCCTAGGGTACTTCCTTTGATGGCAGATGTAATATTCCTGTCCCTTGGAAGCCGTATACCCTTTGATGGCAAAAGAAAATTTGTTCTTGTCCCTAGGGTACTTCCTTTGATGGCAGATGTAATATTCCTGTCCCTTGGAAGCCGTATACCCTTTGATGGCAAAAGAAAATTTCTTGTCACTAGGAGTACATCCTTTGATGGCAGATGCAATATTTCCTGTCCCTTGGAGCACATCCTTTGATGGCAAAAGAGTACATCCTTTGATGGCAAAGTTCTTGTCCCTAGGAGTACTGTTAGTCATAGCCCTTTGGGTCGTACCCTTTAATTGGCACATAGGGAGCCTGGCAGTTCGCAAAAAGCCTCGTCTACATGGTCTTATTTGCAACGATGTTTTGCGTTTTGTGATTTTTTCAAAGTTTTTCGTGGGTAACCAAGTTTTTTTCCGGGATTGGGCAACTACAAGGTTGACCATATATTTACAAAGTTAAAGTCTGGGTCATGAACACGAGCGAGAGTTAAACCGGCGTTCATCGTAACCCGGATCGGCCTTCATGATGAGCCGACAAAGAGCCAAAAAAACAGATTGGCAGTACATGATCAGTTATAATGACCGGTGTTCATTAAACCGGCCTGGCTTTCGACTATAAGTCGCCAGTATGAGATAAAATAATGACCGGTGTTTATTAACCCGGCCTAGTTGTGATCAAATATCACTGGAACCGGTTTTCAAACCGGATTATATTATTCAAATCTTTAATAGCCAACATGGCTGGATTTTTATATTATGATTGAGGTTATCAAAGTCGCTTTAAGCGCAATGGATATTATTTCATCGATGGAAGTGATTTATTCTACAAAGGAATAGTCCCGAGTTGCTGCAGGCTTACAACCCGGCACTTGGGGGCTACATTATTCAAATTGAGTTTACATCAAATACACAAGTCTCATGTCGCTGCAAGCATGCACCATGACACTTGGGGGCTAATGCAAAGTGTTTTTTTGCTCACTTTATTGAAGACCCGACTCATCACATTATAATGAGCCGGCCCTTGGGGGCTACCAATCGCTCCTGTCAACAATTCAAGGTACACAAGTATTAATCCATTATATTGAAGGGTCCACTGCTCAGTTGGTAAAGCACAAAGCTCTTAACCTTGTGGACATGGGTTCAAGCCCCACTATGGAAGTTACATTATATAATGTTATTTTCAATGATTATATCTACAAAGTCCCTGCTCATTATTGCATAATGACCCGGCACTTGGGGGCCACATAATATGGAATATTCAGTTTCATAGTGATTGGGATGAACAATCCGGATTTCTTCAAGATTATACAATGCTATTTTCAATGAAGTATATACAAAGTCCCTGCTCATTATTACATAATGACCCGGCACTTGGGGGCTACAGGTAATATGCATATAAAGGAGGAACATCTTCAAATTATCAGTTTTGGGTAAATCCGGAAGATCAATCATAACCCGGCGTTTGCAACAATCATAACCCGGCATTTATAAACAGTCATGACCCGGAATTATCAATTTTTATAAACCGACAATGGTGGTAGTCATAAACCGGCAAGTTCTACATTTCCAAACCGGTTGGATATCAATTGAATATTTGAAGATCAATATTTTTATCAAGTCAGAGCATTGAAGGCCGAGTCAAATGGATTCTTTATTTGCAATATTTTTCTACAAACAAGTTGATTATGAAGCTGGTCTGTTGACCCGGATTTTTTAGAAGAAGGAAATGACAAGGACTTAAAGATGATCCGGTGCCGGTTTACAAGAATTCATAACCCGGAGCCCAACCTATCAATTTGTTCTTGTGGTTATTTTGCAGCATAAGTTTACCATGGATAAATCCAAGCTAAACTTGGGGGCTAATGTCGGGGATATACCCCGCGGTATGAACCGGCCGGAATTATAACCCGGCCGGACTTGGTATTTTACTTAAGACGGTTTATATTTGGCAAGTTACTGGTGACCCGGCAGGCGGATCATGGATGACAAGGCCCAAGGCCCAGAAGGCCGGTTCATATTAATAGTTGGCCGGTTTATGAAGAAAGCACAAGGGATATTCTCCTACAAAGGAAGCAAGACTAGAACTCCTTGTAATAAAGCAATCCTAATCCTACTAGGACTAGTCATGTAACCCGCCCCTTCAACATATATAAGGAGGGGCAGGGCTCCCCAAAGAGGGACAAGTTTGAGAGGAGAAGTTTAGACAAGTTTCTAGGGTTAGACACAAAGAGCCGATTTACCGGCAAACACCACGAGGATCATAATGAGACCTAGCCTTAAACAGCACGTAGGGTTATTACCGGATGATGTTTCCCGGGGCCCGAAGCTGTCTAAATCCGTGTCTTGCATCGCGTCTCTCGATTCCGCTCAACCCCTCTCAAGCTACCAAATAGATGCGCGGCTCCACACCTAAAGTCTGTTAATCCGGACATCTGACGTGTTAATTCCACGACAGTAAGCATTGTCAATTACGCTTTGTGTACTAACCCATGGTCTTTGTGAGAGTTCTATGTGGGGTTAGGTTATCTTCCATGGGATTGCGTCAAGAGGAAGATCACATACAACCCATGGAGAATGACATCAAATCAAGGTTGTGGTATGCAAGTTCAAGTGATGCATCACGAAGAGATCAAGTGCTTGAAGCTTGCCATCCATTGTGGTGACAATGGACTTGTGAAGATGTGCCAAAGACTGGCTCACCCATAGTGGAGTATGGCGGAGCAATCTACTAGTCTTCATCGAACCAACGAAATCAAGAAAGGCGGTGCAACTTGAGGAAGTCAAGATCGTCTACATCTAGCTGAAGTGGACTTTGTGCAAGGCAAAGGTTTGCCCTTGATAGGTTCTCTATTTTACCGGTCTCATTGTGGTAGTTTGGAGACCGGGTTATATGATCGATTGTCGTACTATCAAGGGGGGGCTCTCAAGTGAGTAGCTTAATCGTATTGTCCGTAGAGAGCTCAAATCATTGCACGCTTGCATCATATTTATTGGTTCTTGTTTGGTTTTCTTCTTGTGAGATTTGGAGCTTATGGTCATCTTCTTGACAAGCTTAGTTCATCGAAAACGTAGTTCACATGCTTCTTCTATTGTGTTTTCGATGATGGAGGTTTTACCGGTCTTTGTCGAGAAGGGTTCTCATCATTTTCTTATGGGCCTTTTCTCATTTGCTTCTTTTGTTATTTCTATCAAGATTGTGTTAGGCCATGTCGTTAGCTTTCGAACAAACTTGGTTTCGTTGAATTCGGAGTCCGTTTGCAGAAGTTGTGTCAGTTTTGGTGTCCTCAAAAGGGCTGCAGTGGTACTACCGCAAATGGGAGCGATACTACCTCTTGGAGGGGATGTAATTTTTTACTTTCGTGGCTTACTTCCGCTCCGGACCAAAAACTCGTCATAAGTCCAGCAGTGATAGGCACGGTTGTAATTTTTTAGTACCGCTCGCAAATAGTAGTACCGCTACCCTTAGCAGTAGTACCGCTACCCCTTGTTGTAGTACCGTGAGGACGAGCGGTAGTACCGCTCGGTGCGGGCTGTGAGCATAACGGTTGGATTTTCCCCACCTATAAAAGGGGGTCTTCTTCCCCAATGAACCTAATCTCTTGAGCTCGTGTTCTTACCCCATTGTTGACCTTCTTCGAGCTTGCTATCTCTCAATCCCTCCATGGATTCTTGCTAGTTTTTGGGGGAAAAGAGAGAGGAGATCTAGATCCACGCTTCCACCAATCACTTTCTCCTCTATGTGAGGGCAACCCTTTGGATCTAGATCTTGGAGTTCTTCATGTTCTCTTCTCCGTTCTTCCTCTCATTTCCCTCCCTAACATTAGTTGGTTTGGTGGGATTTGGGAGAGAAGGACTTGGGCATTCCGTGTGCCCTTGCCATTGCATTTGGTGCATCGGTTTGAATTCTCCACAGTGATACGTGGAAGTGAAGTTGAGAAGCTTATTACTCTTGGGTGCTTGGTACCCTTGAGCTTGTGCCTCTTGGGTGCTTGGGCGCCCTAGACGGTTGAGGTCACCTCGGAGCCATATTCCATTGTGGTGAAGCTTCGTGGTGTAAGTGGAGGCCTCCAATTAAGTTGTGGAGATAGCCCGAACCTTTGTGGTGTTCGGTGCTCAATCATTATGGTGTAAAGCTCCGGGTAAGCGTCGAGGTCTCCAATTAGGTTGTGGAGATTGCCCCGAGCAATTTGTACAGGTTCGGTGACCGCCCCCAAGGGTTGCCATTTGTACGGGTTCGATGACCGCCCTCAAGGGTCCCTTAGTGGAATCACGGCATCTTGCATTGTGCGAGGGCGTGAGGAGATTACGGTGGCCCTAGTGGCTTCTTAGGGAGCATTGTGCCTCCACACCGCTCCAAACGGAGATTAGCATCCGCAAGGGTGTGAACTTCGGGATACATCGTCGTCTCCGCGTGCCTCGGTTATCTCTTACCCGAGCCTTTTACTTTTGCACTTTACTTTGTGATAGCCATATTGTTTCTTGCTATATATCTTGCTATCACCTGGTAGTTTATCTTGCTTAGCATAAGTTGTTGGTGCACATAGGTGAGCCTAGTTGTTGTAGGTTTTGTGCTTATCAAAATAACCGTTAGGTTTATTTCGCATTTGTTCAAGCCTAAACCATAATTATTTTCAAGCGCCTATTCACCCCCTCTAGGCGACATCCATGATCTTTCAGGTGCGTGTGAGTGACCAATGATTGAAACATGTCTTGCTTTGAGATTCATACACGGCAATTGAACGTGTCACAACATTTTCGCTTAAAAAAACCTATAAACTGATGTCGGATCGTTAACATTATGAACTTTATACATAATTTACACATGTTTGCCTCACCAACCGGGTTGTTTTCCAGTATGATGGGGTTCCTGTCTATAACGAAGAACAGTGTTTACTTCCTTTCCTAAAACTCAATGACTTAAACCTCACTGGGAGCAGCGTGAGTGTGTGCAGATGTGTATATGTTACATTCTACATATTTTTCTATAGATAAAGCCAATTATTCAAGTAGTTATGTATTTCCACTTTTCCTCAAGGAAGCTCTTGAATGCTTGTCATTTTGTATCTTCTATATCTAAATAGCTGCCACCGTCAATATATTTCTCTCAACATGCAAGCATATCGGCTTATCATTCAACATGCATGAAAAATTTCCACCTCAACATGTAACCATGCATATCCCCACAAAAAAACATGTACCCATGCGTAAGTAAATGTTACCTCAACATGCCAACATGCATGAGGATTTTCATTTTATTCATATTTAATAAATATTTTACAGCTATATAATAATCAAATAATAAATCATTTGTATTTTCACCTTTTAGTTCTCATGTTACCAAATATTCATGTCCCATACAACAAAATATCATTGAAAGATAGCAATGTCCCTAATCCATGTCTCTCAATGTGCAAGCATGCTGTCTCATCACTAAATATGCATGGGAAAAAGGCCCACCTCAATATGCAACCACTCACAAGTAAAAGCTACCCCAACATGTAAACATGCATGATTTTTTAATTCTATTCATATTTAATAAATATGTACAAACTTTACAATAATCAAACACAAAAAATCATTTGTATATTCAATATTAGTTCTCACATTATTAAATATTAATGTTCTACACAACCAAATATCTTTGAAATATACTACAAAATAATTTCGCAACAACGTGCACGGAATCATCTAGTTAGAATAAGGCACCATGATAACACAAGAGTACAACACAAACAAAAGGAAAGAACAGCAGGAAACATCCTGCCAAAGCAAAGAAGAAGAAGAAAACCAAAAATGCAAATTGAACTTTACACCAACGAGCCCAAAAATTACGCTAAGTATTCATAGTTTTACTTCACAAATAATCGACACGACCAACTCCTCATAGTCTGGATTGCTTACGTTGAATACTCAATCTTTGTG
This sequence comes from Secale cereale, assembly GCA_902687465.1. Lineage (NCBI taxonomy): Eukaryota > Viridiplantae > Streptophyta > Magnoliopsida > Poales > Poaceae > Secale > Secale cereale. The sequence continues at coordinate 562,210,667 of LR738713.1, read as the reverse complement.
AAGGATTAACATATGTGAGATTAACAAACATATTGGCCTTAGTGTAGTGTGCATCTGTCTTATACCATATTGTGAAATCCTTGTAGGATTGTGGAGTGATGGATTACGGTGATAAACTAATTCACCGAAAAAATGGTTTTATCAAACCAACCCATCTTCAGAAGCCTTCCATCAAAGTCAGTGGTCTAGGCCGCTTTCCTTGACTTTGAGTTGGATATGATTCTTCTCCCCAACACAAAAAGAGAGTAGACTTCATCTGAGACACATAGGTTCTTTTGCTTACTTCACAGCACATGATGCAACAATTCATGAGAGAAGGTAAAATTTGGGAGGAGGTGCACTATTTATCGTCTTCATGGTCATAGAGGAGGCATACACTCTAATTTAGGATCAAATGGCGCTCAAGCCGATGAGCCATCAAACAAAGGTTTGCCGCCATGAGGCAGTGCAATATTTTCAACACTTTGGCGTGCCCCAGATGTCCCAGATCAAGCTGCGAGACAAGGGATTTGGCCATGTCCTCGAAAAATCAAAGTATACCAATTGCATATACAACATGTTCTATGGTTCCTGTCCTTCACGGCTAGGGTAAAGTCCCCCCTCCGGACTTAGCTAATGACACCATGCAAAAAAAAAAGACTTCACCGATGAGTCCGCGGATTCGCCTCCCCACCACCACGGTGCCTGCTCCGGTTAGTAGTTTAGGTTAGTTTTTTTAGTCCTCGCTGGTGCGACGCTTGGGCGAAAGGCAACGCTTCTTCCGTGAGTTTGTCTTTCAGGCTCCGATCCTTGAGTTCATCCATCTGGACGTAGTTCACGGAGCTCCAACATAGATTCATGTCGTCTACTTGGGTCGGTGAGGTTAGGGTTTTTTGTCGTGTGGCGAGATTCGGTGTCAGGTGTTTCAGATCTATTCAAGGGTTCAACGACGAAGGGTGTGGCTCCAAGACGCTGGTCCTTAAGGGCACGTGCACGAAGATTTCCCGGCTGTAATTGATAAGGTCACGCAGGCTCTAGTAGGGGAGCGGCGACAGCGGCACGTCGACGACTTGTTCTGATGACGATAGTGGTCGTTCGGTGCTCTTGAAATCTTGATGTAGTGTTTATTGTGTTTGTGATGGTTTGTACTTTCGGTGAACTATGATAAATAAATCTGAATCATTTTCGTAAAAAAAGTACAACTTGTTCTATTCCAAAGTACAGTACAAACCAACCAAACGAATAGGTGAATCTTCCGGATCGACGCATGGTGTAAACAATAGCTTCCAGTATAAGCTGCCGAATGTACTGCACGTTACCCCGGCTCAGGAGTAATCACCCTCCAATCCTCTCCACCAGTCATCATCGCAAAAGAAAATCCTGCAAGCATACAAGCACGCAGATCACAATCCACGACATCCCTCCCTTGCAACAGGAAAGCAACCGATCCTGCAAATCTCCATGGCTGCCGCCGCTAGCTTGCTGCAACAGTGATACATGTTCCCACATGGCCCTTGTGAGCTACGACATCGTCGAAAGGTCCCCGGCCAGCTTGATTCCCCTCTTCTGGCCACGCATCTTTCCTTTTCTACCGGAGATACGCAGGGGGCGAGAGAGAAAAAGGTCATCATTTGACGCGAACGTCTCATGGTATGTGTCGTGTATTCATCTCGTCTCATGTTCCGTCCATCAACCTCCCTTACCTATACATATTTTTGTCGGCCATTCCCCGGGGCATCATCGATCTAGTGCGCCCAAAAAGTTGATCTCCGGGCCATGCGTCCCCGAACTCCTCGTGGAAAGAAGATCTCCCGAGCTGGGCTTTATTTATTTTTTCTCTCTCACTCACCCACGATTGTTGTTTGTCTTATACGAGCAATGCTACAAGCACGGATTATTTCTACAGGGTATTATAGAGTGGCTTATCTGGCTGATTATGACTGGGTAGAAATAAACTGACGGGCCCACCCTCACTGAAAATCAGGGGATAGAAGATTAGTTTGGAAACATGCCTGTAATTTTGCGTAAACCGTCCGTGTGTCTAGGCCTTGGTCGCGAAGAAATCGGCAATGCTACATTCACGGGCATAATACGGGAGTTCTACGGACTGACTCCTACATGGCATATTCTGATTAGTTAGAGATTAGTTAGAAGGATGCTTGTAATATGCTTGTAATTGTCCGTGTGTCTAGCAATTTTCATTTTATACTCTCTTCATCCCAAAAAAAATATTTCAACTTTATCTCTACTACTATTAAACAAGAGAACATATTCATCGCTAAACACACCCAGCCTAACCCACACATAACATCCCCAGCCAATTACAGCTCCACGATCAGAATCACTTAATTACATCTAACCGTCCAGATTACACTAATTGTCAGCCGTGAGTGCGTTTATCAATTTTCCCTGGCGGACGATACTCTGCCAAACCCACGTCCTCCCACGCTCGCACAAGTAGTACACACGTAGAAGGAAACAAAAAGCACAATCATAAAAGGAAACGACATGTCAGATCCGCATGGATTGTTCAACTACACATAAAGAAATAAGCTAAATTAGCGGCAAGAAATTCAATTGGCCCCCACGCCGTTCAGCGTTGCCGTCCAGGCGTCCAGCTTGGCCTGCGCCATCGCTAGCCTGCGCAGCCGGCGAGGCACCCGGCGATGGCTGCCACGGCCACAACAACGAGCTCTTCGCCGGCATAGTTGCAGGTTCTTCCCTTTGCCAACACGATTCGTGAGGCTTTTAGACGCCGCCGCCGCCGCCCAGACTTCAGGAGGCTTTAAGACGCCACCGCCCAGTCTGTCCCATCGCCGCACTGCGCACAACAGCGTCGACAAAGTCTGTCCCATCGATGCATTGCGCATACGCCGACGACAACGCCGACGAACTGCTCCGCAGGTGCATGCTAATTTGCCAACATTTATTGCCTTGATTGATCCTGTTGGCATTCATGAATTTATCAAAAAAAAAGTACTTCACATGGAAAATGTAGGAAGTGTAACAGGATGAGTCTTATGGCATGAACATATGCTAACATGATCATGTACGTACCTGACCTAAACCTGAAATCGTACCATGAAGCCTTGGCAAATGAGCACGCTACTCACCTCACCTAAAAGCCTCACCAAGATGCATATGGTTCACCAAACGCTCAGTTAGAAGTAATATGAACACAGCAAAAGTCACACTCTGAAAGTGATTTAGATCATGTTACATTATGCCAGCTACATTACAGCAAATTAAATTCATTTTGCTAGCAGACCTAGATTAATAATATTACAAACTACTGTATATCTATATCTGTAGCATTATGCCAAATATATTATTGCAACTTGAATTCATTTGGGTAGCAGACCTAGATAAATAGTGTTACAAACTACTACATCCAAGTATATTAATGGAAACTGAATTCATTTGGGTAGCAGAGACACCACAAGAAAGCTCTGAAGGTAAACAGTGGGTGGGAGTTGAACATAAAACTCTACATTGTTGAAGGACTTCGTATGGCCCCTACCACTCCCAACGGGACGTGCACCCCGTTCCAGGATATAAGCAACACCCACTCCCTGGGTAATGATCATAACCCAATAACTCGATTTCAGTTTTGCTGCTCAACTGCTGAATTCTGTCATAAATTTAAGACCTATGATTGCCGCTGTATGATTGCCGCTGCCAAGATCAATGGCCCAACTCACAGAGCATACACACAGCTGACTGTATCACAAGGTAATTATTATCAACTTCATGATATATGGCCCATTTTTATTGCTATATAATGATCTATTCTTCATCTATTCAACCCGTAATGAGATTAAGAATCAGAGGGAAGGGAGAGGTATGCACAAAATAGAGAGGAAATATTAAATCGACAACTTCCAAGCTGCGAGCAAAATGAGCATGTTGCTGCCGTCCTCAATGGCGGTAACATTGTGTCAGAAGTGCCAGCTACCGGACAATCGGCGGTCACACAACTACAAAACTTAGCATGTTCAGGTGGCGTTGTACAAACCTCAAATATCCGGAGATTTGCATCCAGTTGTGATGTACAAATATAGATGTTAGAGCCATCCAATACAAACCTCAAATATCCTCACAAAAGCATATGTTTCCACATCCAGTATAGACACAAGATTCTCTGAAGTTGCTGCAAGAAATCCACCAAAACGTGGCTGAAATCTCAGCTGGCTTGAACCTCCCTACACAGGCATTGCAAGTAAATATAAATCAACAAACAGATGATATGTAAGTGATCTCATTTAAGACCTTAGGCTGCTTGTGCTGGTGACATCTCACTACTTCAAAAATAAATAAATTGTGTGGCATCCACAACAACAAATCAAAGCTACTTCAAATCGACAGAATGTTCAGTAAGCAAAGCTACTGTAGCAAAGTTCAACAACAAAGCAAAGCTACTGCAGATCGACATAATGTTCAGTGAAAACTTGAAATTTGTAATTAGTAGAACCAAATCACTGTTACCAATAAGTACATCCTCATATCTAGCTGCGGAGGGGGGCGCATGAGCTTTCTAGCTGCAGAGGGGGGGCGCATGAGCTTACCAGCTATGTCTGTGCTTGGAGCGGGAGTTCTCGCAGCGGGCGAAGGCAAAGATGAGCAAGACGCCCGCGGTGATCCCCACCGCCAGCCCCATCTACTTCCCATTCCGCCACCTCTCTGTTTCCTCCCCTACCAGCGCCTACTTCTTCGAATCCTCCCCCTCCGCGAAAGCGAAGCGCCCGAAACGCTGGTGAGGTGACGCTGCCCACTCCGTGCTCGGGCAACGCCAGCGCGGGATGGCCGCGGCCGCGGATCCGTTGGACATGATCCCGCGCCTCCGCGTCCGCCTCAGACGGCGCCTTGCGCAGGGTCGGCTGCGAGCATGCGGAGCTCAAGCGCCTCCTCAGGCAAGGAGGCGACTGGATTCAGCGAGAAGGGCAGGGACGATGGGGAGGTGCGGCCTGACGAGGTGGAGAGAGGGGGAGTTGGCGACCAGAAGAATGGGGAACGACGGCTAGAGTATCTCATAGACATAGAGTGAGTGACTGAGTGTGCAGCGCAGCGTTGTGTAGTAGTACAATCTAGGGGAGTACGTATTTGTTAATCGGCTGAAAGTTAGAAGGGCACTTTTGAGAGGAGCTTGTAGTCCTTTTGAGCGTGCAAGTCGTGGTTAATCGTCTGGTTGGGTCGGCGCGGACACAAAAGTCGGCCCAACGCGCCGGCTCAAACGGACGCGCATCCGCTTTTCGTCCGCGGGCGACTCATTCCCGGGTCATTTTTGAGCCGGATTTGCGTGGCGCAGACATCAGACGGACGCGCTCGCCTTCTCCTCCCCCGGGCCCGCTGGTCGGTGGCACATTGGCCTCTCCCCATCCAACAGCAAACCCTCACCCGCCTCCTTCGTCGCCGACCAGCAGCCGCCCATTTATTTCCGGTGACTCTGCTAGCTGCCGGCACCGCAACATCCGCTCTGCAACGCCGCCACCTCCCACGTCGCCCGCCACCGACGTCTTACCGCTGGGGAACCGACAGCTTCCCACCACGGCTCCCCCCGACACAGCCGCATTCGCGACCAAGGAGCCGCCTCGCCGCCCCGGCCAGATCCTCACCGGCACGCTCGTCGGACGCCCAGCAGGGCAACTAGCTGGTCCGTGCGCGCCGTGACTCCCTTCACCGGCCGTCTCCTTCGTCGACGCCCGCAAATTGTTTGACAGTTTGCCAAGGTACAAAATGGACTCCGCCGACGAGTTCTACAATTTTCTTTGCGACTCCGACGATTCATCGTCCGATGACGAGGATGAGATATTGGTTGCCGTGTTGGTCCATCACCACCTCAATAGCCAGTGGCCGTTGTTCCGTGGCTCCATTCCGGGTCACCTTCCGGTGTTGAATCGCAACCGAGAGAGCGGGCATTTCCTTCTTTGGAAGGACTACTTTGATACAACAAATCCGTTGTTCAAACATCAAAAATTCCAACGCCGTTTTCCGTATGAGTAGCCATCTTTTCAACTGTATTGGAGAAGGGGTGGTCGGCTATGATGACTATTTCAAGTGCAAAGAGGATGCCGTTGGAAAGATTGGTTTCTCCCCTTATCAGAAATGCACTGCCGCCATCCGAATGCTTGCATAAGGAGTGCCCGGTGATCTCATTGACAAGTACATCCGTATGAGCAAGTCTACATGCCTAGACTCCATGTATAAGTTCTGCAAGGCTGTTACTGCTGTGTTTGGCCCTGAGTACTTGAGAGAGTCGACTCCTGAAGATACAGCTCGTTTGTTGGCGATGAATGCCAGCAGGGGCTTCCCAGGGATGCTTGGCAGCATAGGCTGCATGCACTGGGAGTGGAAGAACTGCCCTTCTGCTTGGCAAGGGCAGTATAAGGGCCATGTCAGGGCTTGCACTGTCATACTAGAGGCCATGGCGTCTCAAGATATCTGGATCTGGCACTCTTTCTTTGGCATGGCCGGATCATAATGATATCAACGTGCTTCAGCGCTCGCCGGTGTTTGCTAGGCTTGTCGAAGGCAACCGCCCACCGGTGAACTTTACTATCAACGGCCACAACTACGACAAATGATACTAACTAGGTGACGGTATCTATCCTCAGTGGACCACTATTGTGAAGACAATCCCCAACCCCATCAGAGAGAAGAGGAAAAGATTTGCCCAAGAGCAAGAGAGTGCTAGGAAGGACGTCGAGCGTGCCTTTGGTGTTTTGCAATCTCGATGAGGCATAGTTCGGTATCCTGCTAATACTTGGAGCACGCAGAAACTGTGACAGGTGATGACTGCTTGTGTGATCATGCACAATATGACCGTAGAAGATGAGCGCCCGACGTCTGTATGATCAAGGGTTTCAGTTTCAAGGTGAGAATGTTGTGCCTGAGCATGAAGGAGCGGCAACGTTTGAACAGTTCACCCAATTTCATCATAACATGCGTGATTGGGACACTCACGTGCAACTACAAAATGATTTGGTTGAGCATATGTGGTCTCATGTTGGCTACCAATAGATGTATCTTCTTTATTCGGCTTGCAAAATTATGTGAGACATTTTTACTTTTATTCGGCTTATAAAATTATGATATTTTATTTGGTTGAAACTATGTTATTTGACTATATGTTTGAATGCATAAGTTGTGTGTGAAACAATGCAAAAATGAGCTATTTGTTGAAATAGGGCGGCCAGCCGACCACGCCGACACATATGGGTCGGCGCATTGGACGCATTGCCGACCCAAATATAAAATAGGGCGGACGTCGGGCGGGCGGCCGACCCAAACGGACAAGAAGCAGACAAAAGCGTCGTCTGTTTGATTCGCCCGGTTGGAGTTGCTCTTATACCCTAAATTTAGTTCAGTTTGGATACAATGACGACTCTATGCTCTAAATAACAGACGAATTATGTCAGTTATTACATTTTACGAGATCATGGCTGCGATACAGAACAAACAGTTATGTCTGCGTTACATAATAAACATTTATATGGTATTGTGTGTTGCCTGACGAACATCAATATGGTACAGTGGTTGCCGGTGAGCTGTTGGTCATGCCGCTGGTTGCTGAGATGCACTAGCTAAGGGGGAATGGCCATAGTGCAAATATGCTTGGCCAAATTTAATTTTCTTCATTGACTGATTTTCTATCAATTAGTTAATGATCTTTGGTAAGAGTTAAGTAATGAACGTGGGCATGCTGATTCATAAAGCACAAAATCTTTAGTCATTTGCATGATTTAGGAATTATATGCTCTTTGCATGAGATTTCATCTTTTCAAAAAGTAGGTTTGCATTATGATAGAATTATTATGTTTCTTAATAGAACATATTTTAGTCGAGACGTGCGTTGCACGTGCATGCTTACTAGTACTTTAAAACGGAAGGAGTAGTAGTCTCTTTTTTTTACGTGCATGCATACACATGCAGGTCAAAGCGCCATGCAAATTAGTGTGGGCTATGCGATGCACGGCAACCCCTTTGTTTTTGGAAGTATCTCCGGCTACATGCCCTTGCCCCCTTTCCTCTTTATCCAGGGCACGCAGACAATGGGACATGTCTCGCAGCCTTTCTCTGGCCGGAGGCTGGGATTCTTGAACAGAAAAGAGCACGCAGGTACAGTAGAAGCTTGGCCGATACAAGAAAGAGGGGACTAGGTTTTCGGCATGTGTAGACAGTGGCGCAGTAGGGCACGCATGACAGTGCGCCATATATTTGCAAATAATACTCCTTGCGATCCAAAAGAAGTGTTATGGGATTAAAGGTTCCTTTCTGCCCACAGCCGCCTCCTCCTTCTTCAAGAAAGAAAGTTTAGGGTTCCTGCCTCTCGCCGGTGCCGGCGCAGGTCCGCCTCGTCTCCAGTGGCCTTAGGGCCATGGAGGCGCGGTGGATCCTGGCAAGGGCCGGCGGGAGGGCTCCGCTTTTAGTCGATTTTTTCAATCTTGCTAGGGTTTGTGTCCTGCACAGGAAGACGAGACGGCGGCGGCTCCCTGAAGATGGAATAAAGGTCTCCCCGCCTAGCCCCCGTTCCGGTGATGCGTCTAGCATTGTTGGTGGGCGTGTGGAGGTGTGTCTCCGGCAGATCTATCTTTGGTGGATTTGTTCGGATCTTGTCGTTGTTCGTCTACATTCGTGTGTCTTCGGTTTGGATCCTTCCGATCTACGTTATTTTTCATCGACGACGGTTGCTGTTCTGGGGTGCTGGTCCTATGGGGCCTTAGCACGACGACTTCCCGACTGTCTACTACAACAAGGTGTGCCCGACTCCGGCGATGGAGGGGTGATGACGACGGCGCGCCTTCGGCTCGCTTCAGTGCTTGTAGTCGTCGCTAGGTGGTCTACGAATCTAGATGTAATTTTTATTTCTTGTATTCATTGTACTGCCATGATTGAAGATGAATAGATTGGAAGTTTTCTCGAAAAAAAAGAAGTGTTATGGTTTTAGTACAAATTTGAATTAAAACCATGACACTTATTTTAGATCGGATGGAATAATATATATGTTTTTTATAGACTTCAAATAATTAAGCTAGCCTCCTTAATGTCATTAGGCTTCCACTAAGATCGGATGGAATAATATATATGTTTGCGATTTTAAGTAACACGCACCATAGCTAAATTAGACCCATAGGCTTCCACTAAGACCATCACCTTTTTTATTTTCTAATGTTGGAGTTGTATGATCGGAAAATACCCCTCGGAACCTGGGTGTATATGAACCTGATATGCGAAAAATAATTAGCAATTCAGGAATAAATCAAAAAAATATTGAAACATTTTTAATAAGCTTGACCTACTGGTGTACTCGCATACGTTTCACAACGAGAAACTCCCGTCAGAAATCTAGGTGAAATAAAATTCCAAGAGAAAAAAAGTGAATAGTAACTCTAATATAGTGGTGATTTCTCCGATTTATGGCCTCGGTTGAATGCCAGGCAATAGCGTTCTATTGAAGAAAAAAAATAGTGCTGGTTTTGTCTTTTTCACCCACAATACCATGAAAGTCACACCTTTGCGATTTTTTTACCCCAAGTGTAACGACTGATCATGTATGTTTCCAAAAAAAGGAATTTTTTTACCTTTTTTGTACTTACTTTTTTTTTTTGCAATTCGGGTTCATGTACACCCATGTTTTAAATGTTCTCCATTCAATATGAATATGACAAGGATTATACAACTTTTGAAAGGAAATCATTTACTTACAGCCTATTTGGTTGGGGAAAGTAAATCTAGCGAATGGGAATTGAGAGGGTATAAGACTAAAAATCTCTTGTATGGTTGGGGGTATAGGAGTTGTGAAGGGAAGGGGAACATAACTGAGGGGGGCAACTCCCGGTATCTCTTCCCTGGAGGCCCTTGGAAATTCAGCCCGGTAATGGGAGTTGACAAAGAAAACAAAACAATATGTTCGTTACACATGTTTTCTCCCCTTCTCTCTTGTTGCTTAGATCTGATTTATTTTTTAGGAGACTAATTTCTTGTCCAATTCTCACAAGCAATTCCCGACACGTACCAAACATGGGATTGGGAAAAATAGTCCACTTCCCAAGCCTATCCTTCTACAAACTCATCCTTATTAACTCCCATTCCCTTTCCCTGAAATTACCACACAACCTGTTAGAACAATTTAGCATGCTCTAAGAATGATCAAACAACAAGGCAAAGACTGTATTTCCTGATCTATACGCTCTAAAAAACACTCCACAAATGTGCAGAACCTGGGACCGGTGCCCCCTGTTGGGGAACGTAGTATTTTAAAATTTTCCTACGATCACGCAATATCTATCTACCAGATGCATAGCAACGAGAGGGGAGAGTGTGTCTACGTACCCTCGTAGACCAAAAGCGGAAGCGTCAAGTGACGCGGTTGATGTAGTCGAACTTCTTCGTGATCCAACCGATCAAGCACCGAACGTACGGCACCTCCGCGGTCAGCACACGTTTAGCTTGATGACGTCCCACGAGCTCTTGATCTAGTTGAGCTCCACGGGAGAGTTTTGTCAGCACGACGGCGTGGTGACAGATATGATGAAGTTACCGGCGCAGGGCTTCGCCTAAGCACTGCAACGGTATGACCGAGGTGTGTTTTTGTGGAGGGGGGCACCGCACACGACTGGAGAGATCAACTTGTGTGTCTAGAGGTGCCCCTGCCCCCGTATATAAAGGAGCAGGGGGGAGGCCGGCCGACCCTCCTATGGCGCGCCTAGAGGAGCAATCCTACTAGGAATAGGATTGCAATCCTATTCCTAGTTGGAATCACCAAGAGGGAGAAGGGGGGAAGGAAGGAGAGGGAGAGGGAGAAGGAAAGGGGCGCCGCCCCCCTCCTTTCCTTGTCCAATTCGGACCAAAGGGGAGGGGCGCGTGACCCAGCCCTGGCCGGCCCTCTCTCCTTCCCACTAAAGCCCATCAGGGCCCATATCTTTGTTGGGGAACGTAGTATTTTAAAATTTTCCTACGATCACGCAAGATCTATCTACCAGATGCATAGCAGCGAGAGGGAAGAGTGTGTCTACGTACCCTCGTAGACCGGAAGCGGAAGCGTCAAGTGACGCGGTTGATGTAGTCGAACTTCTTCGCGATTCAACCGATCAAGCACCGAACGTACGGCACCTCCGCGTTCAGCACACGTTCAGCTTGATGACGTCCCACGAGCTCTTGATCCAGTTGAGCTTCACGGGAGAGTTTCGTCAGCACGACGGCGTGGTGACGGATATGATGTATCTACCGGCGCAGGGCTTCGCCTAAGCACTGCGACGGTATGACCGAGGTGTGTTTCTGTGGAGGGGGGCACCGCACATGGCTGGAACAATTCAACTTGTGTGTCTTTGGGTGCCCCCCTGCTCCCGTATATAAAGGAGCAAGGGGGGAGGGCCGGCCGGCCTCCTATGGTGCGGCTAGGGCTGCAATCCTACTAGGAATAGGATTGCAATCCTATTCCTAGTAGGAACTACCAAAGAAGGAAGAAGGGGAAAGGAAAGAAAGGGAGAGGGAGAGGGAAAGAGGGGCCGCGCCCCCTCCTCTTGTCCTATTCGGACTCCTCCTAGGGAGGGGGCGCGCCACCTCCTGGCTGCTGCCCTCTCTCTCCCCTATGGCCCACCAGGGCCCACCATTCCCCCGGGGGGTTCCGGTAACCCCCCCGGCACTCCGGTAAATTCCGAAACTTTCCAGAACACTTCCGGTGTCCGAATATAGTCGTCCAATATATCAATCTTTATGTCTCAGACATTTCGAGACTCCTCGTCATGTCCGTGATCTCATCCGGGACTCCGAACTACCTTCGGTACATCCAAACTCATAAACTCATAATACCGATCGTCATCAAACGTTAAGCGTGCGGACCCTACGGGTTCGAGAACTATGTAGACATGACCGAGACTCATCTCCGGTCAATAACCAATAGCGGAACCTGGATGCTCATATTGGCTCCTACATATTCTACGAAGATTTTTATCGGTCAAACCGCATAACAACATACGTTGTTCCTTTTGTCATCGGTATGTTACTTGTCCGAGATTCGATCGTCGGTATCTCTATACCTAGTTCAATCTCGTTACCGGCAAGTCTCTTTACTCGTTCCGTAACACATCATCTCATGACTAACTCATTAGTATTTTTGCTTGCAAGGGTTATTGTGATGTGTGTTACCGAGAGGGCCCAGAGATACCTCTCCGACATTCAGAGTGACAAATCCTAGTCTTGATCTATGCCAACACCACGAATACTTTCGGAGACACCTGTAGAGAATCTTTATGATCACCCAGTTACGTTGTGATGTTTGATAGCACACAAGGTGTTCCTACGGTATTCGGGAGTTGCATAATCTCATAGTCATAGGAACATGTATAAGTCATGAAGAAAGCAATAGCAGAAAAACTAAACGATCATAGTGCTATGCTAACGGATGGGTCTAGTCCATCACATCATTCTCCTAATGATGTGATCCCGTTGATCAAATGACAACTCATGTCTATGGCTAGGAAACATAGCCATCTTTGATCAATGAGCTAGTGTAGTAGAGGCATACTAGGGACATACTATTTTGTCTATGTATTCACACATGTATCAAGTTTCTGGTTAATACAATTCTAGCATGAATAAAAGACATTTATCATGATATAAGGAAATATAAAATAACAACTTTATTATTGCCTCTAGGGCATATTTCCTTCAGTCTCCCACTTGCACTAGAGTCAATAATCTAGCTCACATCGCCATGTGATTTAATACCGATAGTTCACATCGTTATGTGAATAACACCCATAGTTCACATCGCCATGTGACCAACACCCAAAAGGTTTTACTAGAGTCAATAATCTAGTTCACATCGCTATGTGATTAATACCCAAGAGAAATAAGGTGTGATCATGTTTTGCTTGTGAGAGAAGTTTAGTCAACGGGTCTGTCACATTCAGATCCGTATGTATTTCGCAAATTTCTATGTCTACAATGCTCTGCATAGAGCTACTCTAGCTAATTGCTCCCACTTTCAATACGCATCCAGATTGATACTTAGAGTCATCTGGATTTAGTGTCAAAGCTTGCATCGGCGTAACCCTTTACGATGAACTCTTTATCACCTCCATAATCGAGAAACATTTCCTTAGTCATCCAGTTACTAAGGATAATTTTGACCGCTGTACAGTGATCTACTCCTGGATCACTATTGTACCCCCTTGACAATCTCATGGCAAGGTACACAACATGTTTGGTACACAGCATGGCATACTTTATAGAACCTATGGCTGAGGCATAGGGAATGACTTTCATTCTCTCTATATTTTTCTGCCGTGGTCTGGCTTTGAGTCTTACTCAACTTCACACCTTACAAGTCAGGCAAGAACTCCTTCTTTGACTGATCCATTTTGAACTACTTCAAAATCTTATCAAGGTATGTACTCATCGAAAGTCTTATCAAGCGTCTTGATCTATCTCTATAGATCTTGATGCCCAATATGTAAGCAGCTTCACCAAGGTCTTTCTTTGAAAAACTCCTTTCAAACACTCCTTTATGCTTTCCAGAAAATTCTACATCATTTCCGATCGACAATATGTCATTCACATATACTTATCAGAAAGGTTGTAGTGCTCCCACTCACTTTCTTGTAAATACAGGCTTCACCGCAAGTCTGTATAAATCTATATTCTTTGATCAACTTATCAAAGCGTATATTCCAACTCCGAGATGCTTGCACCAGTCCATAGATGGATCGCTGGAGCTTGCACAATTTGCTAGCACCTTCAGGATTGACAAAACCTTCTGGTTGCATCATATACAACTCTTCTTTAATAAATCCATTAAAGAACGTAGTTTCGTTATCCATTTGCCAGATTTCATAAAATGTGGCAATTGCTAACATGATTCGGACAGACTTAAGCATCGCTACGGGTGAGAAAATCTCATCGTAGTCAACACCTTGAACTTGTCGAAAACCTTTTGCAACAAGTCGAGCTTTGTAGACAGTAACATTACCATCGGCGTCAGTCTTCCTCTTAAAGATCCATTTATTTTCAATGGCTTGCCGACCATCGGGCAAGTCAACCAAAGTCCACACTTTGTTCTCATACATGGATCCCATCTCAGATTTCATGGCCTCAAGCCATTTTGCGGAATCTGGGCTCATCATCGCTTCCTCATAGTTCGTAGGTTCATCATGGTCCAGTAACATGACTTCCAGAACCGGGTTGCCGTACCACTCTGATGCGGAACGAACTCTGGTTGATCTACGAAGTTCAGCAGAAACTTGATCTGAAGTTTCATGATCATCATCATTAGCTTCCTCACTAATTGGTGTAGGAATCACTGGAACTAGTTTCTGTGATGTTCCACTTTCCAATTCGGGAGAAGGTACAATTACCTCATCAAGTTCTACTTTCCTCCCACTCACTTCTTTCGAGAGAAACTCCTTCTCTAGAAAGGATCCACTCTTAGCAACAAAGACCTTGCCTTCGGATCTGTGATAGAAGGTGTACCCAACAGTTTCTTTTGGGTATCCTATGAAGATTTACTTCTCCGATTTGGGTTCGAGCTTATCATGTTGAAACTTTTTCACATAAGTATCGCAGTCCCAAACTTAAAGAAATGACAGCTTAGGTTTCTCGGCAAACCACAGTTCATACGGTGTCATCTCCACGGATTTAGATGGTGCCCTATTTAACGTGAATGTAGCTGTCTCTAATGCATAACCCCAAAAGCGATAGTGGTAGATCGGTAAGAGACATCATCGATCGCACCATATCTAATAAAGTACGGTTATGACGTTCGGACACACCATTACACTGTGGTGTTCCAGGTGGCGTGAGTAGTGAAACTATTTCACATTGGTTTTACTGAAGGCCAAACTCGCTAACTCAAATATTTTACCTCTACGATCATATCGTAGAAACTCTTATTTTCTTGTTACGATGATTCTCCACTTCACTCTGAAATTCTTTGAACTTTTCAAATATTTCAGACTTGTGCTTCATTAAGTAGATATACCCATATCTGCTCAAATCATCAGTGAAGGTCAGAAAATAATGATACTTGCCGCGAGCTTCAACACTCATTGGTCCGCATACATCAATATGTATGATCTCCAACAAATCTGTTGCTCGCTCCACAGTTCCGGAGAACGGAGTTTTTAGTCATCTTGCCCATGAGGCATGGTTCGCAAGCACCAAGTGATTCATAATCAAGTGATTCCAAAAGTCCATCACTATGGAGTTTCTTCATGCGCTTTACACCAATATGACCTAAACGGCAGTGCCACAAATAAGTTGCACTATCATTATTAACCTTCCATCTTTTGGCTTCAATATTATGAATATGTGTATCACCACGATTGAGATCCAACAAACCATTTTCATTGGGTGTATGACCATAGAAGGTTTTATTCATGTAAACAGAACAACAATTATTCTCTAACTTACATGAATAACCGTATTGCAATAAACATGATCAAATCATATTCATGCTCAACACAAACACCAAATAACACTTATTTAGGTTCAACACTAATCCCGAAAGTATAGGGAGTGTGCGATGATGATCATATCAATCTTGGAACTACTTCCAATACACATCGTCACTTCATCCTTTAACTAGTTTCTATTCATTATGCAACTCCCATTTCGAGTTACTACTCTTTAGCAACTGAACCAGTATCAAATACCGAGGGGTTGCTATGAACACTAGTAAAATACACATCAATAATCTGTATATCAAATATACCTTTGTTCACTTTGCCATCCTTCTTATCCGCCAAATACTTGGGGCAGTTCCGCTTTCAGTGTCCAGTCCCCTTGCAGTAGAAGCACTCAGTTTCAGGCTTGGCTCCAGACTTGGGTTTCTTCGTAGGAGTAGCAACTGTCTTGCTATTCTTCTTGAAGTTCCCCTTCTTTCCCTTGCCCTTTTTCTTGAAACTAGTGGTTTTGTTAACCATCAACACTTGATGCTCCTTTTTGATTTCTACCTCCGCAGCCTTGAGCATAGCGAAGAGCTCGGGAATTGTCTTTTGCATCCCTTTCATATTATAGTTCATCACGAAGCCTTTATAGCTTGGTGGCAGTGATTGAAGAACTCTATCAATAACACTATCCTCGTCAACTTTGCAACCAAGTTGAGTCATATGATTGTAGTACCCAGACATTCAGAGCAAGTGTTCACTGATAGAACTATTCTCCTCCATCTTGCAGCTATAGAACTTATTGGAAATCTCATATTTCTCAATCCGGGCATTTGCTGAAATATTAACTTCAACTCCTGGAACATCTCATATGGTCCATGACGTTCAAAACGTCGTTGAAGTCCCGGTTCTAAGCCGTAAAGCATGGCACACTGAACTATCGTGTAGTCATCAAACCGCGACTGCCAGACGTTCAAAGCGTCTACATTACCAGGAGGGGGCTTGTCACCTAGCGGTGCTTCAAGGACATAATTTTTCTATGCAGCAATGAGGATAATCCTCAGATCACGGAACAATTCCGCATCATTGCTACTAACATCTTTCAACTTAGTTTTCTCTAGGAACAAATAAAAAAATAAACGGGGAGCAACATCGTGAGCTATTGATCTACAACATAGATATGCTAATACTACAAGGACTAAGTTCATGATAAATTAAAGTTCAATTTAATCATGTTATTTAAAGAACTCCCACTTAGATAGACATCCCTCCGGTCATCTAAATGATCACGTGATCCAAATCAACTAAACCATGTCCGATCATCACATGAGATGGAGTAGTTTCAATGGTGAACATCTTATGTTGATCATATCTACTATATGATTCACGCTCGACCTTTCGGTCTCCAGTGTTCCGAGGCCATATCTGCATATGCTAGGCTCGTCAAGTTTAACCCGAGTATTCTGCGTGTGCAAAACTGGCTTACACCCGTTGTATTTGAACGTAAAGCTTATCACACCCGATCATCACGTGGTGTCTCGGCACGACGAACTTTCGCAACGGTGCATACTCAGGGAGAACACTTATACCTTGAAATTTAGTAAGGGATCATCTTATAATGCTACCGTCGTTCTAAGCAAAATAAGAAGCATAATAAGATAAACATCACATGCAATCAAAATATGTGACATGATATGGCCATCATCATCTTGTGCTTTTGATCTCCATCTCCAAAGCACCGTCATGATCACCTTCGTCACTGGCGTGACACCTTGATCTTCATCGTAGCATCATTGTCGTCTCGCCAACTATTGCTTCTACGACTATCGCTACCGCTTAGTGATAAAGTAAAGCAATTACATGGCGATTGCATTTCATACAATAAAGCGACAATCATATGGCTCCTGCCAGTTGTCGATAACATTACAAAACATGATCATCTCATACAAAGCCGTATAACTCATCATGTCTTGACCATATCACATCACAACATGCCCTGCAAAAACAAGTTAGACGTCCTCTACTTTGTTGTTGCAAGTTTTACGTGGCTGCTACGGGCTTAGCAAGAACCGTTCTTACCTACGCATACAAAACCACAACGATGTTTCGTCAAGTATGTGCTGTTTTAACCTTCACAAGGACCGGGCGTAGCCACACTTGATTCAGCTAAAGTGAGAGAGACAGACACCCGCCAGTCACCTTTAAGCAACGAGTGCTTGTAACGGTGAAACCAGTCTCGCGTAAGCGTACGCGTAATGTCGGTCCGGGCCGCTTCATATCACAATACCGCCGAAGCAAAGTATGACATGCTGGTAAGCAGTATGACTAGTATCGCCCACAACTCATTGTGTTCTACTCGTGCATATCATCTACGCATAGACCTGGCTCATGATGCCACTGTTGGGGAACGTAGTATTTTAAAATTTTCCTACGATCACGCAAGATCTATCTACCAGATGCATAGCAACGAGAGGGAAGAGTGTGTCTACGTACCCTCGTAGACCGGAAGCGGAAGCGTCAAGTGACGCGGTTGATGTAGTCGAACTTCTTCGCGATTCAACCGATCAAGCACCGAACGTACGGCACCTCCGCGTTCAGCACACGTTCAGCTTGATGACGTCCCACGAGCTCTTGATCCAGTTGAGCTTCACGGGAGAGTTTCGTCAGCACGACGGCGTGGTGACGGATATGATGTATCTACCGGCGCAGGGCTTCGCCTAAGCACTGCGACGGTATGACCGAGGTGTGTTTCTGTGGAGGGGGGCACCTCACACGGCTGGAACAATTCAACTTGTGTGTCTTTGGGTGCCCCCCTGCCCCCGTATATAAAGGAGCAAGGGGGGAGGGCCGGCCGGCCTCCTATGGTGCGGCTAGGGCTGCAATCCTACTAGGAATAGGATTGCAATCCTATTCCTAGTAGGAACTACCAAAGAAGGAAGAATGGGAAAGGAAAGAAAGGGAGAGGGAGAGGGAAAGAGGGGCCGCGCCCCCCTCCCCTTGTCCTATTCGGACTCCTCCTAGGGAGGGGGCGCGCCACCTCCTGGCTGCTGCCCTCTCTCTCCCCTATGGCCCACCAGGGCCCACCATTCCCCCGGGGGGTTCCGGTAACCCCCCCCCCCGGCACTCCGGTAAATTCCGAAACTTTCCAGAACACTTCCGGTGTCCGAATATAGTCGTCCAATATATCAATCTTTATGTCTCACACATTCCGAGACTCCTCGTCATGTCCGTGATCTCATCCGGGACTCCGAACTACCTTCGGTACATCAAAACTCATAAACTCATAATACCGATCGTCATCAAACGTTAAGCGTGCGGACCCAACGGGTTCGAGAACTATGTAGACATGACCGAGACTCATCTCCGGTCAATAACCAATAGCGGAACCTGGATGCTCATATTGGCTCCTACATATTCTACGAAGATCTTTATCGGTCAAACCGCATAACAACATACGTTGTTCCTTTTGTCATCGGTATGTTACTTGCCTGAGATTCGATCGTCGGTATCTCTATACCTAGTTCAATCTCGTTACCGGCAAGTCTCTTTACTCGTTCCGTAACACATCATCTCGTGACTAACTCATTAGTCTTTTTGCTTGCAAGGCTTATTGTGATGTGTGTTACCGAGAGGGCCCAGAGATACCTCTCCGACATTCGGAGTGACAAATCCTAGTCTTGATCTATGCCAACACCACGAATACTTTCGGAGACACCTGTAGAGCATCTTTATGATCACCCAGTTATGTTGTGACATTTGATAGCACACAAGGTGTTCCTACGGTATTCGGGAGTTGCATAATCTCATAGTCATAGGAACATGTATAAGTCATGAAGAAAGCAATAGCAGAAAAACTAAACGATCATAGTGCTATGCTAACGGATGGGTCTAGTCCATCACATCATTCTCCTAATGATGTGATCCCGTTGATCAAATGACAACTCATGTCTATGGCTAGGAAACATAGCCATCTTTGATCAATGAGCTAGTCTAGTAGAGGCATACTAGGGACATACTATTTTGTCTATGTATTCACACATGTATCAAGTTTCCGGTTAATACAATTCTAGCATGAATAAAAGACATTTATCATGATATAAGGAAATATAAAATAACAACTTTATTATTGCCTCTAGGGCATATTTTCTTCAATCTTCCCCAGGGGGTTTCGGTAACCCCCCGGCACTTCGGTTAATTCTGAAACTTTTCGGAACACTTACGGTGTCCGAATATAGTCGTCCAATATATCAATCTTTACGTCTCGGACATTCCGAGACTCCTCGTCATGTTTGTGATCTTATCCGGGACTCCAAACTACCTTCGGTACATCAAAACTCATAAACTCATAATACCGATCGTCATTAAACGTTAAGCGTGCGGACCCTACGGGTTCGAGAACTATGTAGACATGACCGAGACTCATCACCGGTCAATAACCAATAGCGGAACCTGGATGCTCATATTGGTTTCTACATATTCTACGAAGATCTTTATCGGTCAAACCGCATAACAACATACGTTGTTCCCTTTGTCATCGGTATGTTACTTGCCCGAGATTCGATCGTGGGTATCTCAATACCTAGTTCAATCACGTTACCGGCAAGTCTCTTTACTCGTTCCATAATACATCATCCCGTGACTAACTCATTAGTCATTTGCTTGCAAGGCTTATGATGATGTGTATTACCGAGAGGGCCCAGAGATACCTCTCCGACACTCGGAGTGACAAATCCTATTCTTGATCTATGCCAACACCACGAACACCTTCGGAGACACCTGTAGAGCATCTTTATAATCACCCAGTTACGTTGTGACGTTTGATAGCACACAAGGTGATCCTCCGGTTTTTGGGAGTTGCATAATCTCAAAGTCATAGGAACATGTATAAGTCATGAAGAAAGCAATAGCAGTAAAACTAAACGATCATAGTGCTAAGCTAACGGATGGGTCTTGTCCATCACATCATTCTCCTAATGATGTGATCCCTTTGATCAAATGACAACTCATGTCTATGGCTAGGAAACATAACCATCTTTTAATAATGAGCTAGTCTAGTAGAGGCATACTAGGGACATATTGTTTTGTCTATGTATTCACACATGTACTAAGTTTCCGGTTAATACAATTCTAGCATGAATAAAAGACATTTATCATGATATAAGGAAATATAAATAACAATTTTATTATTGCCTCTAGGGCATATTTCCTTCAGTCTCCCACTTGAACTAGAGTAAATAATCTAGATTACAAAGTAATGATCCTAACACCCATGGAGTCTTGGTGCTGATCATGTTTTGCCCATGGAAGAGGCTTAGTTAACGGGTCTGCAACATTCAGATTCGTATGTATCTTGCAAATCTCTATGTCTCCCTCCTTGACTAGATCGCGGATGGAATTGAAGCGTCTTTTGATGTGCTTTGTTCTCTTGTGAAACCTAGATTCCTTCGCCAAGGCTATTGCTCCAGTGTTGTCACAAAAGATTTTCATTGGACCCGATGCACTATGTATTACACCTAGATCGGATATGAACTCCTTCATCCAGACTCCTTCATTTGCTGCTTCCGAAGCAGCTATGTATTCCGCTTCACACGTAGACCCCGCCACGACGATCTTCTTGGAACTGCACCAACTAACAGCTCCACCGTTTAATAAAAATACATATCCGATTTGTGACTTAGAGTCATCCGGATCAGTGTCAAAGCTTGAATCGACGTAACCGTTTACGACGAGGTCTTTGTCACCTCCATACACGAGAAACATATCCTTTGTCCTTTTCAGGTACTTTAGGATGTTCTTGACCGCTGTCAAGTGATCCACTCCTGGATTACTTTGGTACCTCCCTGCTAGACTTATAGCAAGGCACACATCAGGTCTGGTACACATCAATGCATACATGATAGATCCTATGGCTGAGGCATAGGGAATGACTTTCATTTTCTCTCTATCTTCTACAGTGGTCGGGCATTGATTCTTACTCAACTTCACACCTTGTAACACAGGCAAGAACCCTTTCTTTGACTGATCCATTTTGAACTTCTTCAAAAATTTATCAAGGTATGTGCTTTGTGAAAGTCCAATTAAGCGTCTTGATCTATCTCTATAGATCTTGATGCCTAATATGTAAGCAGCTTCACCGAGGTCTTTCATTGAAAAACTCTTATACAAGTATCCTTTTATGCTATCTAGAAATTCTATATCATTTCCAATCAACAATATGTCATCCACATATAATATCAGAAATGCTACAGAGCTCCCACTCACTTTCTTGTAAATACAGGCTTCTCCAAAAGTCTGTATAAAACCATATGCTTTGATTACCTCATCAAAGCGTATATTCCAACTACGAGATGCTTGCACCAGTCCATAGATGGATCGCTGGAGCTCGCACACTTTGTTAGCACCTTTAGGGTCGACAAAATCTTCTGGTTGCATCATATACAACTCTTCTTTGATATATCCATTCAGGATTGCAGTTTTGACATCCATTTGCCAGATTTCATAATCATAAAATACGGCAATTGCTAACATAATTCGGACAGACTTAAGCATCGCTACGGGTGAGAAAGTCTCATCGTAGTCAACTCCTTGAACTTGTCGAAACCCTTTCGCAACAAGTCGAGTTTATAAACAGTAATATTACCATCTGCGTCGGTCTTCCTCTTAAAGATCCATTTAATTTCGATGGCTTGCCGATCATTGGGCAAGTCAACCAAAGTCCACACTTTGTTCTCAAACATGGATCCCATCTCAGATTTCATGGCCTCAAGCCATTTCGTGGAATCTGGGCTCATCATCCCTTCCTCATAGTTCGTAGGTTCATCATGGTCCAGTAACATGACTTCCAGAACTAGGTTGCTGTACCACTCTGGTGCGGAAGGAACTCTGGTTGATCTACGAAGTTCAGCAGAAACTTGATCTGAAGTTTCATGATCATCATCATTAGCTTCCTCACTAATTGGTGTAGGAATCACTGGAACTATTTTATGTGATGTACTACTTTCCAATTCGGGAGAAGGTACAATTACCTCATCAAGTTCTACTTTCCTCCCACTCACTTCTTTCGAGAGAAACTCCTTTTCTAGAAAGGATCCATTTTTAGCAACGAATATCTTGCCTTCGGATCTGTGATAGAAGGTGTACCCAACAGTCTCTTTTGGGTATCCTATGAAGAGACATTTCTCCGACTTGGGTTCGAGCTTATCAGGTTGAAGCTTTTTCACATAAGCATCGCAGCCCCAAACTTTAAGAAACGACAACTTTGGTTTCTTGCCAAACCACAGTTCATAAGGCATCATCTCAACGGATTTAGATGGTGCCCTATTTAACGTGAATGCAGCTGTCTCTAAAGCATAACCCCAAAACGATAGTGGTAAATCGGTAAGAGACATCATAGACCGCACCATATCCAATAAAGTACGGTTACGACGTTCGGACACACCATTACGCTGTGGTGTTCCGGGTGGCGTGAGTTGTGAAACTATTCCACATTGTTTCAAATGAAGACCAAACTTGTAACTCAAATATTCACCTCCACGATCAGATCGTAGAAACTTTATTTTCTTGTTACGATGATTCTCTACTTCACTCTGAAATTCTTTGAACTTTTCAAATGTTTTAGACTTGTGCTTCATCAAGTAGATATACCCATATCTCCTCAAATCATCAGTGAAGGTCAGAAAATAACGATACCCGCCTCGAGCTTCAACACTCATTGGTCCACATACATCAGTATGTATGATTTCCAACAAATCTGTTGCTCGCTCCATTGTTCCGGAGAACGGAGTTTTAGTCATCTTGCCCATGAGGCATGGTTCGCAAGCACCAAGTGATTCATAATCAAGTGATTCCAAAAGTCCATCATTATGGAGTTTCTTCATGCGTTTTACACCATTATGACCTAAACAGCAGTGCCACAAATAAGTTGCACTATCATTATTAACCTTGCACCTTTTGGCTTCAATATTATGAATATGTGTATCACTACAATCGAGATCCAACAAGAATAGACCACTCTTCAAGGGTGCATGACCATAAAAGATATTATTCATAAAAATAGAACAACCATTATTCTCTGATTTAAATGAATAACCGTCTCGCAACAAACAAGATCCAGATATAATGTTCATGCTCAACGCTGGCACTAAATAACAATTATTTAGGTCTAAAACTAATCCCGAAGGTAGATGTAGAGGTAGCGTGCCGACGGCGATCACATCGACTTTGGAACTATTTCCCACGCGTATCGTCACCTCGTCCTTAGCCAATCTTTGTTTAATCCGTAGTCCCTGTTTCGAGCTACAGATATTAGCAATCGAACCGGTATCAAATACCCAGGTACTACTATGAGCATTAGTAAGGTACACATCAATAACATGTATATCACATATACCTTTGTTCAGCTTGACATCCTTCTTATCCGCCAAATACTTGGGGCAGTTCCGCTTCCAGTGTCCAGTCCCTTTGCAGTAGAAGCACTCAGTTTCAGGCTTGGCTCCAGACTTGGGATTCTTCGCGGGAGTAGCAACTGTCTTGCTATTCTTCTTGAAGTTCCCCTTCTTTCCCTTGCCCTTTTTCTTGAAACTAGTGGTCTTGTTAACCATCAACACTTGATGCTCCTTTTTGATTTCTACCTCCGCAGCCTTGAGCATAGCAAAGAGCTCGGGAATTGTCTGTTGCATCCCTTGCATATTATAGTTCATCACGAAGCCTTTATAGCTTGGTGGCAATGATTGAAGAACTCTATCAATAATACTATCCTCGTCAACTTTGCAACCAAGTTGAGTCATATGATTGTGGTACCCAGACATTCTGAGCAAGTGTTCACTGATAGAACTATTCTCCACCATCTTGCAGCTATAGAACTTATTAGAAATCTCATATTTCTCAATCCGGGCATTTGCTTGAAATATTAACTTCAACTCCTGGAACATCTCATATGGTCCATGATGTTCAGAACGTCGTTGAAGTCCCGGTTCTAAGCCGTAAAGCATGGCACACTGAACTATCGTGTAGTCATCAGACCACGTCTGCCAGACGTTCAAAGCGTCTACATTAGCGGGAGGGGGCTTGTCACCTAGCGGTGCTTCAAGGACATAATTTTTCTGTGCAGCAATGGGGATAATCCTCAAGTTACGGACCCAGTCTGTGCAATTGCTACCATCATCTTTCAACTTAGCTTTCTCTAGGAATGCATTAAAATTCAAAGGAACGGTAGCACGGGCCATTGATCTACAACAACATAGATATGCAAAAACTATCAGGACTAAGTTCATGATAAATTAAAGTTCAATTAATAATATTACTTAAAGAACTCCACTTAGATAGACATCCCTCTAGTCATCTAAATGATCACGTGATCCAAATCAACTAAACCATGTCCGATCATCACGTGAGATGGAGTAGTTTCAATGGTGAACATCTTATGTTGGTCATATCTACTATATGATTCACGCTCGACCTTTCGGTCTCCAGTGTTCCGAGGCCATATCTGCATATGCTAGGCTCGTCAAGTTTAACCCGAGTATTCTGCGCTTGCAAAACTGGCTTACACTCGTTGTATTTGAACATAGAGCTTATCACACCCGATCATCACGTGGTGTCTCGGCACGACAAACTTTCGCAATGGTGCATACTTAGGGAGAACACTTATACTTTGAAATTTTGTAAGGGATCATATTATAATGCTACCGCCGTACTAAGCAAAATAAGAAGCATAATAAGATAAACATCACATGCAATCAAAATATGTGACATGATATGGCCATCATCATCTTGTGCTTTTGATCTCCATCTCCAAAGCACCGTCATGATCACCTTCGTCACCGGCGCGACACCTTGATCTCCATCGTAGCATCGTTGTCGTCTCGCCAACTATTGCTTCCACGACTATCGCTACCGCTTAGTGATAAAGTAAAGCAAGTACATGGCGACTGTATTTCATACAATAAAGCGACAACCATATGGCTCCTGCCAGTTGCCGATAACTTTACAAAACATGATCATCTCATACAATAACGTATAACTCATCATGTCTTGACCATATCACATCACAACATGCCCTGCA
The DNA here is from genome assembly GCA_902687465.1 of Secale cereale. Classification (NCBI taxonomy): domain Eukaryota; kingdom Viridiplantae; phylum Streptophyta; class Magnoliopsida; order Poales; family Poaceae; genus Secale; species Secale cereale. Next base: position 562,185,242 of record LR738713.1, on the reverse strand, counting down.
AAAACAAGTTAGATGTCCTCTACTTTGTTGTTGCAAGTTTTACGTGGCTGCTACGGGCTTAGCAAGAACCGTTCTTACCTACGCATACAAAACCACAACGATTTTTCTTCAAGTATGTGATGTTTTAACTTTCACAAGGACCGGGCGTAGCCACACTCAATTCAGCTAAAGTGAGAGAGACACACACCCGCCAGTCACCTTTAAGCAACGAGTGCTCATAACGGTGAAACCAGTCTCGCGTAAGCGTACGCGTAATGTCGGCCCGGGCCGCTTCATCTCACAATACCGCCGAAAAAAAAGTATGACATGCTGGTAAGCAGTATGACTAGTATAGTCCACAACTCATTGTGTTTTACTCGTGCATATCATCTACGAATAGACCTGGCTCATGATGCCACTGTTGGGGAACGTAGTATTTTAAAATTTTCCTACGATCACGCAAGATCTATCTACCAGATGCATAGCAACGAGAGGGGAGAGCGTGTCTACGTACGCTTGTAGACCGAAAGCGGAAGCGTCAAGTGACGCGGTTGATGTAGTCGAATTTCTTCGCGATCCAACCGATCAAGCACCGAACATATGGCACCTCCGGGTTCAGCACACGTTCAGCTTGATGACGTCCCACGAGCTCTTGATCCAATTGATCTTCACGGGAGAGTTTTGTCAGCACGACGGCGTGGTGACAGATATGATGAAGTTACCGGCGCAGGGCTTCGCCTAAGCACTGCAACGGTATGACCGAGGTGTGTTTCTGTGGAGGGGGGCACCGCACACGGCTGGAGAGATCAACTTGTGTGTCTAGAGGTGCCCCCCTGCCCTCGTATATAAGGGAGCAAGGGGGGAGGCCGGCCGGCCCTCCTATGGCGTGCCTAGAGGAGCAATCCAACTAGGAAAAGGATTGCAATCCTATTCCTAGTAGGAATCACCAAGAGGGAGAAAGGGGAAGGAAGGAGAGGGAGAGGGAGAAGGAAAGGGGCGCCCCCTCCTTTCCTTGTCCAATTTGGACCAAGGGGGAGGGGCGCGTGGCCCAGCCCTGGCCGGCCCTCTCTCCTTTCCACTAAAGCCCATCAGGGCCCATATCTTACCCCGGGGGTTCCGTTAACCCCCCGGCACTCCGGTTAATTCCGAAACTTTCCGGAACACTTCTGGTGTCCGAATATAGTCGTCCAGTATATCAATCTTTACATCTCGGACATTCCGAGACTCCTCGTCATGTATGTGAAATTATTCGGGACTCCGAACTACCTTCGATACATCAAAACTCATAAACTCATAATACCGATCGTCATCAAACGTTAAGCGTGCGGACCCTATGGGTTCGAGAACTATGTAGACATGAACGAGACTCATCTCCGGTCAATAACCAATAGCGGAACCTGGATGCTCATATTGGTTCCTACATATTCTACGAAGATCTTTATCGGTCAAACCTCATAACAACATACATTGTTCCCTTTGTCATCAGTATGTTACTTGCCCGAGATTCGATCGTCGGTATCTCAATACCTAGTTCAATCACGTTACCGGCAAGTCTCTTTACTCGTTCCATAATACATCATCCCGTGACTAACTCATTAGTCATTTGCTTGCAAGGCTTATTATGATGTGTATTACCGAGAGGGCCTAGAGATACCTCTCTGACACTCGGAGTGACAAATCCTATTCTTGATCTATGGCAACACCACAAACACCTTCGGAGACACATGTAGAGCATCTTTATAATCACCCAGTTACGTTTTGACGTTTGATAGCACACAAGGTGTTCCTCCGGTATTCGGGAGTTGCATAATCTCATAGTCATAGGAAAATGTATAAATCATGAAGAAAGCAATAGCAGTAAAACTAAACGATCATAGTGCTAAGCTAACGGATTGGTCTTGTCCATCACATTATTCTCCTAATGATGTGATCCCTTTGATCAAATGACAACTCATGTCTATGGCTAGGAAACATAATCATCTTTGATCAATGAGCTAGTCTAGTAGAGGCAGACTAGGGACATACTGTTTTGTCTATGTATTCACACATGTACTAAGTTTCCGGTTAATACAATTCTAGCATGAATAAAAGACATTTATCATGATATAAGGAAATACAAATAACATCTTTATTATTGCCTCTAGGGCATATTTCCTTCACCCCCCCCGCGCGACACACACACTTTCAATAAGTTTTCCAAGTGCCACCTAGGCTCCGACAGGACAATAGCACGCCTAAACAGTTATAAGGATAGTGAAAAATGTCATGCTTGCCAGTTAGGTTATGTTTGGTCATTGGGGAGAAATTTTCCTAGAATACGAAGCATGTGCAGTGTCATTGAGGTAGCCATGGCTGACAGCGTGCTGGCTCGCCACTGTTCATGCTCTCGTGTGGCTGTCGATAAGCTAGATCAACTCCAATGGTTTCTCCCATATCGAGAAGGAAGCCACTGAGCCGTGATGGCTATCTTGAGCTTGCATGCTTGGTCGACAAGGATAGTTGCGATCTCATCAGTGTTGTGGCGATCGGAATGGTCGCCTACTCCTCGATGCAGCTGCCGAGCGGGATGCCATGGAGGGGCACCACAATAGGTATGACTACGTAATGGAGAAGTGTGAGGCGGCGACGAAGTGCTCCACCAAACCTTCCGCAAGCGCAATGGGGAATTACCTCAAGTCGGGACTAGTTTATTTTAGCCAGGGGAGTTGACGGGAATTGTCATGGATATTACTACTGGGTATAAACCGCCCAGGAGGGGCCGGTTTATGCCTATCAAGATTACTTCTACTGAAGCCCAGCAGAAGATGGAGTATGATGCTTATTCAGAAGACTTAAAGCCCAAGAGGTGTTAGGGCCCATAATTTGTAAACCGCCATACGGCGTGTAACTTGTGTTGTAAGATAGGAAAGATAGAGACTGAGCCGGATGCATTTATGAACCGGCCTCGGGCCTCTGTAAACCGGCCCGGGCGTCACCTCAAGTATATAAAGGGACGACCCGGCGACGGTTCAAAGACAGAGAACAACAACTTGAGACACAGGCAAAGCGGATTCGCTCCCTGGTCATCGAAAGCCTAGCAATACCACACCAAACTAGACGTAGGCTTTTACCTTCATTTAAGGGGCCGAACTAGTATAAACCCTTGCGTCCTTGTCCGCTTTAACCCCTTTAAGTTAACCCGTAGCGTTGGCCTCACGACTAAGTCCTTTTGCTAGGACATCTGCCGTGACAAAACCACGACAGGTGGCGCCCACCGTGGGGAAATCGCACGATGGTTTCGAGTTCTTGAAGGGCAGCTTTGAAGGACTCAAGGGCTATGCAGTGGGCCGGATGACTAAGAGTCGTCGCGACAAGATCTACATCGACGATGGAGGCTGGGTACCCGAGGCCGATTCAATCGAATACGGATACCGGGTCCCCTTTGGCGGCATCCACATCTTCATCGGCAGGATCGGCGAACTGGGCCCTGAGCCAGACATCTTCCCCAACATCGTCGAGTCAGCTCAGCGTGCGAGATCTGCCCGGTTTCGGCCCACCATGAAGCACGTATTCATCGGAGCGGTTCACGGAGTGCAAGCTGAGGATGGATCAGACTCCGGTGGCGAGACTGTTGTTTATTCCGGCGATGAGTCATCCACTGGAGAAACATAATCGTTATAATTGCTGCAGGATGGCCGGTCTGGGGGCTATTCCGATGGTGACAGTATTCCGGACCCCCTGGATCCGCCAAACCGGGTCTCCGTCTTTATGGCCGGATCACAACCTGTGCAACAGTCATCAACTACGGCAACATTAACATCAAACACGGCAGCGGCTAGGGCTGGAGGCCCTATTTTGACGTCGGCCGAAGTTTTGTCCACCTTAGTCGACACTTTGACAGTGCTGTTAACTGCGGAGGTTGGCCAGGCCGAGAATGAACAACATGATGCAGAAGTGGCTCAGGTGAAGAGCCAGATAGATCAAGCAAAATTGGACCTAGCTGCTGAGAATACCATCATGGTTCCAAGGCAGGCCGAACTGGATGCTCAGGCTTACCAGCTCATGCTGGATCAGACTGCTTCGCATGACGTGATGAGGAGAAGGCAACGATCTCGCCTGCCGCCGGTTTATGAAGCGAGGAACCTTTTCAGTATGCTAGGAGCGAGAACGAGTAACCAGCCGGGGGTAAACCAGGGAGGTGCGCCTGGCACAGGAGCATCAGTCCGGCAACAAGCTGCGGAGCCAACCCGCCAGGTCGTTCCGTCCCAGCATGTACCTACCCCTCCTGGTCATTACTCCAACCCATTGGATAACATAGTTGCCGCCGCTTCACGACTGGCTCTCTTCCCATTGAAGGAGAATCCCCTATAGCAGTGGAGGCACGGCGGGCCAGGGAGTTTCTGGAGACGGCTTTAACTCCGCAGCAAGCTTATTCTCACAGCCGCAAGAGGATTCACCCCACCCCTCACCCAAGCCGGAGTTATAACACGCACCTAGAGGAACCAACCGTGTCAAGCAGCGCGCGGAATCGTAATCCGCTTCGGAGGGATAACCCGGCGGGAGGAGGTGCAAACACTCAAGACATGGTGGATCAAGGCAGGCAGCGCCGGGAGGCCGAGTTAGCGGCACAGTACAAAGCCCATCAGCCGACGCCGGTTTGTCCTTCTACTACAGTTGAACCAGGCGTTACATCCAGCTCCTTAAGAGTACCGTGTCTCACCCCCGCCTTATGAAGGAAATATGCCCTAGAGGCAATAATAAAGATGTTATTTGTATTTCCTTATATCATGATTAATGTCTTTTATTCATGCTAGAATTGTATTAACCGGAAACTTATTACATGTGTGAATACATAGACAAAACAGTATGGCCATAGTATGCCTCTACTAGACTAGCTCATTGATCAAAGATGGTTATGTTTCCTAACCATAGACATGAGTTGTCATTTGATCAATGGGATCACATCATTAGGAGAATGATGTGATGGACAAGACCCATCCGTTAGCTTAGCACTATGATCGTTTAGTTTTACTGCTATTGCTTTCTTCATGACTTATACATGTTCCTATGACTATGAGATTATGCAACTCCCGTATACCGGAGGAACACCTTGTGTGCTATCAAACGTCACAATGTAACTGGGTGATTATAAAGATGCTCTATAGGTGTCTCCGAAAGTGTTCGTGGTGTTGGCATAGATCAAGAATAGGATTTGTCACTCCGAGTGTTGGATAGGTATCTCTGGGCCCTCTCGGTAAAACACATCATAATAAGCCTTGCAAGCAAATGACTAATGAGTTAGTCATGGGATAATGTATTACAGAATGAGTAAAGAGACTTGCCGGTAACGAGATTGAACTAGGTATTGAGATACCGACGATCAAATCTCGGGCAAGTAACATACCGATGACAAAGGGAACAACTTATGTTGTTATGCGGTTTGACCGATAAAGATCTTCGTAGAATATGTAGGAGCCAATATGAGCATCCAGGTTCCGCTATTGGTTATTGACCGGAGATGAGTCTCGGTCATGTCTACATAGTTCTCGAACCCGTAGGGTCCGCACGCTTAACGTTTGATGACGATCGATATTATGAGTTTATGAGTTTTGATGCACCGAAGGTAGTTCGGAGTCCCAGATAAGATCACGGACATGACGAGGAGTCTCGGAATGTCCAAGACGCAAAGATTGATATATTGGATGACTATATTCAGACATCGGAATTGTTCCGTAAAGTTTCGGAATTAACTGGAGTGCCGGGGGGTTACTAGAACCCCCCGGGGAAGCTATGGGCCTTAATGGGCCATAGGAGAAAGAGAGAAGGAAGGCCAGGGCTGGGCCGCGAGCCCCCACCCCTTGGTCCGAATTGGACAAGGAAGGAGGGGGCCGGCGCCCCTTTCCTTCTCCCTCTCCCTCTCCTTCCTTCCTTCCTTCTCCCTCTTGGTGATTCCTACTAGGAATAGGATTGCAATCCTATTCCTAGTAGGATTGCTCCTCCTAGGCGCGCCATAGGAGCTGGCCGGCCTCCCCCCTTGCTCCTTTATATACGGGGGCAGGGGGGCACCTCTAGACACACAAGTTGATCTCTCCAGCCGTGTGCGGTGCCTCCCTCCACAGAAACACACCTCGGTCATACCGTTGCAGTGCTTAGGCCAAGCCATGCGCTGGTAACTTCATCATATCCGTCACCACGCCGTCGTGCTGAAAAAACTCTCCCGTGAAGCTCAACTAGATCAAGAGCGCGTGGGACGTCATCAAGCTGAACGTGTGCTGAATGCGGAGGTGCCGTACGTTCGGTGCTTGATCGGTTGGATCGCGAAGAAGTTCGACTACATCAACCGCGTCACTTGACGCTTCCGCTTTCAGTCTACGAGGGTACGTAGACACACTCTCCCCTCTCGTTGCTATGCATCTGGTAGATAGATCTTGCATGATCGTAGGAAAATGTTAAAATACTACGTTCCCCAACAGTGGCATCATGAGCCAGGTCTATGCGTAGATGATATGCACGAGTAGAACACAATGAGTTGTGGACTATACTAGTCATACTGCTTACCAGCATGTCATACTTTGTTTTCGGCGATATTGTGAGATGAAGCGGCCCAGACCGACATTACGCGTACGCTTACGCGAGACTGGTTTCACCGTTATGAGCACTCGTTGCTTAAAGGTGACTGGCGGGTGTCTATCTCTCTCACTTTATCTGAATTGAGTGTGGCTACGCCCGGTCCTTGTGAAGGTTAAAACATCACATACTTGACGAAAAATCATTGTGGTTTTGTATGCATAGGTTAGAACGGTTCTTGCTAAGCCCGTAGCAGCCCATAGCAACTTGTTGCTTAAAGTAGAGGACGTCTAACTTGTTTTTGCAGGGCATGTTGTGATGTGATATGGTCAAGACATGATGAGTTATACGTTATTGTATGAGATGATCATGTTTTGTAAAGTTATCGGCAACTGGCAGGAGCCATATGGTTGTCGCTCTATTGTATGAAATACAGTCGCAATGTAATTGCTTTACTTTATCACTAAGCGGTAGCGATAGTCATGGAAGCAATAGTTGGCGAGACGACAATGATGCTACGATGAAGATCAAGGTGTCGCGCCGGTGACGAAGGTGATCATGATATTGCTTTGGAGATGGAGATCAAAAGCACAAGATGATGATGGCCATATCATGTCACATATTTTGATTGCATGTGATGTTTATCTTATTATGCTTCTTATTTTGCTTAGTACGGCGGTTGCATTATAAGATGATCCCTTACAAAATTTCAAGGTATAAGTGTTCTCCCTAAGTATGCACCGTTGCGAAAGTTCGTCGTGCCGAGACACCACGTGATGATTGGGTGTGATAAGCTCTACGTTCAAATACAACGGGTGTAAGCCAGTTTTGCATGTGCAGAATACTCGGGTTAAACTTGACGAGCCTAGCATATGCAGATATGGCCTCGGAACACTGGAGACCGAAAGGTCGATCGTGAATCATATAGTAGATATGATCAACATAAGATGTTCACCATTGAAACTACTCCATCTCACGTGATGATCGGACATGGTTTAGTTGATTTGGATCACGTGATCATTTAGATGACCGGAGGGATGTCTATCTAAGTGGGAGTTCTTTAAGTAATATGATTAATTGAACTTTAATTTATCATGAACTTAGTCCTGATAGTTTTTGCATATCTATGTTGTTGTAGATCAAAGGCCCGTGCTACCGTTCCTTTGAATTTTAATGCATTCCTAGAGAAAGCTAAGTTGAAAGATGATGGTAGCAATTACACGGACTGGGTCCGTAAATTGAGGATTATCCTCATTGTTGCACAGAAGATTTATGTCCTTGAAGCACCGCTAGTTGACAAGCCCCCTCCCGCTAATGTAGACGCTTTGAATGTCTAGCAGAAGCGGTCTGGTGACTACACGATAGTTCAGTGTGCCATGCTCTACCGCTTAGAACTGGGACTTCAACGACGTTTTGAACGTCATGGACCATATGAGATGTTCCAGGAGTTGAAGTTAATATTTCAAGCAAATGCCCAGATTGAGAAATATGAGATTTCCAACAAGTTCTATAGCTACAAGATGGAGGAGAATAGTTCTATCAGTGAACACTTGCTCAGAATGTCTGGGTACTACAATCATATGAATCAACTTGGTTGCAAAGTTGACGAGGATAGTGTTATTGATAGAGTTCTTCAATCACTGCCACCAAGCTATAAAGGCTTCGTGGTGAACTATAATATGCAAGGGATGCAAAAGACAATTCCCGAGCTCTTCGCTATGCTCAAGGCTGTGGAGGTAGAAATCAAAAAGGAGCATCAAGTGTTGATGGTTAACAAGACCACTAGTTTCAAGAAAAAGGGCAAGGGAAAGAAGGGGAACTTCAAGAAGAATAGCAAGACAGTTGCTACTCCCGCGAAGAAACCCAAGTCTGGAGCCAAGCCTGAAACTGAGTGCTTCTACTGCAAAGGGACTGGACACCGGAAGTGGAACTGCCCAAGTATTTGGCGGATAAGATGGATGGCAAGGTGAACAAAGGTATATGTGATATACATGTTATTGATGTGTACCTTACTAATGCTCGTAGTAGTACCTGGGTATTTGATACCGGTTCGGTTGCTAATATTTGTAACTCGAAAAAGGGACTACAGATTAAACGATGATTGGCTAAGGACGAGGTGACGATTGATACGTCCATTTTGCATCATGCTTACAAGTTGATATTTATTGCATTATGGCTGTTCATACATGTTTTGTCACAATACTTATGCTTTTTCCCTCTTATTTTGCAAGGTTTACATGAAGAAGGGGGAATGCCGGTAGCTGGAATTCTGGGTTGGAAAAGGAGCAAACTCTGGAAACCTATTCTGCACAACTCCAAAAGCCCTGAAACTCCATAGAACATTTTTTCGGAAAATATAAAAAATATCCGGCGGAATAAATCCACGAGAGGGGCCACTGGCTGGCCTCGAGGGTGGGGGGGCGCGCCCCCCTTCCCAGGGCGCGCCCCCCTGCCTCGAGGGCCAGCCGGTGTGCCCCCGATGCCCATCTTCTCCTATATGAAGTGTTTTGACCTGGAAAAAATCAGAAGAAGGCTTTCGGGACCAGACGCCGCCGTCTCGAGGCGGAAACCAATTAGGGCTCTGGCAGAGCTGTTCTGCTGGGGATACTTCCCTCCGGGAGGGGGAAATCGTCACCGCCGTCATCACCAACAACTCTCCCATCTTGGGGAGAGCTATCTTCATCAACATCTTCACCATCACCATCTCCTCTCAAACCCTAGTTCATCTCTTGTATCCAATCTTTGTATCCAAACCTCAGATTGGTACCTGTGGGTTGCTAGTAGTGTTGATTACTCCTTGTAGTTGATGCTAGTTGGTTTATTTGGTGGAAGATCATATGTTCAGATCTATTATGCATATTAATACCCCTCTGATCATGAACAATATTATGTCTTGTGAGTAGTAACTTTTGTTCCTGAGGACAGGGGAGAAGTCTTGCTATTAGTAGTCATGTGAGTTTGGTCTTCGTTCGATATTTTGATGAGATGTATGTTGTCTCTGAAGGAAATATGCCCTAGAGGCAATAATAAAGTTATTATCTATTTCCTTATATCATGATAAATTTTTATTATTCATGCTAGAATTGTATTAACCGGAAACTTAGTACATGTGTGAATACATACACAAAACAGAGTGTCCCTAGTATGCCTCTACTAGACTAGCTCATTGATCAAAGATGGTTATGTTTCCTAACCATAGACATGAGTTGTCATTTGATCAACGGGATCACATCATTAGGAGAATGATGTGATGGACTAGACCCATCCGTTAGCTTAGCACTATGATCGTTTAGTTTTAATGCGATTGCTTTCTTCATGACTTATACATGTTCCTATGACTATGAGATTATGCAACTCCCGAATACCGTAGGAACACCTTGTGTGCTATCAAACGTCACAAGTAACTGGGTGATCATAAAGATGCTCTACAGGTGTCTCCGAACGTGTTCCTGGTGTTGTCATAGATCAAGAATAGAATTTGTCACTCCGAGTGTCGGAGAGGTATCTCTGGGCCCTCTCGGTAATACACATCATAATAAGCCTTGCAAGCAAATGAGTAATGAGTTAGTCATGGGATGATGTACTACGGAACGAGTAAAGAGACTTGCCGGTAACGAGATTGAACTAGGTATTGAGATACCAACGATCGAATCTCGGGCAAGTAACATACCGATGACAAAAGGAACAACGTATGTTGTTATGCGGTTTGACCGATAAAGATCTTCATAGAATATGTAGGAGCCAATTTGAGCATCCAGGTTCCGCTATTGGTTATTGACCGGAGATGAGTCTCGGTCATGTCTACATAGTTCTCGAACCCGTAGGGTCCGCACGCTTAACGTTTGATGGCGATCGATATTATGAGTTTATGAGTTTTGATGTACCGAAGGTAGTTCGGAGTCCTAGATGAGATCACGGACATGACGAGGAGTCTCGGAATGTCTGAGACGTAAAGATTGATACATTGGACGACTATATTTGGACACCGGAAGTGTTCTGGAAAGTTTCGGAATTTACCGGAGTACCGGAGGGGTTACCGGCACCCCCCGGGGGAAAGTTGGGCCTTAGTGGGCCATAGGGGAGAAAGAGGGCAGCAGCCAGGAGGTGGCGCGCCCCCTCCCAAGGGAAGTCCGAATTGGACTAGGGGAGGGGGGCGCGACCCCCTCTTTCCTTCCCCTTCTCTCCCTCTCTTTCCTTCCCCTCTTGGTGATTCCTACTAGGAATAGGATTGCAATCCTATTCCTAGTAGGATTGCACCCTAGGCGCGCCATAGAGGGGCCGGCCGGCCTCCCCCTTGCTTCTTTTACATACGGGGGCAGGGGGCACCCTAGAACACACAAGTTGATCAGTTGATCTCTCCCAACCGTGTCTGGTGCCCCCCTCCACAGTAACACACCTCAGTCATATCGTTGCAGCGCTTAGGCGAAGCCCTACGACGGTAACTTCATCATCTCCGTCACCACGCCGTCGTGCTGACGAAACTCTCCCGTGAAGCTCAACTAGATCAAGAGCTCATGGGACGTCATCAAGTTGAACATGTGTTGAACGTGGAGGTGCCGTACGTTCGGTACTTGATCGGTTGGATCGCGAAGAAGTTCGACTACATCAACCGCGTCATTAGACGCTTCCGCTCCCGGTCTATGAGGGTACGTAGACACACTCTCCCCCTCGTTGCTATGCATCTAGTAGATAGATCTTGCGTGATCGTAGGAAAATTTTAAAATACTACGTTCCCCAACAGTGGCATCATGAGCCAGGTCTATGCGTAGATGATATGCACGAGTAGAACACAAGTGAGTTGTGGACGATACTAGTCATACTACTTACCAGCATGTCATACTTTGCTTCGGCTGTATTGTGAGATGAAGCGGCCTAGACCGACATTATGCGTACGCTTATGCGAGACTGGTGTCACCGTTATGAGCACTCGTTGCTTAAAGGTGACAGGTGGGTGTCTGTCTCTCTCACTTTAGCTGAATCGAGTGTGGCTACGCCCGGTCCTTATGAAGGTTAAAACAACACATACTTGACGAAACATCATTGTGGTTTTGTATGCGTAGGTAAGAACGGTTCTTGCTAAGCCCGTAGCATCCACGTAAAACTTGCAACAACAAAGTAGAGGACGTCTAACTTGTTTTTGCAGGGCATGTTGTGATGTGATATGGTCAAGACGTGATGAGTTATACATTATTATATTAGATGATCATGTTTTGTAAAGTTATCGGCAACTGGCAGGAGCCATATGGTTGTCGCTTTATTGTATGAAATGCAATCGCCATGTAATTGCTCTACTTTATCACTAAGCGGTAGCGATAGTCGTCGAAGCAATAGTTGGCGAGACGACAACGATGCTATGATGGAGATCAAGGTGTCGCACCGGTGACGATGGTGATCATGATGGTGCCTTGGAGATGGAGATCAAAGGCACAAGATGATGATGGCCATTTCATATCACTTATATTGATTGCATGTGATGTTTGTCTTTTATGCATCTTATTTTGCTTAGATCGACGGTAGCATTATAAGATGATCTCTCACTAAATTTCAAGGTATAAGTGTTCTCCCTGAGTATGCACCGTTGCGAGAGTTCGTCGTGCCGAGACACCACGTGATGATCGTGTGTGATAAGCTCTACGTTCAAATACAACGGGTGTAAGACAGTTTTGCACATGCAGAATACTCGGGTTAAACTTGACGAGCCTAGCATATGCAGATATGGCCTCGGAACACTGGAGACCATTGAAAACTACTCCATCTCACGTGATGATCCAACATGGTTTAGTTGATTTGGATCACGTGATCATTTAGATGACTAGAGGGATGTCTATCTAAGTGGGAGTTCTTTCGTAATATGATTAAATTAAACTTTAATTTATCATGAACTTAGTTCTGATAGTATTTGCAAATTATGTTGTAGATCAATAGCTCGTGTTATAGCTCCCCTATGTTTTTGATATGTTCCTAGAGAAAACTAATTTGAAAGATGCTAGTAGCAATGATGCGGACTTGTTCCGTGATCTGAGGATTTTCCTCATTACTGGACAGAAGTATTATGTCCTTGATGCATCGCTGATGGCTTATCGCCCCTCGTTGGTTACCCCAAGTGGAAGGTTTGAGATGCAGTGTAGCGGAAGTTTTCCCTTGGCAAAGATACCAAGGATCGATTTCCCTGAGACTCCCAGTTTCAACAAGAAGGTGTCAACTGCTAACGGCGCCAGATATTAGCAATCAACGTGGACCTGCACACAGATACAAATAACTTTGCTCCCAACGAGTACAGAGAGGTTGTCAATCCCTCCGGCCTTGTCGTTTACAAAGGATCAAACACAAGTGATAGTAGTGATAGGTTTTTGCTGTAAATAGTAAGTAAAAGCGGAAAGTAAATAGCAGATGTGATCAATGATGGTAATATGGACCGGAGTCCCATGATCTTCACTAGTGATGTCTCTCTCCCAAAAGTAAATAAAACAGCTATGTGAGGTAAACGAATTATAGCTGGGCAATTGACAAGACCATGTGCGCAAACCAATGCTGACTAAGTTGCAAGAAAGGTAGAGGTTTAAAGCATGGGCGGTACGCCAAGGCAAGTAGACCGAAATCCATCTGCATCTAATACTAATCATCCACCTTGAGATATCTATCCAGAACATCTCACTGGTATTAAGTTGCGAGTCCCACCCATAGTGTAAACTCAATGCAACAGACAACTGCATTAAAAGAACTTTGCGTAAAGTAAACAATCCTTGCACCCGCGGGCACAAGCACCGTTGTTTTCCCCCTTGTGGCAACAGCACATCCCCTAGACTCATGTTTCTGTCACTCAAACTAGTCATCGAGGGGCATGAACCCACAATCAAGCATAACGTTCCCTCTTGGAGTCACTACCTACTACTTGGCCAAAGCAATAAATAACAACGGAGAACATGCAAGAATTACTTACGAACATAAATATAAAAGAGGTGAATCAAATATATTACTCAAACACAATCTGAACATAATCTCACAATCCATCGGATCCCAGCAAACTCATCATAGCAACAACATAAGGATTACATATGTGCCTCGATCATGTAGGGCAGCTCACAAGGACTAATTAGTGAAGCATAAGAACGGGAGGAGAACATCACATAGCTACTGGTCATGGACCCATGGTCCAAGGGAGACTACTCACAACTCATCCGAGAGGCGTCCATGGTGGTGGAGAAGCTCCCGGTGGTGATCCTCCCCTCCGGCAGGGTGCCGGGAAGAGTTCTCCTGGTGCTCCCGATCTTGGAAGCGCGGCGGCGGCAGAACGAAGATGAGATCGCGAAAAAGGGTTCCCGTCTCGAGGGTTTCAGGACACGATATAAATATATGCCAAAGGGGGGCATCATCGGAGGCTCGGGGGGCCCAGGCGCCCCCCCCCGGCGCGGCCAGGGGGGCCACGCCACCAGGGCGCCTGGAGCCCTGGTGGCCCCCCTCCAGCTGTACTTCGGGTGCCGGGAAGCTTCTGGAACGCTGATTTTTTATATAATTTTTCCTGGATTTTTCTGGCAGTTCTCGTAATGGGAAAACCTGAAATACAAAAACAGCCAAAAACAGAAACTGGCACTGGGGTGCACTGAGTTAATAGATTAGTCCAAATATGATCAAAAGTGTATGGAAGTGTATAAATATCATAGCAATATCACCCAAAAGAGGCATGGAGCAAGCAGAAATTATAGATACGTCTTGGACGTATCAACATCCTGATACGTCCAAAACGTATCTATAATTTCTGCTTGCTCCATGCCTCTTTTGTGTGATATTGCTATGATATTGATGCACTTCCATACACTTTTGATCATATTTGGACTAACCTATTAACTCAGTGCACCCCAGTGCCAGTTTCTGTTTTCTGCTGTTTTTGTATTTCAGGTTTTCCCATTACGAGAACTGCCAGAAAAAATCCAGAAAAAATATATAAAAAATCAGCGTTCCGGAAGCTTCCATGCGGCCAAAGTAGGGCCGGAGGGGACCCACAGGGGCTCCAGGCGGCCTGCCCACGCGGCCCCCCCTGGGCCGCGCCGGGGGGG
>LR738713.1:562109578-562170607 GCA_902687465.1 Secale cereale | reverse complement strand
CCCCCCGATGCCCCCCTTTGGCATATATTTAAAGCGTGTCGCGAAAACCCTGATTCCGGACCCCTTTTCTCCAGACGCGATTCCGATCTCCGCCGCCATCGCCATCAAGCTTTAGGGGACCAGAATTCCTGCGCCGGCACCCTGCCGGGACGGGGAAGTGCCCCCGGATTCATCTCCATCGACGTTGCTTCCTCCCTCCATGATGCGGGAGTAGTTCCTCCTCGGGGCTGAGGTTCTTACCAGTAGCTATGTGGTCAATTCTCTCTCCCATGATGTGATCTTCGTTGTGATCATAGGCTATGTTAATCTAGGGTGATCCCGTGATATTTCCCTTTCTCCATGTATTGGATTGATGTACTCACTTGTCTTTATCTAGTATAATCCCTGAGACCAAGGTGACAGCGGTCTATTGGACATGGATTAGAAAAGTATTTTCATGAGTGATTTCCTCTCTTGTGTGTTGATTGAAGATTGAGAGTCTCTTGGTGCTTGTCTTTGACTATCCTTTAGATATGTTGTGGTGATTGTGGGACTCTCTTTGGATGGCCGCGGTGACATTGGGAAATCCTTAGATTGAGAACTACGGACTTTGAGGTGTGCTTTTGTAGCCCTACATAATTCTCGTCCTCTCTTGACCACGAAGGAATGACCTCCGAGTGTGTCCCCTTTGCATGTTTTATGGGAAATATCATGTGATTCGATTATGTTAATGTTGTTGGGAGTTGCCACTAGTGAAAGTATGAACCCTAGGCCTTGTTTCCACCATTGCAATACCATTTGTGCTCACGTTTACCACTTGTTTGCTTGCTGCACTTTTTATTATAGAATTATATTACTTTGTTTTGCCATCCATATTACTTGCCATTTAACATCTCTTCGCCGAACTAGTGCACCTATACATCTAACAAGTGTATTAGGTGTGTTGGGGACACAAGAGACTTCTTGTATCTTAGTTGCAGGGTTGCTTGAGAGAGACCATCTTCAACCTCTACTTCCCTGAGTTCGATAAACCTTAGGTCATCCACTTGAGGGAAATTGCTACTGTCCTACAAACCTCTGCGCTTGGAGGCCCAACATAGTCTACAAGAGTAGAAGCGTGTGTAGACATCAGATGCCTCCGAAGATGGGCCCCTTTGTACGGTTCAGACTTAATCGTTTAGCAACAACAACACCCAAGCTAAAAGTTGTATCTCGAAACAAAGCATGGCGCAAAATAACAATATCAGGGGCACTAAGGTTTCCACTGTTCCCGCGACCAATTAAGCATCTACTAGCAAATATCGCAAAGTAGCGTAGAACAGGAAAATGTATGCTAGTAATTCTAGCCCCTGAAACTTTCCTCGTTTCCCCTACAGCTATCATATCGATAAACCCCTCAACATCCTTACAATGTGGTTCCTCTAGGCTACCAGCAAAGGGTATCTTACATACTTGACAAAATTCATAAACCGACATCTCCTTAACCTCATCATATAAATGAAACTCCACTGCAGTTGGTGATTTCTTAGCATGGAAATAAAAATTTTGCACGAAAATATTAGTGAGTGAGAGATATTGTATTATAGAATTATATTACTTTGTTTTGCCATCCATATTACTTGCCATTTAACATCTCTTCGCCGAACTAGTGCACCTATACATCTAACAAGTGTATTAGGTGTGTTGGGGACACAAGAGACTTCTTGTATCTTAGTTGCAGGGTTGCTTGAGAGAGACCATCTTCAACCTCTACTTCCCTGAGTTCGATAAACCTTAGGTCATCCACTTGAGGGAAATTGCTACTGTCCTACAAACCTCTGCGCTTGGAGGCCCAACATAGTCTACAAGAGTAGAAGCATGTGTAGACATCAAGCTATTTCTGGCGCCGTTGCCGGGGAGGTGAGCGCTTGAAGGTATATCTTTAGATCTTGCAATTAAATCTTTTTGTTTCTTGTTTTTATTTCACTAGTTATGTTTATGGAAAACCTTGCTATTGGATCGTTGCTTGCGGGAGGACGCCCCACACCTGTGGTGGTTGCTCCTCCTCCTACTGAAATTGTGCCCTATTAAATACCGGCTGGTATTATCGATTATGTTTTGGCTAATCGTTATGCAAGAGACAGACATCCCGGTGAACACTTGCTATATCTGTCACAACTATGTTCATTATTTAAGCTTGCAGGTGTATCGAGGGAGTTTGTCATGAGGAAATTATTTGCCTTGTCACTGAAAGGAAAAGCATTGGAATGGTATAGGCTACTAAATGACTCTCACCTGCTGGAGTGGGAAGAGATCCAGTCTCTCTTTTACTCCAAGTTTTATCCTCTTCATGAAGTCCATGAGAATAGGAATTATGTTTATAATTTTTATCCTCATGACGGAGAGAGCATAGCTCAAGCTTGGGGGAGACTGAAAACGTTAATGCTAAAATGTCCTAACCATGGGCTCCCCAAAGATATTATTATTACTAACTTCTATGCGAGGCTTTCTCGATAGGATAAAGACTTGCTCGATGCTTCCTCTATGGGTTCTTTCACAAACAAAAAGATTGATGCTAAATGGGAACTCCTTGAAAGAATTCAACGCAACACTGAAGATTGGGAGATCGACAAAGGTAAAGAGTCAGGTATAATTTATGAGTATGATTGCATTAAGTCCTTTGTTGAAACTACAAGTTTTAATAAGTTTAGTGCTAAGTTTGGGCTTGATTCTCAACTCCTTGTTGATTTCCTCAAATCTTTTGCTTCACATCTTAATATGCCTAAGGAGGATTGGATCAAGCATCATAAACCTTTTAAAGAAACTTGCAAAGAAAATGAAATTGTTCATGATGATTGCAACATGCATGATCCAATTCCTAAAAATGAAGTTTTATATAAGCATGTTAATTTTTGTGGAGTGGATAGACCTTGTGAAAGGCCTATAATTGAAGAAGAGAAGTATTGTAAGCAACATAAGCATGAAAGAACAATCACTTGGGTCAGAGATTTAAATGAAATTGCTAGAGAATTGTGTGACCTTTATCCTTTTACGTGTGAACTTTGCCGTATAGAGGGTCACTTTAATTTTCAATGCATGAACTTTCAAAACATAAATGTTAACCGGTTGTGTGATAACATGATCACCTCTGATCTTTATGATGAGCTTATGTTATTTTTGATGTGTGAAGAGTTATCAGAAAAGACTTCTTGGCTGGATGATAATGCCATAGGAATAAAAAACACTTTGCAAAATTGCCATCTCTATTGTGTTGTTAATTTCCATGAAAATGATTACATAAGTAAGATTAGAAAGGAGGGAACTTTACCAAAGTATAAAAATGTCTCTTATATTTTTGCTAATAAAAAGGAGAGTTTCTCCCAAGTTTCCCCTATTGTTTCTAATGATAAACCAGGATATGTGGAGAAGCTTCATCTCCAACCACCCCCTCCTAAGGTGAAGAAGAAGAAAAAGAAGAGGAGGAGGAGGAGGAGCAAGAAGGAAGAAGAATGGGTATCAACCTGGCATGAGCATATTCCTCCCATCAACTTTTATCCTAACGGTTGTAAGTTTAAAGAAGAAGGTGAAGTTTATTGCCTTAATTATCATCTTGATGATACGTCCGTAGGTACTATTGAAGATGATTTTGATTATGATATGCATGTTACTTATTGTGATTGGGAAAATGATGATAATGCTGCTTATGATCTTGAAAATCTTTTTGGTACCAACTCTGAAAGTGAAGATATGGGAAGCTCTAAGCTTGGGGATGATAGGATTGCAAATCCTATCCCCACTAGTGATGTGATAATTGATAATTCTCTTGCTAGTAAGAATAAAGACAACGTGTTTACAAATATAGTTGCTAGCAATGATAATGCTCTTCTCTACCATGATGATGTTATAACTCCAATCTATAGTGATTATAAAGGTACCTATGACATAAGGAGAAATTATCCTTATGAAACTTGTCATAATCATGGAGGGAATTACTCCATTGTTGAACACCACCCTCCTAATATACAACTAATCTATAGTGTTCAAGTTGTTTATGATAGTCCTACTCCCACTATTACCAATGAGAAAGATTATGCTTATGTGGAGAGTAAGAGTACCTTTTTGCATATGGATCATGGTAACAATGCTTTATGTGATTCTTATATTGTTGAGTTCATCCATGATGCCACTGAAATTTATAATGAGAGAGGGAGGCTTGGTTCTAAATATCTTAATAATAATAAGTTTCCTCTCTTTATGGTGAATATTTTGAAGTTATGGTTGTTTTGCCTTCCTATGCTAGTTGCTTCGTGCTTCAATGAATTATTCTATTGCAATATTCCTATGCATAGGAAGCATGTTAGGCTTAAATATATTTGGCATTTGCTTCTTGATGCCCTCTTTTGTTCTTCAGCTCTTATTCTTACGAGAGCATCATTAAAGTCCTATGCCTAGCTTAAAGGCATAAAAGAAAGCGCTTTTGGGAGGCAGCCCACAATGAATAAAATTTTATTTTGCTTTTTGTTGTGTCTTGATGTTGTTACTACAGTAGCATCATCATTGTATCTTTACTTTTCATATTTGTGCCAAGTATAGCCTCTGATTGCTAGAAAGTTCAAAAGTTGTGAGGTGCTGTCCAGGAAACAGATTCTGTCCTTGGATAGAAAAATTCGTATAAAATCACCAGATCATCTTTTTGGTCTGAATTTTTTCGACAGAGTTCTCTATATAATTGTCTTTCGTGCTTCTGTTCTTAGTTTATTGATTTGAGTTGCAGAAGTATCCCGAACAGATCAATTACTACCTGCTGTTCTGTTTTTCACAGATTCTGTCCTGTTTTGCCTTTCCTTCATTTTGCAAATCAAGAACTTGCTTTTTCTTTGCAAAAACCTTTTGGCAATCTTGAGAAACAGTAGAACTTCAAGAATATCTTTATTTCCAGCAAGGTATAATTATTTTATTAAGGGTACTAACCTCGCTAATCAGATTATGATGAGTTATGTATGAAGGGAGTTTTCAAGTGTGCGAGGGAAGATGATAAAAAGATTCAGGAGTGTCAAGCGCTCAAGCTTGGGGATGCCCCCGTGCACCCCCAAGAAATATTCATGGAGACTCAAGCATCTAAGCTTGGGGATGCCCCCGTGCATCCCCTTCTCCATCAACATTATCAGTTCGTCTTTCGTTCTGCTATATTTTTATCACTTCATGTGTTATGTGCTATGCTTGGAGCGTCTTGCTTTTAGTTTTCTTTTTAGTTTTTCATAACGAGTCGGAACTCAGCTTTCTTTATGTGGGAGAGAAACACGCTCCACTTCTACCTAGAACATAACATAGAATTTTCATGTCTATCTATGTTGTGTGTGTTCTTTGTCTTTTAATAGCTACTATCATGCTCTGCTCTTAGTATTCATGCTTATCTTTTCAAAGAGCTTTTGTTTAGTTGGTTGCTTGAACTCTCTTTAACTATCATGCTCACCTTATTAAGAGAGTTTGCTTCCGTTGCATTGGTTAATGTGTCTATGATAAAGATGCTACTTGCATGATGGCGCTTAGTAGTTCAGGTTTTCTTATGGTTAATCTCAAATAGCTGGGGGGTTCCCAATGTGTTATTGGAGTACCAACTTGATTTGTTTGCCTATGATGTGGTATGGTTTAGTAATATCTTCCCTCAAGAATTTATTTTGATTGACTTGGCGTATGCTCACGCATATTTAAGACTGTAAAGAAAGTCTGTCAAGCCTTGATGATCTTTTATTTCTGAGTAGCGATATAACTACCATGCCTGATTCAATGTTGCTTTGTCGCTCTGCATGATTATGACCGTCATTGCTCTCTTAGTTGGTCGCTCCCAGTCTTTTGCTAACCTTCGCCTGTACTAAGCGGACTGACTGCTTGTGCATCCACATTCTTTTAAACCAGTTATGCCATATGAGTCCACCATACCTTCTTACATGGTATTTACCATTCCTAACGGAGACTTGCATGTACCATCTCGAAATTATTCAAAGAAAAGCATTCCTATTTTGTGCCTCTGTTTTAGCTCATGAGGAAGTAGTAGTTAATTCATGATCTTTTTAAGTTGGACAAGCTTCACCCCGGGATTGCATGTATAATGTGCAAACCCATAATACAAGAAGGAACTGGCATTGAGTGCGCCCGGCTCAAAATTAATATAACAAACAAACCCTCCTTCACGCTTTGTTCATGAGAAATCAGAAAACTTTGGCAGTGATAAACAAAGGAGATTAAGAGGATGTGATCGTCCTCATTCGGGAGCCGTTCCTCAAAACTTGTCCATCTCAAGAAGTAATTGAGTTGTCTGCTAGCATTCGTTGACGAAACATGCATATCCAAAAAATAATTATTACCTCTGTTTTTAAAACCAAGAGCTCTGGTACATGTTTTGTCTTTGTTTCCGACTACGGGTTTTCAACTTTGCCAACAAAAGCCACGGTTCGAGAGTCTCCACCTTCTTTTAAAGCACCAACTACTGAGAGCATGATTGTCATTCTGAGTGTAATGTGCATTGTCCCAAAGTAACATTGTCTTTTGCATGATTGTGATATCGTTTATTTTGAAATCATTGTATCTAGTCATCACTTAAACCTTGGAGGTGCCCCTGCATTTATGTTTTGCTTCACTAAAGGGGGCAAGCGAGATATCACTTTATCATATTTGCACACCATGCTCATTACAAATCTATTTGATGTTTCAGTATCATATTGTAAAACTTTCAGTTCTTTGTGATTTTCTCATGAGGCAACTTAATTACTACAGACTCATTATCTCAGTAAGCTTTTGTCATGTGACTCTGAAAAGTCCTTATATGGTTAATAGCATGTCACCACAGAAATTATACTTGTTATCATTTACCTACTCGAGGACGAGCAGGAATTAAGCTTGGGGATGTTGATACGTCCAAAACGTATCTATAATTTCTGCTTGGTCCATGCCTCTTTTGTGTGATATTGCTATGATATTTATGCACTTCCATACACTTTTGATCATATTTGGACTAACCTATTAACTAAGTGCACCCCAGTGCCAGTTTCTGTTTTCTGCTGTTTTTGTATTTCAGGTTTTCCCATTACGAGAACTACCAGAAAAAATCCAGAAAAAATATATAAAAAATCAGCGTTCCGGAAGCTTCCATGCGGCCAAAGTAGGGCCGGAGGGGACCCACAGGGGCTCCAGGCGGCCTACCCACGCGGCTCCCCCTGGGCCGCGCCGGGGGGGGGGGGGCGCCTCGGCACCCCTGACCCCCTCCGATGCCCCCCTTTGGCATATATTTAAAGCGTGTCGCAAAAACCCTGATTCCGGACCCCTTTTCTCCAGACGCGATTCCGATCTCCGCCGCCATCGCCATCAAGCTTCGGGGGACCAGAATTCCTGCGCCGGCACCCTGCCGGGACGGGGAAGTGCCCCCGGATTCATCTCCATCGACGTTGCTTCCTCCCTCCATGATGCGAGAGTAGTTCCTCCTCGGAGCTGAGGTTCTTACCAGTAGCTATGTGGTCAATTCTCTCTCCCATGATGTGATCTTCGTTGTGATCATAGGCTATGTTAATCTAGGGTGATCCCGTGATATTTCCCTTTCTCTATGTATTGGATTGATGTACTCACTTGTCTTTATCTAGTATAATCCCCGAGACCAAGGTGACAGCGGTCTATTGGACATGGATTAGAAAAGTATTTTCATGAGTGATTTCCTCTCTTGTGTGTTGATTGAAGATTGAGAGTCTCTTGGTGCTTGTCTTTGACTATCCTTTAGATATGTTGTGGTGATTGTGGGACTCTCTTTGGATGGCCGCGGTGACATTGGGAAATCCTTAGATTGAGAACTACGGACTTTGAGGTGTGCTTTTGTAGCCCTACATAATTCTCGTCCTCTCTTGACCACGAAGGAATGACCTCCGAGTGTGTCCCCTTTGCATGTTTTATGGGAAATATCACGTGATTCGATTATGTTAATGTTATTGGGAGTTGCCACTAGTGAAAGTATGAACCCTAGGCCTTGTTTCCACCATTGCAATACCATTTGTGCTCACGTTTACCACTTGTTTGCTTGCTGCACTTTTTATTACAGAATTATATTACTTTGTTTTGCCATCCATATTACTTGCCATTTAACATCTCTTCGCCGAACTAGTGCACCTATACATCTAACAAGTGTATTAGGTGTGTTGGGGACACAAGAGACTTCTTGTATCTTAGTTGCAGGGTTGCTTGAGAGAGACCATCTTCAACCTCTACTTCCCTGAGTTCGATAAACCTTAGGTCATCCACTTGAGGGAAATTGCTACTGTCCTACAAACCTCTGCGCTTGGAGGCCCAACATAGTCTACAAGAGTAGAAGCGTGTGTAGACATCACATCCCCAAGCTTAATTCCTGCTCGTCCTCGAGTAGGTAAATGATAACAAGAATAATTTCTGTGGTGACATGCTATTAACCATATAGGACTTTTTCATAGTCACATGACAAAAGCTTACTGAGACAATAAATCTATAGTAATTAAGTTGCCTCATGAGAAAATCACAAAGAACTGAAAGTTTTACAATATGATACTGAAACATCAAATAGATTTGTAGTGAGCATGGTGTGCAAATATGATAAAGTGATATCTCGCTTGCCCCCTTTAGTGAAGCAAAACATAAATGCAGGGGCACCTCCAAGGATTAAGTGATGACTAGATACAATGATTTCAAAATAAACGATATCACAATCATGCAAAAGACAATGCTACTTTGGGACAATGCACATTACACTCAGAATGACAATCATGCTCTCAGTAGTTGGTGCTTTAAAAAAAGGTGGAGACTCTCGAACCATGGCTTTTGTTGGCAAGGTTGAAAACCCGTAGTCGGAAACAAAGACAAAACATGTACGAGAGCTCTTGGTTTTAAAAACAAAGGTAATAATTATTTTTTAGATCATGCATGTTCCGTCAACGAATGCTAGCAGACAACTCAATCACTTCTTGAGATGGACAAGTTTCGAGGAACGGCTCCCGAATGAGGATGATCACATCCTCTTAATCTCCTTTGTTTATCACTGCCAAAGTTTTCTGATTTCTCATGAACAAAGCGTGAAGGAGGGTTTGTTTGTTATATTAATTTTGAGCCGGGCGCACTCAATGCCAGTTCCTTCTCGTATTATGGGTTTGCACATTATACATGCAATTCCGGGGTGAAGCTTGTCCAACTTAAAAAGATCATGAATTAACTACTACTTCCTCATGAACTTAAAACAGAGGCACAGAATATGAATGCATTTTTTGAATAATTTCGAGATGGTACATGAAAGTCTCCGTTAGGAATGGCAGGTAAATACCATGTAGGAAGGTATGGTGGACTCATATGGCATAACTGGTTTAAAGGAATTTGGATGCACAAGCAGTCAGTCCGCTTAGTACAGGTGGAGGTTAGCAAAAGACTGGGAGCGACCAACTAAGAGAGCAATGACGGTCATAATCATGCAGAGCGACAAAGCAACATTGAATCAGGCATGGAAGTTATATCGCTACTTAGAAACAAAAGATCATCAAGGCTTGACAGACTTTCTTTACAGTCTTAAATATGCGTGAGCATACGCCAAGTCAATCAAAATAAATTCTTGAAGGAAGATATTACTAAACCATACCACATCATAGGCAAACAAATCATGTTGGTACTCCAATAACACATTGGGAACCCCCCCAGCTATTTGAGACTAACCATAAGAAAACATGAACTACTAAGCGCCATTATGCACGTAGCATCTTTATCATAGACATATCAACCAATGCAACGGAAGCAAACTCTCTTAATAAGATAAGCATGATAAATAAAGAGAGTTCAAGCAACCAACTAAACAAAAGCTCTTTAGAAAGATAAGCATGAATGCTAAGAGCTGAACATGATAGTAGCTATTAAAAGACAAAGAACACACACAGCAAAGATAGACATGAAAATTCTATGTTATGTTCTAGGTAGAAGTGGAGCGTGTTTCTCTCCCACATAAAGAAAGCTGAGTTCCGACTCGTTATGAAAAGCTAAGGAAAATTAAAAGGAAAACTAAAAGCAAGACGCTCCAAGCATAGCACATAACACATGAAGTGATAAAAATATAGCGGAACGAAATACGAACTGATAATGTTGATGGAGAAGGGGATGCACGGGGGCATCCCCAAGCTTAGACGCTTGAGTCTCCTTGAATATTTCTTGGGGGTGCACGGGGGCATCCCCAAGCTTGAGCGTTTGACACTCCTGAATCTTTTTATCATCTTCCCTCGCACACTTGAAAACTCCCTTCATACATAACTCATCATAATCTGATTAGCGAGGTTAGTACCCATAATTAAATAATTGTTCCTTGCTGGAAATAAAGATATTCTTGAAGGTCTACTGTTTCTCAAGATTGCCAAAAGGATTTTGCAAAGAAAAAGCAAGCTCTAGGTTTGCAAAATGAAGGAAAGGCAAAACAGGACAGAATCTGTGAAAAACAGAATAGCAGGTTGTAAATGATTTTTTCGGGGCACTTCTGCAACTCTAATAAAAAAACTCAAAACAGATGCATGAAAGACAATTATATAGACCACGCTGTCGAAAATATTCAGACCAAAAAGATGATCTGGTGATTTTATACGAATTTTTCTATCCAAGGACAGAATCTGATTCCTGGACAGCACGTCACAACTTTTGAACTTTCTTGCAATCAGAGGCTACACTTGGCACAAAGTTGAAAAGCAAAGATACAATGATGATGCTACTATAGTAACAACATCAAGACACAACAAAAGCAAAATAAAATTTATTCATGTGGGCTGCCTCCCAAAAGCGCTTTCTTTTATGCCTTTAAGCTAGGCATAATGCATAGAGATCAAGTTTTATCAAGAGTAAAAGAATAGCTAGCCCGTATAACGGACTCAAAAGGTAACTTAAGCTTCTTTCGAGGGAAGTGTTCCATCCCTTTCTTGAGAGGAAACTGGAATTTTATATTCCCCTCTTTCATGTCAATGATAGCACCAACGGTGCGTAGAAAAGGACGTCCCAAAATAATTGGACAAGAAGGTTCACATTCAATGTCCATAATAGTAAAATCAACGGGAACATAATTGTCATTGACAATGATAAGAACATCGTCGATCCTCCCCAAAGGTTTCTTTATGGAAGAATCAACGAGACGAACACCAAAAGAACAAGAATCAAAAGGTTTCAATTTAAGCATATCATATATTCTTTTGGGCATAACAGAGGTACTAGCACCAACATCACATAAAGCATAGCAAGAGAAGTTATTCAACTTGATTTTAATCATAGGATCCCAACCATCTTCTAGCTTTCTAGGTATGGAGGCTTCTACTCTAAGTTTCTCCTCCCTAGCTTTGATGAGAGCATTAGTGATATGCTCTGTGAAGGCAAGGTTAAGCGTGCTAGTGCGGGGATCTCTAGACATCTTGTGACGGAAATCAATAACTTCGGTAAGAGTGCAATTATCAAAATCAAGGTCACTACTATCAAGTAAGGTGGTAGTGGTGTCCTTTAGGTTCACTTGTTTCGTAGTTTCTATAGTCATAGCATCACCATTAATAGGTCCAATGGGACCAGGAGTGCATTCGGTGCTAAGAGTTTGAATATCCTCAACAACTTGGATAGTAGCAACAGTGTGGTGGGTAGGAAGGCTCTTAATTCTATCTTCTTCCTCCCTTTCTCTAGCTCATCTCTCTTTAAGTTTAGCCATCATCCTAATGTTTTCATTAATTCACACTTGAATAGCATTCATAGGAGTGACCTTCCTCTCCTCAAGAGGAGAAGTTCTAATTTTAAGCAATTCTACTTCATTGGCTAAATTGTCTACCTTCGAAGAGAGATCATCTAGTTTGTTTAGTTTTTCTCCTACACTCTTATTAAAGGCTTTTTGGGTAGTGATGAAATCTTTAAGCATAATCTCTAGTTCAGTAGTGGAGTTCTTGGTGCTAGGATAAGCATTGTTGTTCCCATAAGAATTACAGGGGAACGGTCTAGGATTGCTACCAAAATTACTCCTATAAGCATTGTTGTTAAAATTGTTTCTAGAGATAAAGTTCACATCTACTTGTTCTTGAGCAATCAAAGAATTTAAAGGAACATCACGAGGATCGACAGAAGATTGCTTCGAAAGTAGAGACATAATCAAGTCAACTTTTTCATTTAGGGAGGAAATCTCCTCGACCGAGTTTACCTTCCTACCTGTTGGAGCGCGTTCGGTGTGCCATTGGGAATAGTTGGTCATCATCTCATCGAGAAGCTTTGTGGCAGCACCAAGTGTAGTTGACATAAAGGTTCCTCCCGCGGCCAAATCTAACAAGTTCCGCGAGGTAAAGTTCAAGCTTGCATAAAAAGTTTGGATAACCATCCAAGTAGTCAAACCATGAGTAGGGCAGTTCTTGATAAGAGATTTCATACGTTCCCAAGCTTGGGCAACGTGTTCATTATCCAATTGTTTAAAATTCATTATGTTACTTCTTAGTTGGATAATTTTAGCAGGTGGATAGTATTTTCCAATAAAAGCATCTTTGCACTTGTCCCATGAATCTATGCTATTTCTAGGCAAAGACTGAAACCAAATTTTAGCTCCTCCTCTCAAGGAGAAAGGAAAAAGCTTAAGCTTAACAATATCACCGTCTACTTCTCGGTACTTTTGCATATCACAAAGTTCAACCAAGTTGTTCAAGTGTAAAGCAGCATCATCTCCAGCACCGGAGAATTGATCTTTCATAACTAGGTTCAGTAAAGCAGGTTTAATTTCATAAGAAGGTGCTGAAGTGGCAGGTGTAGTGATAGGTGTGCAGATAAAGTCATCATTGTTGTGACTAGTGAAGTCACATAACTTGGTGTTCTCGGTGGAACCCATAGTAGCAAGCAAGCAAGATCACTATTTTTGTGATTTTCGATAAAAGATACTAAAGCAAAACTGAAAGGTAAACTAGCAAGACTAAAAAGCAAAGGTAAAAGATAGCGTGCAACGCCCCTATCCTGAAGAGTGGAGTCCCCGGCAATGGAGCCAGAAAACTTTGCTTGATGGCTTCTCGCCCTTCGTTGGTTACCCCAAGTGGAAGGTTTGAGATGCAGTGTAGCGGAAGTTTTCCCTTGGCAAAGATACCAAGGATCGATTTCCCTGAGACTCCCAGTTTCAACAAGAAGGTGTCAACTGCTAACGGCGCCAGATATTAGCAATCAACGTGGACCTGCACACAGATACAAATAACTTTGCTCCCAACGAGTACAGAGAGGTTGTCAATCCCTCCGGCCTTGTCGTTTACAAAGGATCAAACACAAGTGATAGTAGTGATAGGTTTTTGCTGTAAATAGTAAGTAAAAGCGGAAAGTAAATAGCGGATGTGATCAATGATGGTAATATGGACCAGAGTCCCATGATGTTCACTAGTGATGTCTCTCTCCCAAAAGACGATAAAACAGCTATGTGAGGTAAACGAATTACAGCTGGGCAATTGACAGGACCATGTGCGCAAACCAATGCTGACTAAGTTGCAAGAAAGGTAGAGGTTCAAAGCATGGGCGGTACGCCAAGGCAAGTAGACCGAAATCCATCTACATCTACTACTAATCATCCACCTTGAGATATCTATCCAGAACATCTCGCTGGTATTAAGTTGCGAGTCCCACCCATAGTGTAAACTCAATGCAACAGACAACTGCATTAAAAGAACTTTGCGTAAAGTAAACAATCCTTGCACCCGCGGGCACAAGCACCGTTGTTTTCCCCCTTGTGGCAACAACACATCCCCTAGACTCATGTTTCTGTCACTCAAGCTAGTCATCGAGGGGCATGAACCCACAATCAAGCATAACGTTCCCTCCTGGAGTCACTACCTACTACTTGGCCAAAGCAATAAATAACAACGGAGAACATGCAAGAATTACTTACGAACATAAATATAAAAGAGGTGAATCAAATATATTACTCAAACACAATCTGAACATAATCTCACAATCCATCGGATCCCATCAAACTCATCATAGCAACAGCATAAGGATTACATATGTGCCTCGATCATGTAGGGCAGCTCACGAGGACTAATTAGTGAAGCACAAGAACGGAAGGAGAACATCACATAGCTACTGGTCATGGACCCATGGTCCAAGGGAGACTACTCACAATTCATCCGGGAGGCGTCCATGGTGGTGGAGAAGCTCCCGGTGGTTATCCTCCCCTCCGGCAGGGTGCCGGGAAGAGTTCTCCTGGTGCTCCCGATCTTGGAAGCGCGGCGGCGGCGGAACAGAGATGAGATCGTGAAAAAGGGTTCCCGTCTCGAGGGTTTCGGGACACGATATAAATATATGCCAAAGGGGGGCATCAGCGGAGGCTCGGGGGGCCCAGGCGCCCCCCCGGCGCGGCCAGGGGGGGCGCCACCAGGGCGCCTGGAGCCCTGGTGGCCCCCCTCCGGCTGTACTTCGGGTTCCGGGAAGCTTCTGGAAGGCTGATTTTTTATATAATTTTTCCGGGATTTTTCTGGCAGTTCTCGTAATGGGAAAACCTGAAATACAAAAACAGCCGAAAACAGAAACTGGCACTGGGGTGCACTGAGTTAATAGGTTAGTCCAAATATGATCAAAAGTGTATGGAAGTGTATAAATATCATAGCAATATCACCCAAAAGAGGCATGGAGCAAGCAGAAATTATAGATACGTTTTGGACGTATCAATCGCTAGGTGACATATCTATTGCAGGAGCAGATGTAGACGTTATGAACATTTGACAAGCTCGGTATGATGACTACTTGATAGTTTAGTGCGCCATACTTTACGGCTTATAACCGGGACTTCAAAAACGTTTTGAATGCCACGGAGCATATGAGATGTTCCAAGAGTTGAAATTAGAATTTCATACTCATGCCCGTGTCGAGAGGTATAAGACCTCTGACAGTACATTGCCTACAAGATGGAGGAGAATAGCTCAACCAGTGAGCATGTGTTCAGATTGTCTGGGTACTACAATTGCTTGAATCAAGTGGGAGTTAATCTTCCAGATAAGATAGGAATTGACAAAGTTCTCTAGTCACTATCACCAAGTTAGTAGAACTTCGTGATGAACTATAGTATGCAAGGGATGACGAAAGTAATTCCCGAGCTCTTCGCGATGCTGAAATCGGCGAAGGTAGAAATCAAGAAAGAGCATCAAGTGTTGATGGTTAAGAAGACCACTTGTTTCAAGTAAAGGGCAAAGTGATAGAAAGGGAACTTCAAAAAGAATGACAAGCAAGTTGTCACTCCCATGAAGAAACCCAAAGCTAAACTCAAGCCTGAAACTAAGTGCTTCTACTGCAAAGGAAATGGTCACTGGAAGTGGAACTGCCCTAGATACTTGGCGGATAAGAAGGATGGCAAAGTGAACAAAGGTATATTTGATATACAGATTATTGATGTGTACTTTATTAGTGTTCATAGCAACCCCTTGGTATTTGATACCGATCAAGTTGCTAAAATTAGTAACTCGAAACGGGAGTTGCGGAATGAACAAATACTAGTTAAAGGTGAAGTGACGATGTGTGTTGGAAGTGGTTCCAAGATTGATATGATAATCATCGCACACTCCCTATACTTTCGGGATTAGTGTAGAACCTAAATAAATGTTATTTGGCATTTGCGTTAAGCATGAATATGATTTGATCATGTTTGTTGCAATACGGTTATTCATTTAAAGTCATAGAATAATTGTTATTCTGTTTACATGAATAAAGCCTTCGATGGTCATACACCAAATGAAAATAGTTTGTAGGATCCCGATCGTAGTGGTACACATATTCATAATATTGAAGTCAAAAGATGCAAAGTTTATGATGATAGTGCAACTTATTTGTGGCACTTCTGTTTAGGTCATATTGGTGTAAAGCGCATGAAGAAACTCCATAGTGATGGACTTTTGGAATCACTTGATTATGAATCACTTGGTGCTTGCAAACCATGCCTCATGGGCAAGATGACTAAAACTCCGTTCTCCGGAACAATGGAGCGAGCAACTGATTTATTGGAAATCATACATACTGATGTATTTGGACCAATTAGTATTAAAGCTCGCGGCGAGTATCGTTATTTTCTGAACTTCACTGATGATTTGAGCATATATAGGTATATCTACTTGATGAAACACAAGTCTGAAACATTTGAAAAGTTCAAAAAAAAATCAGAGTGAAGTAGAGAATCATCGTAACAAGAAAATAAAGTTTCTACAATCTGATCGTGGAGGTGAATATTTGAGTTACGAGTTTGGTCTTCATTTAAAACAATGTGGAATAGATTCACAGCTCACACCACCCGGAACACCACAGCGTAATGGTGTGTCCGAACGTCGTAACCGTACTTTATTAGATATGGTGCGATCTGTGATGTCTCTTACCGATTTACCACTATCGTTTTGGGTTATGCATTAGAGACAGCTGCATTCACGTTTAATAAGGGCCCCATCTAAATCCGTTGAGACGACGCCTTATGAACTGTGGTTTGGCCAGAAACCAAAGTTGTCGTTTCTTAAAGTTTGGGGCTACGATGCTTATGTGAAAAAGCTTCATCCTGATAAGCTCGAACCCAAGTCGGAGAAATGTGTCTTCATAGGATACCCAAAGGAGACTGTTGGGTACATCTTCTATAACAGATCCGAAGGCAAGATATTCGTTGCTAAGAATGGATCCTTTCTAGAGAAGGAGTTTCTCTCGAAAGAAGTGAGTGGGAGGAAAGTGGAACTTGATGAGGTAATTGTACCTTCTCCCGAATTGGAAAGTAGTACATCACAGAAACTAGTTCCTGTGATTCCTACACCAATTAGTGAGGAAGCTAATGATGATGATCATGAAACTTCGGATCAAGTTACTACTGAACTTCGTAGATCAACCAGAGTACGTTCTGCGCCAGAGTGGAACGGCAACCCGGTTCTAGAAGTCATGTTACTAGACGATGATGAACCTACGAACTATGAGGAAGCGATGATGAGCCCAGATTCCGCAAAATGGCTTGAGGCCATGAAATCTGAGATGGGATCCATGTATGAGAACAAAGTGTGGACTTTGGTTGACTTGCCCGATGATCGGCAAGCCATCGAAAATAAATGGATCTTCAAGAGGAAGACCGACGCTGACGGTAATGTTACTGTTTACAAAGCTCGACTTGTTGCGAAAGGTTTTTGACAAGTTCAAGGAGTTGACTATGATGAGATTTTCTCACCCGTAGTGATGCTTAAGTCTGTCCGAATCATGTTAGCAATTGCCGCATTTTATGATTATGAAATCTGGCAAATGGATGTCAAAAACTGCATTCCTGACTGGGTATCTTAAAGAAGAGTTGTATATGATGCAACCAGAAGGTTTTGTCGATCCTAAAGGTGCTAACAAAGTGTGCAAGCTCCAGCGATCCATCTATGGACTGGTGCAAGCATCTTAGAGTTGGAATATACGCTTTGATAAGTTGATCAAAGCATATAGTTTTATATAGACTTGCGGTGAAGCCTGTATTTACAAGAAAGTAAGTGGGAGCACTACAACCTTTCTGATAAGTATATGTGAATGACATATTGTCGATCAGAAATGATGTAGACTTTTCTGGAAAGCATAAAGGAGTGTTTGAAAGGAGTTTTTTCAAAGAAAAATCTCGGTAAAGCTGCTTACATATTGAGCGTCAAGATCTATAGAGATAGATCAAGACGCTTGATAAGTTTTTTCAATGAGTACACACCTTGACAAGATTCTGAAGTAGTTCAAAATGGAACAGTCAAAGAAAGAGTTCTTGCCTGTGTTGCAAGGTATGAAGTTGAGTAAGACTCAAAACCCGACCACGGTACAAGATAGAGAAAGAATGAAAGTCATTCCCTATGCCTCAGCCATAGGCTCTTTAAAGTATGCCATGTTGTGTACCAAACATGTTGTGTACCTTGCCATGAGTTTGGCAAGGAGGTACAAAAGCGATCCAGGAGTAGATCACCGGACATCGGTCTAAATTATCCTTAGTTAATGGATGACTAAGGAAATATTTCTTGGTTATGGAGGTGATAAGGAGTTCATTGTAAAGAGTTACGTCGATGCAAGCTTTGACACCAATCTGGATGACTCTGAGTCTCGATCTGGATACATATTGAAAGTAGGAGCATTTAGCTAGAGTAGCTAAGTGCAGAGCATTGTAGACATATAAATTTGCAAAAGACATACGGATCTGAATGTGGCAGACCCATTGACTAAACCTCTCTGATGTCTACACACGCTTCTACTCTTGTAGACTATGTTGGGCCTCCAAGCGCAGAGGTTTGTAGGACAGCAGCAATTTCCCTCAAGTGGATGACCTAAGGTTTATCGAACTCAGGGAAGTAGAGGTTGAAGATGGTCTCTCTCAAGCAACCCTGCAACTAAGATACAAGAAGTCTCTTGTGTCCCCAACACACCTAATACAACTAGGAGTTGTATAGGTGCACTAGTTCGGCGAAGAGATGGTAAAATATGGATGATAGGAGTGGCAAAGCAAAGTAATATAAATCTGTAATAAAAAGTGCAGCAAGCAAACAAGTGGTAAACGTGAGCACAAATGATATTGCAATGGTGGAAACAAGGCCTAGGGATCATACTTTCACTAGTGGCAACTCCCAACAACATTAACATAATCGAATCACATGATATTTCCCATAAAACATGCAATGGAGACGCACCCGGAGGTCATTCCTTCGTGGTCAAGAGAGGACGAGAATTATGTAGGGCTACAAAAGCACACCTCAAAGTTCGTAGTTCTCAATCTAAGGATTTCCCAATGTCACCGCGGCCATCCAAAGAGAGTCCCACAATCACCACAACATATCTAAAGGATAGTCAAAGACAAGCACCAAGAGATTCTCAATCTTCAATCAACACACAAGAGAGGAAATCACTCATGAAAATATTTTTCTAATCCATGTCCAATAGACCGCTGTCACCTTGGTCTCGGGGATTATACTAGATAAAGACAAGTGAGTACATCAATCCAATGCATAGAGGAAGGGGAAATATCATGGGATCACCCCAGATTAACATAGCCTATGATCACAACGAAGATCACATCATGGGAGAGAGAGATAACCACATAGCTACACGTACGAGCCCTCGGCCCCGGAGAAGACTACTCACACATGGACATGGTGAGGAGGAGGTTGATGATGGTGTTGATGGAGAGGTGCAGCCCCGCGAGGAGGAGACGGCCGGCGGCAGCCACGGAGGCGGCGGCGGCGGCCCTTGGGGGCGCGGCGGCGGCGGCGGCCCTAGGGGGCGGCTGCGGCCCTAGGGGTGGCGGCGGCCCTAGGGGGCAGCGGCTCCTTGGCCCCCCTTCTTCCTTGTGGATGGTGCTGCAATGGTGCTGGTCCTCCCCTCCAAGACGACGGCTTGGGAGGAGGAAAATTCGTGGCCCCTTGGTGACCTAGGTTTCCTCTCTTTATATAGACTCTCGGATTCCCGTCATCAGATTTTGGGCCTCAGTAAAACGGGCTTTACTCGGCCGTCCGGACTCCGATTTGGACGAATTTTATATCCAGAAGCATCGCCTCGAAATTCCCCACAACTTTCACAACTAAACTTTTCCGTATGACGTCGACTTCGGGCCGGAACGTGACCATCTTTAAAAAACGTTCTCAGACAGATTTCAGGAAAGTCAGAGTCCTACTCCAATACGACTCCTTTTGCGCTTTTGTCAATTTCCAAGTAATTCCTACACAATAAAGTGTAAAACAAGAACATTGTGAACTTTTGCAACCATTAGTAGGTTAGTCCAAATACGATCAAAAGTGTATGGAAGTGCATAAATATCATAGCAATATCACACAAAAAAGGCATGGAGCAAGCAGAAATTATAGATACGTTTTGGACGTATCAACATCCCCAAGCTTAATTCCTGCTCGTCCTCGAGTAGGTAAATGATAACAAGTATAATTTCTGTGGTGACATGCTATTAACCATATAAGGACTTTTCACAGTCACATGACAAAAGCTTACTGAGACAATGAATCTGTAGTAATTAAGTTGCCTCATTAGAAAATCACAAAGAACTGAAAGTTTTACAATATGATACTGAAACACTCAATAGATTTGTAGTGAGCATGGTGTGCAAATATGACAAAGTGATATCTCGCTTGCCCCCTTTAGTGAAGCAAAACATAAATGCAGGGGCACCTCCAAGGTTTAAGTGACGACTAGATACAATGATTTCAGAATAAACGATATCATAATCATGCAAAAGACAATGGTACTTTGGGACAATGCACATTACACTCAGAATGACAATCATGCTCTCAATAGTTGGTGCTTTAAAGAAGGTGGAAACTCTCGAACCGTGGCTTTTGTTGGCAAGGTTGAAAACCCATGGTCGGAAACAAAGACAAAACATGTACCAGAGCTCTTGGTTTTAAAAACAGAGGTAATAATTATTATTTTTAGATTATGCATATTTCGTCAATGAATGCTAGCAGATAACTCAATTACTTCTCGAGCTGGACAAGTTTCGAGGAACGGCTCCCGAATGAGGATGATCACATCCTCTTAATCTCCTTTGTTTATCACTGCCAAAGTTTTCTGATTTCTCATGAACAAAGCGTGAAGGAGGGTTTGTTTGTTGTATTTTTTTTAATGAGCCGGGCGCACTCTATGCCAGTTCCTTCTCGTATTAAGGGTTTGCACATTAGACATGCAATCCCAGGGTGAAGCTTGTCCAACTTAAAAAGATCATGAATTAACTACTACTTCCTCATGAGCTAAAACAGAGGCACAAAAGAGAAATGCTTTTTTGATTAATTTCGAGATGGTACATGAAAGTCTTCGTTAGGAATGGCAGGTAAATACCATGTATAGGAAGGTATGGTGGACTCATATGGCATAACTGGTTTAAAGAATTTTGGATGCACAAGCAGTCAGTCCGCTTAGTACAGGTGAAGGTTAGCAAAAGACTGGGAGCGACCAACTAAAAGAGCAATGACGGTCATAATCATGCAGAGCGACAAAGCAACATTGAATCGGGCATGGAAGTTATATCGCTACTCAGAAATTAAAGATCATCAAGGCTTGATAGACTTTCTTTACAGTCTTAAATATGCGTGAGCATATGCCAAGTCAATCAAAATAAATTCTTGGGGGAAGATACCACTAAACCATACCACATCATAGGCAAACAAATCATGTTGGTACTCCAATAACACATTGAGAACCCCCCAGCTATTTGAGACTAACCACAAGAAAACATGAACTACTAGGCACCATTATGCACATAGCGTTTTTATCATAGACATATCAACCAGTGCAACAGAAGCCAACTCTCTTAACAAGATAAGCATGATAACTAAAGAGAGTTCCAGCGACCAACTAAACAAAAGCTCTTTAAAAAGATAAAGCATGAAAACTAAGAGCTGAACATGATAGTAGCTATTGAAAGACAAAGAACACACACAGCAAAGATATACATGAAAATTCTATGTTGTGCTCTAGGTTGAAGTGGAGCATGTTTCTCTCCCACACAAAGAAAGCTGAGTTCCAACTCGTTATGAACAGCAAGCAAAGCTAAAGAAAACTAAAAAGGAAACTAAAAGCAAGACGCTCCAAGTATAGCACATAACACATGAAGTGATAAAAATATAGTGGAACGAAAGACGAACTGATAATTGTTGATGGAGAAGGGGATGCACGGGGGCATCCCCAAGCTTAGACGCTTGAGTCTTCTTGAATATTCCTTGGGGTGCATGGGGGCATCCCCAAGCTTGAGCGTTTGACACTCCTGAATCTTTTTATCATCTTCCCTCGCACACTTGAAAACTCCCTTCATACATAACTCATCATAATCTGATTAGCGAGGTTAGTACCCTTAATGAAATAATTGTTCCTTGCTGGAGATAAGGATATTCTTGAAGGTCTACTATTTCTCAAGATTGCCAAAAGGTTTTTGCAAAGAAAAAGCAAGCTCTAGGTTTGCAAAATGAAGGAAAGGCAAAACAGGACAGAATCTGTGAAAAACAGACCAGCAGGTAGTAAATGATTTTTTCGGGGCACTTCTGCAACTCAAATAGAAAAACTCAGAACAGACGCCCGAAAGACAATTGTATAGAGCACGCTCTCGAAAAAATTCAGACCAAAAAGATGATCTGGTGATTTTATACGAATTTTTCTGTCCAAGGACAGAATCTGTTTCCTGGACAGCACGTCACAACTTTTGAACTTTCTTGCAATCAGAGGCTAAACTTGGCACATAGCTGAAAAGTAAAGATACAATGATGATGCTACTGTAGTAACAACATCAAGACACAACAAAAGCAAAATAATTTTATTCATTGTGGGCTGCCTCCCAAAAGCGCTTTCTTTTATGTCTTTAAGCTAGGCATAAGACTTTAATGATGCTCTCGTAGGAATAAGAGTTGAAGAACAAAAGAGAGCATCAAGAAGCAAATACCAAACACATTTAAGCCTAACATGCTTCCTATGCATAGGAATATTGCAATAGAATAATTCATTGAAGCACAAAGCAATAAGCATAGGAAGACAAAACAAGTGCAGCTTCAAAACCTTCAACATAAAGAGAGGGGACTTGATATTATTGAAATATCTATAAGCATATGTTCCCTCCTCATAATAATTTTCAGTGGGATCATGAATAAACTCAACAATATAAGCATCACATAAAGCATTGTTACCATGATCCACATGCAAAAAGGTACTCTTACTCTCCACATAAGCATCTTTGGGGAGCCCATGGTTAGGACTTTTTAGCATTAACGTTTTCAGTCTCCCCCAAGCTTGAGCTATGCTCTCTCCGTCATGAGACCTAAAGTTATAGATATAGGTCCTGTCTCGATGAATTTCATGAAGAGGATAAAACTCAGTATAAAAGAGAGACACAAGCTCTTGCCAATCAAGTAAGTGCGAGTTATCGAGAAGCTTATACCAATCTAAAGCTTTATCTATAAGTGATATGGCGAACAATTTCCTCATGACAAACTCCCTTGATACACCTGCAAGCTTAAATAATGAACATAATTGTGACAGATATAGCAAGTGTTCACCGGGATGTCTGTCTCCTGCATAATGATTAGCCAAAACATAATCGATAATACCAGCCGGTATTTTATAGGGCACAATTTCAGTAGGAGGAGGAGCAACCACCACAGGTGTGGGGCGTCTTCCCACAAGCAACGAACTAAGAATGCGGTTTTCCATAAACATAACTAGTGAAATAAAAACAAGAAACAAAAAGATTTAATTGCAAGATCTAAAGATATACCTTCAAGCACTCACTTCCCCGGCAACGGCGCGGGAAATAGCTTGATGTCTACACACGCTTCTACTCTTGTAGACTATGTTGGGCCTCCAAGCGCAGAGGTTTGTAGGACAGCAGCAATTTCCCTCAAGTGGATGACCTAAGGTTTATCGAACTCAGGGAAGTAGAGGTTGAAGATGGTCTCTCTCAAGCAACCCTGCAACTAAGATACAAGAAGTCTCTTGTGTCCCCAACACACCTAATATAACTAGGAGTTGTATAGGTGCACTAGTTCGGCGAAGAGATGGTAAAATATGGATGATAGGAGTGGCAAAGCAAAGTAATATAAATCTGTAATAAAAAGTGCAGCAAGCAAACAAGTGGTAAACGTGAGCACAAATGATATTGCAATGGTGGAAACAAGGCCTAGGGATCATACTTTCACTAGTGGCAACTCCCAACAACATTAACATAATCGAATCACATGATATTTCCCATAAAACATGCAATGGAGACGCACCCGGAGGTCATTCCTTCGTGGTCAAGAGAGGACGAGAATTATGTAGGGCTACAAAAGCACACCTCAAAGTTCGTAGTTCTCAATCTAAGGATTTCCCAATGTCACCGCGGCCATCCAAAGAGAGTCCCACAATCACCACAACATATCTAAAGGATAGTCAAAGACAAGCACCAAGAGACTCTCAATCTTCAATCAACACACAAGAGAGGAAATCACTCATGAAAATATTTTTCTAATCCATGTCCAATAGACCGCTGTCACCTTGGTCTCGGGGATTATACTAGATAAAGACAAGTGAGTACATCAATCCAATGCATAGAGGAAGGGGAAATATCATGGGATCACCCCAGATTAACATAGCCTATGATCACAACGAAGATCACATCATGGGAGAGAGAGATAACCACATAGCTACACGTACGAGCCCTCGGCCCCGGAGAAGACTACTCACACATGGACATGGTGAGGAGGAGGTTGATGATGGTGTTGATGGAGAGGTGCAGCCCCGCGAGGAGGAGACGGCCGGCGGCGGCCACGGAGGCGGCGGCGGCGGCCCTTGGGGGCGCGGCGGCGGCGGCGGCGGCCCTAGGGGGCGGCTGCGGCCCTAGGGGTGGCGGCGGCCCTAGGGGGCAGCGGCTCCTTGGCCCCCCTTCTTCCTTGTGGATGGTGCTGCAATGGTGCTGGTCCTCCCCTCCAAGACGATGGCTTGGGAGGAGGAAAATTCGTGGCCCCTTGGTGACCTAGGTTTCCTCTCTTTATATAGACTCTCGGATTCCCGTCATCAGATTTTGGGCCTCAGTAAAACGGGCTTTACTCGGCCGTCCGGACTCCGATTTGGACGAATTTTATATCCAGAAGCATCGCCTCGAAATTCCCCACAACTTTCACAACTAGACTTTTCCGTATGACGTCGACTTCGGGCCGGAACGTGACCATCTTGAAAAAACGTTCTCAGACAGATTTCAGGAAAGTCAGAGTCCTACTCCAATACGACTCCTTTTGCGCTTTTGTCAATTTCCAAGTAATTCCTACACAATAAAGTGTAAAACAAGAACATTGTGAACTTTTGCAACCATTAGTAGGTTAGTCCAAATACGATCAAAAGTGTATGGAAGTGCATAAATATCATAGCAATATCACACAAAAAAGGCATGGAGCAAGCAGAAATTATAGATACGTTTTGGACGTATCACTCTCTCACAAGCAAAACATGATCACACCTTAGTACTCTTTGGGTGTTAATCACATGGAGATGTGAACTAGATTATTGAATCTAGTGCAAGTGGGAGACTGAAGGAAATATGCCCTAGAGGCAATAATAAAGTTATTATTTATTTCATTATATCATGATAAATGTTTATTATTCATGCTAGAATTGTATTAACTGGAAACTTAGTACATGTGTGAAGACAAAACAGAGTGTCCCTAGTATGCCTCTACTAGACTAGCTCGTTGATCAAAGATGGTTATGTTTCCTAACCATAGACATGAGTTGTCATTTGATCAACGGGATGACATCATTAGGAGAATGATGTGATGGACTAGACCCATCCGTTAGCTTAGCACTATGATCGTTTAGTTTTACTGCTATTGCTTTCTTCATGACTTATACATGTTCCTATGACTATGAGATTATGCAACTCCCGAATACCGTAGGAACACCTTGTGTGCTATCAAACGTCACAACGTAACTGGGTGATCATAAAGATGCTCTACAGGTGTCTCCGAAAGTGTTCGTGGTGTTGGCATAGATCAAGAATAGGATTTGTCACTCTGAGTGTCGGAGAGGTATCTCGGGGCCCTCTCGGTAATACACATCATAATAAGCCTTGCAAGCAAATAACTAATGAGTTAGTCACGGGATGATGTATTACGGAACGAGTAAAGAGACTTGCCGGTAACGAGATTGAACTAGGTATTGAGATACCGATGATCGAATCTCGGGCAAGTAACATACCGATGACAAAAGGAACAACGTATGTTGTTATGCGGTTTGACCGATAAAGATCTTCGTATAATATGAAGGAGCCAATATGAGCATCTAGGTTCCGCTATTGGTTATTGACCGGAGATGAGTCTCGGTCATGTCTACATAGTTCTCCAACCCGTAGGGTCCGCACGCTTAACGTTTGATGGTGATCGGTATTATGAGTTTATGAGTTTTGATGTACCGAAGGTAGTTCGGAGTCCCGGATGAGATCACGGACATGACGAGGAGTCTCGGAATGTCTGAGACATAAAGATTGATATATTGGACGACTATATTCGGACACCGGAAGTATTCTGGAAAGTTCTGGAATTTACCGGAGTACCGGAGGGGTAACCGGAACCCCCCGGGGGAAAGTTGGGCCTTATTGGGCCATAGGGGAGAAAGAGGGCAGCAGCCAGGAGGTGGCCCCCCCTCCCAAGGGCAGTCCAAATTGGACTAGGGGAGGGGGGCGCGGCCCCCTCTTTCCTTCCCCTTCTCTCCCTCTCTTTCCTTCCCATCTTGGTGATTCCTACTAGGAATAGGATTGCAATCCTATTCCTAGTAGGATTGCACCCTAGGCGCGCCATAGAGGGGCTGGCCGGCCTCCCCCTTGCTCCTTTCTATACGGGGGCAGGGGGCACCCTAGAACACACAAGTTGATCAGTAGATGTCTCCCAACAGTGTGCGGTGCCCCCCTCCACAGTAGCATACCTCGGTCATATCGTTGCAGCGCTTAGGCGAAGCCCTGCGATGGTAACTTCATCATCTCCGTCACCACGCCGGCGTGCTGACGAAACTCTCCCGTGAAGCTCAACTGGATCAAGAGCTCGTGGGACGTCAGCAAGTTGAACGTGTGCTGAACGCGGAGGTGCCGTACGTTTGGTACTTGATCGGTTGGATCGCGAAGAAGTTCGACTACATCAACCGCGTCATTAGACGCTTCCGCTCCCGGTCTACGAGGGTACGTAGACACACTCTCCCCCTCGTTGCTATGCATCTAATAGATAGATCTTGCGTGATCGTTGGAAAATTTTAAAATACTACGTTCCCCAACAGTCTCTCCTCTAGTGGTGTCATGTGAACGTCGACTACATGACACTTCACCATTATTTGGGCCTTGAGGAAGGCATTGGGAAGTAATAAGTAGATGATGGGTAGCTAGAGTGACAGAAGCTTAAACCCTAGTTTATGCGTTGCTTTGTAAGGGGCTGATTTGGATCCATATGTTTCATGCTATGGTTAGGTTTACCTTAATACTTCTTTTGTAGTTGTGGATGCTTGCATTAGAGTTTAATCATAAGTGGGAGGCTTGTCCAAGTAAGTGCAGCACCCAAGCACCGGTCCACCCACATACCAAATTATCGAAGTACCGAACGCGAATCAGATGATCGTGATGAAAACTAGCTTGACGATAATTTCCATATGTCCTCGGGAGTGCTTTACTTTGCATAAGATTTTGTCCAGGCTTGTCCTTTGCTACAAAAAGGATTAGGCCATCTTGCTGCACCTATTTACTTTTACCGTTTGTTACTTGCTACCAATTATCTTATCACAAAACTATCTGTTACCTATAATTTCAGTGCTTGCAGAAAATACCTTACCGAAAACTGCCTATCATTTCCTTCTGCTCCTCGTTGGGTTCGACACTCTTACTTATCGAAAGGACTACGATAGATCCCCTACACTTGTGGGTCATCAAGACTCTTTTCTGGCGCCGTTTACGGGGAGTGAAGCGCCTTTGGTAAGTGGAATTTGGTAAGGAAAAATTTATATAGTGTGCTGAAATTTATTGTCACTTGTTACTATGGCTCAAAATCCTTTGAGGGGCTTGTTCGGGGTATCTTCACCCCGAGCAGAAGAGCAAAGAGTTGCTCCTCAACCTACCGCACCTATTGAAAATGTTTGCTTTGAGATTCCTTCGGGTATGATAGAGAAACTGCTTGAAAATCCCTATACAGGAGACGGAACACTTCACCCCGACTTACACCTAATCTATATGGATGAAGTTTGTGGATTGTTTAAGCTTGCAGGTATGCCCGAGGATGTTATCAAGAAGAAGGTCTTCCCTTTATCTTTGAAGGGAGATGCATTGACATGGTTTAGGCTATGCGATGATATGGGATCATGGAACTATAATCGTTTGAAGTTGGAATTTCATCAGAAGTTCTACCCTATGCACCAGGTTCATCGTGATCGTAATTATATTTATAATTTCTGGCCTCGCGAAGGAGAAAGCATCGCTCAAGCTTGGGGGAGGCTTAAGTCAATGTTATATTCATGCCCCAACCATGAGCTCTCAAGAAAGATGATCATCCAAAAAATTTATGCTCGGGTTTCTCTCAATAATCGCACCATGCTCGATAATTCTTGTTCTCGCTCTTTTATGATGAAGACTATTGACTTCAAATGGGATTTATTGGAAAGAATTAAACGCAACTCCGAAGATTGGGACCTCGACGAAGGTAAGGAGTCAGGTATGACCCCTAAGTTTGATTGTGTTAAAGCTTTTATGGATACCGATGTTTTCCGTGAGTTTAGCACTAAATATGGACTTGACTCTGAGATAGTAGCCTCTTTCTGTGAATCTTTTGCTACTCATGTGGATCTCCCCAAGGAGAAGTGGTTTAAATACCATCCCCCTATTGAAGTAAAAGTAGTTGAACCTATTAAAGTTGAAGAAAAGACTATCACTTATAATGTTGATCCTATTATACCTACCGCTTATATCGAGAAACCACCTTTCCCTGTTAGGATAAAGGATCATGCTCAAGCGTCAACTGTAGTTCGTAAGAGTAATACTAGAACACCTACACCCTCTGAGCAAATTAAAGTTGAACCTAGTGTTGCCATGGTTAAAGATCTCTTGGTAGAAGATTTAGATGGACATGTTATTTATCTCCAAGAAGAGTCTGCTAGGATAGCCAAACCCAATGCTAGGAATAAACATAAACCTGTCGTAGGCTTGCCTGTTATCTCCGTTAAGATAGGGGATCATTGCTATCATGGTTTATGCGACGTAGGTGCTAGTGCGAGTATTATCCCTCTTGACTTGTATAACTAAATTATGCATAATATTGCATCTGTTGAGTTAGAAGGGATTGATGTTACTATTAAGCTTGCTAATAGAGATACTATTTCACCAGTTGGGATTGTTAGAGATATTGAAGTCTTGTGTGGGAAGGTTAAATACCCTGCTAATTTTCTTGTTCTTAGTTCCCCACAAGATGCTTTCTGTCCCATTATATTTGGTAGACCCTTCTTGAATACCATTAATGCCAAGATAGACTGTGTGAAAGATATTGTCACTGTCGGATTAGGGGACACGTCTCATGATTTTAACTTTGCTAAATTCCATAGACAACCCCTTGAAAAGGCACCACCCAGTAAGGATGAACTTATTGGTCTTGCTTCCATTTCCGTGCCACCTAATGATCCTTTAGAACAATACTTGCTAGACCATGAAAATGATATGCATATGAATGAGAGAAGGGAGATAGATGAAATATTCCTTACACAGGGACCCGTATTGAAAAATAACTTGCTTGTTGAAATCCTAGGGGATCCTTCTCCACCCAAGGGTGATCCCGTGTTTGACCTTAAACCTTTGCCCGATGATCTTAAGTATGTTTATCTTGATGAAAAGAAGATATATCCTGTTATTATTAGTGCTAACCTTTCAGAGCACGAAGAAGAAAGATTATTGAAAACTCTGAAGAAGCACCGAGCTGCTATTGGATATACTCTGGATGATCTTAAGGGCATTAGTCCCACTATATGTCAACACAAGATAAAATTGGAAGAAAAGGCTAAACCAGTTATTGATCATCAGCGACGGTTAAATCCTAAGATGAAAGAAGTGGTAAGGAAGGAAATTCTAAAGCTTCTAGAGGCAGGTATTATATATCCCATTGCTGATAGCCAGTGGGTAAGTCTTCTTCATTGTGTTCCCAAGAAAGGAGGTATGACTGTAATCCCTAATGATAAAGATGAATTGACCCCGCAAAGAATAATTACGGGATATAGGATGGTAATTGATTTCCGTAAGCTAAATAAAACTACTAAGAAAGATCATTACCCCTTGCCATTTATTGATCAAATGCTAGAAAGGTTATACAAACATACTCATTTCTGCTTTCTAGATGGTTATTCTGGTTTCTCTCAAATACCTGTGTCAAAAGGAGATCAAGAAAAGACCACCTTCACTTGTCCT
The DNA here is from genome assembly GCA_902687465.1 of Secale cereale. Lineage (NCBI taxonomy): Eukaryota > Viridiplantae > Streptophyta > Magnoliopsida > Poales > Poaceae > Secale > Secale cereale. The sequence continues at coordinate 562,140,738 of LR738713.1, read as the reverse complement.
TTCAGTACCTTTGCTTATAGACGTATGCCTTTTGGTTTATGTAATGCACCTGCTACCTTTCAAAGATGCATGATGGCTATATTCTCTGACTTCTGTGAAAAGATTGTCGAGGTTTTCATGGATGATTTCTCCGTTTACGGAACTTCTTTTGATGATTGCTTAAGCAACCTTGATCGATTTTTGCAGAGATGCGAAGACACTAATCTTGTCTTGAATTGGGAGAAGTGCCACTTTATGGTTAATGAAGGCATTGTCTTGGGACATAAAATTTCTGAAAGACGTATTGAAGTTGACAAAGCTAAGGTTGATGCTATTGAAAAGATGCCATGCCCTAAGGATATCAAAGGTATACGAAGTTTCCTTGGTCATGCCGGGTTTTATAGGAGGTTCATTAAGGACTTCTCCAAAATTTCCAGGACTCCGACTAAACTTTTACAGAAAGATATTCCTTTTGTCTTTGATGATGATTGTCTAGAAGCATTTGAAATACTTAAGAAAGCATTGATCTCTGCACCTATTGTCCAGCCTCCTGACTGGAATTTACCCTTTGAGATTATGTGCGATGCTAGTGATTATGCTGTAGGAGCTGTTCTAGGGCAAAGAGTTGACAAGAAATTGAATGTTATCCAGTATGTTAGTAAAACTCTAGATAGTGCCCAAAGGAATTATGCTACCACCGAGAAAGAATTTTTAGTAGTTGTGTTTGCTTGTGATAAGTTTAGACCCTATATCGTTGATTCTAAAGTAACTATTCACACTGATCATGCTGCTATCAAATACCGTATGGAAAAGAAAGATGCTAAGCCTAGACTTATTAGATGGGTCCTCTTGCTGCAAGAATTTGACTTGCATATTATTGATAGAAAGGGAGCTGAGAACCCCGTAGTAGATAACTTGTCTAGGTTAGAGAATATACTTGATGACCCACAACCTATTGATGATAGCTTTCCTGATGAACAACTAGCTGTCATAAGTACTTCTCGTACTGCCCCCTGGTATGCTGATTATGCTAATTATATTGTTGCTAAGTTCATACCACCTAGCTTTACATACCAGCAAAAGAAAAAGTTCTTCTATGATTTGAGACATTACTTTTGGGATGACCCACATCTTTATAAAGAAGGAGTAGATGGTAGTATTATACGTTGTGTACCTGAGCATGAACAGGAACAGATCTTACGCAAGTGCCACTCCGAAGCTTATGGAGGACACCATGCGGGAGACAGAACTGCACACAAGGTATTGCAATCCGGTTTTTATTCGCCTACTCTCTTCAAGGATGCCCGTAAGTTTTCTTATCTTGTGATGAATGTCAAAGAATTGGTAATATTAGTAGACGTCAAGAAATGCCTATGAATTATTCACTTGTTATTGAACCCTTTGATGTTTGGGGCTTTGATTATATGGGACATTTTCCTTCCTCTAATGGGTACACACATATCCTAGTTGCTGTTGATTACGTTACTAAGTGGGTAGAAGCTATTCCAACTAGTAGTGCTGATCATAACACCTCTATTAAGATGCTTAAAGAAGTTATATTTCCGAGGTTTGGAGTCCCTAGATACCTAAAGACTGATGGTGGTTCACACTTTATTCATGGTGCTTTCCGTAAGATGCTTGCTAAGTATGATGTCAACCATAGAATTGCATCACCTTATAACCCACAGACTAGTGGTCAAGTTGAATTAAGTAATAGGGAGTTGAAATCAATCTTGCAAAAGACAGTTAATAGGTCTAGAAAAAATTGGTCCAAGAAACTAGATGATGCATTATGGGCCTATAGAACTGCATACAAAAATCCTATGGGTATGTCTCCATATAAGATGGTATATGGAAAAGCTTGTCACTTACCTCTTGAGCTAGAACATAAGGCATATTGGGCTATCAAAGAGCTCAATTATTATTTCAAACTTGCCGGTGAAAAGAGGCTATTTGATATTAGTTGTCTCGGTGAATGGAGAACCCAGGCCTACGAGAATGCCAAGTTATTCAAAGAAAAAGTTAAAAGATGGCATGACAAAAGGATACAAAAGTGTGAGTTTAACGTAGGTGATTATGTTTTGCTATACAACTCTCGTTTAAGATTTTTTTGCAGGAAAACTTCTCTCCAAGTGGGAAGGACCTTACGTTATCGAGGAGGTCTATCATTCCGGTGCCATAAAAATCAATAACTTCGAAGGCACACATCCGTAGGTGGTTAATGGTCAAAGGATCAAACATTACATCTCAGGTAATCCTATAAATGTTCAAACTAATATTATTGAAACCATAACCCCGGAGGAATACATAAGGGACACTTTCCAGAACGATTCAGCCTCCGAAAAGGAAGAGGTACGTGATACAGTAAGTACACCGACTCCAAAACAGTTCTAAAGGCAATTTTTCTCCGTTTTGGAATATTTAGAAAAATAGAAAAATAAACCGCAGTCCGAAGGAGACACGGGGCCTCCTCGAGGGTAGGGGGCGCGCCCCCTTCCCAGGGCGCACCCCCTGCCTCGAGGGCACCCCGTGTGTCCCCTGGACTCTGTTTTCTTGTGGGTTACTCCTTTTGTTCGGGAAAAATTCATTATACAGAATTCCTCTATTTTCGTTTCGAGCTGCTGTTTTTGACAGATCTAGATCAACATGGCGTCCTCCAACTCCCCCAAGGACAACCTCTTCGAGAAGGTCATCAACCCCTACCATGCGGAGGTGCTGCACCACCCCAAAACCATGGAGTTGCATGAGGGGGTGCTGCACATCCGTGATGTGGAGGGGTCGAGAAGGACCAGAAGCGTGGAGACAAGACTCGAAGAAATGGAGCAACAGGTTTTCAAGTGCCAAGGTATGGTGGAACAAGGTCTCGACGCCAATCACATGATGATATCCGAGCTTGCCAATGATGGCTTCTCGCCCCTCGTTGGTTACCCCAAGTGGAAGGTTGAGATGTAGCGTAGCGGCAAATTTCCCTTGGCAAAGATACCAAGGATCGAATCCCGTGAGACTCCGAGGGTCGAAAAGTAGGTGTCAACGGCGCCAGAAACTTAGCGGTTGACGGGACCTGCACACAGATACAGATAACTTTACTGCCAACGAGTACAGAGAGGTTGTCAATCCCTCCGGCCTTGTTGTTTACAAAGGATCAAACACAAGAGATAATAATGAAAGCTATGACTGCAACTAGGAAATAAAAACAGGAAGTAAATAGAAGGTGTGATCAGCGGTGGTAATATGGACCGGGGTCCCATGATGTTCACTAGTGATGTCTCTCTCCCAAAAGACGATAAAACAGCAAAGCGAGGTAAACAAATTACAGCTGGGCAATTGACAGGATTATGTGCGCAAACCAATGCTAACTATGCTGCAAAGAAAGGTAGAGGCTCAAAAGCATGGGCGGTACGCCAAGGCAAGTAGACCGAAATCCATCTGCATCTACTACTAATCATCCACCTTGAGATATCTATCCAGAACATCTCGCTGGTATTAAGTTGCGAATCCCACCCAAAGTGTAAACTCAAAGCAACAGACAACTGCATTAAAAGAACTTTGCGTAAAGTAAACAATCCTTGCACCCGCAAGTACAAGCACCATTGTTTTCTCCCTTGTGACAACAGCACATCCCCTAGACTCATGTTTCTGTCACTCAAGCTAGTCATCAGGGGGCATGAACCCACAATCAAGCATAACGCTCCCTCTTGGAGTTACTACCTACTACTTGGCCAAAGCAATAAACAGCAACGGAGAACATGCAAGAATTACTCAAGAACAAAGATATAAAAGAGGTGAATCAAATATATTACTCAAACACAATCTGAACATAGTCTCATAATCCATCAGATCCCAGCAAACTCAGCAAAGCAACAGCAGAAAGATTACATATGTGCCTCGATCATGTAGGGCAGCTCACGAGGTCTAAACCATGAAGAGCAAAGAGGGGAGGAGAACATCACATAGCTACTGATCATGGACCCATGGTCCAAGGTGGACTACTCACGACTCATCCGGGAAGCGTCCATGGTGGTGGAGAAGCTCCCGGTGGTGGTTCTCCCCTCCGGCAGGGTGCCGGGAAGAGTTCTCCTGATGCTCCCGATCTTGGAAGCGCTGCGGCGGCAGAACAGAGGCGAGATCGCGAAAAAGGGTTCTGTCCTCGAGGGTTTCGGGACGAGAGGGATATATATGCGAAGGGGGCAGCCAGAGGCGGAGCAGGGGCCCCAGGCGCCCCCCTGGCGCGACCAAGGGTGGGGCCGTGCCAGGTGGCCGCCTGGGCCTCCCCTGGCTCCCCTCTGGACCATCTTTGGTTCTTCGCGAAGCTTCCTGTACGCTGATTTTTCCTGTATTTTTCCTGGAATTTTTGGAGCACTTTTAATATGGGGGAAACCTGAAATAGAAAAACAGCAGAAAACAGGAACTGGCACTGTGGTGCACTGAGTTAATAGGTTAGTCCAAATATGATCAAAAGTGTATGGAAGTGCATCAATATCATAGCAATATCACACAAAAGAAGCATGGAGCAAGCAGAAATTATAGATACGTTTTGGACGTATCAACATCCCCAAGCTTAATTCCTGCTCGTCCTCGAGTAGGTAAATGATAACAAGCATAATTTCTGTGGTGACATGCTACCAACCATATAAGAACTTTTTAAGTAAAGCAATCAAGGCATGTAATTCAATTCAAGTCATAACAAGCAAGAGTCTATATTAGCATTGTAACAAGCAACATAAGAACATAAAGGTGCAAGAGCTCTCGCTGTCCGTGACTCGAATGTCTCCAAATGGTGTTTGCGTGCAAGAAAGGGGATAGGGATATACGAGAGAGTAAAACATAGTTTTTGTATTGTTGAGAACTTAATCTACTAAAGTTTTACACTTGGTCTTCTTTGGAATCTTATCTTGACTCATCCCCAGACCACTAGCCAGGTACAAGTCAAAATGATCCACTCCCTTTCGATATTTTGAGCACTCATGCAATGGATGAGCGTAAGCAAGAAAGTTGACACTTAGGATGGCAAAGAGAGAAAAATGATGAAGGGGGAAGACAAAAAAAGGTGTGAAAGGCTCACATCAGTGAGGACAATCATAGGCGAGAGAAAGCCAAATGATAGATATGATGTGAGGAGTAGGGATTGCAATGCAACGGATGCACATATGAGCTAAGGTAAGCTCTCCAATGGAACTAGTGGGGGTGCATCCAACTTGCTCGCTCAAGAAGACCTAGAGCTCTTTTGAGGAGGCTCATCATTGGAATATACAAGCCAAGTTCTATAGTGTGAAGGTCCCCACATAGCTATATGCATGAATGATAATCTCTATGGAGTACAAGGTATAAGATGAAGTACGAGTGTGGATCTCTCAAAAGGAATAGTAGTGTGCCCCTTCTCTCTTTTTATTTCTTTTTCTCTTTTTTATTTTTTTATTTTTTTGTGGCCTCAATGGCTCTTTCTATTTAACTATCATTTGTCCTCTTTGGGATCTTTTGATTTTTGTCCTCTTTGGGATCTTTTCCTCACTTTAGGGGCAACACTCTATAAATTACAAGAAGTATAGAAGATCTTTCACACTTTACAAGAGTACTCAACATAAAGAAGATGAAACTATCATGATGTATGCAAATGTATGCCTCTGCCAGTGTAGCAGGATATGCAATGATACTAGCGCGTCATGTAGCAATGATTAGGGTAAGGCCCAACTAGCATGCGGCTCATCGATCAAGCAAAAGCATGTATGACATGAAGATCAAGTCATGAGAAGATGGATGCTGCATGGCAATGTATCTCGGAAAGGCTATGGAAATGCCTTGATAGGTAGGTATGGTGGCTGTTTTGAGGAAGGATATAATGAGGCTTATGGTGACAGAGCGTATCGTGCCAAGGATTTGGATGCACCGGCGAAGTATGCGCCAACTCTCGAGGTGAGAAAGGGCAATGCACGGTACCGAAGAGGCTAGAAAAATATGGCTAGGTGGAAGTGTCAACTTTCGAATACTCACATTAGTCCGAAGAACTCATGCACTTATTATCGGTAACTCTGAATCTAATTAGGAGGTTCACAAAGAGACAAGTACCCCGAGGAGGAGTGTATGGGGGTTTGGTTATCCTTGCGCATCCTCGACTCATGGTACGTGAGTGTACTCTAATATTCGATCCCTCCAAAGATTAGTGATCCATCTAGTAGCTAAAGTTCTCAACTATTTTGTAGGTTTTCGAAAATAAACACGGATTGCCCAAAATACGACATCTATCACTAATAGGCTAAAGCTCTTGACACCAAAAGTTCAGACATTACTCATGGCAATACCTCAAAACTATTGCAAGTTACTACTAAAATTAAATAGCAACCTCAATTACCTACTTTAAGTTAAGACACACAACTCAGTGCAACAGGCACACTCTCTTAACAAGATAAACATGAAAAATCAAGAGAGTTCAGCAACCAACTAAACAAAAGCTCTTTAAAAAGAAAAGCATTAAAACTAAGAGCTAAACATGACAGCAGCTATGGAAAGACAAAGATAAGCACACAACAAAGATAAGCATGAAAATCTTATGTAGTGTTCTAGGTTGAAGTGGAGCGTGTTTCTCTCCCACACAAAGAAAGCTGGGTTCTAACTTGTTATGAACAGCAAGCAAAGCTAAAGAAAACTAAAAAAAGGAAACTAAGAGCAAGACGCTCCAAGCATAGCACATAACGCATGAAGTGATAAGAATATAGTGGAACGAAAGACGAGGTGATAATTGTTGATGGAGAAGGGGATGCATGGGGGCATCCCCAAGCTTAGATGCTTGAGTCTTCTTGAATATTTCTTGGGGGTGCACGGGGGCATCCCCAAGCTTGAGCGTTTGACCCTCCTGAATCTTCTTTTATCATCTTCCCTCGCACACTTGAAAACTCCCTTCATACATAACTCATCATAATCTGATTAGCGAGGTTAGTACCCACAATAAAATAATTTTCCCTACTGGAAATAAAGATAATCTTGAAGTGCTACTGTTTCTCAAGATTGCCAAAAGGTTTTTGCAAAGAAAAAGCAAGCTCAAGGTTTGCAAAACGAAGAAAAGGCAAAACAGGACAGAATCTGTGAAAAACATACCATCAGGTAGTAAATAATTTTTTCGGGGCACTTCTGCAACTCAAATCAAAAAACCCAGGACAGACGCTCGAAAGCCAATTGTATAGAGCATGTTGTCAAAATAATTCAGATCAAAAAGATGATCTGGTGATTTTATTCGAATTTTTCTGTCCAAGGACAGAATCTGTTTTCTGGACAGCACGTCACAACTTTTGAACTTTCTTGCAATCGGAGGCTAAACTTGGCACAAAGCTAAAAAGAAAAGATACAACGATGATGCTACTGTAGTAACAACCATCAAGACACAACAAAAGCAAAATAAAACCTAATTCGTTGTGGGCTGCCTCCCAAAAGCGCTTTCTTTTATGCCTTTAAGCTAGGCATGATGCAAAAAGAGAAGATCAAGTTTTATCAAGAGTAAGAGAATAGCTAGCCCGTGTAACGGACTCAAAAGGCAACTTAATCTTCTTTCTAGGGAAGTGTTTCATCCCTTTCTTGAGAGGGAATTGGAATTTTATATTGCCCTCTTTCATGTCAATGATAGCACCAACGGTGCGAAGAAAAGAACGTCCCAAAATAATTGGACATGAAGGTTCACATTCAATATCCATAATAGTAAAATCAACGGGAACATAATTGTCATTGACAATGATAAGAACATCGTCGATCTTCCCCAAAGGTTTCTTTACGGAAGAATCAATAAGACGAACACCAAAAGAACAAGGATCAAAAGGTTTCAATTCAAACATATCATACATTCTTTTGGGCATAACGGAGGTACTAGCTCCAACATCACATAAAGCATAGCAAGAGAAGTTATTCAACTTAATTTTAATCATAGGATCCCAACTATCTTCTAGCTTTCTAGGTATGGAGGCTTCTACCCTAAGCTTCTCCTCCCTAGCTTTGATGAGAGCATTAGTGATATGCTCCGTGAAGGCAAGATTAAGTGTGCTAGTGTGGGGATCTCTAGACATCTTGTGAAGAAAACCAATAACTTCAGAAAGGGTGCAATTATCAAAATCAAGGTCACTACTATCAAGTAAAGTGGTAGTGGTGTCCTTTAGGCTCACTTGTTTGGTAGCTTCTATGGTCATAGGAGTTTCTTCTTCTACGGTTGAGGTCATAGCATCACCATTAATAGGTCCAATGGGACTAGGAGTGCATTGGGTGCTAAGAGTTTGGATATCCTCAACAACTTGAATAGTAGCAACAGCGTGGTGGGTAGGAAGGCTCTTAATTCTATCTTCTTTCTCCTTTTCTCTAGCCCATCTCTTTTTAAGTTTAGCCATCATCCTAATGTTTTCATTAATTTGCACATGAATAGCATTCATATGAGTGGTCTTCCTCACCTCAAGAGGAGAAGTTCTAATTTTAAGCAACTCTACCTCATGGGCTAAATTGTCTACCTTCGAAGAGAGATTATCTAGTTTGTCTAGTTTTTCTTCTACACTCTTATTGAAGGCCTTTTGGGTAGTGATGAAGTCTTTAAGCATAATCTCTAGTTCAGAAGTGGAGTTCTTGGTGCTAGGATAAGCATTGTTGTTCCCATTGGAATTAGAGAGGAACGGTCTAGGGTTGCTACCAAAATTACTCCTATAAGCATTGTTATTGAAATTGTTTCTAGAGATAAAGTTCACATCTACTTGATCTTGAGCAATCAAAGAATTTAAAGGAACATCATGAGGATCAATAGAAGATTGCTTGGAAAGTAGAGACATGATCAAGTCAACCTTTTCATTTAGGGAGGAAATCACCTTGACAGAGTTTACCTTCCTACCTGTTGGAACGCGTTCGGTGTGCCATTGGGAATAATTGGTCTTCATCTCATCGAGAAGCTTCGTGGCAGCACCAAGTGTAGTTGACATAAAGGTTCCTCCCGCGGCCGAATCTAACAAGTTCCGCGAGGTAAAGTTCAAGCCTGCATAAAAAGTTTGGATAACCATCCAAGTAGTCAAACCATGAGTAGGGCAGTTCTTGACAAGAGATTTCATGCATTCCCAAGCTTGGGCAACTTGTTCATTATCCAATTGTTTAAAATTCATTATGTTACTCCTTAATTGGATAATTTTAGCAGGGGGATAGTACTTCCCAATAAAGGCATCCCTGCACTTGTCCCAAGAATCTATACTATTCCTAGGCAAGGATTGAAACCAGATTTTAGCTCCTCCTCTCAAGGAGAAAGGAAAAAGCTTAAGCTTAACAATATCACCATCTACTTCTTTGTACTTTTGCATATCACAAAGCTCAACAAAATTATTTAAGTGCAAAGCAGCATCATCTCCAGCACCGGAGAATTGATCTTTCATAACTAGGTTCAGCAAAGCAGGTTTAATCTCATAAGAAGGTGCTGAAGTGGCAGGTGTAGCAATAGGCGTGCATATAAAGTCATTGTTGTTATGACTAGTGAAGTCACACAACTTGGTGTTCTCGGTGGAACCCATAGCAGTAGCAAGCAAGATAACTATTTTTGTGATTTTTGGTAAGGGACACTAAATCAAAAACTGAAAGGTAAACTAACAAGACTAAAAAGCAAAGATAAAAGATAGCGTGCAACTCCCCTATCTTGAAGAGTGGAGTCCCCGGCAACGGCGCCAGAAACTTGCTTGATGGCTTCTCGCCCCTCGTAGGTTACCCCAAGTGGAAGGTTGAGATGTAGCGTAGCGGCAAATTTCCCTTGGCAAAGATACCAAGGATCGAATCCCGTGAGACTCTGAGGGTCGACAAGTAGGTGTCAACGCGCCAGAAACTTAGCGGTTGACGGGACCTGCACACAGATACAGATAACTTTGCTCCCACCGAGTACAGAGAGGTTGTCAATCCCTCCGGCCTTATTGTTTACAAAGGATCAAACACAAGAGATAATAATGATAGCTATGACTGCAACTAGGAAATAAAAACAGGAAGTAAATAGAAGGTGTGATCAGCGGTGGTAATATGGACCGGGGTCCCATGATGTTCACTAGTGATGTCTCTCTCCCAAAAGACGATAAAACAGCAAAGCGAGGTAAACAAATTACAGCTGGGCAATTGACAGGATTATGTGCGCAAACCAATGCTAACTATGCTGCAAAGAAAGGTAGAGGCTCAAAAGCATGGGTGGTACGCCAAGGCAAGTAGACCGAAATCCATTTGCATCTACTACTAATCATCCACCTTGAGATATCTATCCAGAACATCTCGCTGGTATTAAGTTGCGAATCCCACCCAAAGTGTAAACTCAAAGCAACAGACAACTGCATTAAAAGAACTTTGCGTAAAGTAAACAATTCTTGCACCCGCAAGTACAAGCACCGTTGTTTTCTCCCTTGTGGCAACAGCACATCCCCTAGACTCATGTTTCTGTCACTCAAGCTAGTCATCAGGGGGCATGAACCCACAATCAAGCATAACGCTCCCTCTTGGAGTTACTACCTACTACTTGGCCAAAGCAATAAACAGCAACGGAGAACATGCAAGAATTACTCAAGAACAAAGATATAAAAGAGGTGAATCAAATATATTACTCAAACACAATCTGAACATAGTCTCATAATCCATCAGATCCCAGCAAACTCAGCAAAGCAACAGCAGAAAGATTACATATGTGCCTCGATCATGTAGGGCAGCTCACGAGGTCTAAACCATGAAGAGCAAAGAGGGGAGGAGAACATCACATAGCTACTAATCATGGACCCATGGTCCAAGGTGGACTACTCACGACTCATCCGGGAAGCGTCCATGGTGGTGGAGAAGCTCCCGGTGGTGGTTCTCCCCTCCGGCAGGGTGCCGGGAAGAGTTCTCATGATGCTCCCGATCTTGGAAGCGCTGCGGCGGCGGAACAGAGGCGAGATCGCGAAAAAGGATTCTGTCCTCGAGGGTTTCGGGACGAGAGGGATATATATGCGAAGGGGGGCAGCCAGAGGCGGAGCAAGGGCCCCAGGCGCCCCCCTGGCGCGGCCAGGGGTGGGGCCGCGCCAGGTGGCCGCCTGGGCCTCCCCTGGCTCCCCTCTGGCCCATCTTTGGTTCTTCGCGAAGCTTCCTGTACGCTGATTTTTCCTGTATTTTTCCTAGAATTTTTGGAGCACTTTTAATATGGGGGAAACCTGAAATAGAAAAACAGTAGAAAACAGGAACTGGCACTGTGGTGCACTGAGTTAATAGGTTAGTCCAAATATGATCAAAAGTGTATGGAAGTGCATCAATATCATAGCAATATCACACAAAAGAAGCATGGAGCAAGCAGAAATTATAGATACGTTTTGGACGTATCAGTTAACAACCTCAAGATGGACTCAAGGATCTTCGGAGAAGCCATCTCCAGTCTTCAAGAGAAGATCGATCACCTCCAAGCCCAGATCTATGACCTGCAAAACCAAAACTGTGAGTATGAATATAGATTCAAGAACATGAGTTTGGCTCCAGATTTGAGTATCCCGGAGACTCGATCATCCTTCTATGATGGTGAGCCCATGCCTTGGAAGAACAACATGCCTACATCAGCAACAACTCCATCATCACCAACCCCGAAGAAGGAGACATAATCATATGGGTATGGGCACTCCCCTTGGCAACTGCCAAGCTTGGGGGAGTGACCCCGGTATCGTATCACCATCACTCCTATCCTTACTGTTTTACTTAGTTCGATCCTTTTGGTAGTATCTTGATCTATTAGAATAAAGTTAGCATGATCCAGTTGTGAGCTTTATTCTTGTCTTATAAGTGTCAAGGTGATATCCACCTTTCCTTTTTCATTTTATCCTTTGGCAAGCACATTGTGTTGGAAAGATCCTAATATATATACCCACTTGGATGTAAGTTTCCATGATCTATTACTGTTGACATTACCCTTGAGGTAAAAGGTTGGTTGGCAACACCATAAGACCCTATCTTTCTCTGTGTCCGATTAAGACTCCATAAACATAAGTATTGCGTGAGTGTGAGCAATTATGAAAGACTATATGATAGTTGAGTATGTAGGTTTGCTGAAAAGCTCTTATATTGATTCTTTCCGATATTACGATAAATTGCAATTGCTTCAATGACCGAGATCAAAGTTTGTTAGTTTCCAATGGAGTTTATGATGCATACTGGATATTGTGGATGAATTGTTACTTTAGCATAATGATCATATGACCATATTTATAAAAGTTGTTGTTATGAGAATGATCATGATGCCCTCATGTCCGTATTCTGTTTTTATCGACACCTCTATCTCTAAACATGTGGACATATTTCTCGATATCGGCTTTCGCTTGAGGACAAGCGAGGTCTAAGCTTGGGGGAGTTGATACGTCCATTTTGCATCATGCTTACAAGTTGATATTTATTGCATTATGGGCTGTTCATACATGTTTTGTCACAATACTTATTCCTTTTCTCTCTTATTTTGCAAGGTTTACATGAAGAAGGGGGAATGCCGGCAGCTGGAATTCTGGGCTGGAAAAGGAGCAAACTTTGGAAACCTATTCTGCACAACTCCAAAAGCCCCGAAACTCCACAGAACATTTTTTCGAAAACTATAAAAAATATCTGGCGGAAGAAATCCACGAGAGGGGCCACTGGCTGGCCTCGAGGGTGGGGGCGCACCCCCCTTCCCAGGGCGCGCCCCCCTGCCTCGAGGGCCAGCCGGTGGGCCCCCGATGCCCATCTTCTCCTATATGAAGTGTTTTGACCTGGAAAAAATCAGGAGAAGGCTTTCGGGACCAGACGTCGCCGTCCCGAGGCGGAACCGAGGCGGAAACCAATCTAGGGCTCCAGCAGAGCTGTTCTGCCGGGGATACTTCCCTCCGGGAGTGGGAAATCATCACCGCCGTCATCACCAACAACTCTCCCATCTTGGGGAGAGCTATCTTCATCAACATCTTCACCAGCACCATCTCCTCTCAAACCCTAGTTCATCTCTTGTGTCCAATCTTCGTATCCAAACCTCAGATTGGTACCTGTGGGTTGCTAGTAGTGTTGATTACTCCTTGTAGTTGATGCTAGTTGGTTTATTTGGTGGAAGATCATGTGTTCAGATCCATTATGCATATTAATACCCCTCTGATCATGAACAATATTATGTCTTGTGAGTAGTCACTTTTGTTCCTGAGGACATGGGAGAAGTCTTGCTATTAGTAGTCATGTGAGTTTGGCCTTCGTTCGATATTTTGATGAGATGTATGTTGTCTCTCCTCTAGTGGTGTCATGTGAACGTCGACTACATGACACTTCACCATTATTTGGTCCTAGAGGAAGGCATTGGGAAGTAATAAGTAGATGATGGGTTGCTAGAGTGACAGAAGCTTAAACCCTAATTTATGCGTTGCTTCGTAAGGGGCTGATTTGGATCCATATGTTTCAGGCTATGGTTAGGTTTACCTTAATACTTATTTTGTAGTTGCGGATGCTTGCATTAGAGGTTAATCATAAATGGGAGGCTTGTCCAAGTAAGGGAAGCACCCAATCACCGGTGCACCCACATACCAAATTATCAAAGTACCGAACGCGAATCAGATGATCGTGATGAAAACTAGCTTGACGATAATTCCCATATGTCCTCGGGAGTGCTTTACTTTGCATAAGAGTTTGTCCAGGCTTGTCCTTTGCTACAAAAATGATTGGGCATCTTGCTGCACCTATTTAATTTTACCGTTTGTTACTTGCTACCAATTATCTTATCACAAAACTATCTGTTACCTATAATTTCACTGCTTGCAGAAAATACCTTACCGAAAACTGCCTATCATTTCAGTGCTCCTCGTTGGGTTCGACACTCTGACTTATCAAAAGGACTACGATAGATCCCCTACACTTGTGGGTCATCAACGATGCACGTGGGAAATGGTTCCAAAGTCGATGTGATCGCCGTCGGCACGCTACCTCTACATCTACCTTCGGGATTAGTTTTAGACCTAAATAATTGTTATTTGGTGCCAGCGTTGAGCATGAACATTATATCTGGATCTTGTTTGTTGCTAGACGGTTATTCATTTAAATCAAAGAATAATGATTGTTCTATTTTTATGAATAATATCTTTTATGGTCATGCACCCTTGAAGAGTGGTCTATTCTTGTTGGAACTCGATTGTAGTGATACACATATTCATAATATTGAAGCCAAAAAATGCAAGGTTAATAATGATAGTGCAACTTATTTGTGGCACTGCCGTTTAGGTCATATTGGTGTAAAGCGCATGAAGAAACTCCATAATGATGGACTTTTGGAATCACTTGATTATGAATCACTTGGTGCTTGCGAACCATGCCTCATGGGCAAGATGACTAAAACTCCGTTCTCCGGAACAATGGAGCGAGCAACAGATTTGTTAGAAATCATACATACTGATGTATGTGGACCAATGAGTGATGAAGCTCGCGGTGGGTATCGTTATTTTCTGACCTTCACTGATGATTTGGGCAGATATGGGTATATCTACTTGATGAAGCACAAGTCTGAAACATTTGAAAAGTTCAAAGAATTTGAGAGTGAAGTAGAGAATCATCGTAACAAGAAAATAAAGTTTCTACGATCTGATCGTGGAGGTGAATATTTGAGTTACAAGTTTGGTCTTCATTTGAAACAATGTGGAATAGTTTCACAACTCACGCCACCCGGAACACCACAGCGTAATGGTGTGTCCGAACGTCGTAAACGTACTTTATTGGATATGGTGCGGTCTATGATGTCTCTTACTGATTTACCACTATCGTTTTGGGGTTATGCTTTAGAGACAGCTGCATTCACGTTAAATAGGCCACCATCTAAATCCGTTGAGGCGATGCCTTATGAACTGTAGTTTGGCAAGAAACCAAAGTTGTCGTTTCTTAAATTTTGGGGCTGCGATGCTTATATGAAAAAGCTTCAACCTGATAAGCTCGAACCCAAGTCGGAGAAATGTGTCTTCATAGGATACACAAAAGAGAGTGTTGGGTACACCTTCTATCACAGATCCGAAGGCAAGATATTCGTTGCTAAGAATGGATCCTTTCTAGAAAAAGAGTTTCTCTCGAAAGAAGTGAGTGGGAGGAAAGTAGAACTTGATGAGGTAATTGTACCTTCTCCCGAATTGGAAAGTAGTACATCACAGAAAATAGTTCCAGTGATTCCTACACCAATTAGTGAGGAAGCAAATGATGATGACCATCAAACTTCAGATCAAGTTTCTGCTGAACTTCGTAGATCAACCAGAGTTCGTTCCGCACCAGAGTGGTACGGCAACCCAGTTCTGGAAGTCATGTTACTGGACCATGATGAACCTACGAACTACGAGGAAGCGATGATGAGCCCAGATTCCACGAAATGGCCTGAGGCCATGAAATCTGAGATGGGATCCATGTATGAGAACAAAGTGTGGACATTGGTTGCCTTGCCCGATGATCGGCAAGCCATCGAAAATAAATGGATCTTTAAGAGGAAGACCGACGCAGACGGTAATATTACTGTTTACAAAGCTCGACTTGTTGCAAAAGGGTTTCGACAAGTTCAAGGAGTTGACTACGATGAGACTTTCTCACCCGTAGCGATGCTTAAGTCTATCCGAATCATGTTAGCAATTGCCGCATTTTATGATTATGAAATCTGGCAAATGGATGTAAAAACTGCATTCCTGAATGGATATCTCAAAGAAGAGTTGTATATGATGCAGCCAGAAGGTTTTGTCAATCCTAAAGGTGCTAACAAAGTGTGCCAGCTCCAGCGATCCATCTATGGACTGGTGCAAGCATCTCGGAGTTGGAATATATGCTTTCATGAGGTGATCAAAGCATATGGTTTTATACAGACTTTTGGAGAAGCCTGTATTTACAAGAAATTGAGTGGGAGCTCTGTAGCATTTGTGATATTATATGTGGATGACATATTGTTGATTGGAAATGATATAGAATTTCTGGATAGCATAAAAGGATACTTGAATAAGAGTTTTTCAATGAAAGACCTCGGTGAAGCTCCTTACATATTAGGCATCAAGATCTATAGAGATAGATCAAGACGCTTAATTGGACTTTCACAAAGCACATACCTTGATAAAGTTTTGAAGAAGTTCAAAATGGATCAGTCAAAGAAAGGGTTCTTGCCTGTGTTACAAGGTGTGAAGTTGAGTAAGACTCAATGCCCGAGCACTGCAGAAGATAGAGAGAAATTTAAAGTCATTCCCTATGCCTCAGCCATAGGATCTATCATGTATGCAATGCTGTGTACCAGACCTGATGTGTGCCTTGCTATAAGTCTAGCAGGGAGGTACCAAAGTAATCCAGGAGTGGATCACTGGACAGCGGTCAAGAACATCCTAAAGTATCTGAAAAGGAAAAAGGATATGTTTCTCGTGTATGGAGGTGACAAAGACCTCGTTGTAAACAGTTACGTCGATTCAAGCTTTGACACTGATCCGGATGAATCTAAGTCACAAACCGGATATGTATTTTTATTAAACGGTGGAGCTGTCAGTTGGTGCAGTTCCAAGCAGAGCGTCGTGGCGGGATCTACGTGTGAAGCGGAATACATAGCTGCTTCGGAAGCAGCAAATGAAGGAGTCTGGATGAAGGAGTTCATATCCGATCTAGGTGTAATACCTAGTGCATCGGGTCCAATGAAAATCTTTTGTGACAACACTGGAGTAGTAGCCTTGGCGAAGGAATCCAGGTTTCACAAGAGAACAAAGCACATCAAAAGACGCTTCAATTCCATCCACGATCTAGTCAAGGAGGGAGACATAGAGATTTGCAAGATACATACGGATCTGAATGTTGCAGACCCGTTGACTAAGCCTCTTCCACGAGCAAAACACGATCATCACCAAGACTCCATCGGTGTTAGGGTCATTACTTTGTAATCTAGATTATTGACTCTAGTTCAAGTGGGAGACTGAAGGAAATATGCCCTAGAGGCAATAATAAAGATGTTATTTGTATTTCCTTATATCATGATAAATGTCTTTTATTCATGCTAGAATTGTATTAACCGGAAACTTAGTACATGTGTGAATACATAGACAAAACAGTATGTCCCTAGTATGCCTCTACTAGACTAGCTCATTGATCAAAGATGGTTATATTTCCTAGCCATAGACATGAGTTGACATTTGATCAACAGGATCACATCATTAGGAGAATGATGTGATGGACAAGACCCATCCGTTAGCTTAGCAATATGATCGTTTAGTTTTACTGCTATTGCTTTCTTCATGACTTATACATGTTCCTATGACTATGAGATTATGCAACTCTCGTATACGGGAGGAACACCTTGTGTGCTATCAAATGTCACAACGTAACTGGGTGATTATAAAGATGCTCTACAGGTGTCTCCGAAAGTGTTTGTGGTGTTGGCATAGATCAAGAATATGATTTGTCACTCCGAGTGTCGGAGAGGTATCTCTGGGTCCTCTCGGTAATACACGTCATAATAAGCCTTGCAAGCAAATGACTAATTAGTTAGTCACGGGATAATGTATTACGGAACGAGTAAAGAGACTTATCGGTAACGAGATTGAACTATGTATTGAGATACCGACGATCGAATCTCGGGCAAGTAACATACCGATGACAAAGGGAACAACGTATGTTGTTATGCGGTTTGACCGATAAAGATCTTCGTAGAATATGTAGGAGCCAATATGAGCATCCAGGTTCCACTATTGGTTATTGACCGGAGATGAGTCTCGGTCATGTCTACGTAGTTCTCGAACCCGTAGGGTCCGCACACTTAACGTTTGATGACGATCGGTATTATGAGTTTAGGAGTTTTGATATACCGAAGGTAGTTCGGAGTCCCGGATAAGATCACGGACATGACGAGGAGTCTCAGAATGTCCGATACGTAAAGATTGATATATTGGATGACTATATTCGGACACCGGAAGCGTTTCGTAAAGTTTCGGAATTAACCGGAGTGTCGGGGGGTTACCGGAACCCCCCGGGGAAGCTATGGGCCTTAATGGGCCATAGGAGAAAGAGCGAAGGAAGGCCAGGGCTGGGATGCATGCCCCCCACCCCTTGGTCCGAATTGGACAAGGATGGAGGGGGGGCGCCCCTTTCCTTCTCCCTCTCCCTCTCCTTCCTTCCCCCCTTCTCCCTCTTGGTGATTCCTACTAGGAATAGGATTGCAATCCTATTCCTAGTAGGATTGCTCCTCCTAGGCGCGCCATAGGGGCTGGCCGGCCTCCCCCTTTCTCCTTTATATACGAGGGCAGGGGGCACCTCTAGACACACAAGTTGATCTCTCCGGCTGTGTGCGGTGCCCCCCTCCACAGAAACACACCTCGGTCATACCGTTGCAGTGCTTAGGCAAAGGCCTGCGCCAGTAACTTCATCATATCCGTCACCACGCCGTCGTGCTAACGAAACTCTCCCGTGAAGCTCAACTGGATCAAGAGCTCGTGGGACGTCATCAAGCTGAACGTGTGCTGAACGCGGAGGTGCCGTATGTTCGGTGCTTGATCGGTTGGATCGCGAAGAAGTTCGACTACATCAACTGCGTCACTTGACGCTTCCGCTTTCGGTCTACGAGGGTACGTAGACACACTCTCCCCTCTCATTGCTATGCATCTGGTAGATAGATCTTGCGTGATCGTAGGAATTTTTTAAAATACTACGTTCCCCAACACTTTTCCCAACGTACGGCTGCCCAAGGATTTTAAAGGACCGCGCAAGGTGCCCAATTATACTGCGGATTTATCCCCTGAAGCCTGGGTTGAAAGCTACGAGATGGCGATGGAGATGCTGGATGTGGATGATGCGGTGTGCGCAAAGTACTTCACCATGATGCTGGAGGGCACGGCTCGCGCCTGGCTAAAAGGGTTACCGCAGAACTCCATCGGATCATGGGCCGAGTTACGGCGCCGGTTTATCAATAACTTCAAAGACACATGCAAGCAGCCCATGTCCATTGTGGACTTGGCGGCCTGCGTCCAAGGAGAAAATGATTCAACAAGTCGCTGGGTGCGCCGGGTGTGAGAGATCTTGCACTCCTCAGATCGCATCAATCCGGACACAGCAGTAGTGACATTGGAGGGCAACTGCCGGTTTGAACCTCTGAAGCTGAAGCTAGGACGACTCAAGCATCATTGTCACAACATGGGGACACTCATGGGGGCCCTGGTAAAATACGCAGATTCAGATAGTACCAAGTATCCTGAGTCTGATGACAACAA
Source organism: Secale cereale (assembly GCA_902687465.1). Taxonomy (NCBI): domain Eukaryota; kingdom Viridiplantae; phylum Streptophyta; class Magnoliopsida; order Poales; family Poaceae; genus Secale; species Secale cereale. The sequence goes on along the minus strand of LR738713.1, from coordinate 562,121,581 downwards.
GTCAGGGAAAGCAAAGAAGAATGGTAAAGTGCCGCAGCCTAGCCCGGCGAATCAAGGACATGGTGGTAAGCGTAAAGCAGATAATAGTTCAGATTTTGTAGCTAACACTAATGCGCAGGAAGAGGGCCAGCGCCGCAAGGGCAGACCACCCGCATGAGGTGGAAGACCAAACATTAATCTAGAACGACAGATGAATATACCTTGCCCTAGGCATGGTACGCAGGAAAAGCCAGCCACGCACCTCTGGAAGGACTGCTTTATTATGAAGGAATTTATAAACCGGTCCCAGTATGATCATGGATCATCCGGCGATTCAGGCTCTGGTTTCCATGCGCCTGGTTATCAAGGTGGTGGCTCCGGTTCAGGGTTTCATGGTAACCAGAACAATCACAGCAACCAGAATGGGCATAATCAGCATAACCATCAGCACGGCCAGGGTGGTTATAACAATCAGGGCAATCAACAGCAGCAGTCAGGATATCAGAGTAATTCGAAACAGTTGAGTAGTGGGCAGTATCACGTCTTCACCACAAGCCTATGTAAACGTGATTAGAAAGTTTACAAGAGGGCAGTACATTTCGTTGAACCGGCGGTGCCATGCTATTTACGCTGGTCGAAACAGCCCATTGTATGGAGTCGAGAGGATCATCCACCCCGGGTTGATAATCCGGGTCAGTTGGCTCTGGTTGTAGCACCTCAAGTCGGGGGCTACAAGTTCACAAAAGTGCTTATGGATGGAGGAAGCAGCATCAACATTCTATATTACGAGACTTTTCGTCGCATGGGGTTGACACACAAAAGGCTTCGGCAGTCCAACAGTGTTTTTCATGGCGTGGTGCCTGGTAAATCGGCATATCTAGTCGGTAAGATAGACTTGGAGGTCACCTTTGGAGATGAGCGGGACTCGAGGTCTGAAACTTTAACCTTTGAAGTGGTAAAAATCAAAAGCCCGTATCACGCCCTGTTTGGACGGCCGGTTTATGCTAAGTTTATGGCGAGGCCTTGTTATGTTTATCTGCAGCTCAAAATGCCGGGCCACAAGAGAACCATTACGATCCACGGGAGCCATAAAATTGCTTTGGAGTACGAGGAAGGTGATGCAGCTTATGCTGAGGCAGTTTGTGCGACCGAGGAATTGAAATATTATAAAGATAATGTTGATCCGGCAGATATGTCTCCACTGAAGAAGCCAACCACAGAGCATGATCCGGCCTTGAAGTTTAAATCGGCTGATGAGACCAAGCAGGTTGACTTTGTTCCTGACGATTCATCCAAGCAATTCACCATCAGTGCTAACCTGGACCCGAAATAGGAAAGCGCGCTCATCGAGTTCATCCATGAGAATCGGGACATCTTTGCATGGAAGCCTTCTGACATGCCAGGTGTACCGAGGGAACTCGCTGAGCACACTCTTAATATCGATCCCAAGTTTAAACCGGTTAAACAGTTTCTCCGCCGCTTCAATGAAGAAAGGCGCAAGGCTATTGGTGAAGAAGTGGCCAGGCTCTTGGCCGCAGGCTTTATAGTTGAGGTGTTTCATCCAGAGTGGTTGGCTAATCCGGTGCTGGTGCTTAAAAAGAACGGCACTTGGCAAATGTGTGTCGATTACACAGATCTGAACAAGGCTTGCCCAGCTGATCCCTTTGCCCTCCCTCGTATTGATCAAATCATTGTTGCTACGGCGTGTTGTGAGCGCTTAAGTTTTCTAGATGCATATTCCGGCTATCATCAGATCAAGATGGCAGTTAAAGACCAGGAGAAGACGGCCTTCATAACTCCCTTTGGAGCCTTCTGCTATGTATCTATGTTTTTCGGGCTCAAGAGTGCCCAAGCGACCTATCAGCGTTGTGTGCAGAACTGTCTTCATGGACAGATTGGGCGGAACGTTCATGCATATGTGGATGACATTGTGGTGAAATCCAGGAAGAAAGAGACATTGATAATAGACTTAAAAGAAACCTATGATAATCTCCGAGTCTATAAGATGATGCTTAATCCGGCCAAGTGTGTTTTTGGTGTTCCAGCAGGCAAGCTCCTGGGGTTCCTGGTGTCAAACAGAGGAATTGAAGCTAATCCGGAGAAGATCAAGGCGATTACATCCTTGGCTAAATCAGCGTGCATCAACGATGTCCAACTCTTGGCGGGCCGCATTGTGGCGCTCAGCCGGTTTATCAGCCGTTTGGGAGAGAAGGCCATCCCGCTTTATCAGATGATGAAAAAGACACACCGCTTTGTCTGGAGTGATGCTGCTGATGCTGCGTTGGAGGACTTGAAGAAACAATTGGCAGAGCCGTCGGTCCTTGCTGCACCAGTTGATAATGAGCCGTTGTTGCTATACGTGGCTGCTAATGCCCTTGCAGTGAGCGTTGCCATCGTGGTGGAGCATAAGGAGGCAGGAAAAGAATACCCGGTTCAGCGGCCGGTTTACTATATCAGTGAGGTATTCATTGAGTCGAAGCAGAGATACCCGCATTGGCAGAAATTAGTATATGGAGTCTTCATGGCAAACCGGAAGCTGAAGCAGTATTTTCAGGGCCATCCAATCACCGTGGTCAGTTCAGATCCTCTGGGAGATATAATCTAGAACAGAGAAGCGACTGGTCGGGTTGCGAAGTGGGCCATTGAACTTAGTTCTCACGGATGGAAGTATGTGCCTCGTACTGCAATCAAATATCAAGCACTGGTGGACTTCATCAATGATTGGACGGAGTTGCAAGCACCGGAGGAAAAGTCGGATCATACATACTGGACCATTCACTTTAATGGATCCAGGCAATTGGAGGGCTCGGGGGCTGGAGTCGTGTTAACTTCCCCACGAGGTGATAAGTTCTGTTATGTCCTCCGTTTAATGTTCCCTTGTACTAACAATGCAACTGAGTATGAAGCTCTCCTCCATGGTCGGCGAGTGGCTAAGGAGATGAGTATAAGCCGGGTTAAATGTAACGGCGATTCAGACCTGGTGGCCCAACAGGTATCTGGTAAGTGGGATTCCAAGGATCCACTTATGGCAGCGTATCATCAAGAGGTGGACATTGTGGCTGGACACTTCAAAATATGAAGCGGCCGATGCGTTAAGCCGGCTGGGTTCTCAACTTAAACCGGTGCCACCCAATGTATTCTTGGACGTATTGCATAATCCATCGGTGAAATTACCTTCAGAAGAGGACTTGGCTATTCCTGATCCGGAGGCCCAATTGGTGGCGGCGCTTCATGTTATTCTGGATTGGACGGTCCCGTATCTGGCGTACATGAACCGAGGTAAGTTACCAGAAGATGAAGTCTTGGCTAGACAGGTAGTCCGCCGATCCAAATCAATGACTATTGTCAATGGAGAACTACATCATTGCAGCGTCTCTGGGGCGTTTCAACGATGTGTATCGCCACACCAAGGCCGTGATATTCTTAGAGAGATCCACAAAGGAGATTTTGGTCATCATGCCGGTTCAAAACCTTTGGTGGCTAAAGCTTTTCGTCATGGGTTCTACTGGCTGACGGCTCATGCCGACGCAAAGGACTTGGTCAGAAAATGTGATGCTTGCCAGAAATTCTCACGGCGTGCTCATATACCGGCTCAAGAATTGAGGATGATTCCAATTACTTGGCCGTTTGCGACTTGGGGGCTAGACATGGTCGGACCCTTTAAGAGATCTCCAGATAAGAAGACCCACCTTCTGGTTGCAGTGGATAAGTTTACCAAGTGGGTTGAGGCGGAACCAGTCAGCAAGTGTGATGCGGCAATGGCGGTTCAGTTCATCAAGAAGGTGATTTTCCGGTTTGGCTTTCCACACAGCATTATAACTAATAATGGTACCAATCTATCCAAGGGGGCTATGGAGGAGTTCTGTCAAGGAGAACACATCCGCCTTGATGTATCTTCAGTGGCTCACCCCCAATCTAATGGTCAAGCTGAGAGAGCCAATCAAGAGATCTTGAGAGGCATCAAACCCCGGCTTATGGTCCCTCCGCAGAGGACGCCGGATTGTTGGGTGGAGGAATTACTCTCTGTGTTATGGAGCATCAACACCACACCTAATAGGTCTACAGGGTACTGCTAGGCTTCTCGCCCCTCGTTGGTTACCCCAAGTGGAAGGTGTGAGATGTAGTGTTGCGGAAGTTTTTCCCTTGGCAAAGATACCAAGGATCGAATCCCCAGAGACTCCTAGGTTCAACAAGAAGGTGTCAACTGCTACGGCGCCAGATATTATCAATCAACTTGGACCTGCACACAGATACAAATAACTTTGCTCCCAACGAGTACAGAGGGGTTGTCAATCCCTCCGGCCTTGTAGTTCACAAAGGATTAAACGCAAGTGATAGTAGTGATAGATAATGTTTGCAATAGTAAATAATAGCGAAAAGTAAATAGTGGATGTGATCAATGATGGTAATATGGACCGGAGTCTCATGATGTTCACTAGTGATGTCTCTCTCCCAAAAGACGATAAAACAGCTATGTGAGGTAAACGAATTACAGCTGGGCAATTGACAGGACCACGAACGCAAACCAATGCTGACTACATTGCAAGAAAGGTTGAGGTTCAAAGCATGGGCGGTACGCCAAAGTAAGTAGACCGAAATCCATCAATATCTACTACTAATCATCCACCTTGAGATATCTATCCAGAACATCTCGCTGGTATTAAGTTGCGAGCCCCACCCATAGTGTAAACTCAAAGCAACAGACAACTGCATTAAAAGAACTTTGCGTAAAGTAAACAATCCTTGCACCCGCGGGCACAAGCACCATTGTTTTCCCCCTTGTGGCAATAGCACATCCCCTAGACTCATGTTTCTGTCACTCAAGCTAGTCATCGAGGGGCATGAACCCACAATCAAGCATAACGTTCCCTCTTGGAGTCACTACCTACTACTTGGCCAAAGCAATAAATAACAACGGAGAACATGCAAGAATTACTTATGAACATTAATATAAAAGAGGTAGATCAAATATATTACTCAAGCACAATCTGAACATAATCTCATAATCCATCGGATCCCAGCAAACTCATCATAGCAACAGCATAAGGATTACATATGTGCCTCAATCATGTAGGGCAGCTCACGAGGACTAATTAGTGAAGCACAAGAACGGGAGGAGAACATCACATAGCTACTGGTCATGGACTCATGGTCCAAGGGAGACTACTCACAACTCATCCGGGAGGCGTCCATGGTGGTGGAGAGGCTCCCGGTGGTGATCCTCCCCTCCGGCAGGGTGCCGGGAAGAGTTCTCCTGGTGCTCCCGATCTTGGAAGCGGCGGCGGCGGCGGAACAGAGATGAGATCGCGAAAAAGAGTTCCTGTTTCGAGGGTTTCTCGAGACGCTTTAAATATATGCCAAAGGGGGGCATCGGAGGAGCCTCGGGGGGCCCAGGCGCCCCCCCCGGCGCGGCCCAGGGGGGGCGCGCCGCCAGGGCGCCTGGAGCCCTGGTGCCCCCCCCCCCGGCTGTCCTTCGGGCGCACGGTAGTTTCTGGAACGCTGATTTTTTATATAATTTTTTTGAATTTTTCCTGGCAGTTCTCGTAATGTGAAAACCTGAAATACAAAAACAGCCGAAAACAGAAACTGGCACTGGGTGCACTGAGTTAATAGGTTAGTCCAAATATGATCAAAAGTGTATGGAAGTGTATAAATAACATAGCAATATCACCCAAAAGAGACATGGAGCAAGCAGAAATTATAGATACGTTTTGGACGTATCAACATCCCCAAGCTTAATTCCTGCTCGTCCTCGAGTAGGTAAATGATAACAAGAATAATTTCTGTGGTGACATGCTATTAACCATATAGGACTTTTCATAGTCATATGACAAAAGCTTACTGAGACAATGAATCTGTAGTAATTAAGTTGCCTCATGAGAAAATCACAAAGAACTGAAAGTTTTACAATATGATATTGAAACATCAAATAGATTTGCAATGAACATGGTGTGCAAATATGATAAAGTGATATCTAGCTTGCCCCCTTCAGTGATGCAAAACATAAATGCAGGGGCACCTCCAAGGTTTAAGTGATGACTAGATACAATGATTTCAGAATAAACGATATCACAATCATGCAAAAGACAATGCTACTTTGGGACAATGCACATTACACTCAGAATGACAATCATGCTCTCAATAGTTGGTGCTTTTAAAAGAAGGTGGAGACTCAACATAAAAGTAAAAGAATGGCCCTTCGCAAAGGGAAGCAGGGATTACTCATGTGCTAGAGCTTTTTATTTTGAAAACATAGAAACAATTTTGTCAACGGTAGTAGTACTTCATATGTGTTATGCATAAGACATCCTATAAGTTGCAAGCGTCATGCATCGAATACCAATAGTGCTCGCACCTTGTCCTAATTAGCTCGGATTTCCATGGATTGTCATTGCATTACATATGTTTCAACCAAGTGTCACAAAGGGGTACCTCTATGTCACCTGTACAAAGGTCCAAGGAGATAGATCGCATTTGATTTCTCGTTTTTGATAGATCTCAACTTGAGGACATCCATACCGGGACAACATAGAAAATAGATAATGGACTCCTCTTTAATGCTTAAGCATATTCTCATAAGAGATTGAGGATTAATGTCCAAGCTAAAACTTCCACCATGATACATGGCTTTGGTTGGCGGCCCAATGTTCTTCTCTAACAATATGCATACTCAAACCATTCAACTCATGGCAAATCACCCTTACTTCAGACAAGACGAACATGCATAGCAACTCACATGATATTCAACAAAAGTGTAACAGTTGATGGCGTCCCCAGAAACATGGATACCGCTCAGCAAGCAACTTATAAGAAATAAGATACATAAGCGACATATTCTTTACCACAATAGTTTTTAAGCTACTTTCCCATGAGCTATGTATTGCAAAAACTGAAGGCTTTAAAGGTAGCACATGTAAATTTACTTGGAGTGGCGGTGAAATACCACATATAGGTAGGTATGGTGGACTCATATGGCATAACTGGATTAAAAGGATGTGGATGCACAAGCAGTCAGTCCGCTTAGTACATGTGGAGGTTAGCAAAAGACTGGGAGCGACCAACTAAGAGAGCAATGACGGTCATAATCATGCAGAGCGACAAAGCAACAATGAATCAGACATGGAAGTTATATCGCTACTCAGAAATAAAAGATCATCAAGGCTTGACAGACTTTCTTTGCAGTCTTAAATATGTGTGAGCATACGCCAAGTCAATCAAAATAAATTCTCGAAGGAAGATATTACTAAACCATACCACATCATTGGCAAACAAATCATGTTGGTACTCCAATAACACATTGGGAACCCCCCAGCTATTTGAGACTAACCATAAGAAAACATGAACTACTAAGCGCCATCATGCACGTAGCATCTTTATCATAGACATATCAACCAATGCAACGGAAGCAAACTCTCTTAATAAGGTGAGCATGATAATTAAAGAGAGTTCAAGCAACCAACTAAACACAAGCTCTTTAAAAAGATAAGCATGAATACTAAGAGCAGAGCATGATAGTAGCTATTAAAAGACAAAGAACACACACAACAAGGATAGACATGAAAATTCTATGTTATGTTCTAGGTAGAAGTGGAGCGTGTTTCTCTCCCACATAAAGAAAGCTGAGTTCCGACTCGTTATGAAAAACTAAAAAAGGAAACTAAAAGCAAGACGCTCCAAGCATAGCACATAACACATGAAGTGATTAAAATATAGTGGAACGAAAGACGAACTGATAATGTTGATGGAGAAGGGGATGCACGGGGGCATCCCCAAGCTTAGACGCTTGAGTCTCCTTGAATATTGCTTGGGGGTGCACGGGGGCATCCCCAAGCTTGAGCGCTTGACACTCCTGAATCTTTTTATCATCTTCCCTCGCACACTTGAAAACTCCCTTCATACATAACTCATCATAATCTGATTAGCGAGGTTAGTACCCATAATAAAATAATTGCACCTTGCTGGAAATAAAGATATTCTTGAAGTTCTACTATTTGTCAAGATTGCCAAAAGGTTTTTGCAAAGAAAAAGCAAGCTCTTGGTTTGCAAAATGAAGGAAAGGCAAAACAGGACAGAATCTGTGAAAAACAGAACAGCAGGTAGTAAATGATTTGTTCGGGGCACTTCTGCAACTCTAATAAAAAAACTCAGAACATACGCACGAAAGACAATTATATAGAGAACGCTGTCGAAAAAATTCAGACCAAAAAGATGATCTGGTGATTTTATACGATTTTTTCTATCCAAGGACAGAATCTGTTTCCTGGACAGCACCTCACAACTTTTGAACTTTCTAGCAATCAGAGGCTACACTTGGCACAAAATTGAAAAGCAAAGATACAATGATGATGCTACTGTAGTAAACAACATCAAGACACAACAAAAGCAAAATAAAATTTATTCATTGGGCTGCCTCCCAAGAGCGCTTTCTTTTATGCCTTTAAACTAGGCATAATGCATAGAGATCAAGTTTTATCAAGAGTAAAAGAATAGCCAGCCCGTACAACGGACTCAAAAGGTAACTTGATCTTCTTTCGAGGGAAGTGTTCCATCCCTTTCTTGAGAGGAAACTGAAATTTTATATTACCCTCTTTCATGTCAATGATAGCACCAACGGTGCGTAAAAAGGGACGTCCCAAAATAATTGGACAAGAAGGATCACATTCAATATCCGTAATAGTGAAATCAACGGGAACATAATTATCATTGACAACGATAAGAACATCGTCGATCCTCCCCAAAGGTTTCTTCATGGAAGAATCAACGAGACGAACACCAAAAGAACAAGAATCATAAGGTTTCAATTTAAGCATATCATATATTCTTTTGGGCATAACAGAGGTACTAGCTCCAACATCACATAATGCATAGCAAGAGAAGTCATTCAATTTAATTTTTATCATAGGATCCCAACCATCTTCTAGCTTTCTAGGTATGGAGGCTTCTACTCTAAGTTTCTCCTCCCTAGCTTTGATAAGAGCATTAGTGATATGCTCTGTGAAGGCAAGGTTAAGCGTGCTAGTGCGGGGATCTCTAGACATCTTGTGAAGGAAATCAATAACTTCGGTAAGAGTGCAATTATCAAAATCAAGGTCCCTAGCATCAAGTAAGGTGGTAGTGGTGTCCTTAAGGTTCACTAGTTTGGTAGTTTCTATAGTCATAGCATCACCATTAATAGGTCCAATGGGACCAGGAGTACATTGGGTGCTAAGAGTTTGGATATCCTCAACAACTTGGATAGTAGCAACAGTGTGGTGGGTTGGAAGGTTCTTAATTCTATCCTCTTCCTCCCTTTCTCTAGCCCATCTTTCTTTAAGTTTAGCCATCATCCTAATGTTTTCATTAATTTGCACTTGAATAGCATTAATAGGAGTGACCTTCCTCTCCTCGAGAGGAGAAGTTTTAATTTTAAGTAATTCTATCGCATTGGCTAAATGGTATACCTTCAAAGAGAGATCATCTAATTTATGTAGTTTTTCTTCTACACTCTTATTAAAGGCTTTTTGGGTAGTGATGAAATCTTTAAGCATAATCTCTAGTTCAGTAGTGGAGTTCTTGGTGCTAGCATAAGCATTGTTGTTCCCATAAGAGTTAGAGGGGAACGGTCTAGGATTGTTACCAAAGTTACTCCTATAAGCATTGTTATTAAAATTGTTTCTAGAGATAAAATTCACATCTACTTGTTCTTGAGCAATCAAAGAATTTAAAGGAACATCACGAGGATCAACAGAAGATTGCTTCGAAAGTAGAGACATGATCAAGTCAACTTTTTCATTAAGGGAGGAAATCTCCTCGACAGAGTTTACCTTCCTACCTGTTGGAGCGCGTTCAGTGTGCCATTGGGAATAATTGGTCATCATCTCATCGAGAAGCCTTGTGGCAGCACCAAGTGTAGTTGACATAAAGGTTCCTCCCGCGGCTGAATCTAACAAGTTCCGCGAGGTAAAGTTCAAGCCTGCATAAAAAGTTTGGATAACCATCCAAGTAGTCAAACCATGAGTAGGGCAGTTCTTGATAAGAGATTTCATACGTTCCCAAGCTTGGGCAACGTGTTCATTATCTAATTGTTTAAAATTCATTATGTTACTTCTCAGTTGGATAATTTTAGCAGGTGGATAGTATTTTCCAATAAAAGCATCTTTGCACTTATCCCATGAATCTATGCTATTTCTAGGCAAAGACTGAAACCAAATTTTAGCTCCTCCTCTCAAGGAGAAAGGAAAAAGCTTAAGCTTAACAATATTACCATCTATTTCTTGGTACTTTTGCATATCACAAAGTTCAACAAGGTTGTTCAAGTGTAAAGCAGCATCATCTCCAGCACCGGAGAATTGATCTTTCATAACTAGATTCAGTAAAGCAGGTTTAATATCATATGAAGGTGCTGAAGTGGCAGGTGTAGTGATAGGTGTGCTGATAAAGTCATCGTTGTTGTGACTAGTGAAGTCACACAACTTGGTGTTCTCGGTGGAACCCATAGTAGCAAGCAAGCAAGATAACTATTTTTGTGATTTTCGATAAAAAGGTACTAAAGCAAAAACTGAAAGGTAAACTAACAAGACTAAAAAGCAAAGGTAAAAGATAGCGTGCAACTCCCCTATCTTGAAGAGTGGAGTCCCCGGCAACGGCGCCAGAAAAACTCTTGCTAGGCTTCTCGCCCCTCGTTGGTTACCCCAAGTGGAAGGTGTGAGATGTAGTGTTGCGGAAGTTTTTCCCTTGGCAAAGATACCAAGGATCGAATCCCCAGAGACTCCTAGGTTCAACAAGAAGGTGTCAACTGCTACGGCGCCAGATATTAGCAATCAACGTGGACCTGCACACAGATACAAATAACTTTGCTCCCAACGAGTACAGAGGGGTTGTCAATCCCTCCGGCCTTGTAGTTCACAAAGGATTAAACGCAAGTGATAGTAGTGATAGATAATGTTTGCAATAGTAAATAATAGCGAAAAGTAAATAGTGGATGTGATCAATGATGGTAATATGGACCGGAGTCTCATGATGTTCACTAGTGATGTCTCTCTCCCAAAAGACGATAAAACAGCTATGTGAGGTAAACGAATTACAGCTGGGCAATTGACAGGACCACGAACGCAAACCAATGCTGACTACATTGCAAGAAAGGTTGAGGTTCAAAGCATGGGCGGTACGCCAAAGTAAGTAGACCGAAATCCATCAATATCTACTACTAATCATCCACCTTGAGATATCTATCCAGAACATCTCGCTGGTATTAAGTTGCGAGCCCCACCCATAGTGTAAACTCAAAGCAACAGACAACTGCATTAAAAGAACTTTGCGTAAAGTAAACAATCCTTGCACCCGCGGGCACAAGCACAGTTGTTTTCCCCCTTGTGGCAACAGCACATCCCCTAGACTCATGTTTCTGTCACTCAAGCTAGTCATCGAGGGGCATGAACCCACAATCAAGCATAACGTTCCCTCTTGGAGTCACTACCTACTACTTGGCCAAAGCAATAAATAACAACGGAGAACATGCAAGAATTACTTACGAACATAAATATAAAAGAGGTAGATCAAATATATTACTCAAGCACAATCTGAACATAATCTCATAATCCATCGGATCCCAGCAAACTCATCATAGCAACAGCATAAGGATTACATATGTGCCTCAATCATGTAGGGCAGCTCACGAGGACTAATTAGTGAAGCACAAGAACGGGAGGAGAACATCACATAGCTACTGGTCATGGACTCATGGTCCAAGGGAGACTACTCACAACTCATCCGGGAGGCGTCCATGGTGGTGGAGAGGCTCCCGGTGGTGATCCTCCCCTCCGGCAGGGTGCTGGGAAGAGTTCTCCTGGTGCTCCCGATCTTGGAAGCGGCGGCGGCGGCGGAACAGAGATGAGATCGCGAAAAAGATTTCCTGTTTCGAGGGTTTCTCGAGACGCTTTAAATATATGCCAAAGGGGGGCATCGGAGGAGCCTCGGGGGGCCCAGGCGCCCCCCCGGCGCGGCCCAGGGGGGGCGCGTCGCCAGGGGGCCTGGAGCCCTGGTGGC
>LR738713.1:562072809-562109502 GCA_902687465.1 Secale cereale | reverse complement strand
GGGCCCCCCCCCCCCCCCGGCTGTCCTTCGGGCGCACGGTAGTTTCTGGAACGCTGATTTTTTATATAATTTTTCTGGATTTTTCCTGGCAGTTCTCGTAATGTGAAAACCTGAAATACAAAAACAGCCGAAAACAGAAACTGGCACTGGGGTGCACTGAGTTAATAGGTTAGTCCAAATATGATCAAAAGCCCAAAAGAGGCATGGAGCAAGCAGAAATTATAGATACGTTTTGGACGTATCAGGTACACGCCTTTCTTCATGGTATATGGAGCTGAAGCGGTCCTTCCTAGTGACATCCGTCATGATTCACCACGTGTGGCGGCTTACGTCGAAGCTGATAACGAGAAGGCATGGCAAGACGCGTTAGACCGGCTGCATGAGGAACGTGACACGGCATCAGCTCGATCGGCGATTTATCAGCAAGATCTGCGCCAGTACCACAGTTGCCGGGTTAAAATCAGAATGTTTCAAGAAGGAGATCTAGTGCTCCGGCTCATCCAAGACCAGACGGACATGCACAAACTATCCCCGCCTTGGGAAGGACCCTTTGTGGTCAGTAAGAATCTACACAACGGATCGTACTACCTCGTCGACGTTCGAGAACACAAGGACTCACGCACTGCGGAGGAGGAGACCCGACGGCCATGGAACATTGCTCTTCTTCGGCCTTACTATACCTGAGCCATAGGCTCCGTTTATGTACATGAATTTGCAATGTATATATTATGATCAATATAATAAACCGGCGTCCCCGTTAAAGCGGGGTATCTGCTGCTTTTTTCTTAAAGAGTTTGTCACATTGGGGCTTCTCTGTGCAAGGGAGTTCCTATGGTCCTCTTAAACCGGCTATTAAACCAATACCATCATAAGAGCATAGCTCTAGTTGCTTCGGCAATCTGGCTATCAAAGCCCACATGATGATGAGGAGCAAAAGAGAGTTCGATGCATAGCACAACTCAAACATAGGCCCCGACGAGCATAGCTCACAATGCTACCTGGGGACTCCTGACGCATAGCGTCAACAAATTGACAACCCTTGTAGTAGGCTATCAAGCCACGGCTTGGAAGCCTGGTGTATACACCTAAAACCCCGGATTAGCCTGCCTGCATTAAGTAAGTCACTCCGCCCAGGTAAACCTGGTATGACCCGTCGAACGTTTCATAAGTCAATCTTCTTACAGACCCTGAACTTGGCAACGTTAAATTGACGATTGGTTAAGGATTGAGGTCCATCTTAACATGCTTTGTGAAATGGTTAATTCAGTGGCCTGGCAGCCCATAAAAAGCCTCGAATTTGGAGCCTGGCAGCTCGTAAAAAGCCTCGACTACAGGGTTTTATTTGACAATGTCTCCTTTGATTTTGCTAAAGTTTTTTTATCTTTGAGATTATTGGTGTTTTATCCAAGTCCATTGATTCGGGGAAGTGGATGACTATAAAGTTGCCACTACAATAAACCAGTGCTTACAGAACCTGGTCTGGTTTGATTATAAATCGCCAGTGTTGTTTACAGTTAAACCGGTGTTTATTACAACCCGGTACGGTTCCATCATGAACTGGCAAATAATCAAGGAGTCATCAATCCTTGCAACTTGGATCATTGTCTTTACTACCGATTATTGATTAAATCCAATAGCGCAAAATTTAATCACAGGTATGATATAAGTTTCATATTTTATATACAGTTCAGGTTATAAACCTAGACCATGTATTTGGGCATTATGACCCGTCCGATGATAAACCGCCAGTTTTTTTTAAACTTTGTCTTATGCAGAGAACAGGTGCAATCAACTGTTAAAAAAAATCATAAGCAGGAAAAATTATAAAGTTACCCGATAGAGCAATGTTATGAAAAGGGAGTTTTCATGAAGACATAAATAAAGTGTTTCAACTACCCTATTACAAGGCGATTGGCAGCCCAAAATTATATGTTAGTTGATTGAAAATATTATGAGATGATAACTAAACCGGCGCAGGTTCATGACTCAGCATCAGCTCGGCTAGAAGGTTGTGGGTCATCTTGCTCCGACTCCTCATCATTTTCTTTTATCAGCCCAATTGATATTGGTCAGCGCTTTGAAAACAGCTTCATCATTCACGAGTTCAGACGGTTCAATATCAGGAGCGTAAGTATGCTTACGAACATGCGGGATAAGATCTTCTGCCTCGTAGACCGGAGTGTTGACCCGACAGTTGTCAGCATCACAACCCGGATGATAACGGGACAGATCAGCTTCGTCAGCTAGTTTGCTGGCCAAAGGCCGCATTTCTTTTGTCAGAGCCCGCAAATCGGCGTCTTTGAACTCTGATCCATCTTCCTTCATGCTGGGATAGCCATTCATCACTTCTGCCGGATCAAGATCGGGCACCCAAGTTTTCGCTCGAGTTAGTGCCATCAAGGCACCCGCCCTTGCACCTGATTTCTTAAATTCTCCAAGACGGGCAGGAAGCACTGATAACTTCTCCAAAGTGCCTTGGATTGTCGTGGGAGCCGGTTTATTGTGAGAAGCACTGCAGACAATCCGTTGAACGCCGGTATACAATTGCTCTATAAGAGTATAGGCGGCTTTCAACTTCTTCCGCATATCACTACCGAGATGAGCGATACGTTTCCCTGCATCAAACAAGTTTGAGCTAAACCGGAAAGTGCAGAATTATCAGATTTAGGATTAGGTTAAGTATACTTACCAAAGACAGCAATAGTCATGGCGTTTATTTGTCGCTTTAAACCGGACAGTTCTTCTGTTACAGGATTGAGCGCAGCCTCTGCATCAGTTGCCCTTTTTTCCAAAGCGGCTCTTTCAGCATCCCAATCCGTCCTCTCCTTCTGGATACCCTTCTTCAATTTTTCCATGTTTGCCAAAGCAAGGGTCAGTTCATCCTTGACATTGGAAGCGGCGGTCTGTTGAAATTTCAGTGCATCTTAGAGTTCAGCCACCTGAGTGTCTTTCCGGTTTAAATCAGCCTGTCAAGAGAAGAATATATTATACATTGATGAAGCATATTTAAAGTCCCAAGCACATAACAAGTTATACACTTGGCACTTGGGGGCTAATGTGCATTTGCAGTTATTAGACATTTTTCAATAAAGTCCCAAGCACATAACAAGTTTTACACTTGGCACTTGGGTCTAATGGACATTGGCAGTTATCAGACATTTTTCAATAAAGTCCCAAGCACATAACAAGTTATACACTTAGTACTTGGGGGATAATGTGACATTGTTCAGAAAAGATTACAAACGAAAGTCCCAGTTCATCTTGAAAAGATAAACCGGCCTTTGGGGGACTAAGCATGTGAAAAAACTATATAGTGGATATTCTGAAGTCCCGGTTTATCCTAAAGGAGTAAACCGGCCCTTGGGGGCTACGATGGAGTAAAGGCAAGCTACAAGACTTACGCAATAATAAAGTACAAGTTAAAGCAGAAAGTTACCTCATAGCGTTCCTTCATCATATTTACTAAATCGGCTTCATGATCACGGCTAGTGTACAGCCGGTTCAGATAACCGGAATGGAGCTCTTGGGCACTAAGTTGAGCATAATTGGACAAGTCAGCACTCCATTTTCCTATGTCCTTGCCAGAAATTTCATCCTTTGCAGTATGCTTGGACAAGGCAACATGTTCACTAGGAGAAGTGTAGCCGAATCCAGTGATCTGAACATCTTCGGTTGAAGCGGCCATGGGTTTAGCCGGGCTAGCAGGAGTATTGCTGGCCCGGACAGGACTGGCCGGGTCAACGTCACGATCCATTGGGGCACTCCCTTGATCAACGAAGACTTCATGGTCCACGGGAGGAGGATCATCATGCAAAGTGTACACGTTTTCTTCAGCAGGTTCAGGATCCTTTGCCGGTTCAGGAATCGCGTCATCACCTGCCGGTTTATTCAGCTTGGCCTTTTTACTAGGCTTGGGCTTACTGCAGACGATAAAGGTGACGATGCTCAGGGGATTAAAAGAGAGAGGTTAAAACAGCAAAATGAAAAACTTACCCATGAACGGTCTTGAGAGGAGGAATCTGCGTAGCTGTTGATTCGTCGGATGACAATCGAGGAGTATCCTGGTAATTTGAATCAGACGGATTAAGAGGCTGACGAATATGACCTGCTTTTGGATAAAGAGCGTCTGGAGTTTGTAAAACCTCTGATAGACGTTTCCGGGCTGGGGTATGTGTTAAACCGGTGGACTCAATGGCGTGGCCACTGTGCTGCGTAGTGCGGCGAGCTTCATGTTGCTGTTTCTTCAAAAGAAAGTTTGGATCTAAGTAAGCGAAAGGGTGAGAAAATTGTACTTTCCGGCTTGCTCGACGAATTATTGGTGTCGGCAGAGGTTCTGAACCGGAAGAAAGGGTAATTACCTCGACATCACCTGCCTTGCTGCCTTCAGCGTGTCCCTGAGTATAATCATTGTTAATAAGATGCAACAAAAAGGAGTTAAAGGAGTCAAGTAATACCTCTGAGGCCGGTTCATCATCCTCCGGATTGGATTCGGATATGTCAGTAGTTTTCTTCCTGACGTTTCTTTTAACGGCCTTGGTTTTCTGGCGAGGTACCTTCGCCGGTTTACCCTGGACTTTCTTTTTCCAGAATGGGTCATTACCATGTTGAAGATTATGAAGACATTCAAGAAGAGTACTAAAAATGGATTGAAATAGAACAGACAAAATAAATATTTACCGATGGCGGTTTGTTGAGCTCGCAGAAGGGAGCTAGTCCGGTTTGACTGCAAGTTTCCACCGGTTCATTCAGCAGCTTCTTAACAGCCTTGTTGATCTCATTCTCTGCTAGCACAGCTTCTGTATGGCGTAGAGGATCTTTTGGGTTTCCGGTATATTCGCACATCAAACCGGAGCACCGGCTTAGCGGGAGAATACTCCAGAAAATCCAACAACGAACGAAATCAACCTCTATTAACCATTTGCGGTGAAGGCTC
Source organism: Secale cereale (assembly GCA_902687465.1). Lineage (NCBI taxonomy): Eukaryota > Viridiplantae > Streptophyta > Magnoliopsida > Poales > Poaceae > Secale > Secale cereale. Next base: position 562,104,569 of record LR738713.1, on the reverse strand, counting down.
GAAGCTTTGACAGCTGAGGAGCATATTTGTCCCGTTCCTGGGCACTTAGCCGTTGAGGAAAGGGATGGTTCTCAGAAAGCCGGTGGGAACGATAACCCGACGGAGGATTCTCATTTTCCGGAGAGGTATCTAGACAATAATTCCAAGTTTGATTCCACTCTTTAGGGTGGTTGTGGTGATTGGCGTGAGGAAAAATAACGTCCTTTCTCTTCTGAATGGACATCCCACCGAGTTCAGTGTTTGGACCGCCAGAAAATTCCGTGCGCCGGTTTAAGTGGAAGAAATCCCGGAATAATTCAACTAATGGCTCCTCTTGCAGATAAGCTTCACAGAAAACTTGGAAATTGCAGATGTTGGACACAGAATTGGGCCCAATGTCTTGAGGATGGAGTTGAATATCAGCTAGCACATCATGGAAGAACTTTGACCCGGGAGGACTGAATCCCCAATGATCAAGGAAAACAATAACTTCTCCCTCTTTGGGCTCTGGAGGACACTCCAATCCGGGGACTCTCCAGTGAAGAACATCCTTTGGGCCTAAAGCGCCAATTTCAGCCCGGTTTTGTAATTCTTCCTCAGTAACCCGGGACTGGACCCAGTTGCAGGAAGTGAACTGTTTGGTTTGCTTTGCCATTTTGAACGGAAAAGCTGAAAATATAAAAAATGGCCGGTTTATGATTTGTGCAAAGTTAAACCGGCAGTTTTTCAGAGGTATTTACAACGGCGGTTTGAGCAGGGGCCTAATGGTATCTACCGGTTTATATTCTTATTCAAAAGCTAAACCGCCATTGAGAATACGAAGGTTACAGATCTGAAGTTATGGAAAAATAGGTTTTGTAAAAACAGTAATGAAGCTACGGATCTACAACATGTTAGAAATTCAGAAATATTCAGTTTATATTCTACGGACGCAACAAGGGCTTTAACAGACGTAGTCTAAGCCAGTATTATTGGGAGAAATAAAGGCATACTAACGCAGCGGAGTTATTACTACGGCTGTGAAACAAGAGGATTAAATCTACACTGATTGACAGAGCCACGAGGAAACTACGAAGAACTATGAGGAGCAGTGCCCTAGCGATGACCTGGCTGATGGAAACCCTAATGAGATCTGTAAACGGGATGAGGAAGGAAAGGACTTACCGGAGCCGAGAAGTGCGGAGGCGCGCCGGCGACTTTCTGATCCAACCAGGTTGATGCAGCGGCCAAACTCGATGAAGATGCAGGGCTCGACGGCGGCGGCGGAGCTTGAGCACGAGAGGGCGCAAGGAAGAAGAAGAGGCAAAGGAGCAAGGGGGGGGGGGAGATGCCCCTCTGCCCTATTTATAAGCCGAAAAATGAAACGGCAGGCGCGGGAATCGAGGAGCCCGAAAAGTGGATAAGGGACGATGATGTCGCCTCGATCTTCGAAGTTTTTGAATGAGTAGAAAATAAAAACAGGTACAAGTATTAAAATGCCAGATGACGTCATGGCGGTTTAATGTGAACCAGGAAGATGACGTCACGGCGGTTTATGAAGCATTTGGAGTTACGGAAGGTGAAATCTTTACAAGACGCTGAAGATTGACATGAACAGGTTCAAATCAATCCGGGGCCTAATGTCAGGGATATTACTACTGGGTATAAACCGCCCAGGAGGGGCCGGTTTATGCCTATCAAGATTACTTCTACTGAAGCCCAGCAGAACATGGAGTATGATGCTTATTCAGAAGACTTAAAGCCCAAGAGGTGTTAGGGCCCATAATTTGTAAACCGCCATATGGCGTGTAACTTGTGTTGTAAGATAGGAAAGATAGAGACCGAGCCGGATACGTTAATGAACCGGCCTCGGGGCTCTGTAAACCGGCCCGGGCGTCACCTCAAGTATATAAAGGGACGACCCGGCGACGGTTCAAAGATAGAGAACAACAGCTCGAGACACAGGCAAAGCGGATTCGCTCCCTGGTCATCGAAACCCTAGCAATACCACACCGAACTAGACGTAGGCTTTTACCTTCATCGAAGGGGCCGAACTAGTATAAACTTTTGCGTCCTTGTCCGCTTTAACCCCTTTAAGCTAACCCGTAGCGATGGCCTCACGACTAAGTCCTTTTGCTAGGACATCTGCCGTGACAAAACCACGACAGGAATGGCATAAGATTTCCCTCTTACCCTGTATACCAAATGCACAACCAATTTAATCCGGGAGAGTTATCCACGGGTGGCAGCTCTGCAGGAATCCCATAGTTTTCCCCATGCACCAAACCAGCCCTTACAGTTCCAAAAGTGCCCTTCTACTCCCGAGCTCGGGCGACCAGTAAATTTGAAAGAAAAAAAAATCTGAATTTTGCGTGTGAAAAACTTTAACAAATGTTTGAAGATCCTGCAAATTTTCACTCCGAAATGACTTTCATCGAAGTCGCAGCAAAAAAAAAATTAGCACTTGAAAATGCTTTTGAAAATGGCATTTTTGGAGCATCGATTTTTTCCCATCACTTCCACAAATATGATTTCTTGATGAAATTTTGTCATTTTTTTAAATTACGATTTTACTGTTCATTAAGGCTCATTTGAGCTCGAGATGAGAATAGTTGTGTCCTTATAGTGCCAACTATATGCATGTGAATATTATTCAATATGGCCAATTGTGATCAGTGCAAAAAAAGAAGTAAAATTATATTATGTTAACATGTTGTAATTTCTCATATTTAAAACCAAATTACAAACCAAGCAAAATGGATCGATGGCTCACGTGCTTGATTTGTTCAAACAACAAAATTACAACATTGTCGTGTGCATCAATCAACAAATTGGCCATCAACAAAATGGCCATCAACAAATGGGCTTGGTATTGACAAATGTGGAACAAACCACAACAAAATATAGGTATTGACGAATGTGGAACAAACCAAGCACGCAGGCCATTGTCGTGTGCATCAATCGATCGATGCAAAATCTGGACACCGTCTCGGTTTTGAAGGAAAAGGGGACGCAGCTCTAGTGCAGTAATAGTTGAGGGTTTAGAAGCAAGCGAAATGCTAATAAAATGTTGACACATTTCCATGGTCGATTGATTGAGGTCTCATCCTAGCTAATATACAAGCGGGATATGAAGGAAGAGAAATAGAGAAGAAGCAAACCCAATCAAAGAGCACCTCGTGAGGCTGTATGCATACGCCGCCGATAGTTTTCGGACTTGTATACACTGCGCAGTTCAGATGTGCACACAGCTAGCACCTTTTGAGCATCCGGGCCGGCACGGCGGCACATAACCACGGCCTGACCGATCGGCGTGAGTGACTCAGAGGCTCAGAGCGACCTGGCGGCGGCGGCGGCACCGTCATGCTCGACGTCGGAGATGGCGCAGTCGTCGTCGTCGTCGAGCCCGGCGCCGCCGAGCGCGCCGTGGCCCTGGCCGAAGGCCCTGGCGTGGTCCTTGAGGGAGCGCTTGTGCTTGAACTCGGAGCCGCAGAGGCAGTACCAGAGCTTGCCGCAGTTCTTCTCGTGGGTGCGCCAGTCGCCCTTGACGGCGAAGGCCTTGCCGCAGCGGCGGCAGAGGAAGGGCTTGAGGCCGTGCTTGCGCTTGTAGTGCGTCTGCAGGGTGCGGAAGTCCTTGAGCGGCTTGGCGCGCGGGTGGTCGACGTTGTTCCGGCACCCCGGCGCGCAGCAGTAGCACGGCAGCCGCAGCATCGCCGTCGGCTGGATGCCGCGCAGCGACTCCGGGCCCTTCCGGTACTGCGACCCGTGCCCCCACATGTGCATCTGCATACACACAACAGCACGCACGCGTACGCAACAAGTTAATCATCGGCTACTTTTTAACAACCTAATGATCGTATAATATATTTGACATTGATTAGGCGTCAGAGAGAAACCTATGCACAAGCAGCATGCTGCATTATTGTCTGATTAGCACGTACTACTGCACTTCATGATAGGTTGATATAATTGCTACTATGCGTGGTCATGATCATATGCTGCGCTCTGCTCGTCACTTTGATTGCAGAGCGTTGAAGGTTTCCATGTGGACATGGCATCGATCGATCAGAGCATAAAGCATGTTCTATTCACCTTCAGGCTTGCGTTTAATACGTTGCTTATTTCGAGGTGCGTGTGGATGCTGTTGCCCTTGGACCTTGGTACGCGGCTTGGCCGGCGGGATCAATCTGTAGCTCAGAGGCTTTCCGCATGCAGACGCAGCGGCAGTCAGTGGTGCATGAGCGTTGACGCCATCTGGTAGCGACCGAGGGCTCTACTCCATGTCTACTAGCCCAGCCAGCCCACTTGCTTGCGTGCTCGATCGTGTGTTGGAGTACATGCGTGTCTGTGGTGCATGTCCGGTTCGTGCACTGCACAGTGGAACTGTCATCAGGGAGGGACAGTACACAGTGGCAAGCTACAGATCTCTCGCAGTCATGCATGTTAAAAGCTGCGGTCGAGAACTAATTGAAGGCAGTGTAGCAAAACCCGATCGATCAGCCCTCGATGCTAGCTAGCTACCTTATCAGGTGTGAAACAGCCGATCAAGAAAAGCTCATCTCCGCTGATCAAAACATCCAATCTACAGGCAAAGCTCATACAACATGGGATGGGAGCCACATGTGCTCGACCAGGAGCCAGGGCTCTCGGCTGGAGCGCATGCATCCATGATATCCATGGTAGTGGCCACTGGGTGTTCGATCAGATCGAACCCAGATCGATACATGGCGTGTTAGGAAAGCCGAAAGCAGCAGCAGCGGCAGCTGGCCCAGCTTTTGCATCGATCATATCGATCAGACGACACTAAGCTGCACGCACACGCTCATGTCCGGCGCCGTGGTCCGACCAAGCTCTTGCATGCATCTGATTCGTCTAAAAAAAGTTGCATCATGCATCTGATTACGTACGTAGTACAGAGATCGATCTTCACTGGGATCTCCACAGTGGCATCCACCACGACACACATGCATGCATGCATTCATGCATGGGTGCATTTCCAAAGAGCGCAGCGCTTCGGAAAGCCCCAGCCCCAGAAAAGCATAAAAGTTCAAAAAGGTTGCATGCATGGCTCCCCCTGACGGGCCATATATGTCTTGTTCAATCACACGAAAAGGCAGGCCACTGTGCCCTCACTCCCGGTCGAGCTCGCCGGCCTCAGCTCAATCGATCCCCGTCCAGAGACACCAGCACGTGTACGCATCTATCTATTTACCTGGTACAGTGCTACCTACTGGTAGTATGGCACTTCCTCTTTCACACATGCTTGCATGAGAAGAAGCTAAACCACAAGACACCAACGGATTTGAGCTGTGCATTTGCTCCAGTCGGTGCATTTGGGTCAGAAATTTGCTTAATTCAGCATGATTGATTTCTCCTTTTAGCTTTATTTGGGGCTTGTCTTGATGTGCCCCCAGCATGATTTTATGACTTATTGTACTTGACATTGTTTCGTTGGATGCTTGGTGGTTTGCTTTATAATATAAAGCCGGAGGAAACCCTTTTTCTTAATTCAGACCATAGAAGAGCATGCATACCAGGGAGAGCTTTTCAAGAAAAAAGGAAGAAGATCTAGACTACGTTTGTCAGCTCAGTTGTTTTAGAGTTTTGGGATAATATTGTGATTAAAAACACGGTTTTAAATAGTTTGATATACAGTTTTGTTAAGTCTCAGTCGACTTAGACTTTGTTAGGTCTCAGGCAATGTTATATTCATTAATCTTGCATTGAGATTCGTACAGAAAAGTATTTTCTATTTTGTCTTTTTCTTCCCATATACTATATCACTTGACTGAGACTTGGTTAAGTCTCAGGCGACTGAGTCCTATACACACCCTTTGGTATATGCACAACAATTCCATAAACCTAGTATATATGCCCTCAAAACCGTGTTTTTTGACAGTATTTAGAAAAGAGGTCTGGACCTCTCTTTTCCTAAACCAAACTACGGAAAAATGCGGTTCTTACAAGTTGAAATATTCATGGCCCGATCATTAATTGGAAGTTTTGAAAAAACTTTGCTGCCAATTGACTAGGCCCGTGGCGCTAGTGAAAACCAACGGAACAAGAATATTTGTACATTTACCTTGTGCGTCGACAAGAATTTTCTTGCCTCGACCACAGAAGCTATGAACTTGGAGATTTTCCAATGCAAAGAAGGTTTTCTATGCTACTCCGTTGTGTTCAGAGAGGACGATATAACAATGTTAGGTGGATGTCACGGCAATTCGTACGTTGATTAATAAATTCAGGTTTTATATTGGCAGCAGCTCCACTTGAAGCTAGCTAATTAACGGAAGCAAGCATACGGTAACGGGACCTACACAGGTGTAACGAATCCGACGTGATGTTGCCCGTCAAACTTTATTCCCGGCAAAGGAGCTCCCGGCCGGCCTCCCGCGCAATTACACACCGCGAGCTGTAGCGTTCGTTCAAGTCGATCTCATCACTCTTGTTCGCCTCACAACTGTGGTACTAGTAGAAGAACTTTATAGCCCTAAAAAAAAAGTAGAAGAACTTTATTTATTTTAACCTACCCACAGGCCACAGCTACAGCATTTATTGGTTGGTAATTCCAGCAAGGAACTTACTAGGATCGATCCATCCAACTGTGCTGGAGGAAACAGGAGCTCCGAAATTGTTCTTGTCCCAACAAAATGGGATCAACACACTATTATTATTATGTTTTGTTCAAACAAATACAAAATCAATAGTATATATGTTGTTCTGAACAAAACTGGAAGGATTTAATTTGATATAATTAACCGCGCGCCAGTCTCATTCGTGTATCATGGGTTAATTTTTAGAGAATTGATCCGATCCGTGTTAGTAGTCGAGATCAAAATGCTGCTAAGAACATAGAGGAGCAGCAACGTATGCTTGGAACGGAAAATTAACGCTTAATTCTTGAAGGTGTGTGTGTCAGTGTGGGAGTGGCTCACCTGCATGTTGTTGTATCGATTGAAGGTCTTGAAGCAGACGGGGCAGGAGAACTGCGTCGGGCCGATGAGGATCTGCGTCGGCGTCGGGATCCAGTACTGCCCCTTGTTCAGCCGCCCCATCGGCGTCGAAGCGAACCCTAGCACCGGCGCCACGGCTGCCTCGTTCTCGCCTTCGTCATCGCCGTCCCCCTCAGCGGCACCGACGCTCAGCTCCCTTCTAAGGCGGTCGTCCTCTTCCTCCTCCTCGTCTCCCGCCGCCCTAGCTGCGGCCGAGATCCCGGAGATGAGGTCGGCGGCGGTGCCGGCGCTCGGCAGGCCTATATGCAGCGCCACCGTCACGTCGCCAGCCGCGCTGCCCGCCTCCGACTCCGGGTCCATGGGGTCGTCGGCCGCCTTGGAGTTCAGGTCCGCGAAGAGCCGCCGTCCCGCGTGCTGCTGTTTGTGGTGCAACTGCAGGCTACTGCCCCCGGCGGGGCCCGGCGCCTGATCCCCCTCCCTTTGATCCTCCTCGTCCTCCTCGTCGCCGTCGGAGTCGTCCCGGCCGGGGCCGGACCGCCGCTCCCGCGGCCTGCGGGAGGCGGGGGCGAGAGAGAGGAGGGGCAGGGCTTCCCGGAGCGGAGGCGACGACGGCGGGGCAGGAGGAGGCGGCGGGGAGAAGAAGGGGCTGGAGTAATAGGCGGAGAGCGGAGGAGGCGCCGTCGTCGAGGCCACCGGCTCCGGCACCGGCGAGGGTGAAAAGTAGTAGCGGCGCTGATGGTAGTTCTTGAGGAAGGTCGTGTACGGGTTCTCCATGGCTGGCAGCTAAGCGACCGCGCGCGAGCTCTAGGTAGCTTGCGATTCTACTTCTACCTTGCCAGGCTTGGCTAGCGAGTTTGTGTTGTGTGCACTGGTGTCGTGGTGGTTGGCAAGGGTTATTATAGGGTGCCCTGCGTGATGAGCTGACGGGTGCCAACATTTTACGGTGGAACATAGTTAGCACATGCTGACCTTGGTTATACTCCATCCGTTCCAAAATATTTGTCTTTCTAAAGATTTTAACAAATGACTACATACAAAACAAAATGAGTGAATATACACTTTAAAATATGTCTACATACATTCGTATGTTGTAGTCTATTTGAAATGCCTACAAAGACAAATATTTAGGAACGGAGGGAGTATATCAGTAATTAAGGTGAGAGCGTAATTTCAAGACCGTTCAGAATTCAGAAACAGAAATGAACACCTAGAAAATGAGATATTATATTCTCGTGGGTGTGGCTAGATCTCAGTTAAGTGCTATAACTTGTAAGAAAAAAAAAGGGAAAAAAAACTGAAAATAATTTTTTTACGGATCTCAATATAAAATCATATGAATATAGCATCGACGGAGACATAACCATGTCTTAGTCGACTGAGATTTAGCAGGACTGTTCTACCATGTAGGATATACAACACATTAATATTGACGCATCTTTGGTTTTGGCGTAGTTTGTTCTATTCAGTGTATTCATTAGGTTTTCTTCTTGTTTCAAGGTGTATCGTAATGTTTCCCTGTATATCAGCAAATTCGATCCGAACAAGTGCACTCAGCATATGCATGCACCGTATGTGGTAGAAAAATCAGCAAAGGGAAACTATTGGCGTTTCCAATGTAATAATCGAGGGCCTCGTTTCTTTTTTGACGAAAGATGGAGGGCATCCTCAGATTGTAGGGTTTTCATAGAAGTTTAGAGATTTTTCGAATCTTTCAAATTTTGTCTATAGGGGACGTCTGGATCAACAAGTGGGTGTTTGAGCCAATGAAGTATGAAAGATTGATCTGCCTGCTAAGGACAGGACCGAAAGATCTCAATATCTTGGTATCGATACCTTTTGTGGTGCATCAACTCTCCCTACTTTTGTATCCGGCACAATTTCTAAACCTCGACCCCAAGCTCTCCTCACTTTTTTGTCACAAAAGGAAAGGCTCTCTGGACGTGGAGCATCTCCTCTCGAGCTCAAATGCTCCCCGATGAACAGTAAAATAAAAAAAAAACTTTTCTTGTGCTAAACTTTGAAAAAAAAAATGTGGTTGCAAAATATTATCATGAAAGGGCATTCGTGTAAGTCATTGTAAAAACAAAATTGATGCTCCAACAATGCTATTTTTTAAAACAATTTGGAGTTCTTTTTTTTTGCCTTGACTTGCATGAATATCATTTCGTGATGAAATTTCGAGCATACGAAGCATTTGTCAAAGTTTGGCTCAAAGTTATTATTTTATTTTACTGTTCATCTCGACCTCTTTTGAACTCGGGCGCAGAAGAGGACTTTCGAGGCTCTCTTCATCTTTTCTCCTGTTTCCTCATGTTCCTTGTATGTTTGGTTTCTCTGACATTGTATTCTATACGATATCTCATTGGCAATAAATATTTGCGATCAAGTCATTTCACAAAGGAAGGTCTATGGATCATATGAATGATGCTGTGAAATTGCTTTGCGATGGATATACCCTACACCCTCTAGTCCATTAGAATTTTAACATTAGCTCATACCTTATTTTCTTTTGTTTTTCTTTGAGAAGTCCAATACATTTATATCTAATATCTCTCTTCAACCCAGCATAATTATTTGCATTTCAGTGCAACAGCCAAGGGCATCCGCTGCAACATTGTCGCGTTTTGAAATCAACGAGGAATCAAAACATCTCAATTCTGAGTTTTTATATTCTATGTTTTCTAATTCCTACACTTCAAAGATAATCTAAGAATACAATGGTGCATAAAACTGGTATTTGTGTGCATAGCATGGCAAAAGAAAGAAAGAAAAGCGTGAGGGGTGTTACCTTGAAAAACAAATTCATAGTTTTGCATGTGGTTCTAGTATAGGAAATTTTACTTGGTTCAAGAAAATGTATGTGGTGTTTTCTTGAAATGGCGAGAGCTACCGAGCAACTACAGTTCTCACAGTGCAACCTCCTCCTCCTTCGATTTTTCCACTTGTAGTTCAATGTCTCCAAACACAATAGATGCATGTGCATTCGTAAATACACAAGAACACTCGACCCTATGAACGGACGTAGGTACGCCATACCTCCTACGAGCGCCTCTAAGAGCCAAAGACGGAAAACGAACCGTCGACTTAATATGGTTAAAACACAACGATTGGATGTGGATCCAACACCTGATAAGAAAACCATCAGGCAGCTGTGAAGTTGGCGACCCTTAATAATTATTTATACTACGTAGAATCAAACCTCGACAATTAAAGTGGTCACAATATTTGACATGGACGTGCATCCATGCATGTCGAACATCGATCCAAGTACCGGCACACGTGTTTCACAAACTTCACTAGCACGTAACATACTCTCTTTTAAGCTAACAAACCTATGGAGAACCAAATGGCCAAAACTTGAATGTTTGACACAAATATCCATAGAACACACGCACGTTCTGGACGGGGAGGCGTCCCTATTTCGGATGAAAATCCATCTATGCGCCTGTAGGTGCAACCGATGGCACACGTACCGTTGTGTGTTTGGTCCGGTTTTTATAGCTCTGATGGATGAGTCTTGACCGGTGATGGTTCTCTCCTCCTCGTCTTCCTCCGGAAAAAATGTGTGCTGGCACTGTTGATTCTTTGCGGTACGCAATAGCGCATCGGGAAGAAATGGCGCTTCGTTGTGTTGGTGTTGCCTGCTAGGCCCACCCATACACGGATCAATGATGATGCTATTTGCCGTGTTGTGGTTGATGGCACGCCGACCAGTGAGGCAAGTCACGCTCAAATGTCAATGGGAGTATGAGACCAGCTACGTACCGCAGCCAGTTGCTGTGCAAGTACGCATGTTGCAAGAATCTTCCTAGTTAGGTGTACTTTGTTTACTGTAGTTAGACTTTAAGTAGATTATTAGAATTGCAGTCATCGTTAGGTGGTTTATGCACCTGGATGTGTTTTCTTTTACTTCTGGCATTCCTTCTACTACCATGATGTTTGATGAATAGATAAAAAATGTCCGCAAAAAAACAAATCCCTCTGTAAATTAATATAAGAGCCTTTAGATCACTATTTTAGTGATCTAAACACTCTTATATTAGTTTAGTTTACGGAGGGAGTAGATTATTAGAATTATGAAGTTTCTAATTAAATATTATAAAATGTCTAGTTGAAGATACATGAAACAAAATGTGAAAAACAATTATATGCTACGTCTGTTGAAATATATGGCCCGTCTTTTTTTCCGTTATCAAACTTTCATACTTTCTTCATCCCAAAATAAGTGTCGCAGATTTAGTACATTGTTAGTAGTTTTAGTAACAAAGGGAGTACAATTTAATATGGTAATAGAAGGAGATGTATTAACTTCAAGGCCTTTGCAGTGCATTTTTTTTAAACCCGGCGGGGATGAGGGTAGAAATACAACTCCCGCCCTTGTCTGTCTGCTAAAACTTATACTCCCTTCGTCTCGATTTATATGGCATGCACGTCGGTTGAGAATTTAACTAGATATACATGTATTATATGTGATAAAAAAATATAAGTTTAGCAACTACATCCTCTTAAGAATCCAATGATATATTTTTATGACATATCATTCATATTTAGTTGGTCAAATGTATGATCTAGAACTACGTGCATGTCCTCTAAACCGAGACGAAGGGAGAAGGTGAATTGGTAAGTGCGTGCAGTTTAATCAGACTTGCATCCAACCGTCGTTATGGTGCGACCACTTTGCATGAGACATGGTGTCCATGGCCTCTAACATTATGGCATCGACGATGAGGATCATATTGTCATTTATCTACTATCATAAACAGAACAATGCATTAGAGGGACGCAGACAACATGGAGAGAATCAAGCCATGGGTTTCTGGTGTGCTTCTATGACCAAGCAGATCATGCCATTCTGCTCGTCTATGGCGGCACAAGCCTTCACAACATTGTATGTAGACGGCCTCATGCAATGAGGGTGCCATCAAAGCCACATGATACGCCGACCATGAGTGTGACGCCCCCGATTTGACCGTACACTAATCATGCACGCAAATGTGTACGACCAAGATCAAGGACTCACTGGAAGATATCACAACACAACTCTAGACACAAATTAAAATAATACAAGCTTTATATTACAAGCCAGGGGCCTCGAGGGCTCGAATACAAAAGCTCAAAAACACAAGAGTCAGCGGAAGCAACAATATCTGAGTACAGACATAAGTTAAACAAGTTTGCCTTAAGAAGGCTAGCACAAAAGTAACAACGATCGAAAAGGCAAGGCCTCCTGCCTGGGACCTCCTAACTACTCCTCGAAGCCGATCTTCACGTAGAAACCTCCTCGGGATCTTCTGGGTCCGGGACTCCACCATCTGGATGCGTCATCCGAGAAGAAGGAACAAAAGGGGAAAAGGGGGAGAAAAGCAACCGTGAGTACTCATCCAAAGTACTCGCAAGCAAGGATCTACACTACATATGCAATGATGTCTGAGTAAGGGGGGTATTATATGTGGACTGAACTGCAGAAAGCAGAAAAAGAGGGGGATAGCTAATCCAATCGAAGACTACGCTTCTGGCCACCTCCATCTTGCAGAAGTAGATGAGAATAGCTGGAAGTAACAAGTATCCTTGCTTCTCGCAGCCTCCGTCTTGCAGCAGTAGAAGGGAGTAGATGGTAAGTTCACCAAGTAACATCGTATAGCATAACCTACTCGGCGATCCTCCCGCACATCACCCTGTGAGAGAGCAACCACCGAGTTATCTCTGGCACTTGTAAGGGTGTGTTTTATTAAGTATCCGGTTCTAGTTGTCATGAGGTCGGAATACAACTCCGGGTCATCCTTTTACCGAGGGACACGGCTATTCGAATAGATTAACTTCCCTGCAGGGATGCACCACATAACCCAGCACGCTTGATCCCATTTGGCCGGACACACTTTCCAGGGTCATGCCCGGCCTCGGAAGATCAACACGTCGCAGCCCTACCTAAGCACAGCAGAGAGGTCAGCACGTCGGCATAAGTCCTAAGCAAACAGGGGTCTGGGCCCATCGCCCAATGCACACCTGCACGTTGCGAGGGCGGCCGGTGAGCAGACCTAGCAACCTCCATTACTAAGGAAGTTACGTTACGCGGTCCAACCCGGCGCGCGCCGCTAAACCGCTGACGTCAAGAAGGCTTCGGCTGATACCACGACGTCGAGTACCCATAACTATTCCCACGTAGCTGGTTAGTGCGTATAGACCAAATGGCCAGACTCAGATCAAATATCCAAACTCGTTAAGCGTGTTATTATGAAATAACCGCGGACAACGACCAGGGCCAGGCCAACTCTCCACTGGGTGTCTCAACCTGCCCTGTCGCTCCGCCACAACGATCCACTTGGGGGCCGTCAGGAACTCAGGCCCACCACTACCTGGATGGAGCCACCTGTCCTTTCAGCCCCCACATCAAATCACTTGCGGGTACTCAATGAGCCGACCCGACTTTAGTCACATCATGTGTCATATATATGTGTATGTATAATATATCCGTGATCACCCCCAAGTGATCACGGCCCGATAGAATAGCAGGGCAGACGGACAAGGGTGTATGGCCACTGATGGAATACTAGCATCCTATACTAAGCATTTAGGATTGCAGGTAAAGTATCAAAAGTGGTAGCAACAATGACAGGCTATGCAGCAGAATAGGATTATCGAAAGCAGTAACATGCTACACTACTCTAATGCAAGCAGTAGAGAGAAGAGTAGGCGATATCTGGTGATCAAAGGGGGGGCTTGCCTGGAAGCTCTGCAGACGAAAGGAATCTTCGGAAGCGTAGCCGTAGTCGAACACCGAAGCACCAACGGTCTCGGGGTCTATCGCGGTAACGGAGTCTACCGAAAAGAAGCAACGAAGGGGAAACAAATAAATAACAGAGCAAACAATAGCATCACAAAGCATAACATGGAAAAAGGCGGTGCTACGTGTGACCTAACGCGGTAGGAGGTGATACCGGCAAGGATGAAAAACATCCGGGAAAGTATTCCTGGTGTTTCGCGTTTTCGGGCAGATGAAACGGAGGGGGAATGTTGCACGTTCGGTATGATAGAGAGGTGTAGTGGACGAATGGGTTGCGTAGTCGGATGCGTCTCGTCGTTCTGAGCAACTTTCATATATAAATTATTTTCATCCGAGTTACGGTTTAAAAGATATGATTTTCTAAAGTTTTTATTAATTTCTGGAATTTCTGGATTTATTATTATTTCGAAATTAAACAGTCATATACCTTTTATACACAGCTGTAACTAGCCCATGTGCATGACAGGTGGGGCCATGGGGGCTGAGTCAGCAGCCAGGTCAACAGTCAACAGTTGACTGTTGACAGGTCAAACTTACGAGTGGGGCCTAGGTGTCATAGACTCAGTTATACTAACAGTTTGTTAGTGTTAATTAACATATTTAACTGGGTTAGTTAATCAAGATTAATTAACTTAATTAACTCATTAATTAATTAATTAATTAATTAATTAATTAATTAATTTTTATTATTGTTTTTTTTAATCCTTTTTTTTAGAAAACGTTTTGGGGGTGGGCCCCTGTGTCATTGGCACAGGGCCATACTGGGTCGGGCTACCGGGCATCGAGCGCTGCTGGCGTCGATGCGGGCGTGCGCCCGTGTGGCGATGCGGTCCGGCGCGCGAAGGGGCGGGCGCGCGGCCCGGCGCCGGCGGCCGTGGCCGCGGCCGGAGCAGGGTGGCGGGCCAGAGGCCCGGCGAGGCAGGAGAGTGCAGGGTAGGGGGCGGAGCCGGCGGGTGAGGGAGGCGGCGGCGCATAGCAGCAGGGGCGAGCAGGGTCCTCGAGCGGGAGCGAGGCGGCTGCGGGGCGCGGCCGGCGAACGGCGGCAGCAGCGCGTAGGCACGCGAGCACGAGTAGGCGTGAACGGGGCGGTCGTGGCGAGCGTGTGACGGTAGTGGCGGCGCTGTAGTGGCCGGATTGTTGCCGGTGACGAGGCAGAGCGGCGGCGGCTTCGGGCGTGCCTAGCCATCGGCGATGCAGGGCACGGGGAGAGGAGGTAGGGGTCGCGTTGGAAGGAGGTGAAGGCAAGGAGCACGACGTCGTGCTTGGATGCGAGTTGCAGCGGCAGTGGCCGCGGCTGCGCCATGCCCGGCGGCGAGGAGCTTCGGCTCCGATGGCGTCGGTGGCTACGGGCACCAAATCAAACGGGGTAAAGAGGGGTTTCGAGCGGGAGCTCACCTTGGAGCGCAAGACAGGCTCGTCGGGGTTCGGGAGCAGTAGTGACGGCCGGAATTGACGAGGTTCGCCGGCGAGGCAGAGGAAGAAGACGGTGTCGTGGGCGGCGCAGCAATGGCTCCCGGCTTGGTACGGTGGGCGCAGACAACGTAGCCGAGCACGGCGTGGTCTTGGACGGACTAGCTGGGCTCGGGGGCGACGGGGAGCGCGAGGGCGACGGCGGCCATGGCGGTGTATGTTTCGGGCGCCGCCAAAATCGAGAGAGAGGGCGGGAGAGGGGGAAAGTGAGGTGGTCTAGGGTTCGGGAGGCCGCGGGGGATGCCCTTATCCGTCGCGAGGACCGCGGGATGACCGCCACGGGGGCATCGGCGGCCAGAGTGGCCTGGATGGCCGCCACACCCTCCTCTGCCTCCTGTAGCAGGAGGTTGAAGGAGATGTGGTGGTGGTGGGCTGGGCTATTGCTGCTAGATGGCCAAAATGCACGGTGCCACTAGAGCCCACTAACAAAGTAGCAGTTAGGCATTTTCCTTTTATGTTTTTCTGTTTCTGCTCTTTTTATTTATTCTTCTGTTTTCTTTTTAGTTTCCTTTTTATTTTAGTTTAAAATAAAATTCATACTAGTTCCTAAACTAGTCTCAATAAATATACTACTGCCACATAAGTTTGGGCAACTAAATAAAATAGTTTAATATTTTATAAAATACCAAAGGCATTTACTTAATTGTTTTGTCCGCTGTTTTCAACCATTTTGGTGCATATAAATATTTTATAAAAATAAGGATTCTCCACCATAATTCCTTATGATGTATTGGACACATCCCGAACATTTTAGTTTTAATGTTTGAAAACTTTTGTTGTTTTCTTTTAATTCAAATTTTAATTAGGATCGGTTTCGAACTAACACGAGATTATCAACGGTAATTGTGGTGACGTGTCGTCATTAGTAGAGGGTTAATGTAGCTTAACTATCCGGGCGTCACAATTCTCCTCCACTACAAGAAATCTCGTCCCGAGATTTAAGCGGTGGAGTAAGGGGGATGTTCTGGTTGCGAAATTCTAACGGGTCTTCTTGGTCTTGGTTGCCCTTCTCGAAAAGGTTGACTCCTTGCGTTGATGTCTTCATTTCTCTGCTTCAAGTCATCATGATCAAGTCGTTATCCTTTCTTCGGGATCTCCATCGTCCTACGAACGCGATCAGGGGGAAAAACTCCGGAAGAACGCATCTCCACAGAGCTGGGTACCTGATGGTGAACTCAATGGGAAATACACGAGGTACCCCACAAGTTGTATTTCAGTGAATTCATTGTGTGCAATATACGTCGGTACCAAAGTTTCAATTGGGTAGGCAAACATTCGATGCCTAGACAGAAGCTGGAATGGGGCTTGAACAACGAGAATAACAGTGTGTTTAATTCCAGGATGAATAATGGTATAGAATTTAGCTCGTTGATCACACACGAAGCCAGGTGCAAAGGATACATTAGAGTCCGGATTGTAAAGAACAGTCAGGTTTCGATCCAGTGGACCTGTGGGTTATGGGCCCACCATGTGGGTTGAAAGTAGGAAGGGTGGTGACATCTTGCACAACCACGATAGGGAGGCATGTCAGTGGATAGCTCGTCAGCTATGACGGCAACAATGTCGGTACAAAGGACGGGGAATGAAGAGAACCATTTTTCCCGCTCGTTGAAACGAGGCGGACCAATAGGCAAAGTTCTCATCCATCGGTGGTTACCGGAATGTTATTAACGATAGAATCAATGTCTTACTGACAAAGTTGTACAACGAGGTGTTTACATAAGTAGAGAATTATTACTGCTTAGATCATGTAGATCAAGGAAAGGTTAAACAAACAAATGGAAAGGAAAATTGTGATTACACATAATTATTAGGAGTATATCCTTCCCATGAACAAGCAGAACATGGCATACAGGTTAGGAGAGCAAGTACCCAACCATTCAGATAAAGAGGCAAGGATTAATCAAGATGTTACCCATACAACGGTGTTTGGATAACTGACCAAGAAACATTTAGCATCGCGCCACCAATGTTCTTATTGATGAGCGGGGTATCATAATCATGCTTCAGGGTACAATGATATGGTGTTTCAAGCAAGGGCCAGACTTTGGATACACAAATGATCCATCATGAGCAAGTTATAAAATAAGTCTTACAATTTCCTCCTGGAAGAATAGTTATCCTTGCAAAAGAAAATATAATGATATGTCCCCCAGCCAGGGGTGCTGGGCATGACATCATATTACCGGGTCATCAAAGGACCAACATTAAAACTCCTAGGAAGTTGTCCCAACCATCATATCTGACCGAGATTCAGATCCGATTGGTGCCATGATACCTCAGACTCAGGATGTTCGAGAAGAAAAGGTGCAACACAAATCGATGAAATGACATTGTAAGATTCTCGGGAAATGAACTATGGGAGTGGGTTCCCGAAACAATAGTCCATCATTAAACCAAGGAGAGGATGAGGAGGTGACTGATGGGCTCAGCGACAATTCACCGAGAATTCCAAACGGATGGATTTCCACAATAATGTGAACAAGAAGATGACGCATGTTAATTCAAAGGATATAATGTTGTATGCTTGAGGAAAAACATACACCATTAATCATTAAGTGAAAGGTGTGCCCGAACTATGACCTTAGGCAGCAAGATCAATGTTAGAGTGATGATTCAATAACCAACAGTCTAAAAGCAAACTGTCGGTCATTAACTTCATAGCAATAGGGTTGCTAGAAGTATAGAACTCAAGCAGCATCGTTAGCATATTGGTATCCCGGTTAATAACAACACGGGGACCAAGGAAGAATGGTGATGGTGAGAAGTATCATCATACCGAGAATTTCCAAGAGGTGGAGTAATCCCCACAACATTCTCGACATAAAAGACAATAATACTTTAAGGCAGAACACAACACTACCTGGAGAGCAAGTTGCAACTATAATGTGGACAAGCTCGTGATGAAAGGAAGTCAAGGGTGTTGTCGATGATATTAAAAATCATCGAGGGCAAGGAGGGTATTTCTCATCACGAACACAGTTGACATCTCATAAGTAGTCAAAGTGTTGAAGGTGATCCGACACATTTGTCGGGAGGGTTTCAAGAGGATGCAATCAAACAACAACGGCAACAAGCAAGAGAATGACGAAGTGGCAAGTTATAGGATCAATATAAAAGATGCAAGATCGGATCCAACGTTGCCTCTCGAGACAAGCAACATGATGTTGAAAGCTCGACGTAAGTCGTGCCCACATTCTGAAGAATTTGTGCACCAGAGAAGGACAAGGTAGCACAGTCAAAGATAGCTAGACAAGGGACGTACCCGATAGTCTATGAATAAACCAGATTGAGTTTAAAAAAAAATTCCCAGTAACATCTACTAGGGGTGTTGAATTTTTAGAGCAGATTTGATTTACTAAACGGTGTCCTCGGTTGTCGGCAACCTAGAACCCATAGAGTGATTACGACAAGGAAAGGTATTACTTCATCAAAAGCTCAAAAGGTGTGGTGCAAAGGCATGATATCCTCGAGATATCAGAGGGTAAAACTCGAAGGTAGAACACGATAGGAATTGGACCAGGTCATTGACCTATGACAGTAGATACTGTAACCTTGTCAAAAATCGGCGAGGCCTGGAATGGATTCATTCCAGATATATTGAATAAGGACAGCATGGTCGGAACCTTAACTGCAAGGGATCAATTTTATTGACACCGAAAGAATTATTTAGATGAAAAATCATTTTTGGCAAGAAGCTTCCGAGACGGTCTACATCGTTTCCATGGGCATGAACAAAAGCTCAAGGTCGACTCCCATTTCTCCAATGCATACGTTTCATTTACCTCTTGATTTGATAAAATTGTAGTGTTGGAATTTTATCCGGTAGAACACCGGAAGGGTATGACTTGTGAAAACTTTTGGGTTCTCACGGATTAGGGGAAGGTATAGGTTCAACCCATCGGGCATCTTAGTAACATATACCACAAGTTTCAAAAGTAAATATCACCAGCTCCAAGGGAGAGCATGGTTGTCAAAGAAGAGGATACAATTTACCGAAGGTATTATGCATCAGGGACAGAACTTCTCGAGGTTTTTGTGTACGAAGGACACTGTCGGATAATATTTCAACAAAGGATCGAGCGATCCACAACGGAGCTGATGTGAGTATCGGTACTCACTCAGAGGAAGAAGAATGCAGAGGCATCAGATTCAAGAATCACCTGATTAGCATGAAGCTTAAATAGAAAGAAATTATGGTTTCCAAAACGAAGGATCAGAAGCAGACACTCTGATCCAGGATGGATAAGTTGACAACACTTAGTTGTACAATCAATAAAGGTTTGAATTGCCGAGAACCAACTCATGTCCGAAATGACGTCTGAGTTGAAAAGATAATTTTTAGAAAGGATAACCGGATGATTGCGTGCATACGCACACATTGAATCAATAGGCCCAAAATGGCCAAGACAATGGATGTTAACGAAGACTACTAGCCATATGGAATTAACCATAATGCAAGCAGGCAAGAATTTCAAGAGTAACATGCTGCAGAGGATTTTCGAAAGATCAAAAAGTATTTTGGAGAATATTGTGAGACACGCGAACAATTGAGAAGAACAGATCCTCGAGAAATGTGAGGAAATAACCGTAAGGATTTTCATGCGAAATAAAACTGCCAGACAGTAAACTCAAAGGATTCTCGGACAACGGAAAAAAAATCGTGGCATCTTGTAAAAACAAGAGCGGCGAGGAATGATCATGAGAATGACAAGTGCATGCAGCTATCCACAAGGATATATTGGTGGTAGTGATTTGCAAAGGCGATGAACACAAGTTCTCGGGTTAACAGCGGAGAGTATCTTCAGGGTCTTCCGGTGTAGCGGACGATCATCGATCATAAGGTGCTCTCCGGGTGAAAGTGATAACGAGATCCTAATGTTAGATTTAGTAAAATTCATTTATCCCGAATAGAAGAGAGATAAGAGTCCCAGAGTATAGACGAGGAGTAAAAGATCCTAATACCACCCAATGGTGCTGTGGGCCCGTAAGCCACACAACAAGTTAGTAAATTTGTTTTTCAAAGACTAGACTCAACTTCGGCCAAGGAGTTGGAAAGGGGGATTCCTACAGGCAGTCGGCTCTGATACCAACTTGTGACGCCCCCGATTTGACCGTACACTAATCATGCACGCAAATGTGTACGACCAAGATCAAGGACTCACTGGAAGATATCACAACACAACTCTAGACACAAATTAAAATAATACAAGCTTTATATTACAAGCCAGGGGCCTCGAGGGCTCGAATACAAAAGCACAAAAACACAAGAGTCAGCGGAAGCAACAATATCTGAGTACAGACATAAGTTAAACAAGTTTGCCTTAAGAAGGCTAGCACAAAAGTAACAACGATCGAAAAGGCAAGGCCTCCTGCCTGGGACCTCCTAACTACTCCTCGAAGCCGATCTTCACGTAGAAACCTCCTCGGGATCTTCTGGGTCCGGGACTCCACCATCTGGATGCGTCATCCGAGAAGAAGGAACAAAAGGGGAAAAGGGGGAGAAAAGCAACCGTGAGTACTCATCCAAAGTGCTCGCAAGCAAGGATCTACACTACATATGCAATGATGTCTGAGTAAGGGGGGTATTATATGTGGACTGAACTGCAGAAAGCAGAAAAAGAGGGGGATAGCTAATCCAATCGAAGACTACGCTTCTGGCCACCTCCATCTTGCAGAAGTAGATGAGAATAGCTGGAAGTAACAAGTATCCTTGCTTTTCGCAGCCTCCGTCTTGCAGCAGTAGAAGGGAGTAGATGGTAAGTTCACCAAGTAACATCGTATAGCATAACCTACTCGGCGATCCTCCCGCACATCACCCTGTGAGAGAGCAACCACCGAGTTATCTCTGGCACTTGTAAGGGTGTTCTTTATTAAGTATCCGGTTCTAGTTGTCATGAGGTCGGAATACAACTCCGGGTCGTCCTTTTACCGAGGGACACGGCTATTCGAATAGATTAACTTCCCTGCAGGGGTGCACCACATAACCCAGCACGCTTGATCCCATTTGGCCGGACACACTTTCCAGGGTCATGCCCGGCCTCGGAAGATCAACACGTCGCAGCCCTACCTAAGCACAGCAGAGAGGTCAGCACGTCGGTCTAAGTCCTAAGCACACAGGGGTCTAGGCCCATCGCCCAATGCACACCTGCACGTTGCGAGGGCGGCCGGTGAGCAGACCTAGCAACCTCCATTACTAAGGAAGTTACGTTACGCGGTCCAACCCGGCGCGCGCCGCTAAACCGCTGACGTCAAGAAGGCTTCGGCTGATACCACGACGTCGAGTACCCATAACTATTCCCACGTAGCTGGTTAGTGCGTATAGACCAAATGGCCAGACTCAGATCAAATATCCAAACTCGTTAAGCGTGTTATTATCAAATAACCGCGGACAACGACCAGGGCCAGGCCAACTCTCCACTGGGTGTCTCAACCTGCCCTGTCGCTCCGCCACAACGATCCACTTGGGGGCCGTCAGGAACTCAGGCCCACCACTACCTGGATGGAGCCACCTGTCCTTTCAGCCCCCACATCAAATCACTTGCGGGTACTCAATGAGCCGACCCGACTTTAGTCACATCATGTGTCATATATATGTGTATGTATAATATACCCGTGATCACCCCCAAGTGATCACGGCCCGATAGAATAGCAGGGCAGACGGACAAGGGTGTAGGGCCACTGATGGAATACTAGCATCCTATACTAAGCATTTAGGATTGCAGGTAAAGTATCAAAAGTGGTAGCAACAATGACAGGCTATGCAGCAGAATAGGATTATCGAAAGCAGTAACATGCTACACTACTTTAATGCAAGCAGTAGAGAGAAGAGTTGGCGATATCTGGTGATCAAAGGGGGGGCTTGCCTGGAAGCTCTGCAGACGAAAGGAATCTTCGGAAGCGTAGCCGTAGTCGAACACCGAAGCACCAACGGTCTCGGGGTCTATCGCGGTAACGGAGTCTACCGAAAAGAAGCAACGAAGGGGAAACAAATAAATAACAGAGCAAACAATAGCATCACAAAGCATAACATGGCAAAAGGCGGTGCTACGTGTGACCTAACGCGGTAGGAGGTGATACCGGCAAGGATGAAAAACATCCGGGAAAGTATTCCTGGTGTTTCGCGTTTTCGGGCAGATGAAACGGAGGGGGAATGTTGCACGTTCGGTATGATAGAGAGGTGTAGTGGACGAACGGGTTGCGTAGTCGGATGCGTCTCGTCGTTCTGAGCAACTTTCATATATAAATTATTTTCATCCGAGTTACGGTTTAAAAGATATGATTTTCTAAAGTTTTTATTAATTTCTGGAATTTCTGGATTTATTATTATTTCGAAATTAAACAGTCATATACCTTTTATACACAGCTGTAACTAGCCCATGTGCATGACAGGTGGGGCCATGGGGGCTGAGTCAGCAGCCAGGTCAACAGTCAACAGTTGACTGTTGACAGGTCAAACTTACGAGTGGGGCCTAGGTGTCATAGACTCAGTTATACTAACAGTTTGTTAGTGTTAATTAACATATTTAACTGGGTTAGTTAATCAAGATTAATTAACTTAATTAACTCATTAATTAATTAATTAATTGATTAATTAATTAATTTATTTTTATTATTGTTTTTTTTAATCCTTTTTTTTAGAAAACGTTTTGGGGGTGGGCCCCTGTGTCATTGGCACAGGGCCATACTGGGTCGGGCTACCGGGCATCGAGCGCTGCTGGCGTCAATGCGGGCGTGCGCCCGTGTGGCGATGCGGTCCGGCGCGCGAAGGGGCGGGCGCGCGGCCCGGCGCCGGCGGCCGTGGCCGCGGCCGGAGCAGGGTGGCGGGCCAGAGGCCCGGCGAGGCAGGAGAGTGCAGGGTAGGGGGCGGAGCCGGCGGGTGAGGGAGGCGGCGGCGCATAGCAGCAGGGGCGAGCAGGGTCCTCGAGCGGGAGCGAGGCGGCTGCGGGGCGCGGCCGGCGAACGGCGGCAGCAGCGCGTAGGCACGCGGGCACGAGTAGGCGTGAACGGGGCGGTCGTGGCGAGCGTGTGACGGTAGTGGCGGCGCTGTAGTGGCCGGATTGTTGCCGGTGACGAGGCAGAGCGGCGGCGGCTTCGGGCGTGCCTAGCCCTCGGCGATGCAGGGCACGGGGAGAGGAGGTAGGGGTCGCGTTGGAAGGAGGTGAAGGCAAGGAGCACGACGCCGTGCTTGGATGCGAGTTGCAGCGGCAGTGGCCGCGGCTGCGCCATGCCCGGCGGCGAGGAGCTTCGGCTCCGATGGCGTCGGTGGCTACGGGCACCAAATCGAACGGGGTAAAGAGGGGTTTCGAGCGGGAGCTCACCTTGGAGCGCAAGACAGGCTCGTCGGGGTTCGGGAGCAGTAGTGACGGCCGGAATTGACGAGGTTCGCCGGCGAGGCAGAGGAAGAAGACGGCGTCGTGGGCGGCGCAGCAATGGCTCCCGGCTTGGTACGGTGGGCGCAGACAACGTAGCCGAGCACGGCGTGGTCTTGGACGGACTAGCTGGGCTCGGGGGCGACGGGGAGCGCGAGGGCGACGGCGGCCATGGCGGTGTATGTTTCGGGCGCCGCCAAAATCGAGAGAGAGGGCGGGAGAGGGGGAAAGTGAGGTGGTCTAGGGTTCGGGAGGCCGCGGGGGATGCCCTTATCCGTCGCGAGGACCGCGGGATGACCGCCACGGGGGCATCGGCGGCCAGAGTGGCCTGGATGGCCGCCACACCCTCCTCTGCCTCCTGTAGCAGGAGGTTGAAGGAGATGTGGTGGTGGTGGGCTGGGCTATTGCTGCTAGATGGCCAAAATGCACGGTGCCACTAGAGCCCACTAACAAAGTAGCAGTTAGGCATTTTCCTTTTATGTTTTTCTGTTTCTGCTCTTTTTATTTATTCTTCTGTTTTCTTTTTAGTTTCCTTTTTATTTTAGTTTAAAATAAAATTCATACTAGTTCCTAAACTAGTCTCAATAAATATACTACTGCCACATAAGTTTGGGCAACTAAATAAAATAGTTTAATATTTTATAAAATACCAAAGGCATTTACTTAATTGTTTTGTCCGCTGTTTTCAACCATTTTGGTGCATATAAATATTTTATAAAAATAAGGATTCTCCACCATAATTCCTTATGATGTATTGGACACATCCCGAACATTTTAGTTTTAATGTTTGAAAACTTTTGTTGTTTTCTTTTAATTCAAATTTTAATTAGGATCGGTTTCGAACTAACACGAGATTATCAACGGTAATTGTGGTGACGTGTCGTCATTAGTAGAGGGTTACTGTAGCTTAACTATCCGGGCGTCACAATGAGGGACCGATCTAGGGTATCTGATAGGTCTTCCAAATTAGAGCCCCTAGAGCCTGTCGGTGTCTAGTCTGGTCAAGGCGTCTCCAAGACGGACCCTTAATACTATCTTATATGTCTGGATCACAGTATCCGAATCACTTTTGTCATTTAACATGACTTGTATATGTTCGCTTAGCAGTTCGGGCATACAAATTCTGGTATCCAAGAAACAAGCATGGGGGCTTTATAGTGATTGTAACAGCAGCAGCAACAATAGTAACTTAGGAAAGCTCAACATGTGAAAGCTCGTAGGCATAGGATCGGTGATAACGTTGGATAACATTCATCATGTAACAGTTATAACCTAGGGCGACACAGAATCAGCTCAAATTCATCAATTTAATGTAGGCATGTGTTCCTTATATAGTCATACGTGCTTATAATAAGAATTTGCATGACATTTTTTGTCCTACCCTCCTGTGGCAGCGGGATCCTATTGGAAACTAAGGGATATTAAGGCCTCCTTCTAATAGGGAACCGGAACAAAGAATTGTTTATTGGTTGCCTACATTGCATCAAGGCCCATATGGGTGTAAGTTGTTTGGCCGCATGTGTTTGTGCTTTAGGGGTTAGAAGACGCAAAGCACAGTTGTTTGGTTGTGTGCAAGTATTTGGTCTGTCACCCCTTTCAAATGTGGTGGACTTATCACGGATTTGAGAGCACACAACACACTATGATCAATAGCGACAGAAAATCAGAAAGAACAAAGCAAAGAATAGGCAGATCATAAGCTACTAGGCATAACTTTAAAACAACGGGGCATCTCATGCCCCTGCTGGACCCCAGGTTGCTGCTCCCTAGCAAAAAGTGGACCTGCTCACAACAAAACAGTCGTTCAAACTTAAAAGTTCACACCTAAACTACTCGAGTTCAGACTTGACAAACAAACTACATGGCTTGAGTGATGTCGTCGACGCAGCTGTGCTTTGAGCACCAGACTATGTAGATGTTTGAGGTGTTGGCGTTGAAGATATGCACCTTCAACCCTAGCCCGGAGAGCCTGAAGACTAGGAGGTCTCCGGGGACGATCTTGTGCCAGCGGCAGAAATACTTCTAGTCGCACCAGAGTACCATGTGACCCTTGAACATCTGCACCTGGACCCAGAACTCGCAATGCTTGTTGGCAGAGGGGCTATCGGCGCGAGGAGGGCCGGTGACCAGCCATTGCTTCATCACCGACCTGAAGGCAAACGTGATGACGAGCATGGCGATGTCCTCCTGGTCATGGATCTGCACATAGAACCTGATAGGTTCCCATGCACCCTCCTCGTGGCCTGTCCTTGACCTCTTGCTAGCGTCGAGCGGCATGCTCATGTACTCCACCCTTCTAGGCACCACCGCCGTCTTCAACCACCGGTTCTTGGGGATGAGGTCATCCGCACCATCTGCGCCGCCGACGACCTGTGATCCACCACCGGCTTTGTCCCACTCCGTCTTGATTATCTTGCGAGCAAGGAGGATGACAATTAGCAACAATGAAAGATGATCATTGGCAGTGCAAATGCCAATGATCAGTGCTACCAATTGTCAATGCTAACACTTATCAAAGCTAATAGTGATCAGTGGTAACAGTGATCAGTGCTAGCAATGATCAATGCTAAAACTGAGCAAAGCTAACAATGATCAGAGCAAGCAATGATCAGGTCAAACAATGGTCAGTGCTATCATATCATTCCAAATGCACATGCACATGCACTGTCTGTCGTGGTTCTAAGTCTGACAGTAAGGGTAGGGGGTACGAATGGAGAGGCAAGGTTCTAGCTATGGTGAGGTTGTACACAAGGTGTTAGCGAGTTCAGGCCCTTCTCGGAAGAAGTAATAGCCCTACGTCTCGGTGCCCGGAGGCTTGGTCGACTGATATGTGTATGCGTGTTTACAGAGGTGCGAACCCTGTTCTGGAGGAGGGGTGGCTTATATAGTGTGCCAGGTCCCCGGCCATGCTCCACGTTACCAAGGGTTTAAAGGTACATTAAGGCAGGCGTTACTGATAACGCCTGCAGTAAAGGATAATTAAGGTATTTACTACAGTGAGTAAGTATAGGACCGTTGCTGTTCCAAGAGGCGCTTGGCCTTCGGAGGTCGAGTGCCTGGTCCGGTCGAGTGGAGTTGAGTCGTCCTGCGCACATGAGTCAGTCGAGTGAAATGTCTCCTTGGACTGTCTCAGTCGACTATCTCCACTGCCATGGGTCTTATCTTTTGATCTTCTGGGGTAGTGACCTTGGGTGGGGTACCTTGGTCAGGCCTATGACCCTACCCTAGGTCTGTAACCTCGTCAGTAGCCCCCGAATGGATTGAGGCTTGAGCAAGGGGATGCTGAGGGAAGCTCTGGTTTTGGTTCGACGTATTTTAGGTATACTGTTTCGGAGCTCGTGACTTGGGCAGGCTCCCTCAGTTGTGTCTTGGTCGCCTCGATCGATTCTGAAGCCATCAGTGAATTAGTTGCTTCTCGCGTCGACTGGATGTCTTGCGTCGATTGGACTCCTTGCGTCGACTGGATTTTGCGCTAGGCGTCGGGCGCCGTGAGCGCGTGCCATTTTCGACGGGATCGGTTGCCCTCTGGCCGCCGGATTTGGCGGGGCTTTCGAAATTTGGGGAAGCGCGCGGGACGGGACGTGCCGCATCAATCGGAGAGGTGCGGTTCGAACGCCTCGATTCCCGTGCCTCCTTTTTCGCCACGTATCGCTTCAGCGTCAGTTACGGGATCGGATAGGATTGCTCGGGGCCACCGGTCAGCCACTCGACCGAGACATTATAAAGGCGCGCCGAGCCCGCAGCGGGGGACACTGTGCGCCCAATCTTCTCCCGTTCGCCTCAGCTTCTCTGCAGCGTTCTTGTTTCTCCGCCGCGCCCCCGTTCCCTCCTCCTTCTCTCCACAGCGACCGCCGTCTCGTGAGCCATGGGTAAAGACAAGACTGCGGCCATGGAGCGCTCCAAGAAGGCGGCGTCGGGGAAGGGGAGGCGAGCTGGCCGGAGCGGTTCGTCGTCGAGGTCCGGACTCCCCGCTGGATGGATCCAGGGGGATTGGATCCGGTCCACCGTTGTGGTGGAGGATCTGTAGGAGCTGGAGGAGGAGGGGCTGATCGCCCGCGGCTCCTGGCGGGCGCCGGGGGGAGAGCTCGAGCCCCGGCCGCGGGAGGGCGAGTGTGTACTCCACGCCACCCATGTCGACCGAGGTTTTTCTACGCCCTCGCTTCCTTTCTTCCGCGCGTTCCTGGTCTTCTTTGGTGCCCAGTTGCATTACTTTATGCCCAACTCCATCGCCTTCCTCTCCGCCTTCATTTCTATGTGCGAGAACTTCCTCGGTTGCCGACCGCACTGGGGCTTGTTCAAGCACATCTTCACCTGTCGCTCGCAAACCGTCAAGAGGGTGAACCCGAGTGACGGCAAGACGCACGTCCTCCAGGCGTGCGGTGGGCTCGAGATTCAGCTTAGGAATAGGAGCGCCTTTTCTCCCATGAACCTTCCGGAGTCGATTCGGGGCTGGCAGTCGACCTGGTTTTACTACAAGGACAATCCGACTCCGGGTCAGTCGACTGGCCTTCCTCCATTTACTCTAGGTCGAGCCAGCCCACCTCCTTCGATGGTAGTGAGTAAGGCAGAGAGGGCCGAGGTAGACATGTTGATGGAGAGGGTCGTCCAGCTAGTCCGCGAGGGGGTCACGGGGATGGACCTGTTTGAGGTGTATCTCGCGCGGAGGATCCAGCCGCTTCAAGCCCAGGACCATCCGATGTGGCTGTACTCCGGCACCGACGACTCGTCGCGAGTCCACCCGGAGGCGGCCGACCCGAAGTACGTGGTGCAGTGCTTGAAGAGCATCACCGGGAACAAGGATAACCCCAGGGGGTCCGGGAGGATCATCCCGTTCGACGCTGACCACCTGCCAGACAAGGTTAGTCTTCTGCTTCCGAGTGACGTATCTGTCGACTGGTTTGTGGTTTGTATTGATGGTTCCGACTGGTATTTGGTCAAACTTCTTTTCTTTGCAGATCTATACAGAGATGTACTCGCTGCCCAACGGGGACTTGGGCCAGGAGGCCGAGGAGGGCACGGGCGACGCCACCGAATGGAAGTCGGAGGAGGAGACCGAGGAGAGCGAGGATTACAATAGCGGGGAGGAGGTCGAGTCACCTCCCCGTGTCGAGCGCCGATCCAAGGAGAAGAATGACCCAGGGGCCGCACGACCCCAGGTGGGTCCCTCGGGATCTCGGACGCCCAAACGCACTCGAACGACCACTCCCGAGCCAGCCGAGAAGACGCCCAAGCAGCCCAAGGTCGCCACCTCCAAGCCGCGAAAGGCCCTGCCTAGGATTAAGGTGGACGTACCCATCGCCTCCATGTAAGTGCCACTTGGACTTGTTTCTTTCTGTTTCTTGGAGGTCGACTGCAGATTTAGTCGACTCATCTCTTGACTGGATCTTCCAGAGCCGCTGCTTCCACGACCTCGATGGACATCGACCGGGGTCAAGACGACGAGGAGACCGCGGATGCTGCGACTTCTCGTGCAGGTGTGGGCTCTATGAGACTTGTCTTATCCTTCTTTTCTTTCGCGGGCGACAGTCGGCTGACTTAATCCTCCACTTGACCTGAAGTGCCACGCCTCATCATAGAGCTGCCGGATGACGACGAAGACGAGGAGCAGTTGGGAGGGGACCGCCGGCGCGCAGTGAAGAAGGGCCGGAAGGCGCCTTCTGGCTCAGAGGCCCAGCGACAGGAGGACGCGGCCCGAGCCACGGTCTCTTTCGCCGTCCCTATGTCGACCGTGTGTGCTGTCGACCCATTGCCTGCGCCGAACGTCGACCCAGCGCCTGCCCTGACGCCTGCGCCGATCATCGACCCAGCGCCCGCTCCGGTCGTCGACCCAGTGTCGACTCCAGCCGTCGACTCAGCGCCGGTTCGTGCTGTAGATCCAGCGCCCGCCCCTGCAGCCGACCCGACGCCCGCCGCTTCATCAGTCCTCTTCTCTACCTACCGCCTCCTGGAGGACCCTGTGGGGGCGGCTCAAGAAGCCGTTCGCCAGGCGGAGGTGATGATGGGGAGGACGAAGGCGGTGTACGAGGCCAGCATGGCGGCTTACGATGCCAGCTCCGCTCTTCGGGCTAACGTCCAGGTACGTTGTCTTCATTGAAGTAGTCCTTAATTTCGAGAGAATCTGCTTGTTTTGTTTCATGAGATACCACACCCAGTGGGTGTTCTTCTTTTCCTTTCTTCTTTGAGCTCGCGCCGGACTGACCTTGGCCGAGTGAGACCAGTGGGGGCAGGCTCAGTGCATCCACTGGGTGTAGTCCCCGAGGCCGTGGTCGACTGCTGGCGGTCGGCCATGGTCTTATTATAGAACCATTCTTTCTTGTTGTTGAGAATTTTTTTTGCGCCGGACTGACCTTGGCCGAGTGAGACCAGTGGGGGCACGCTTAGTGCACCCACTGGGTGTAGTCCCCGAGACTGCAGTTGAGTATTTTGACTCGACTGTAGTCTTATAATCTTGCTTTGTTGTGTTGATGCAGAAATCTTGCGAGTTCGGGGCCAAGTTTGCGGATCTTGAGAAGAAGCAAATCCAGCTTAATCTTGACTTGCAGTTGGCCCGGGACCACCTGAAGAAGACGCAGGACGATGCGGCAGGTAACTTACTTCTGTCTTTTGTCGACCGACTTTTCGGTGGATGTGCCTTGTGTTCCTTCATGTTCATCTGTCCAGTGGCGGCTTTGGTAGGTCAACTGAAGGCAGCCTTGGAGCAAAAGGATCTTGATCCGGCGGCGGCGCAGCAGGCGGCTCAGGAGAAGTCGGAACTGGCGGCGAAGAAGCTGGCTTCCGTGGGTGCGCTCGAGGCGGAGATCATCCGACTGAGAGGCTCACTCGACGCGGCCAACCAAGAAGTGACCCAGCTGAAGAAGTCCAAGGCCGTCCTGAACGACAAATACGAGGCTCTCTTCCGGAAGAGGGTTGATCTTGAGGCGTATCTGGGCGACATCACCAAGAAATGGTACCTTGTGCTTGAAGGTATGCCTCCTTTGGCTTGGTTAAAATTGGATCGGTCGACCCGTATCTTATCCGATGACTCAACTTGCTGTTTTGGTGCAGAGTTCTGTCGTAACTTCGAAGAGGAGACTGGACGGGTCGAGCCTGGCTTGGACCCGACCAACTCCATTGTGAAGGACGAGGTGTCCATGAATATACTGAGGCTGGAGTCCCGCCTCACTGCGGCCACAGATTATCTGGGACGACTGAAGGCAGTGATGGCCCGAATCGACACCGCGCTCTGGAGGGGGATTGTGCAGGAGAATGACCTCAAGTCTTTGATGACTCGACTCAACGAGATCCCCGACCGAGTGCAGGAATGGAAGAAGTCGGCAGCCCGGGGAGGAGCTGACGTTGCGCTGTCCTTGGTCCGTGTGCACTGCAGGGAGGTGAAGGAGAGGAAGCTCGCCGCACTGAAGGTCGCGACCACGAAGGAGCTCCAATTCCAGTCGTTTATGGAGACTTTCCTGGAAGCTGCCACCCGCATCGCCGATGGGATCGATCTGGACGAATTCGTTGCGCCTGCGAGCCCGCCTCCCCCCGAGCCATGACTTTGATACATTAATCTCATTTGCCGCGAAATGCTGCGTGGATCTGTAATCGTTAAACTCTGGTGGGCCTATGGCCCAAGCACTCTCGCCCGATCTTTGCGGGGCTTTTATTTGATTTGGATCCTTTGGTTCGTCGCTCTTCTTCTGATTGTTCGAAACTTCGAGTCGACGTCTTCAGCTAAGCCCTCGAGTGCGAGGGTCGCTCTTCACTCGGAGTAGGATGTTTATAACTTAGGCGATTCCAAGCTAAATTGTATTTGTGGCGGAGCTCGGAGGATCGAGCCGCTTTATACTTGTAGCGAAGCTTGGAGGACCGCAGCTAAGCCCCCGAGTGAGAGGGTTGCTCTCCACTCGGAGTAGAATAAATGTAACTTAGGCGAGTCACGGGGTCGCAGCAAAGCCCTCGAGTGAGAGGGTCGCTCTTCACTCGGAGTAGAATGTTTATAACTTAGGCAATTCCAAGCTACGTTGTATTTGTGGCGGAGCTCGGTGGACCGAGCCGCTTTATACTTGTAGCGAAGCTTGGAGGACCGCAGCTAAGTCCCCGAGTGAGAGGGTTGCTCTCCACTCGGAGTAGAATAAATGTAACTTAGGCGAGTCACGGGGTCGCAGCTAAGCCTCCGAGTGAGAGGGTCGCTCTTCACTCGGAGTAGAATGTTTATAACTTATGCGATTCCAAGCTACGTTGTAT
>LR738713.1:562030448-562072329 GCA_902687465.1 Secale cereale | reverse complement strand
GAGCCACTTTATACTTGTAGCGAATCTTGGAGGACCGCAGCTAAGCCCCCGAGTGAGAGGGTTGCTCTCCACTCGGAGTAGAATAAATGTAACTTAGGCGAGTCACGGGGTCGCAGCTAAGCCCCCGAGTGAGAGGGTCGCTCTTCACTCGGAGTAGAATGTTTATAACTTAGGCGATTCCAAGCTACGTTGTATTTGTGGCGGAGCTCGGAGGACCGGGCCGCTTTATACTTGTAGCGAAGCTTGGAGGACCGCAGCTAAGCCCCCGAGTGAGAGGGTTGCTCTCCACTCGGAGTAGAATAAATGTAACTTAGGCGAGTCACGGGGTCGTAGCTAAGCCCCCGAGTGAGAGGGTCGCTCTCCACTTGGAGTAGAATGTTTATAACTTAGGCGATTCCAAGCTACGTTGTATTTGTGGTGCAGCTCGGAGGACCGAGCCGCTTTATACTTGTAGCGTAGCTCGGAGGATCGCGGCTAAGCACCCACTGGGGGATTTAGAGGACACCAATCGTTAAGGGACCATTGCTACCTTGTCTTTGAAACAAATTGGGAAATCTTTATTACAACTCGACCGTAGAGTGTTTCAAGTGTAAAAGCGGCGGAGAAGGTCCGCATTCCACGAATGAGGTTCGTCTTTCTTCTGGGCTACATTGTAGAGGTGGTATGCTCCGTTGCGCAGCACTTTGGTGATGATGAACGGGCCTTCCCAGGCCGGGGCGAGCTTGTGCGGACGCTTCTGATGCACCCGTAGGACTAGGTCTCCTTCCTGGAATGCTCGGCTTCTTACGTTGTGAGCATGGAATCGATGCAGGTCCTGTTGATAGATCGTCGACCGGATCAGGGCCATCTCTCTTTCCTCTTCCAAAAGGTCGACTGCATCTTGGCGAGCCTGCTCTGCCTCGGCTTTGGAGAAGAGCTCCACTCTGGGGGCGTTGTGTAATAAGTCGCTTGGCAACACCGCTTCGGCTCCATAGACCAAGAAGAAAGGGGTACGGCCAGTCGACCGGTTCGGAGTCGTCCTCAGACCCCATAGGACAGATGGCAGCTCAGTTACCGAAGCCCCGGCGGCATGCTTAAGGTCACGCATGAGCCGTGGTTTTAGGCATTGGAGAATCAAACCATTTGCTCTTTCTACTTGTCCATTCGACTGCGGATGTGCCACGGAGGCGTAGTCGACTCGTGTTCCTTGGGAAGCACAGAAAGCTCTGGATTCATCTGAGTCGAAGTTGGAGCCGTTGTCTGTGATGATGCTGTGAGGGACCCCATATCTGAATATTAGCTCCTTGATGAAGCTGATGGCGATGCTCGACTCGAGGTTCTTGATGGGTTTGGCCTCAATCCACTTGGTGAACTTGTCGACCGCCACCAGAAGGTGGGTGAATCCGCTTCTGCCTGTCCTGAAGGGCCGACCATGTCCAGGCCCCAAACAGCGAAGGGCCAGGCTAACGGAATGGTTTTCAGGGCGGACGCTGGCTTGTGCGACATGTTGGAGTAGAACTGGCAACCTGCGCATTTGTCCACAATATCCTTGGCCATCTCGTTGGCGTGGGGCCAGTAAAACCCGGCTCGGTATGCTTTGGCCACGATGGTCCGAGAGGAGGCGTGGTGGCCGCACATTCCCGAGTGGATTTCATCCAAAATCAGTCGACCTTCCTCTAGATCGACGCAGCGCTGGGCGACTCCGGTGACGCTTTCTCTGTAGAGCTGACCTTGGATGACTGTGAACGCTTTGGATCGGCGGACGATCTGGCGCGCTTCTTCTTCATCTTCTAGGAGTTCTTGCCTAAGCAGATATGATATGTATGGCACTGTCCAGTCTGGCGTAATCACTAAGACCTCCATGATCAGGTCGACCACGGCAGGTACTTCGACCTTAGTCGGATCCGTTGCGCTGACTGACTGTGGGGGCTCTTCTGTGAAGGGGTCTTCTTTGACAGAGGGGGTGTGCAGATGTTACAGGAACACATTCTTGGGTATAGACCTCCGAGTTGACCCGATTTTTGCAGGGTCGTTGGCTAGCTGATTCATTGCTCTGGGCACATGATGGAGCTCTAAACCTTCGAACTTCTTTTCAAGCTTCCGCACTGCACTGCAATAACTGGTCATTGCCGGGCTCCTGACGTCCCATTCTTTCATCACTTGATTTACTACCAGGTCGGAGTCGCCGTAGACCATCAGGCGACGGACCCGAGTGAGATGGCCATACGCAACCCATACAAAAGTGCTTCATATTCGGCCTCGTTGTTTGATGAATCGAAATGGATCTGAAGGACGTAGCTGAGCTTGTCGCCCCTGGGAGAGACCAGGACCACGCCTGCGCCGGATCCGTTCAGCATCTTGGATCCGTCGAAGAACATAGTCCAATGGTCCGACTGGACTTGACTCGGCAGCTCTTGTTCTATCCACTCAGCCACAAAATCCGCTATGGCCTGAGACTTGATGGCTTTCTTCGCTTCAAACTTGATATCTAACTGAAGAAGTTCAATCGCCCATTTTGCCACTCGACCGGTTGCGTCTCGGTTGTTTAGTATCTCTGATAGTGGGGCATCGCTGACGACTGAGATCGAATGGTCCGAGAAGTAATGGGCAACCTTTTTTTTAGTCAAGTAAATCCCGTACACAAGCTTTTGGTAATGTGGATACCTTTGCTTGGAGGGAGTCAAAACTTCGGATATGTAATAGACCGGGCGTTGGAGCTTGTATGCCTTGCCCTCTTCTTCCCGCTCGACCGTGAGTACAGTACTGACGACTTGTCCGGTGGCAGCAATGTACAGCAGAAGAGGCTCTCCGCTGACTGGGGCAGCGAGCACCGGCTGGGTGGACAGTAGGGCTTTGAGCTCTTCAAACGTTGCTTCGGCTTCGGGGTTCCACTCGAACTTGTCGGATTTTTTCACGAGTCGGTAGAGAGGCAGTGCCTTCTCACCAAGACGAGAAATGAATCGACTCAATGCGGCCAAGCAACCAGTAAGCTTCTGGACGTCGTGAATACGCTCGGGGCATTTCATTCGGAGGATGGTGCTGACCTTCTCTGGGTTGGCGTCGATTCCTCGTTCGGAAACGAGAAAACCGAGCAACTTGCCACCAGGAACTCCAAATGTACACTTTGACGGGTTGAGCTTGATATCGTAGCTTCTGAGGTTTGCGAATGTCTCAGCGAGGTCAGTCAGTAGGTCGGAACCTTTCGGTGACTTGACCATGATGTCATCCATGTATGCCTCGACGTTCCGACTGATTTGCTTTATCAAGCACTTCTGGATCATGCGCATGAAGGTTGCGCCGGCATTTTTGAGGCCGAAAGGCATGGTGACATAACAAAAACACCCGAAAGGGGTGATGAAAGCTGTCTTTATCTCATCGGGTCCATACAGACGGATCTGATGGTACCCGGAATATGCGTCCAAAAAGGACAAATGTTCACATCCCGCAGTCGAGTCAACTATTTGATCGATGCGAGGAAGGGGAAAATGATCTTTCGGGCAGGCCCGATTGATGTGCTTGAAATCGATGCACATGCGGAGAGACTTGTCCTTCTTGGGGACCATGACGACGTTAGCGAGCCACTCGGAGTGGTATATCTCACGGATAAACTCTGCTGCTAGGAGTCGAGCCACTTCTTCACTAATCGCCTTTCGCTTCTCCGCAGCGGATCGACGGAGATGTTCCTTGACAGGTTTCACTTTAGGGTCGACTCGCAAATGGTGCTCAGCCAGCCCCCTGGGTACACCCGGCATGTCTGATGGTTTCCATGCAAAGATGCCCCAGTTCTCTTGGAGGAACTGGATGAGCGCTTCTTCCTATTTGCCGTCGAGTGTGGTGGAGATGTGGGTCGGTGCTGCGTTGGGGTCGGTGGGGTGGACGTGCACAGGTTTTGTGTCCCCGTCCGACTGAAAAGCTGACTCGGAAGCCGGCTTCTTCGCCCTTAGCAGGTCACCCGGATCCACTCTCTTTTGGTACTCCTCCATCTCTACTACTGCCATTTGCTCGTCGGCGATCTTCGAGCCTTTCTGGAAGCATTCTTCCGCTTTCTGCCGGTTCCCGGTGATGGTTATGACGCCGTTGGGTCCCGGCATCTTCAGCTTGAGGTAGACGTAACATGGTCGAGCCATGAACCTGGCGTAGGCGGGCCTACCCAGGATGGCGTGGTAGGCGCTGTTGAAGTCCACCACTTCGAACGTCAGCTTCTCCTTTCGGTAGTTCTTGGACTCACCAAAGACGACGTCGAGTGAGATCTGGCCAAGTGAGTCGGCTTTCTTCTCGGGGATTACCCCGTGGAACCTCATGTTACTTTCTCTCAGCTTGGACATCGGAATGCCCATATCCCGGAGGGTTGCTGCATACAAGATATTCAAGCCACTACCCCCATCCATCAGAACTCTGGTCAGGCGTGTGCCTTCGATAACGGGGTCGACCACCAGTGCCTGCCGCCCTGGGGTGCCAATGTGCGCTGGGTGATCGGACTGGTCAAATGTGATGGGGGTCTTCGACCATTTCAAGAACGTGGGGGTCGCCGGGGCAACCATGTTTACTTCTCTGTTGATGACTTTCAGTCGACTTTTGCTCTCGACGTCTGCGAAAATCACCAAGGTGGAGTTGATGCGGGGGTATCCTCCGTCCCCTTCCTTGTCCTCGGACTCTTCTGATTCCTTCTCTTTTTCAGTCGACTGATCCTTCTGGAAACTCTGGATCAAGAGCCGACACTGCCGAGTGGTGTGCTTGGGATATACCAAGTTCCCCTCTTCATCCTTCTTCGTGTGTATGGGACACGGCTGGTCGAGCATATCATCTCCAGCCTGACCCTTTCCTTTCTTGGGGCCCAGGAACCTTTTGGCTTCCCTTTGCCCTTTCCTTGATTAACCACCGCAGCCTCTCCCTGAGTGACTGGGTCAACTTTGCGTTTATTCTTCCGATTGTGATTCTGGTCGTCCTGCCCGACTGGTTTCTTGCCACTGCGGAGCCGATCGTCCTCCTCGCCGTTGGCGTACCGACTGGCAATCTCCATCATCCGCGACAGGGACATGTCGCCTGTTCGGCCGAATTTCAGATTTAACTCTCGGTTACGCATGCCTTCCTTGAAAGTGCACACCGCCTGGTGCTCAGACATGTTTTCCACCGTGTGATGCAAAGTGGTCCATCGCTGGATGTAGTCCCTCAAAGTTTCACTCGGCTTCTGCATGCAGTGCTGAAGCTCCGCGAGTCCAGCAGGTCGCTTGCAGGTGCCTTCGAAGGTCCGAACGAAAACCCGAGCGAGCTCTTCCTAACTGTAGATACTCCTGGGGGCCAACTGGTTGAGCCACGCCCGAGCGGAGCCTCCCAGCATCAAGGGGAGGTGCTTCATGGCCACGTCGTCGTTGCCGCCTCCGATCTGTACGACCACTCGGTAGTCTTCTAGCCAAGTGTCCGGCTTCGACTCACCGGTGAACTTGCTTACTCCTGCCGCCAGCCTGAAGTTTGGGGGGATCTCCGCGGCCCTGATTGCACTGCAGAAACATTCAGACCCTGAGGCCGGCGCTCGGCTGCAACTGGGTTGGTCTCCGCCTCGCTCGTCCCTGGATGCCCGGTTACGGTCGACCCGACCCTGTACAAGGATGGACCTCGCATCGAAGCCTGGCTGCCGAGGATCCGGGGGAATCCTACGCTCGTCATCTCGCATGCGCCTGCCCACGTGCCGCTGGGGCGAGTGTGACCCACTTCCCGGAGGAGGGGTAGGCGCTCGACGGCGGTCGTAGCGTCCGTGTCGACGGTCGAGTGGATCATCGTTCCGACCCAGGTGCCGGTCTTGCCGCGGGCCACGTTCCTCACGCCTCGGGGGCGATCTTGGACTGTGGGCCGACCATACGGTGTCTGCAGCCACCGATCTGTTGTGAATTCTGTTGCGCGAGTGAGAAACAACCGCGTTTTGCTCCTCAGCCGTTCGGAGCAAAGCTCGGATCTGCTGAAGACCTCTCCCAGCTTTCGACTGGGAGGGTTGAATCGACTCCGCGATACGAGCCGCGGCTTCGAGGTTTTGGACTGGTGTGCGGAACACCTGAGTCTCGCGCTGACGCGATTGCCGCGACCGTCGACTGGACTCAGGGGCCAGTCGGCGGGCCTGTTCATCGAGTGAGCGCTGGATGTTTTCCAGGCGCGCGCGCTCGGCCAAGGTGGCCACGCGCGTGGCTTCGAGAGCCAAAGCTTCTGGGGAATCCCCCACGATGGGGGTGAAGAGTGCATCTCCGTTGCGGTGACAAAGCTCAGCCCTTTGCTCGGAGGTGAGGGGCTGAGGGATGTAACCGTCGTTGTCGTGCGCCCGATCGCCACCGCTGCCGCCGTTCTCACCACGAGGAAAACCTGGCGGGCTGCGGCGCGAATCCACCATGAGGATTTCCGCCGTGGGATCGCTGCTCCCGCACTCGGAAACGGAATCTTCGAGCCCGGTCGACTGATCGGCCGGCCCATAAAGGTAACCATCGGGCTCAATGGCCGCGACTTGTGGGGTGGCCGTTTGACGGGCCATCGCATGTTTCACCCACCGCTGGAGCCGCGTACGACCGGATCGCTTGCGGCGGCGACCAACGGGAACGGGGGACGATGAGTACCGAGTCGATGGCTGCAGCAGGAGGACGCCGCCGGCGCGGGCGCGAAAGTGTGTAGTTCCGCGGGCGGGCAGAGCCTCGACGTCGAGAGGGGCTTCCTGGAGCTATGCAGAATCGTCGGCGACGAAGACCAGCGCGCCGAGCCAGATCTCGTGGCCCAATGCCAAAACGCCGCCTGACACCATGATGAAAGTGGTCAAAGAAGAGATCGCAACTTCACCAAATGTCGCTAAGACGTCTTGCCACACGGTGGGCGCCAACTGTCGTGGTTCTAAGTCTGACAGTAAGGGTAGGGGGTACGAATGTAGAGGCAAGGTTCTAGCTATGGTGAGGTTGTACACAAGGTGTTAGCGAGTGCAGGCCCTTCTCGGAAGAAGTAATAGCCCTACGTCTCGGTGCTCGGAGGCTTGGTCAACTGATATGTCTATGCGTGTTTACAGAGGTGCGAACCCCTGTTCTGGAGGAGGGGGTGGCTTATATAGTGTGCCAGGTCCCCGGCCATGCTCCACGTTACCAAGGGTTTAAAGGTTCATTAAGGCAGGCGTTACTGATAACGCCTGCAGTAAAGGATAATTAAGGTATTTACTACAGTGAGTAAGTATAGGACCGTTACTGTTCCAAGAGGCGCTTGGCCTTCGGAGGTCGAGTGCCTGGTCCGGTCGAGTAGAGTTGAGTCGTCCTGCGCACATGAGTCAGTCGAGTGAAATGTCTCCTTGGACTGTCTCAGTCGACTATCTCCACTGCTATGGGTCTTATCTTTTAATCTTCTGGGGTAGTGACCTTGGGTGGGGTACCTTGGTCAGGCCTATGACCCTACCCTAGGTCTGTAACCTCGTCACTGTCCTACTCTGATCATGTGTGTCCTACTACCATGCACATGGAGTGTCCTATGATGATCATGCATTCACGTAGCCTAACAACACTAAGTAGAACATCCAACACACTTGCATAACACACACACTATATGTTGACCTGTAAGGACCGGAGTATATCGACCAGAGGGGGTGAATGGGAGATTCAAAATTTGTTTCGAAATGTTGAATACTCTCAACACATCACAACGGATAATCAACTAAGTAGTTTCTGTTCTACGAAAGAAAACTATTCCCGAAGGAAAACTAGTTCCGAAACCAAACTATTTCTTAAACAGAACTACTACGGAAACACAACTGAGCGGATTTAGTTCTACAAAACAATACTATCACATATACATAATTATCAACATGGATAGAATTGCATACATGAAGCAATTGCACACATAACAAATACAGATCATGCACACTATTGTGAAATGTTCATCATAGCAAGAGTTAGCACAAACACTAAGTAGTACAATATGAAAACCAAATGAACATTCCGACAAACAACCTTAAGTACAGCGAAAGCATATATGCAACACAATATGGTCACAGTACTGAAAGGATTGCTTGGATGATACAGGATCACAATACACAGATATATACCTATCGACAACAAAGAGCACCGAACATAAACTATCGAAAGAAATACAGTAGGATAGAAATGACTTGTGGTGCTCAATGGCGACATGTAGTTTGGTAGACCAGTTCACTCTTCTGCAAAAGAGCTACGTTCGGTTGGAGGGACTTGTGATTCAACATAGGAGATAAACTCTCTCCAATCTATTCTCCCCAACGTGAAGTTCCTCGAACTTTAGTTGATTTCACTCGTGGTAGATTCTTTTCGGCAATCTCCAAACCTTCACGGACTTCTTCTTCAAGAACCACAATCACTCTTGGTCTCTGAAGACTTTGTTCGTTGAAGACAACAACTCTTCAACACTCGAGCCGACACCTATCTATCTAGAGAGTATGTAGCTCTCAAGAGTAACAGGTACAAGAACTCTCAACTCAGATCTACTGTGATGCTCAACCATTATCTGAGTTTTGGCTCTTGATTTTCTCTCAAGGGGTTTTAAACTCAAATCTCTCGAAGAGGCATGTTCAATCAATCTTCTAAGAATCTCAAGCGGAGCAGCCACCGGACAACGCTAGTGCGGGGAGGCTATTTATAGCCGCAGCCTTCCTTAGTGGGAAATGACCATTTTGGACACGCGGTCCAGCCAATGGCCAACCAACACGTTCATAACGGTCGGATTTTAAGAGCAACTGTAACATTACTTGAGGAACAAGTAATGCTAACTCTTCGGTATGAATGAAATCTCTCGCAGCGAAGAAGAACTGCGTCTCTCGCTCGCGAGTATTCATTCGGAGCACAAAGAGATTTCTCTCAAACACTCATATGATTCAGTTAAGCATCACAACATACAAAAGTCTCGAATACTTATACCCCTATTAATAGTACGGTGGTCCAATGACTCAAATAAGAGAAAGAAGAACAATGAAACAAATGCTACGTCTTCTCTTCGTCATCAATCTTCTCGACTGCAGTCATTCTTCATCGGACACATCGAATAAAAATTGCTTTGCGTCAACAATTCTTTCAGGACCATCTTCAGCATGGAATCTTTTTTGGTATGCTTTCTTCTCGAAACATAACCTTCTCTTCTCTGCAACGTAGATGTTTCTCGGAAGTGGCAATCTTCTCAAAATTAAGCTTCTCGAAGCATATCAATCTTCTCTCCTCTCGGGGAGATTATAGCAATCTTCTCGGTGACAAATCACTCAGAATATTATAGCAATTTTCTTGGTAGCAAATCTTTCGGGAATAATATTCTCTGAAACATAATCATCTCGTCTGCCGCGCAGATAATGCTCCATGAAGTTTATGGCAATCTTCTCGACAATAAGCTTCTTGAAACATATCAATCTTCTTCACTGCAATCTGCTCAGAAGATTATAGCAAACCTTTCGGTAGCAAATCTTTCCATATCATTCCTTTCGGAAGCAAATCTTTCGGTAGCATACCATTCGGAAGCAAACCTTTCGGTAGCATTCCTTTCGGTAGCAAACCTTTCGAAGTCATACCTTTCGGAAGCAAGCCTTTTGTTAGCATTCCTTTCGGTAGCAAACCTTTCGGCAGATTATAGAAATATTCTCGATACTCCGGGGACTATTTCTATGTGTGTGCACTAGCAAACAAATTAGTCCCAAACTGTTTCTGAAAGTGCAACTATCCCTAGGTGGTTTTGGTAATTATTAACAACATATAGCTCATTGAACTAATGCTATCTCAAGATAAATATTTCAGCAAAGTTCAATCATTGACATGGCATGGATTAGAAATGTGGACCCCTCAAAATGCTAAGGACACATATTGGCTCAAGCTCAAGACTCTACATTTTCTATTTTAGTGATCCAAGATCACACTGAGTCCATAGGAAAGCCAATACTATTAAACGGGGATGAGGTGTTGCTTAATGGGTTTCTTACTCAAAATGCTTAGTGATATGCTCCAAAACCCTCAACCACTTTCTCACATCCACATATGCCCCAAACCAAAAGTCAAACTCGGCCCCACCAAAACCTTCTATCCGGCGCCACCGAGTTCTCTTGACATAGCCATTGCCACAAACCCTAGTCACTTCGGTCTCACTGATAGGGATCTCGGTCTCACCGAGATGGGATTGCAAACTCTTTTTTTCCCTTCGTAACATTTTGGTCTAACCGAGATGAGCGATCGGTCCCACCGAGTTCGCAATGCAAACTCTCTGTTTTCCCTTCGTGAT
Source organism: Secale cereale (assembly GCA_902687465.1). NCBI lineage: Eukaryota > Viridiplantae > Streptophyta > Magnoliopsida > Poales > Poaceae > Secale > Secale cereale. The sequence goes on along the minus strand of LR738713.1, from coordinate 562,062,111 downwards.
GTTTCGGTCCAACCAAAACGAGCGAATCGGTCCCACCGAGTTTGCCTGACCAACTCTCTGGTTAGCTTATTACCAAAATCGGTCCTACTGAGTTTGTGTAATCGGTCTCACCGAGATTACGTTATGCCCTAACCCTAATGAAATCGGTCCTACCGAGTTGACATGTCGGTCCCACCGAAATGCCTAACGGTCACATTATGAACTAAATCGGTCTGATCGAGTTCTCTGATTTGGTCCCACCGAGTTTGGTAAATTGTGTATAACGGTTAGATTTTGTGTGGAGGCTATATATACCCCTCCACCCACTCTTTATTCGTGGAGAAAGCCATCAGAACATGCCTACACTTCCAACATACATTTTCTGAGAGAGAACCACCTACACTTGTGTCGAGGTCAAGATATTACATTCCAACCACATAAATCTTGATCTCTAGCCTTCTCCAAGTAGCTTTCCACTCAAATCATCTTTCCACCAAATCCAATCCTATGAAAGAGAGTTGAGTGTTGGGGAGACTATCATTTGAAGCACAAGAGCAAGGAGTTCATCATCAACACACCGTCTATTACCATTTGGAGAGTGGTGTCTCCTAGATTGGTTAGGTGTCACTTGGGAGACTCCGTCAAGATTGTGGAGTTGAACTAAGGAGTTTGTACGGGCAAGGAGATCGCCTACTTCGTGAAGATCTACCCTAGTGAGGTAAGTCCTTCGTGGGCGTTGGACATGGTGGGATAGACAAGGTTGCTTTTTCGTGGACCCTTCATGGGTGGAGCCCTCCGTGGACTCGCGCAACCGTTACCCTTCATGGGTTGAAGTCTCCATCAATGTGGATGTACGATAGCACCACCTATCGGAACCACGGATAAAAAATCTCCGTGTCTACATTACGTTTGCTCCATCAAACTCCCCCCTTTACCTTCATATGTAATTGCTTTACATTCCGCTGCTATACTCTTAGAATTGCATGTGTAGGTTGATTGCTTGACTTGTGCATAATTGTTAAAATCTGCCAAGACTTAAAATTGGGAAAACGCTAGGTTTTTATTTGGTCAAGTAGTCTAATCACCCCCCCTCAAGACATACTTTCGATCCTACAAGTGGTATCATAGCTAAGGTCTCCATTTTCCTTGATTTCCATAGCTTTTGGTGATCATATCCTTGGTTTCACAACCTAGGAGAGTGTGGCGTCTAGCGAGGGAAATTACCACCGTAGAGGTCCTTACTTTGTTGGTACTAATTTTGCTAGTTGGAAGCATAAGATGAAAATGCATATTCTTGGACATAAACCCACCGTTTGGGCTATTGTGTGTGCTGGCTTACAAGGTGAATTCTTTGATGGGAGATAACCAAACCGTGAAACTACCGCGGAAGAGTTGAAGATGCTGCAATACAATGCTCAAGCTTGTGATATCCTCTTCAACGGATTGTGCCCCGAAGAATTCAACAAAATCAACCGTCTTGAGAATGCAAAGGAAATTTGGGATACTTTAATTGATATGCACGAGGGAACTGACTCTGTCAAGGAATCCAAATTGGATGTGCTTCAAAGTCAGCTTGATAAGTTCAAAATGAAGGGAATTATAGAGAAAGGTGTTTGCAAGAGCCTTGCCAGAAGTAAGCAATTTGAGGAGATTGTACGCAAGCAAGGAAGACCACGGAAGAATCAAGTTGTTGGTTTTGAACGAAAGTTCAATGCCAATGGAGTTGAGTGGGAAGAAGATCAATACCCCAAGACGAAGTTTTTTCCTCAACAAGTGAAGTATGATCCTACTTCTTTCGAAGGAACACAAGCTCAAGATGATCTTCCACCTCTAGACCACAAGAAAAAGGGCAAGGACAAGCTTCAAGAGGAGATTGATGCATTTGAAGAAGCTCCCAAGGCCTTGGTCAAGTGGGTTCCCAAGACTACATCGAGTTCTACTTCATCAAGTACGACTACAACTCCAAGGATTCCCATCAAGATGGTGTGGATCCCGAAGAAGGAGAACTAGAGAGTTCTTGAGGGTGACTCCACCAACATACTTCACTCATATCATTTTGGCGAGGACAAGTGCAAACAACATTCATATCTTGCACTAGTTCAAGGAGTCACAAACCCTCTTGTTGGTAAGACAAGGGACAAGGTAACCAAATGCTTTCATGGACATCATCTTATGTGAACATCACTCTATGTCTATGGATATCCTTATTTGTTCCTTGTGGGACTAACCCATGTAGGTATTGAAAGTGCGACTCACTCAAATGGATTGCTCCAAAGGATCTACATCAACATTGATCATCTACATATTCAACACCTACATGAAGTCATCATCGACAAAACCCAAGTTTAGTTCATCCCTCTTAAGGGGGATATCACATCTAGGGGGAGCTTTACTCTAATCAATTGAGCTAAAGCAACTCTAATGATGTGAACACAACAATGCTTTATGTAAAATTGGTAACCCCACTTGTGCTTAAACGATGAGTATGACCTATGATCAAATGTTCTCATTTGATTCCTAAGTCAATATACTCATATATAGATGACCTAGTCCTCGCCAAATTGCTTGATAAATGCTAGAGTGTTTGTGCATGGTTTGTCACATATTTCATTTGCCATCTTATTGTGTGAGCATGTTGGATACATATTTTACTTATTCGAGGACATCCATTTGTTGCTTTGATTGTTTGGCTCTTTCTATTTTGCCAAATGGATGGACAAGAATGCCTAAGAACTCCCTCTATCTATCTATGTTTTTCTCGTCTCAAACTCTATTCATGCTACATCACAAAGTTTGATCAAGTCAGATTCGAACCACTCTGTGTGAGGAGCACTCAGAGTCCCCGATTCGTCATAGACTTAAACTTCCAAAACCAATTTGTGCATTTTGGTATGACCGAGTCATCCACTTCGGTCACACCGATTTCACTAAGTTGATCTAGGTTTTCAATCTCGGTGCAAGTGATTTAAACTTTTCGGTCACACCGAGTTGCAGTAACCGCTTGCGATTCTGCATCTCCGTCCCACCGAGTTTTTCCACTCGGTCACACCGACAGGGTCGGGATATATATACCTACGGGTGAGATTTTGGAAAAAAAATTCAAACTCCTCAGCCTGCGTGTGTGTCCTGCTCTGCCTCCTCGAGTCTCCGAATTGTCTCCTCGCCGCCAGCGACCTCCCGCCGCAGGTTTCCATCATCGTCAACAGAAATATGGTCCGCCGTTGTCGCCGTAGCGAACTCCCGCCGAACTAGGGTACGTGTTCGACTCTATGTGCTATTCATTTAACTCTGATTCATAGCACATTACTTTGCCATGATCTTTACCATGTATGCAAACTATCTATCCATTGAAAAACATCCTTAGATTAGATTTGATCTAAAAATTTAGGGTTAGGTCTCCGCCGAACTCATCTCGGACCGACCGAGTTGTAGAAATCGGTCTCATCGATTTGGCTTAGGCCATTGCACATGTGATTTTCAGTCTGATCAAAAACTGCAAATCGGTGTGACCGAGTTCGACTCTCTGTGAAACCCTAGCAATCTCGGTGCGAGCGAACTGTGACTCGGTCTGACTGAGTTCACTAGTTTAGGTTCCAAAATTGCTTCGGTATCACCGAGTTTAACAAATCGGTAGCTCCGAAATGCTTTCTGTGGAAAACTAAAACTAAGTTTTTGAGTCATCTCTTTTGCAAAAAAACTCTGCACATTGTGATGCTTATCCATTCTACCTCATCTACATCTATTCACAAGGTTTGTTGTCAGTGTAATTGCCAAGATGTCTGAGCAGAGTGACAGTCAGAGCAGATCTGAGGAACAAGTGCAATTGAGTCAGGGTTCAGATCCCTCAAGCAGCTCTGATGATGGCAGTAGAAGCACACCTAGCAAACTTGCCCAAGGCAGCCACCAGAACCAGGAAGAAGAGAACCTCAGAATCCGAGGATGAGGACTATGTGGCTGCTAAGGAGGAAGCTACATCGAAGAAGAAGGTGCTGAAGAAAGAGTATGGCACAGCTGCTGCAACAAATCCAGGGATGAATAAGTAGGCTCCAGCAAGAAGGATTCCTATGTCTAAGGCTAGAGCCTCTACTCAAGAGACAATGGAGTTCACTCTTGAACCCAAAGAAGCTAGAGATGGCAATAAGAGGAAGGAGAGGGTCAGGAAGACTATTGCCAGAGTCATTGGCAAGCCCTCCATGATGAGAGATCCTTCTGATGAAGAAGAGGAAGAGGAAGAGGATGCTGCACCAGCACCCAAAGCTTAGAAGCTTATGGGAGATGCAATCAAATCAGGGGCTCCTCCATCAAAGCCCAAGATAGCTCCCAAAGCTCAAGCTCAGAAGCCCCCTAAGCACAAGAGAAAAGAGCCAAAGCTAAGGTTGATAAAGCTACCAAAATGCCAAGTGTAGAAGAGGCATCTCAAGTCTTCCTGAAGAGCAAGCAAGATCAGCTGGGATATCTAATCTAATCTACCTTGAGGATTGAGAAGGGCTTGGCCACCATGACTCAAAACCAGGAGAGCTTGGAGAGGATCATAGAAACCAAATTTTATGATCTTGATATGAAGGTTACTGAGATACAAACAGCAGTTCAGCAGCTCCAAGAGGAAGCAGAAGAGAGAAAAGAGAAGGCAACTACTGATGCATTTCAGTGAGTGCCTAGAGGACAGAGGTCTGCTGCAGTGCCTGTACCTGATACAAGAGCAACATCATCAGCACCAGCAGCCACAAGTTCAGTGCCACCTCCAGCAGCCACTCCACCAGCCCCAACTACATCAACTGATGCCTTCGTCCTTCGAGTTCTCTCTACACCGCCTCCCGAAGACCAAGCCTGAGAGACGCATAGCACTATGCATATTTCAACTTTTTGGTAACTTGTTGCCAAAGGGGGAGAAATATGTATAGATCATAGGCTTCGAGAGAGAGTGTTTTGCTTCTTTACCTCTCTTGTTTTTGGTTGAACTTTATTGTGTGCTTGGTTTATACTTTATGTCCTTATGTGAGATACTTGTTTGATCATGTGATTGATCATATGCTACTTTAATGCTTGCTTGAATGATATTATCTTTTATATCCCTATATGATCATTCACTTTGCTTGGTGATGAGTGCATGCTTTTAATTTACATCATTTTGAGCGCTCCACCAAGATGTATGTGACATGGAAGAGTAACCCACGATCCTACACGATTGTGTATTTGCATTCAAAAGCAAATTTTAAATAATACACAAATTTAGGGGGAGCTCTTGCTTATCACATACTTCTCAAAGCGACGATGTATTTCAATCTTATTATCATTTGTCGAAGCTTTGATCTATATGTTGTCATCAATTACCAAAAGGGGGAGATTGAAAATGCAACTATCCCTAGATGGTTTTGGTAATTACTAACAACATATAGCTCATTGAACTAATGCTATCTCAAGACAAATATTTTAGGAAAGTTCAATGATTGGCATGGCATGGATTAGAAATGCGGACCCCTCAAAATGCTAAGGACACATATTGGCTCAAGATCAAGACTCTACATTTTCTATTTTAGTGATCCAAGATTGATAACCCACAAGTGTAGGGGGTCGCAACAGTTTTCGAGGGTAAAGTATTCAACCCAAATTTATTGATTCGACACAAGGGGAGCCAAAGGATAGTCTCAAGTATTAGCAGCTGAGTTGTCAATTCAACCACACCTGGAAACTTAGTATCTGCAGCAAGGTAATTTAGTAGCAAGGTAATATGGAAGTAACGGTAACGGCAATAAAAATAATGGTAGTATTTTTGTTGTGATTGTAACAATAGCAACGGAAGAGTAAATGAGCAACAAGCAATATGTGAAAGCAAGTAGGCATTGGATTGGTGATGGAGAATTATGTCGGATGTGATTCCTCATGTAATAGTTATAACATAGGGTGACACAGAACTAGCTCCAGTTCATCAATGTAATGTAGGCATGTATTCCGAATATAGTCATACGTGCTTATGGAAAAGAACTTGCATGACATCTTTTGTCCTACCCTCTCGTGGCAGCGGGGTCCTAGTGGAAACTAAGGGATATTAAGGCCTCCTTTTGATAGAGTACCGAACCAAAGCATTAACACATAGTGAATACATGAACTCCTCAAACTACGGTCATCACCAGGAGTGGTCCCGACTATTGTCACTTCGGGGTTGCCGGATCATAACACATAGTAGGTGACTATTGACTTGCAAGATAGGATCAAGAACACACATATATTCATGAAAACATAATAGGTTCAGATCTGAAATCATGGCACTCAGGCCCTAGTGACAAGCATTAAGCACGACAAAGTCATAGCAACATCAATCTTAGAACATAGTGGATACTAGGGATCAAACCCTAACAAAACTAACTCGATTACATGGTAAATCTCATCCAACCCATCACCGTCCAGCAAGCCTACGATGGGATTACTCACGCACGGCGGTGAGCATCATGGAATTGGTGATGGAGGAAGGTTGATGATGACGATGGCGACGATCTCCACTCTTCGGAGTCCCGAACGGACTCCAGATCAGCCCTCCCGAGAGAGATTAGGGCTTGGCAGCGGCTCCGTATCGTAAAACGCGATAATTCCTTCTCTTTGATTTTTTTTCTCCCCGAAAGTGAATATATGGAGTCGGGGTATACGTCGGTGGAGCAACAGGGGGCCCACAAGGCAGGGGGCGTGCCCAGGGGGGTGCGCCCCCACCCTCGTGGACAGGGTGTGGGCCCCTTGGTTTGGTTCTTTCCGTAGATACTTTTTATATATTCCAAAATAATTCTCCGTTGAATTTCAGGTCATTCCGAGAACTTTTATTTGTGCACAAAAATTACACCATGGTAGTTCTGCTGAAAACAGCGTCAGTCCGGGTTAGTTCCATTCAAATCATGCAAGTTAGAGTCCAAAACAAGGGCAAAAGTGTTTGGAAAAGTAGATATGTTGGAGACGTATCAACTCCCCCAAGCTTAAACCTTTGCTTGTCCTCAAGCAATTCAGTTGATAAACTGAAAGTGATAAAGATAAACTTTGACAAACTCTGTTTGCTCTTGTTGTTGTAAATATGTAAGGCCAGCATTCAAGTTTTCAGCAAAGATCATGAACTAACCACATTCACAATAACTTTCAGGTCTCATGTCTACTCATATCAATGGCATAATCAACTAGCGAGCAATAATAATAAACCTCGGATGACAACACATTCTCAAAATAATCATAATATGATATAACAAGATGGTATCTCGCTAGCCCTTTCTTAGACCGCAAAACATAAATGCAGAGCACCTTTAAAGACAAAGGACTGATTAGACCTTGTAATTCATGGTAAAAGAGATCCAGTCACAATCACACTCAATGTAAATTAATAGCAATACATGCAAATGATAGCGGCGCTCTCCAACTAGTGCTCTTTTAATAAGAGGGTGATGACTCAACAAAAAGTAAATAGATAGGCCCTTCGCAGAGGGAAGCAGGGATTTGTAGAGGTGCCAGAGCTCGATTTTTAAACAGAGATGAATAATATTTTGAGCGGTATACTCTCATTGTCAACATAGCAACCAAGAATCTCGATATCTTCCATGCTACACACATTATAGGCGGTTCCCAAACAGAATGGTAAAGTTTATACTCCCCAACCACCAACAAACACACTCCACGGCTAGCCCGAAACAATGGGTACCGTCCAAACCAGCAATAGCCCTGGGGGAGTTTTGTTTAATTATTATGATTTGAGCATGGGACTGGGCATCCCGGTTACCAGCCATTTTCTCATGAATGATGAGAGGAGTCCACTCATCATGAGAATAACCCACCTAGCATGGAAGATATAGACATCCCTAGTTGATATATGAGCTGTTCGAGCATACAAAACAGAATTTCATTTGAAGGTTTAGAGTTTGGCACATACAAATTTACTTGGAACGGCAGGTAGATACCGCATATAGGAAGGTATGGTGGACTCATATGGAATAACTTTGGGGTTTATGGAAGTGAATGCACAAGCAGTATTCCCGCTTAGTACAGGTGAAGGCTAGAAAGAGACTGGGAAGCGACCAGCTAGAGAGCGACAACAATCATGAACATGCATTAAAATTAATCAACAATGAGTGCCAGCATGAGCAGGATATAAATCACCATGAACATAAAGATCGTGGAGGCAATGTTGATTTTGTTTCAACTACATGCGTGAACATGTGCCAAGTCAAACCATTTGAATCGTTCAAAGGAAGATACCACCCTATCATACCACATCACAACCATTTTAATATCATGTTGGCACGTAAGATAGACCATTATAAACTCCTAGCTAATTAAGCATGGCATAAGCAGCTATGATCTCTAAATTAGTTCATCATATATCGTCATTATTGCCTTTCATCATACAACCGAAGGGTGTGGAAAATAATAATAGTGCACGTGCATTGGACTAAGCTGGAATCTGCAAGCATTTAATACAAGAGAGAAGACAAAGTAACATGGCTCAAGGTTAAATCAACAATAAAGCATATGAAAGCCACTAAGCATTTTCATCATGGTCTTCTCCTCTTGACCCCCAAAGAAAAGAAAAGAAACTATGTACATGGGAAAGCTCCCAACAAGCAAAAAGAAGAACGATAAATCTTTTTGGGTTTTCTTTTAATTACTACTAAAAAGCTGCAACTCATTTTTTGTTTTTCTTAAGGTTTTTCTAACACACGAGAAAAAGACTAAGAAAAGAAATGAAACTAGCTAAAAAGCTGCAACTCATTTTTTGTTTTTCTTAAGGTTTTTCTAACACACAAGAAAAAGACTAAGAAAAGAAATGAAACTAGCATGGGTAGTACAATGAAAGAGTGTGAGCACCGACTACTGGAATAAGTGTGTGAACATGAATGTAATGTCGGTGAGAGATACATACTCCCCCAAGCTTAGGCTTTTAGCCTAAGTTGGTCTATTGCCTTAGATCAAAGCTACTCTCTCCGGTGCACGGAGGAGCGTCCTCTGGGTGCCATTGGTTGGCAATTTCATCCGGATCCCACCGATAAACCGACTGCCGGTAAGGGTCAAGTGGTGGTTCCGGCTCTGAAGCTTGTTCCTGGCTCCCGTATTTATAGATGGCATCTGGCAAGATGAGGTACGTTCCTGAAAATAGATCAAACAGAGATGGTGCAGGCAAGGTAATGATCTCACAATATTTTTCATCAAACCTCAGTTTATACTTAAGCAACTTCTTCTTGTCTTCAACAACAAAATCATGTGCTTATCATACTCTTATAATCTAGAAACACCAGGGTCAACAACTTTTCTTCCTTCTCATGATGCCTAATAGGTATTCTAAAGTGTTCAACAAGGTGTGAAGCAAAGATGGCTCCAAAGATAGGACCCTTTGTACGGTTCAGGCTTAGTCGTTTAGCAACAACAGCACCCAAGCTAAAAGTTGTGTCTCGAAACAAAGCATGGCGCAAAATGACAATATCAGGGGCACTAAGATTCCCACTGTTCCCGCGACCAATTAAGCATCTACTAGCAAATATAGCAAAGTAGCGTAGAACAGGAAAAATGTATACTAGTAATTCTTGCCCCTGAAACTTGCCTCGTTTCCCCTACAGCTATCATATCAATAAACCACTCAACATCCTTGCGATGGGGTTCCTCAAGACTACCAGCAAAGGGTATCTTACATACTTGACAAAATTCATAGAACGACATCTCCTTAACCTCATCATATAAACGAAACTCCACTGAAGGTGGTGATTTATTAGCATGAAAATGAAAGTTTTGCATGAAAATATTAGTGAGAAAGAGATACTGTTCACGCTGGTCATGGAGGAAGTCGGTGAGGCCTGCATTATCCGCCAAATAATAAAAGTCTTTATAAATCCCGGCGGCTTCTAAGAATTCATCACAAGGCCATTCACATGGCCGAACTTCCGCAGTGCGAGGAAGATTATATTTAGGCTTCTTATTCTCTTCCTTCTGCTTATCCTTTGAACTTTGACTAGAGGAGCCTCTCAACAACCTCCTCATCATTTTCTTCCTCTGAAATTTTCTGAAATTTTTAGTGACTCAAAAGAAAATTGAACCAAACTCAACAAGATTGATAGCAACTACTCCTACAAGTGACTAGAAACTATATAATGCATTAGAACTACTTGGAACCACATAAATTTGACATGCAAGCTCAAGAAAAAGGTCACCTAAGCAGCAAAAATTTGAAATAAATAAAGCACTAGAACAAAACTAATTGGACCAATAGAGGTGTCACATACCAAGGAACTATCTCCCCAAGCAGTTTTGTGAATGGAGCTTTGAGCAAGGAGATCGAAAATGGTAGCAAGATGAGCTAGAACTCGTGCTTGAGCTGGATAGTGATTTTTTGGGAGGAACAAGGAGTGTGTGGGTGCAGGAGTAAGTGGAGGGGGGCCACGTGGGGCCCACAAGGCAGGGGGCGCGCCCAGGGGGTGGGCGCGTCCTGGACCCTCGTGGCCAGGTGTTGGCTCCCCCTGTTGTGTTCTCAGTGCCAAATATTCTCAAATAATCTAGAAAAAAAAATCATATTTCATTTTCAGGGCATTTGGAGAACTTTATTTTCGGGGTATTTTTTTATTACACGGATAACTCTGAAAACAGACAAAAAATACAATTTTTTCTTTATTTAATCTAATTAACAGGAAGTAAAAGGAGGGTACAGAAAGATGTGCTATCTAGATTCACCCATCTCATGCTCATCAAAAGGAATCCATTAACAAGGTTGATCAAGTCTTAATAAACTCTTTCCGAATAACATGAAACTGGAGAATTTTTTAATAACACTAGGTTACCTCAATGGGGATATGCATGTCCCAAAAAAAAAGAATATCATATTTCTTCTTGACAATAGGAAGAGGAAATTCAAAACCTCCAATAGTAATAGTTGAAATTTTTCCAATAGAATTGATACTGTGGACCTGAGGTTGTTTCTTCTGAAAGTGTACCGTATGCTCATTACCATTGACATGAAAAGTGACATTGCCTTTGTTGCAATCAATAACTTCCCCTGCAGTATTCAAAAAGGGTCTACCAAGGATAATAGACATACTATCGTCCTTGGGAATATCAAGGATAATAAAGTCCGTTAGAATAGTAACATTTGCAACCACAACAGGCACATCCTCACAAATACCGACATGTATAGTAGTTGATTTATCGGCCATTTGCAAAGATATTTCAGTAGGTGTCAACTTACTCAAGTCAAGTCTACGATATAAAGAGAGAGGCATAACACTAACACCAGCTCCAAGATCACATAAAGCAGTTTTTACATAGTTTCTTTTAATGGAGCAAGGTATAGTAGGTACTCCTGGATCTCCTAGTTCCTTAGGTATTTCACCCATAAAAGTGTAATTGGCAAGCATAGTGGAAATTTCAACTTCAGGTATCTTCCTTTTATTGGTCATAATATCTTTCATATACTTAGCATAAGGATTTGTTTTAAGCATATCAGTCAAACGCATACGCAAAAAGATAGGTCTAATCATTTCAGCAAAGCGCTCAAAATCCTCATCATCCTTTTTCTTGGATGGTTTAGAAGGAAAATGCATGGGTTTCTGAATCCATGATTCTCTTTCCTTGCCGTGCTTCCTAGCAACAAAGTCTCTCTTATCATAACATTGATTCTTGGATTGTGGGTTATCAAGATCAACAGCAGGTTCTATCTCTACATCATTATCATTGCTAGGTTGAGCATCATCATGAACATCATCATTAACATTATCACTAGGTTCATGTTCATTATCATATTGTGTCTCAGCATCAGAAATAGATATATCAATGGGATTCTCAGGTGTGTCAGCTACAGGTTCACTAGAAGCATGCAAAATCCTATCATTTTTCTTTTTCTTCTTCTTAGAAGAACTAGGTGCATCTATATTAGCTCTCTGAGAATCTTGCTCAATTCTCTTAGGGTGGCCTTCAGGATACAGAGGTTCCTGAGTCATTTAACCACCTCTAGTCACAACTCTAATAGCATTATCATTTTTCTTACTATTTAATTCATTGAGCAAATCATTTTGTGCTTTAAGTACTTGTTCTACTTGAGTGGTAACCATAGAAGCATGTTTACTAATGAGTTTCAATTCACCTTTAACTTTAGACATATAATCACTCAAGCATTCAATCATATAAGCATTACGTTGCAATTGTCTACCAACATAAGCATTGAAGTTTTCTTGCTTCACAATAAAATTGTCAAACTCATCTAAGCATTGGCTAGCAGACTTATAACGAGGAATATCACCTTCATCAAATCTATAAAGAGAATTTACCTTTACTACCTGTGTCGGGTTATCAAGACCATGTATTTCTTCAATAGGTGGTAAATTCTTAACATCTTCAGCTTTAATACCTTTTTATTTCAAAGATTTCTCTGCCTCTTGCATATCTTCAGGACTGAGAAATAGAACACCCCTTCTCTTCGGAGTTGGCTTAGGGGCTGGTTCAGGAAGTGTCCAATTGTTTTCATTGGTCAACATATTATTCAATAGTAATTCAGCTTGATCAATTGTTCTTTCCCTGAAAACACAACCAGCACAACTATCCAGGTGGTCTCTGGAAGCATCGGTTAGTCCATTATAAAAGACATCAAGTATTTCATTTCTCTGAAGAGGATGATCAGGCAAAGCATTAAGTAATTGGAGAAGCCTCCCCCAAGATTGTGGGAGACTCTCTTCTTCAATTTGCACAAAATTATATATTTCCGTAAGGCAGCTTGTTTCTTATGAGGGGAAAAATATTTAGCAGAGAAATAATAGATCATATCCTAGGGACTATGCACACAACCAGGATCAAGAGAATTAAACCATGTCTTAGCATCACCCTTTAACGAGAACGGAAATAACTTAAGGATATAGTAAAAACAAATCTTTTCCTCGTTGGTAAATAGGGTGGCTATATCATTCAACTTAGTAAGATGTGCCAAAACAGTTTCAGATTCATAGCCATGGAAAGGATCAGATTCAACCAAAGTAATTAACTTAGGATCAACAGAGAAATCATAATCCTTATCAGTAAGAAAGATAGGTGAAGTAGCTAAAGCAGGGTCATATTTCAAAGAATTCTCTTTCAGCTTAGCTAATAATTTCTTAAGATCATATCTATCGTTGCAAGCAAGAAAGTCTCTAGCAGTTTCTTCATCCATAACATAACCCCCAGGAATAACATGCAATTCATATCTAGGGGGAGAATCTACATCATCACTTTCATCAATATTATCAGTTTCAATATTTGCATTCTCCCTAACCTTAGCAATTTGTTCATCTAGAAATTCACCTAGTGGCACAATATTATCAAGCATAGAAGTAGTTTCATCATACATAGCAGAAGTGGCATCATCAAGAATATGCGACATGTCAGATTCAATAGCAGGATTAGGTGTTGCAAATTTGCTCATAACAGGGGGTGAATCAAGTGCAGCGCTAGATGACAGTTCCTTACCTCCCCACGTAGTTGAGGGAAAGATCTTGGTTTTGAGTCTTTCAAGTTCTTCATAGTGATCAAAAGATATAAATCCCAAGTGACTTAAAGAATATAGGTATGCTCCCCGGCAACAGCGCCAGAAAATAGTCTTGATAACCCACAAGTGTAGGGGATCGCAACAGTTTTCGACGGTAAAGTATTCAACCCAATTTTATTGATTCGACACAAGGGTAGCCAAGGGATACTCTCAAATATTAGCAGCTGAGTTGTCAATTCAACCACACCTGGAAACTTAGTATCCGCAGCAAGGAAATTTAGTAGCAAGGTAATATGGAAGTAATGGTAACGGCAATAAAAGTAACGTAGTATTTTTGTTGTGATTGTAACAGTAGCAATGGAAAAGTAAATAAACAACAAGCAATATGTGAAAATATCGTAGGCATTGGATCGGTGATGGAGAATTATGTCGGACGCGATTCCTCATGTAATAGTTATAACATAGGGTGACACGGAACTAGCTCCAGTTCATCAATGTAATGTATGCATGTATTCCGAATATAGTCATATGTGCTTATGGAAAAGAACTTGCATGACATCTTTTGTCCTACCCTCCCGCGGCAGCGGGGTCCTGATACGTCCAAAACGTATCTATAATTTCTGCTTGCTCCATGCCCTTTTTTGTGTGATATTGCTATGATATTTCTCCACTTCCATACACTTTTAATCATATTTGGAGTAACCTACTAATGGTTGCAAACGTGCACAATGTTCTTGTTTTACACTTTATTGTGTAGGAATTACTTGGAAATTGACAAAAACGCAAAAGGAGTCGTATTGGAGTAGGACTCTGACTTTCCTGAAATCTGTCTGAGAACGTTTTTTAAAGATGGTCACGTTCCGGCCCGAAGACGACGTCAAACAGAAAAAGTCTAGTTGCGAAAGTTGTGGGGAATTTCGAGGCGATGCTTCTGGATATAAAATTCGTCCAAATCGGAGTCCGGACGGCCAAGTAAAGCCCGTTTTACTGAGGCCCAAAATCTGATGACGGGAATCCGAGAGTCTATATAAAGAGAGGAAACCTAGGTCACCAAGGGCCACGAATTTTCCTCCTCCCGAGCCACCGTCTTGGAGGGGAGGACCAGCACCATCCACAAGGAAGAAGGGGGGCCAAGGAGCCGCTGCCCCCTAGGGCCACCGCCGCCCCGAGGGCCGCCGCCGCCGCCGCGCCCCAAGGGCCGCCGCCGCCGCCTCCGTGGCTGCCGCCGGCCGTCTCCTCCTCGCGGGGCTGCACCTCTCCATCAACATCATCATCAACCTCCTCCTCACCATGTCCATGCGTGAGTAGTTTCCTCCGGGGCCGAGGGCTCGTACGTGTAGCTATGTGGTTATCTCTCTCTCATATGATGTGATCTTCGTTGTGATCATAGGCTATGTTAATCTAGGGTGATCCCATGATATTTCCCCTTCCTCTATGTATTGGATTGATGTACTCACTTGTCTTTATCTAGTATAATCCCCGAGACCAAGGTGACAGCGGTCTATTGGACATGGATTAGAAAAATATTTTCATGAGTGATTTCCTCTCTTGTGTGTTGATTGAAGATTGAGAGTCTCTTGGTGCTTGTCTTTGACTATCCTTTAGATATGTTGTGGTGATTGTGGGACTCTCTTTGGATGGCCGCGATGACATTGGGAAATCCTTAGATTGAGAACTACGAACTTTGAGGTGTGCTTTTGTAGCCCTACATAATTCTCGTCCTCTCTTGACCACGAAGGAATGACCTCCGGGTGCGTCTCCATTGCATGTTTTATGGGAAATATCATGTGATTCGATTATGTTAATGTTGTTGGGAGTTGCCTCTAGTGAAAGTATGATCCATAGGCCTTGTTTCCACCATTGCAATACCATTTGTGCTCACGTTTACCACTTGTTTGCTTGCTGCACTTTTTATTACAGATTTATATTACTTTGCTTTGCCACTCTTATCATCCATATTTTACCATCTCTTCGCCGAACTAGTGCACCTATACAACTCCTACTTGTATTAGGTGTGTTGGGGACACAAGAGACTTCTTGTATCTTAGTTGCAGGGTTGCTTGAGAGAGACCATCTTCAACCTCTACTTCCCTGAGTTCGATAAACCTTAGGTCATCCACTTGAGGGAAATTGCTGCTGTCCTACAAACCTCTGCGCTTGGAGGCCCAACATAGTCTACAAGAGTAGAAGCGTGTGTAGACATCAAGATATTTCTGGCGCCGTTGCCGGGGAAGTGAGTGCTGGAAGGTATATCTTTAGATCTTGCAATAAAATCTTTTTGTTTCTTGTTTTTATTTCACTAGTTATGCTTATGGACAACCTTGCTATTGGATCGTTGCTTGCGGGAAGACGCCCCATACCTGTGGTGGTTGCTCCTCCCCCTACTGAAATTGTGCCCTATAAAATACCAACTGGTATTATCGATTATGTTTTGGCTAATCGTTATGCAGGAGACAGACATCCCGGTGAACACTTGCTATATCTGTCACAACTATGTTCATTATTTAAGCTTGCAGGTGTATCAAGGGAGTTTGTCATGAGTAAATTGTTCGCCGTATCACTTATAGATAAAGCTTCAGATTGGTATAAGCTTCTCGATAACTCGCACTTGCTTGATTGGCAAGAGCTTATGTCTCTCTTTTATACTTAGTTTTATCCTCTTCATGAAATTCATCGAGACAGGAACTATATCTATAACTTTAGGTCTCGTGACGGAGAGAGCGTAGCTCAAGCTTGGGGGAGACTGAAAACGTTAATGCTAAAAAGTCCTAACCATGGGCTCCCCAAAGATGCTTATGTGGAGAGTAAGAGTACCTTTTTGCATGTGGATCATGGTAACAATGCTTTATGTGATGTTTATATTGTTGAGTTTATTCG
The DNA here is from genome assembly GCA_902687465.1 of Secale cereale. Lineage (NCBI taxonomy): Eukaryota > Viridiplantae > Streptophyta > Magnoliopsida > Poales > Poaceae > Secale > Secale cereale. The sequence goes on along the minus strand of LR738713.1, from coordinate 562,045,796 downwards.
TGATCCCACTGAAAATTATTATGAGAAGGGAACATATGCTTATAGATATTTCAATAATATTAAGTTCCCTCTCTTTATGTTGAAGGTTTTGAAGCTGCACTTGTTTTGTCTTCCTATGCTTATTGCTTTGTGCTTCAATGAATTATTCTATTGCAATATTCCTATGCATAGGAAGCATGTTAGGCTTAAATGTATTTGGTATTTGCTTCTTGATGCTCTTTTTTGTTCTTCAACTCTTATTCCTACGAGAGCATCATTAAAGTCTTAAGCCTATCTTTATGGCTATAAAGAAAGAGCTCTAGGGAGACAACCCTTGTTATCTTTGCTTTCAGTTTGTTCTTTCAGTTTTTAGTGGTCTTGATGTTTGTTACTACAGTAGCATCATCATTGTATCTTTACTTTTCAGCTTTGTGCCAAGTGTAGCCTCTGATTGCAAGAAAGTTCAAAAGTTGTGACGTGCTGTCCAGGAAACAGATTCTGTCCTTGGACAGAAAAATTCGTATAAAATCACCAGATCATCTTTTTGGTCTGAATTGTTTCGACAGCGTGCTCTATACAATTGTCTTTCGGGCGTCTGTTCTGAGTTTTTTTATTAGAGTTGCAGAAGTGCCCCGAAAAAATCATTTACTACCTGCTGGTCTGTTTTTCACAGATTCTGTCCTGTTTTGCCTTTCCTTCACTTTGCAAACCTTGAGCTTGCTTTTTCTTTGCGAAAACCTTTTGGCAATCTTGAGAAACAGTAGACCTTCAAGAATATCCTTATTTCCAGCAAGGAAAAATTATCTTATTATGGGTACTAACCTCGCTAATCAGATTATGATGAGTTATGTATGAAGGGAGTTTTCAAGTGTGCGAGGGAAGATGATAAAAAGATTCAGGAGTGTCAAACGCTCAAGCTTGGGGATGCCCCCATGCACCCCCAAGAAATATTCAAGAAGACTCAAGCGTCTAAGCTTGGGGATGCCCCCGTGCATCCCCTTCTCCATCAACAATTATCAGTTCGTCTTTCATTCCACTATATTTTTATCACTTCATGTGTTATGTGCTATGCTTGGAGCGTCTTGCTTTTAGTTTCCTTTTTAGTTTTCTTTAGCTTTGCTTGCTGTTCATAACGAGTTGGAACTCAGCTTTCTTTGTGTGGGAGAGAAACACGCTCCACTTCAACCTAGAACATAACATAGAATTTTCATGTCTATCTTTGCTGTGTGTGTTCTTTGTCTTTCAATAGCTACTATCATGTTCAGCTCTTAGTTTTCATGCTTTACTTTTTGAAGAGCTTTTGTTTAGTTGGTCGCTGGAACTCTCTTTAGTTATCATGCTTATCTTGTTAAGAGAGTTGGCTTCTGTTGCTCTGGTTGATATGTCCATGATGAAAATGCTATGTGCATAATGGTGCTTAGTAGTTCATGTTTTCTTATGGTTAGTCTCAAATAGCTGGGGGGTTCCCAATGTGTTATTGGGGTACCAACATGATTTGTTTGCCTATGATGTGGTATGGTTTAGTGATATCTTCCTCCGAGAATTTATTTTGATTGACTTGGCATATGCTCACGCATATTTAAAACTGTAAAGAAAGTCTTTCAAGCCTTGATGATCTTTAATTTCTGAGTAGCGATATAACTTCCATGCCCGATTCAATGTTGCTTTGTCGCTCTGCATGATTATGACCGTCATTGCTGTCTTAGTTGGTCGCTCCCAGTCTTTTGCTAACCTTCGCCTGTACTAAGCGGACTGACTGCTTGTGCATCCAAAATCCTTTAAACCAGTTATGCCATATGAGTCCACCATACCTTCCTATACATGGTATTTACCTGCCATTCCTAACGAAGACTTTCATGTACCATCTCGAAATTATTCAAAAAAAAAACATTTCTCTTTTGTGCCTCTGTTTTAGCTCATGAGGAAGTAGTAGTTAATTCATGATCTTTTTAAGTTGGACAAGCTTCACCCCGGGATTGCATGTCTAATGTGCAAACCCATAATACAAGAAGGAACTGGCATAGAGTGCGCCCGGCTCATTAAAAAATTATACAACAAACAAACCCTCCTTCACGCTTTGTTCATGAGAAATCAGAAAACTTTGGTAGTGATAAACAAAGGAGATTAAGAGGATGTGATCGTCCTCATTCGGGAGCCGTTCCTCGAAACTTGTCCAGCTCGAGAAGTGATTGAGTTATCTGCTACCATTCGTTGACGAAATATGCATATTATAAAAAAATAATTATTACCTCTGTTTTTAAAACCAAGAGCTCTGGTACATGTTTAGTTTTTGTTTCCGACCATGGGTTTTCAACCTTGCCAACAAAAGCCACGGTTCGAGAGTCTCCACCTTCTTTAAAGCACCAACTATTGAGAGCATGATTGTCATTCTGAGTGTAATGTGCATTGTCCCAAAGTACCATTGTCTTTTGCATGATTATGATATCGTTTATTCTGAAATCATTGTATCTAGTCGTCACTTAAACCTTGGAGGTGCCCCTGCATTTATGTTTTGCTTCACTAAAGGGGGCAAGCGAGGTACCACTTTATCATATTTGCACACCATGCTCACTACAAATCTATTTGATGTTTCAGTATCATATTGTAAAACTTTTAGTTCTTTGTGATTTTCTCATGAGGCAACTTAATTACTACAGATTCATTATCTCAGTAAGCTTTTGTCATGTGACTGTGAAAAGTCCTTATATGGTTAATAGCATGTCACCACAGAAATTATGCTTGTTATCATTTACCTACTTGAGGACGAGCAGGAATTAAGCTTGGGGATGTTGATACGTCCAAAACGTATCTATAATTTCTGCTTGCTCCATGCCCTTTTTGTGTGATATTGCTATGATATTTATGCACTTCCATACACTTTTGATCATATTTGGACTAACCTACTAATGGTTGCAAAAGTGCACAATGTTCTTGTTTTACACTTTATTGTGTAGGAATTACTTGGAAATTGACAAAAACGCAAAAGGAGTCGTATTGGAGTAGGACTCTGACTTTCCTGAAATCTGTCTGAGAACGTTTTTTAAAGATGGTCACGTTCCTGCCCGAAGACGACGTCAAACGGAAAAAGTCTAGTTGCGAAAGTTGTGAGGAATTTCGAGGCGATGCTTCTGGATATAAAATTCGTCCAAATCGGAGTCCGGACGGCCGAGTAAAGCCCGTTTTACTGAGGCCCAAAATCTGATGACGGGAATCCGAGAGTCTATATAAAGAGAGGAAACCTAGGTCACCAAGGGCCACGAATTTTCCTCCTCCCGAGCCGCCGTTTTGGAGGGGAGGACCAGCACCATTGCAGGACCATCCACAAGGAAGAAGGGGGGCCAAAGAGCCTCTGCCCCCTAGGGCCGCCGCCGCCCCGAGGGCCGCCGCCGCCCCCTAGGGCCGCCGCCGCCGCCGCGCCCCCAAGGGCCACCGCCGCCGCCTCCGTGGCTGCCGCCGGCCGTCTCCTCCTCGCGGGGCTGCACCTCTCCATCAACACCATCATCAACCTCCTCCTCACCATGTCCATGCGTGAGTAGTTTCCTCCGGGGCCGAGGGCTCGTACGTGTAGCTATGTGGTTATCTCTCTCTCTCATGATGTGATCTTCGTTGTGATCATAGGCTATGTTAATCTAGGGTGATCCCATGATATTCCCCTTCTTCTATGTATTGGATTGATGTACTCACTTGTCTTTATCTAGTATAATCCCCGAGACCAAGGTGACAGCGGTCTATTGGACATGGATTAGAAAAATATTTTCATGAGTGATTTCCTCTCTTGTGTGTTGATTGAAGATTGAGAGTCTCTTGGTGCTTGTCTTTGACTATCCTTTAGATATGTTGTGGTGATTGTGGGACTCTCTTTGGATGGCCGCGGTGACATTGGGAAATCCTTAGATTGAGAACTACGAACTTTGAGGTGTGCTTTTGTAGCCCTACATAATTCTCGTCCTCTCTTGACCACGAAGGAATGACCTCCGGGTGCGTCTCCATTGCATGTTTTATGGGAAATATCATGTGATTCGATTATGTTAATGTTGTTGGGAGTTGCCTCTAGTGAAAGTATGATCCCTAGGCCTTGTTTCCACCATTGCAATACCATTTGTGCTCACGTTTACCACTTGTTTGCTTGCTGCACTTTTTATTACAGATTTATATTACTTTGCTTTGCCACTCCTATCATCCATATTTTACCATCTCTTCGCCGAACTAGTGCACCTATACAACTCCTACTTGTATTAGGTGTGTTGGGGACACAAGAGACTTCTTGTATCTTAGTTGCAGGGTTGCTTGAGAGAGACCATCTTCAACCTCTACTTCCCTGAGTTCGATAAACCTTAGGTCATCCACTTGAGGGAAATTGCTGCTGTCCTACAACCTCTGCGCTTGGAGGCCCAACATAGTCTACAAGAGTAGAAGCGTATGTAGACATCAGGTCCTAGTGGAAACTAAGGGATATTAAGGCCTCCTTTTAATAGAGTACCGGACCAAAGCATTAACACATAGTGAATACATGAACTCCTCAAACTACGGTCATCACCGGGAGTGGTCCCGACTATTGTCACTTCGGGGTTGCCGGATCATAACACATAGTAGGTGACTATTGACTTGCAAGATAGGATCAGGAACACACATATATTCATGAAAACATAATAGGTTCAGATCTGAAATCATGGCACTCGGAACCTAGTGACAAGCATTAAGCATGGCAAAGTCATAGCAACATCAATCTTAGAACATAGTGGATACTAGGGATCAAACCCTAACAAAACTAACTCGATTACATGGTAAATCTCATCCAACCCATCACCGTCCAGCAAGCCTACGATGGGATTACTCACGCACGGCGGTGAGCATCATGGAATTGGTGATGGAGGAAGGTTGATGATGACGATCTCCACTCTCCGGAGCCCCGAATGGACTCCAGATCAGCCCTCCCAAGAGAGATTAGGGCTTGGCGGCGGCTCCGTATCGTAAAACGCGATAATTCCTTCTCTCTGATTTTTTTCTCCCCGAAAGTGAATACATGGAGTCGAAGGATACGTCGGTGGAGCAACAGGGGGCCCACGAGGCAGGGGGCGCGCCCCCACCCTCGTGGACAGGGTGTGGGCCCCTGGCTTGGTTCTTTCCGTAGACATTTTTTATATATTCCAAAATAATTCTCCGTTGAATTTCAGGTCATTCCGAGAACTTTTAGTTCTGCACAAAAATAACACCATGGCAGTTCTGTTGAAAACAGCGTCAGTCCAGGTTAGTTCCATTCTAATCATGCAAGCTAGAGTCCAAAATAAGGGCAAAAGTGTTTGGAAAAGTAGATACGTTGAAGACGTATCAAAGATCACATTGAGTCCATAGGAAAGCCAATACTATTAAAAGGGGATGAGGTGTTGCTTAATGGGTTTATTGCTCAAAATGCTTAGTGATATGCTCCAAAACCCTCAACCACTTTCTCACATCCACATATGTCCCAAACCAAAAATCAAACTCGGCCCCACCGAAACCCTCTATCCGGCGCCACCGAGTTCTCTTGACATAGCCATTGCCACAAACCCTAGTCACTTCGGTCTCACCGATAGGGATCTCGGTCTTATCGAGATGGGATTGCAAACTCTCTGTTTCCCTTCGTAACGTTTCGGTCTAACCGAGATGAGTGATCGGTCCCACCGAGTTCGCAATGCAAACTCTCTGTTTCCCCTTCGTAATGTTTTGGTCCAACAGAAACGAGTGAATCGGTCCCGCCGAGTTTGCCTGACCAACTCTCTGGTTAGCTTATTACCAAAATCGGTCCTATCGAGTTTGTGTAATCGGTCTCTCCAAGATTACGTTATGCCCAAACCCTAATGAAATCGGTCCTACTGAGTTGACATGTCGGTCTCACCGAAATGCCTAACGGTCACATTATGAACTAAATCGATCTGACTGAGTTCTCTGATTCGGTCCCACCGAGTTTGGTAAATTGTGTGTAACGGTTAGATTTTGTGTGGAGGCTATATATACCCCTCCACCCACTCTTCATTCGTGGAGAGATCCATCAGAATATGCCTACACTTCCAACATTCATTTTCTGACAGAGAACCACCTACACTTGTGTTGAGGTCAAGATATTCCATTCCAACCACATAAATATTGATCTCTAGGCTTATCCAAGTTGCTTTCCACTCAAATCATCTTTCCACCAAATCCAATCCTATGAAAGAGAGTTGAGTGTTGGGGAGACTATCATTTAAAGCACAAGAGCAATGAGTTCATCATCAATACACCGCCTATTACCTTTTGGAGAGTGGTGTCTCCTAGTTTGGTTAGGTATCACTTGGGAGCCTCCGTCAAGATTGTGGAGTTGAACCAAGGAGTTTGTACGGGCAAGGAGATCGCCTACTTCATGAAGATCTACCCTAGTGAGGCAAGTCCTTCGTGGGCGTTAGCCATGGTGGGATAGACAAGGTTGCTTCTTCGTGGATCCTTCATGGGTGGAGCCCTCCGTGGACTCGCGCAACCATTACCCTTCGTGGGTTGAAGTCTCCATCAACGTGGATGTACGATAGCACCACCTATCGGAATCACGGATAAAAAATCTTCGTGTCTACATTGCGTTTGCTCCCTCAAACTCCTCCCTTTACCTTCATATGCAATTGCTTTACGTTCCGCTGCTATACTCTTAGAATTGCATGTGTAGGTTGATTGCTTGACTTGTGCATAATTGCTAAAATCTGCCAAGACTTAAAAATTGGAAAAGGCTAGGTTTTTATTTGTTCAAGTAGTCTAATCACCCCCCCTCTAGACATACTTTCGATCCTATAGTTTCTGACAACAATTTCCAAAACACCAGGGGCAAGGAACTGCACCAACATGATCACTCTATGAAGAACACAACTAACATACACAACAAGAGCAACAACAGAACAGCATACACACTAAGAGCAATGCTAAGCACAGCAAGAACAGCAACATCAACAATGTGGACTGAGCAAAACTAACAATGTGGTAAGAATAACATCAAGATCAATGCTAAGAACATCAAGAACAATGCCGACAACATCACTGACACTAGCAAGAACACTGCTAAGTGTTGGAAATATGCCCTAGAGGCAATAATAAAAGGATTATTATTATATTTCCTTGTTCATGATAATTGTCTGTTATTCATGCTTGAATTGTATTGTACGGAAACAGCGATACATGTGTGAATACATAGACCACAACGTGTCCCTGGTAAGCCTCTAGTTACTAGCTCGTTGATCAACAGATGGTCACGGTTTCCTGACCATGGACATTGGATGTCATTGATAACGGGATCACATCATTAGGAGAATGATGTGATGGACAAGACCCAATCCTGAGCCTAGCACGAGATCGTATAGTTCGTAATGTTTAAGCTTTTTCAGTGTCAAGTATTTGTTCCTTAGACCATGAGGTTGTGCAACTCCCGGATATTGTAGGAATACTTTGGGTGTGCCAAACGTCACAACGTAACTGGGTGACTATAAAGGTACGCAACGGGTATCTCCGAAAGTGTCTGTTGAGTTGGTACGAATCGAGACTGGGATTTGCCACTCCGTATGACGGAGAGGTATCTCTGGGCCCACTCGGTAAGACATCATCATAATGAGCTCAATGTGACTAAGGAGTTAGTCACGGGATGATGGATTATGGAATGAGTAAGGAGACTTGCAATGGCGAGATTAAACAAGGTATCGGTATACCGACGATCGAATCTCGGGCAAGTACCGTACCGATAGACAAAGGGAATAACATACGGGATTAAGTGAATCCTTGACATCGTGGTTCATCCGATGAGATCATCGAGGAACACGTGGGAACCAACATGGGTATCCAGATCCCGCTGTTGGTTATTGACCGGAGAGTCGTCTCGGTCATGTCTACGTGTCTCCCGAACCCGCAAGGTCTACACACTTAAGGTTCGGTGACGCTAGGGTTGTAGAGATATATGCACACGGAAATCAGAATGTTGTTCGGAGTCCCGGATGAGATCCCAGACATCAGGAGGAGTTCCGGAATGGTCCGGAGGTAAAGAATTATATATAGGAAGTCCAGTTTCGGCCACCGGGAGCGTTCCGGGGGTCATCGGTAGTGTACCGGGACCACCGGAAGGGTCCCGGGGGTCCGCCGGGTGGGGCCACCCATCCCGGAGGGCCCCGTGGGCCGTAGGGGGAAGGGGACCAGCCCCTAGTGGGCTGGCGCACCCCTCATGGGCTCCCCCCATGCGCCTAGGGTTAAAACCCTAGTGGTGGGGGCGCCCCCTTTGGCTTGGGGGGTAAGAAACCCCCCCTGGCCGCCTCCCCCCTAGGAGAGTGGATCTCCTAGGGCCGGCGCCCTCCTGGACCCCTATATATAGCGGGGGGAGAGAGGGCAGCCGCACCTCAGCCCCTGGCGCCCCCCCCCCCTGTTACACCTCCAACTCCTCCCGCAGGGACTCGTCGAAGCCCTGCAGCTTTTCCCGTTGCATCCACCACCACGCCGTTGTGCTGCTGGATCTCCGTCAACCTCTCCTCCCCCCTTGCTGGGTCAAGAAGGAGGAAACGTCGCTGTATTGTACGTGTGTTGAACGTGGAGGTGCCGTCCGTTCGGCGCTGGGATCATCGGTGACGAGGATCACGACGAGTACGACTCCATCATCCACGTTCCTTCGAACGCTTCCGCATGCGATCTACAAAGGGTATGTAGATGCACTCCTTTATGCTCGTTGCTAGATGATCTCCTTAGATTGATCTTGGTGAAGCGTAGAAATTTTTTGAATTTTGCTACGTTCCCCAACAGTGGCATCTGAGCTAGGTCTTTGCGTAGCATCTTGCACGAGTAGAACACAAACAAGTTGTGGACGTTGATTTTGTTCAATTTTCTTGCCGCTACTAGTCCAATCTTGATTCGGCGGCATCGTGGGATGAAGCGGCCCAGACCGACCTTACACGTACGCTTACGTGAGACTGGTTCCACCGACTGACATGCACTAGTTGCATAAAGGTGGCTGGCGGGTGTCTGTCTCTCCTACTTTAGTCGGATCGGATTCGATGAAATGGGTCCTTATGAAGGGTAAATAGAAATTGACATATCACGTTGTGGTTTTGGCGTAGGTAAGAAACGTTCTTGCTAGAAACCTATAGAAGCCACGTAAAACTTGCAACAACAATTAGAGGACGTCTAACTTGTTTTTGCAGCACGTGCTATGTGATGTGATATGGCCAAGAAGATGTGATGAATGATATATGTGATGTATGAGATTGATCATGGTCTTGTAATAGGGAATCACGACTTGCATGTCGATGAAAATGACAACCGGCAGGAGCCATAGGAGTTGTCTTATTTATTGTATGACCTGCGTGTCACTGAATAACGCCATGTAATTACTTTACTTTATTGCTAAACGTTAGCCATAGTGGTAGAAGTAATAGTTGGCGAGACGACTTCATGAAGACACAATGATGGAGATCATGATGATGGAGATTATGGTGTCATGCCGGTGACAAAGATGATCATGGTGCCCCGAAGATGGAGATCAAAGGAGCAAAATGATATTGGCCATATCATGTCACTTTATTTGATTGCATGTGATGTTTATCATGTTTATGCATCTTATTTACTTAGAACGACGGTAGTAAATAAGATGATCTCTCACTAAAAATCTCAAGAATTGTGTTTCCCCTAACTGTGCACCGTTGCTAAGGTTTGTTGTTCCGAAGCACCACGTGATGATCGGGTGTGATAGGCTCTAACGTTCGCATACAACGGGTGTAAGCCAGATTTACACACGCAATACACTTAGGGTTCACTTGACGAGCCTAGCATGTACAGACATGGCCTCGGAACACGGAAGACCGAAAGGTCGAACATGAGTCGTATAGAAGATACGATCAACATGAAGATGTTCACCGTTGATGACTAGTCTGTCTCACGTGATGATCGGACACGGGCTAGTCGATTCGGATCATGTATCACTTAGATGACTAGAGAGATGTCAATCTGAGTGGGAGTTCATTAAAATTTGATTAGATGAACTTAATTGTCATGAACTTAGTCTAAAAATCATTACAATATGTCTTGTAGATCAAATGGCCCACGCTCAAGTTGCCCTCAACTTCAATGCATTCCTAGAGAAAACCAAGCTGAAAGACGATGGTAGCAACTATACAGATTGGGTCCGTAACCTGAGGATTATCCTCATAGCTGCCAAGAGATCATATGTCCTTGAAGCACCGCTAGGTGATGCACCCGTTCTCCCGGCAACCCAAGACGTTATGAACGTCTGGCAGTCGCGTTGTGATGATTACTCCCTGGTTCAGTGCGGCATGCTTTACAGCTTAGTCGGGGCTCCAAAAGCGTTTTGAGCACCACGGAGCATATGAGATGTTCCAAGAGCTGAAAATGGTTTTCCAAGCTCATGCCCGAGTCGAGAGATATGACGTCTCCGACGCATTCTACAGTTGTAAGATGGAGGAGAATAGTTTTGTCAGCGAGCACATACTCAAGTTGTCTGGGTTGCACAACCTCTTGTCTCAGTTGGGAATGAATCTCCCGGACGAAGCGGTCGTTGACAGAATCCTCCAGTCGCTCCCACCTAGCTACAAGAGCTTCGTGTTAAATTTCAATATGCAGGGGATGGAGAGGTCCATTCCCGAGGTGTATTCAATGCTGAAATCAGCGGAGTTGGATATCAAGAAAGAACATCAAGTATTGATGGTCAATAAAACCACTAAGTTCATGAAAGGCAAGGGTAAGAAGAACTTCAAAAGGACGGCAAAGGAGTTGTCGCGCCCAGTAAGCCAGTTGCCGGGAAGAAGCCAAAGAATGGACCCAAGCCTGAAACTGAGTGTTTTCATTGCAAGGGAACGGGTCACTGGAAGCGGAACTGCCCCAAATACTTAGCAGATAAGAAGGCCAGCAACGTCAAAGGTATATCTTATATACATGTTATTGATGTGTACCTTACCAGCGCTCGTAGTAGCTCCTGGGTATTTGATACCGGTGCAGTTGCTCACATTTGTAACTCAAAGCAGGAGCTGCGGAATAAGCGGAGACTGGCGAAGGACGAGGTGACGATGCGCGTCGGGAATGGTTCCAAGGTCGATGTGATCGCCGTCGGCACGCTGCCTCTACATCTACCCTCGGGATTAGTTTTAAACCTTAATAATTGTTATTTAGTACCAGCTTTGAGCATGAACATTGTATCTGGAACTCGTTTGATGCGAGATGGCTACTCATTTAAATCCGAGAATAATGGTTGTTCTATTTATATGAGAGATATGTTTTATGGTCATGCCCCGCTGGGCAATGGTTTATTTTTGATGAATCTCGAACGTGATGATACACATATTCATAGTGTGGATGCCAAAAGATGTAAAGTTGATAATGATAGTCCCACATACTTGTGGCATTGCCGCCTTGGTCATATTGGTGTCAAGCGTATGAAGAAGCTCCATGCATATGGGCTTCTAGAGTCTCTTGATTATGAATCATTTGACACGTGCGAACCATGCCTTTTGGGCAAGATGACCAAGACTCCGTTCTCCGGAACAATGGAGCGAGCAACCAACTTGTTGGAAATCATACATACCGATGTGTGCGGTCCAATGAGTGTTGAAGCTCGCGGAGGCTATCGTTATGTTCTCAGCCTCACAGATGACTTGAGTAGATATGGGTATGTCTATTTGATGAAGCACAAGTCCGAGACCTTTGAAAAGTTCAAGGAATTTCAGAATGAGGTTGAGAATCAACGTGACAGAAAAATAAAGTTCTTACGATCAGATCATGGGGGAGAATATTTGAGTCATGAATTTGGCATGCACCTAAGGAACTGTGGAATTGTTTCACAATTGACACTGCCAGGAACACCTCAGCGTAATGGTGTGTCCGAACGTCGAAATCGTACTTTGTTGGACATGGTGCGATCTATGATGTCTCTCACCGACTTACCGCTATCTTTTTGGGGATTTGCTTTAGAGACTGCCGCATTCACTTAAATAGGGCTCCGACAAAATCTGTCGAGACGACACCGTATGAACTTTGGTTTGGCAAGAAACCTAAGCTGTCGTTTCTAAAAGTTTGGGGTTGCGATGCTTATGTCAAGAAACTTCAACCTGAAAAGCTCGAACCCAAATCGGAAAAATGCGTCTTCATAGGATACCCAAAGGAAACAATTGGGTACACCTTCCACCTAAGATCTGAAGGCAAGATTTTTGTTGCCAAGAATGGATCCTTTCTGGAGAAAGAGTTTCTCTCGAAAGAAGTAAGTGGGAGGAAAGTAGAACTTGATGAAGTGACAGTCACCCTTCCCGAATCGGAAAGTAGCGCAGCACGGGAAGTTGTTCCCGAGGTGCCTGCACCGACAAGGGAGGAAGTTAATGGTGATGATCATGAAGATACAGATCAAGTTACTGCTGAACTTCGAAGGTCCACAAGGACACGTTCCGCGCCAGAGTGGTACGGCAACCCTGTCCTGGAAATCATGTTGTTGGACAATGGTGAACCTTCGAACTATGAAGAAGCGATGGCGGGCCCGGATTCCAATAAATGGCTTGGAGCCATGAAATCCGAGATAGAATCCATGTATGAAAACAAAGTATGGACTTTGGTGGACTTGCCCGATGATAGGCATGCCATATAAAATAAATGGATATTTAAGAAGAAGACAGACGCGGATGGTAATGTGACCATCTATAAGGCTCGACTTGTCGCTAAGGGTTATCGACAAGTTCAAGGGATTGACTACGACGAGACTTTCTCTCCCGTAGCGATGCTAAAGTCCGTCCGAATCATGTTAGCAATTGCCTCATTCTATGATTATGAGATATGGCAAATGGACGTCAAAACAACATTCCTTAATGGCTTCCTCAAGGAAGAGCTGTATATGATGCAGCCGGAAGGTTTTGTCGATTGAGAGAATGCTAACAAAGTATGCAAGCTCCAGCGCTCGATCTACGGGCTGGTACAAGCATCTCGGAGTTGGAATATTCGCTTTAATGATGTGATCAAAGCGTTTGGCTTTATACAGACTTGGGGAGAAGCCTGTATTTACAGGAAAGTGAGTGGGAGCTCTGTAGCATTTCTCATATTATATGTGGATGACATACTGCTGATGGGAAATGATATAGAATTCTTGGAAAGCATAAAGGCCTACTTGAATAAGAGTTTTTCAATGAAGGACCTTGGAGAAGCTGCTTATATATTAGGCATCAAGATCTATAGAGATAGATCGAGACGCCTCATTGGTCTTTCACAAAGCACATACCTTGACAAGATATTGAAGAAGTTCAATATGGATCAGTCCAAGAAAGGGTTCTTGCCTGTTTTACAAGGTATGAGATTGAGCACGGCTCAGTCGCCGACCACGGCAGAAGATAGAGAAAAGATGAGTGTCATCCCCTATGCCTCAGCCATAGATTCTATTATGTATGCCATGCTGTGTACCAGACCTGATGTGAACCTTGCCATAAGTTTGGTAGGGAGGTACAAAAGTGATCCCGGTATGGAACACTGGACAGCGGTCAAGAACATCCTGAAGTACCTGAAAAGGACTAAGGATATGTTTCTCGTTTATGGAGGTGATGAAGAGCTCGTCGTAAAGGGTTACGTCGATGCTAGCTTCGACACAGATCTGGATGACTCCAAGTCACAAACCGGATACGTGTATATTTTGAATGGAGGAGCAGTCAGCTGGTGCAGTTGCAAGCAGAGCGTCGTGGCGCATTCTACATGTGAAGCGGAGTACATAGCTGCTTGCGAAGCAGCCCAAGAAGGAGTCTGGATGAAGGAGTTCATCACCGACCTAGGAGTCATTCCAAGCGCGTCAAGCCCGATGACTCTCTTCGGTGACAACACTGGAGCTATTGCCATTGCCAAGGAGCCCAGGTTTCACAAGAAGACCAAGCACATCAAGCGCCGTTTCAACTCCATCCGGAATTATGTTCAAGATGGAGACATAGATATTTGTAAAGTGCATACGGATCTGAATGTCGCAGATCCGTTGACTAAACCTCTTCCACGGGCAAAACATGATCAACACCAGAACTCTATGGGTGTTCGATTCATCACAATGTAACTAGATTATTGACTCTAGTGCAAGTGGGAAACTATTGGAAATATGCCCTAGAGGCAATAATAAAAGGATTATTATTATATTTCCTTGTTCATGATAATTGTCTGTTATTCATGCTTGAATTGTATTGTACGGAAACAACGATACATGTGTGAATACATAGACCACAACGTGTCCCTGGTAAGCCTCTAGTTACTAGCTCGTTGATCAACAGATGGTCACGGTTTCCTGACCATGGACATTGGATGTCATTGATAACGGGATCACATCATTAGGAGAATGATGTGATGGACAAGACCCAATCCTGAGCCTAGCACGAGATCGTATAGTTCGTAATGCTTAAGCTTTTTCAGTGTCAAGTATTTGTTCCTTAGACCATGAGGTTGTGCAACTCCCGGATATTGTAGGAATACTTTGGGTGTGCCAAACGTCACAACGTAACTGGGTGACTATAAAGGTATGCAACGGGTATCTCCGAAAGTGTCTGTTGAGTTGGTACGAACCGAGACTGGGATTTGTCACTCCGTATGACGGAGAGGTATCTCTGGGCCCACTCGGTAAGGCATCATCATAATGAGCTCAATGTGACTAAGGAGTTAGTCACGGGATGATGGATTACGGAACGAGTAAAGAGACTTGCAATGACGAGATTGAACAAGGTATCGGTATACCGACGATCGAATCTCGGGCAAGTATCGTACCGATAGACAAAGGCAATAACATACGAGATTAAGTGAATCCTTGACATCGTGGTTCATCCGATGAGATCATCGAGGAACACGTGGGAACCAACATGGGTATCCAGATCCCGCTGTTGGTTATTGACCGGAGAGTCGTCTCGGTCATGTCTACGTTTCTCGCGAACCCGCAGGGTCTACACACTTAAGGTTCGGTGACGCTAGGGTTGTAGAGATATATGCACATAGAAATCCGAATGTTGTTCGGAGTCCCGTATGAGATCCCGGACATCACGAGGAGTTTCAGAATGGTCCGGAGGTAAAGAATTATATATAGGAAGTCCAGTTTCGGCCACCGGGAGCGTTCCGGGGGTCACCGGTAGTGTACCGAGACCACCGGAAGGGTCCCGGGAGTCCACCGGGTGGGGCCACCCATCCCGGAGGGCCCCGTGGGCCGTAGGGGGAAGGGGACCAGCCCCTAGTGGGCTGGCGCACCCCTCATGGGCTCCCCCCCATGCGCCTAGGGTTAAAACCCTAGGGGTGGGGGCGCCCCCTTTGGCTTGGGGGGTAAGAAACCCCCCCCCCCTGGCCACCGCCCCCCTAGGAGATTGGATCTCCTAGGGCCGGCGCCCCACCTGGCCCCCTATA
>LR738713.1:561990071-562030414 GCA_902687465.1 Secale cereale | reverse complement strand
GCGCCCCCCCCCCCCCCCCCCGGTTACACCTCCAACTCCTCCCGCAGGGACTCGGCGAAACCCTGCAGCTTTTCCCGTTGCATCCTCCACCACGCCGTTGTGCTGCTGGATCTCCGTCAACCTCTCCTCCCCCCTTGCTGGATCAAGAAGGAGGAGACGTCGATGTACTGTACGTGTGTTGAACGCGGAGGTGCCGTCCGTTCGGCGCTGGGATCATCGGTGACGAGGATCACGACGAGTACGACTCCATCATCCACGTTCCTTCGAACGCTTCCGCACGCGATCTACAAAGGGTATGTAGATGCACTCCTTTATGCTCGTTGCTAGATGATCTCCTTAGATTGATCTTGGTTAAGCGTAGAATTTTTTTGAATTCTGCTACGTTCCCCAACACTAAGAACACTAACACTATCAAGAACTATGGTAAGAACAGCAAGAGCAACATCAACAATTGCATTTGGAGTGAACAAAACTAACATTCATTGTCATCTATCTAATCTAGCACTAGCATTCATCACAAACAGTAAGAACAACATCAACATGATAGGCATGCACACAGATTCATCCCCAAAAACGGTGGATTCGAGTCGAATCGGCTCGAATCGAATCGCATCAGATCGTTTCCACCATCCACAACCTAATCTACACTAAGAACCCTAACTACGAAACAAGGGGGTTGGCGGAGCTTAAAGTGGGGATGCCGGTTGAGCGTACTCCAGCCGTGGAGAAAACCCCGACTGGAAGAGGGGTGCCACCAAAGAAGAAGAAGAAAAAGAAGAACCGGCCAATCCGATGGTTGCTGTTGTTGACCTCATCGCGCGTCGGTTGGACGAGGAGCCTCGCGTCCTCGAGCTATCCTCCCGTTGCACCGGATGCATGGGAGAAAACCCTCGAATGGGGGTAAAAGTACCCCCTTAAGAGGGGTCGGCAAATGACGAAGGCAGCGGGTATTGAATACCCACCGTCGTTGAGCCCAAGAAGAAGAGCTCCGGCTCCGGTGGTAGAGCCGGAGCGAGCGGAGGCATAGTGCAGAATGGTGAGGGCGCACGGATTGCTGCCGCGAGATCCCGTCTGGAGGCTGCGAGGCCGGCAATCCACCTCTTCTGGATGCAATTGCTGTCGGCGATTACCGGAGTGGGTGGGGCGGGGCGAGACGGCGGCTCTGCCATCATTGAAACCAAACGGGCGGTGAGGGGAGGGGAGAGAGAGTGCGTGTGAACTGTCAGGGGTGGTGACGGGAAGGAGAGAGGGAGTTATGAGACGTCCTGTTGTCTCCCCCGCTTCCCCGTGCGTGGCTCGAGCAAGCCTGGCTGGCAAAAAACGTCTGATTTGGCCGTTCCTCCAAAACCAGGCCTAGACCTGCATGTGCGGGCCGGGTTTTCACTATTAGGGAAAACCCTAGTAGTAGCGCTTGAAATATACATAGCAGTAATGCTGGGTCCAGTGCTACTACTACCGCGCTACAACTAAGGTGTAGCAGTAGCGCTGGTATGGGCAGCGCTACTAGTAAGTATGGTTAGCAGTAGCGCTGCCCTGACCAGCGCTACTGCTAACTCTCTGTAGCGCTTGAACAAATGAATCGCTGCTGCTAGTAGATGCTTTCCAGCGCTACTGCTAGTATTCCTGCTTTCATAGATTTACACCACCTCTACGTATTTGTGACGTATTTATACAGGCTATATACAGTAGTTTTATCATATGATACTAAACATACACTATTCTCATCATATCATATACATATAATAGTCTCGTCATACCATCATCATCATCATCATCATCATTCAACACAAATATCATCACATCTCGAAAATAGCGATACACAAGTCATGTCATGTCTCGAATAAGTGCAACCGCGTGGTCATGGCACACACACAAGTTTCATCATCTCTATCTGAACCATGATGTAGAAGAGAAGAGCAATCAACATGAGCAAGAGCGCGACTATGTAGTACTTGAGGCACCGGCGGTCCCGGTCCACTCTTACCGGAGCGTCCACCTCAAGTAACTACTTTCCGCTTCGGCTCTGCTGTGGAACCCTCTATGGCTAGCACCCGGGTACTTGTCCACCTGGGCCTGAGTGTCTGGCCGGTGGTCCTAGACTCCTGGAACCCTCCCAATGAACACGACGTAGCAGTCCTTCGCCATCTCTAATCTATGTACCTGCATCATCAGTTGATGAATTGAACGATAATATGCAACATAATGTACTTAAGAAAACAAAGAGGCATAATTAGCAAAATACAAGAAACTTGTAGTAAACATATATGACGAAGTTCCTCATACCCAAACTAATTAACTAGAGGGATCAGTCCTCCATGTTGGCAGTCCAATCTTCATAGTCAGGGAGGAAGCACCCGAGCTTCGTGAAAGGCTTAAGGTCCAGACGCTGAGCGAGTAGCAGTGCTTGGACATCATCCCGCGTCATTGTTGGCCCATGGTAGAGCATCCCTGTTGGTTCGAGGACCTGCTTCATGATCACTTGGGCAAGTTCACACTGTACATGAAAAAACTCAGCTCAGATTCGATGATCCGGTGTCTTTCTGATGTCTACTACACAACCTTCTTCTTGTAGATGTTGTTGGGCCTCCAAGTGCAGAGGTTTATAGGACAGTAGCAAATTTCCCTCAAGTGGATGACCTAAGGTTTATCAATCCGTGGGAGGCGTAGGATGAAGATGGGCTCTCTCAAACAACCCTGCAACCAAATAACAAAGAGTCTCTTGTGTCCCCAACACACCCAATACAATGGTAAATTGTATAGGTGCACTAGTTCGGCGAAGAGATGGTGATACAAGTGTAATATGGATGGTAGATATAGGTTTTTGTAATAAGAAAATATAAAAACAGCAAGGTAGCAAGTGGTAAAAGTGACCATAAACGGTGTTGCAATGATAGGAAACAAGGCCTAGGGTTCATACATTCACTAGTGCAAGTTCTCTCAACAAGGATAACATAATTGGATCATATTACTAGCCCTCAACATGCAACAAAGAGTCACTCCAAAGTAACTAATAGCGGAGAACAAACAAAGAGATTATGGTAGGGTACGAAACCACCTCAAAGCTATTCTTTCTGGTTGATCTATTCAAGAGTCCATAATAACGTTCAATCTATCATAGAGATCGTACTAGAATAACACCTTAAGACACAAATCAATCAAAACCCTAATGTCACCTAGATACTCCATTGTCACCTCAAGTATCCGTGGGCATGATTATACGATATGCATCACACAATCTCAGAAACATATATTCAACCAACACATAGAACTTCAAGGAGTGCCCCAAAGTTTCTACCAGAAAGTCAAGACGAAAACGTGTACCAACCCCTATGCATAGATTCCCAAGGTCACGGAACCCGCAAGTTGATCACCAAAACATACATCAAGTAGATCACATGATATCCCATTGTCACCATAGATAAGCACGTGCAAGACATACATCAAGTGTTCTCAAATCCTTAAAGACTCAATCCGATAAGATAACTTTAAAGGGAAAACTAAATTCATTACAAGAGAGTAGAGGGGGAGAAGCATCATAAGATCCAACTAGAATAGCAAAGCTCGCAATACATCAAGATCGTGCCATCCCAAGAACACGAGAGAGAGAGAGATCAAACACATAGCTAATGGTACATACCATCAGCCCCGAGGGTGGACTACTCCCTCCTCGTCATGGAGTGCGCCGGGATGATGAAGATAGCCACCGGAGAGGGATCCCCCCCTCCGGCAGGATGCTAGAACGGGTCTAGATTGGTTTTCGGTGGCAACCAAAGGCTTTCGGTGGCGGAACTCCCGATCTAGGTTAATTTCTAAAGGTTTCAGTATTTATAGGATTTTTTGGCGTAGGTCCCACGTCAGGGAAGCTTCTGGGCTGTCCTCGAGATAGGGGGGCGCCACCACCTTCCCAGGGCGCACATTCCACCCTCGAGGGCAGCCCGTGGCTCTCCTGGCCCAACTCTTTTGCTTCGGGGGCTTCTTTTGGTCCAGAAAAAATCATAAAAAATTGGCTCGTCAATTGGACTCCGTTTGATATTCCTTTTCTGTAAAACCCTAAAACAGGAGAAACACAGAAACTGGCACTGGGCTCTGGGTTAATAGGTTAGTCCCAAAAATCATATTAAAGTGTATAATAAAGACCATAAGACATCCTAGAAGGATAATATAATAGCATGGAACAATCAAAAATTATAGATACGTTGGAGACGTATCAGCATCCCCAAGCTTAATTCCTGCTCGTCCTTGAGTAGGTAAATGATAAAAACTGAATTTTTGATGTGGAATGCTAACCAATATAGTTTTTTCAATGTAATTCTCTTAATTGTGGCATGAATGTTCAGATCTGAAAGATTCAAGACTAAAGTCTATATTGACATAAGAAATAATAATACTTCAAGCATACTAACAGAGCAATCATGTCTTCTCAAAATACTATGGCTAAAGAAAGTTATCCCTACAAAATCATATAGTTTGGCTATGCTCCCTCGTTATCACACAAAATATTCATATCATGCACAACCCCTATTCCAGCAAAGCACTTGTTTTCATACTCTATCTTTTCAAACCTTTCAACTTTCACGCAATACATGAGCGTGAGCCATGGACATAGCACTATGGGTGGAATAGAGGTGGTTGTGGAGAAGACAAAAAGGAGGGAGATAGTCTCACATCGACTAGGCGTATCAACGGGCTATGGAGATGCCCATCAATAGATGTCAATGTGAGTAAGGATTGCCATGCAACGGATGCACTAGAGCTAAATAAAAATGAAAGCTCGACAAAAGAAACTAGTGGGTGTGCATCCAACTTGCTTGCTCACGAAGACCTAGGGCATTTGAAGAAGCCCATCGTTCGAATATACAAGCCAAGTTCTATAATGAAAATTCCCACTAGTAAATGAAAGTGACTAAACATGAGACTCTTTACAATGAAGAACATTGTGCTACTTTGAAGCACAAGTGTGGAAAAAAGATAGTAGCAATTGTCCCTTTTTTCTTATCCTTTTTTTCTTTTTTTGGGCCTTTCTTTTTTTCTTTGGCCTTTCTTTTTCTTTCTTTCTTTTTTTTTATTTTTTTTTGCGGAGGGGCTTTATAGATTTAGCCTTTCCTCCCATGGGACAATGCTCTAATAATGATGATCATCACACTTTCATTACAACTCAATATTACAACTCGATACTACAACAAAGTAGGACTCTATATGAATGCCTCCGGCGGTGTACCGATATGTGCAATGAAACAAGAGTGACATGTATGAAGGATATATAGTGGGTGTAGGGTACCGGCGCAAGTTGAGCGATACAAGAGAGGCTAGCAATGGTGGAAGGGTGAGAGTGCGTATAATCCATGGACTCAACATTAGTCATAAGAACTCATATACTTATTGCAAAAATCTATGAGTCATCAAAACAAAGCAATCAACGCATGCTCCTAGGGGGGAGGTTGGTAGGAGTTAACCATCGCGCGCCCCCGACCTCCACACAAAGGTTGACACTTTACAAATACCTCATGCTCTAACTTCGTCACATAGCGGTTCACCATACGTGCATGCTACGGGAATCACTAACCTTAACACAAGTATTTCTCAATTTCATAATAACTCCACTAGCATGACTCTAATATCACTATCCTCATATCTCAAAATAATTATCAAGCATCCAACATCTCATCATATTCAATGCACTTAGTGTGATATTTTTTTACTACATTGACATTGGATGTCTATCATGTGAAGACTAGTTTTTTTAGCCTAAACACATTACCATGCTGTTTTAATAGACTCTCAAAAGGATATAAGTGAAGCATGAGAGTTCATCTATTTCTTCAAAATAAAACCACCGACGTGCTCTAACAGATATAAGTGAAGCACTAGAGCAAACAACAAACTACTCCGAAAGATATAAGTGAAGATCAATGAGTAGTTGAATAATTATGTAACTATGTGAAGAATCTCTAACATTTAAGAACTTCAGATCTTGGGATATTATTCAAACATCAAGCAAAACAAAATAAACTAAATTGACGCTCCAAGCAAAACACATATCATATGGTGAATAAAAATATAGCTCCGAGTATAGTTACCGATGGATGAAGACGAAAGAGGGGATGCCTTCCCGGGGCATCCCCAAGCTTAGGCTTTTGGTTGTCCTTGAATTTTACCTTGGGGTGCCATGGGCATCACCAGGCTTAGGCTCTTGCCAGTTTTTGTTCCATGGTCCATCAAAGCAATACTCAAAACTTGAAAACTTCACAACACAAAACTTAGACAAAAATCTCGTGAGTTCCGTTAGTATAAGAAAACAAACCACTACTCAAAGCTACTGTAATGAACTCATTCTTTGTTTATATTGGTGTTAAACCTACTGTATTCCAACTTCTCTATGATTCATACTTCCCAATACTACTCATAGATGCATTGAAATAAGCAAACAACACACGAAAAACAGAATCTGTCAAAAACATAACAGTCTGTAGTAATCTGCAGGTTTCGCCTACTTCTGGAACTCCAAAAAGTTCAAACTAAATTGTTACATTTGCTGAATTTGTCTACCAATCATCTGCAAAAAGAATCAACTAAAAATTACGCTCCAGTAAAATCTGAAGACTACTTTAGCGAGCACTAACGATTCTGTTTTTCACAGAAAGATCACATAAACTTCACACAAGTCTGCCCAAAGGTTCTACTTGGCACAAACAGTAAACAAAACATGAAACCACATCTAATCAGAGGCTAGATGCAATATTTATTCCTAAACAGAAGCAAAAGCAAAGAAAACAAAATAAAGTTGGGTTGCCTCCCAACAAGCGCTATCGTTTAACGCCCCTAGCTAGGCATGATGATTCCAATGATGCTCGCGTAAAAGATAAGAATTGAAACATAAAGAGAGCATCATGAAGAATATGACTAGCACATTTAAGTCTAACCCACTTCCTATGCATAGGGATTTTGTGAGCAAACAACTTATGGGAACAATAATCAACTTGCATAGGAAGGCAAAACAAGCATAGCTTCAAGACTTTAAGCACATAGAGAGGAAACTTGATATTATTGCAATATATAGAAGCATATGATCCTCTCTCATAATAATTTTCAGTGGCATCATGAATGAATTCAACAATATAACCAGCACATAAAGCATTCTTTTTATGATCTACTTGCATAGAAAATTTACTACTCCCACCATAAGCAAAATTCTTCTCATTCATAGTAGTGGGAGCAAACTCAACAAAATAACTATCATGTGAAGCATAATCCAATTGAAAACTAAAATCATGATGACAAGTTTCATGGTTATCATTATTCTTAATAGCATACAAGTCATCACAATAATCATCATAGATAGCAACTTTGTTCTCATAATCAATTGGAACCTCTTCCGAAATAGTGGATTCATCACTAAATAAAGTCATGACCTCTCCAAATCCACTTTCATCAATATAACCATCATAAATAGGAGGCATGCTTTCATCATAATAAATTTGCTCATCAAAACATGGGGGACTAAAAATATCATCTTCATCAAACATAGCTTCCCCAAGCTTGTGGCTTTGCATATCATTAGCATCATGGGTATTCACAGAATTCATACTAACAACATTGCAATCATGCTCATCATGCACATAATCTATGCCAAGCATTCTATGTAATTCTTCTTCTAGTACTTGAGCACAATTTTCCTTTCCATCATTTTCACGAAAGATAATAAAAAGATGAAGCATATGCGGTAACCTTAATTCCATTTTTTAGTGTTCTTTTATAAACGAAACTATTGATAAAACACGAAACAAAAAGATTCGATTGCAAGATCTAAAGATATACCTTCAAGCACTAACTTCCCCGGTAACGGCGCCAGAAAAGAGCTTGAAGTCTAGTACACAACCTTCTTCTTGTAGACGTTGTTGGGCCTCCAAGTGCAGAGGTTTGTAGGACAGTAGCAAATTTCCCTCAAGTGGATGACCTAAGGTTTATCAACCCATGGGAGGCGTAGGATGAAGATGGTCTCTCTCAAACAACCCTGCAACCAAATAACAAAGAGTCTCTTGTGTACCCAACACACCCAATACAATGGTAAATTGTATAGGTGCACTAGTTCGGCAAAGAGATGGTGATACAAGTGTAATATGGATGGTATATATAAGTTTTTGTAATAAGAAAATATAAAAACAGCAAGGTAGCAAGTGGTAAAAGTGAGCATAAAGGGTTTTAATGATAGGAAACAAGGCCTAGGGTTCAGACTTTCACTAGTGCAAGTTCTCTCAACAAGGATAACATAATTGGATCATATTACTAGCCCTCAACATGCAATAAAGAGTCACTCCAAAGTAACTAATAGCGGAGAACAAACGAAGAGATTATGGTAGGGTACGAAACCACCTCAAAGCTATTCTTTCTGATCGATCTATTCAAGAGTCCGTAGTAACGTTCAATCTATCATAGAGTGCGTACTAGAATAACACCTTAAGACACAAATCAATCAAAACCCTAATGTCACCTAGATACTTCATTGTCACCTCAAGTATTCGTGGGCATGATTATACGATATGCATCACACAATCTCAGAAACATCTATTCAACCAACACATAGAACTTCAAAGAGTGCCCCAAAGTTTCTACCAGAAAGTCAAGACGAAAACGTGTGCCAACCCCTATGCATAGATTCCCAAGGTCACGGAACCCGCAAGTTGATCACCAAAACATACATCAAGTAGATCACATGATATCCCATTGTCACCACAGATAAGCACGTGCAAGACATACATCAAGTGTTCTCAAATCCTTAAAGACTCAATCCGATAAGATAATTTCAAAGGGAAAACTCAATCCATTACAAGAGAGTAGAGGGGGAGAAGCATCATAAGATCCAACTAGAATAGCAAAGCTCGCGATACATCAAGATCGTGCCATCTCAAGAACACGAGAGAGAGAGAGAGAGAGAGAGAGAGATCAAACACACAGCTAATGGTACATACCCTCAGCCCCGAGGGTGGACTACTCCCTCCTCGTCATGGAGAGCGCCGGGATGATGAAGATAGCCACCGGAGAGGGATCCCCCCTCCGGCAGGGTGCCAGAACGGGTCTAGATTGGTTTTCGGTGGCAACAGAGGCTTTCAGCGGCGGAACTCCCGATCTAGGTTAATTTCCGAAGGTTTCAGTATTTATAGGATTTTTTGGCGTAGGTCCCACGTCAGGGAAGCTTCTGGGCTGTCCTCGAGATAGGGGGGCGCCACCACCTTCCCAGGGCGCGCCCTCCACCCTCGAGGGCAGCCTGTGGCTCTCCTGGCCCAACTCTTTTGCTTCGGGGGCTTCTTTTGGTCCAGAAAAAATCATAAAAAATTGGCTCGTCAATTGGACTCCGTTTGATATTCCTTTTCGGTAAAACCCTAAAACAGGAGAAAAACTGAAACTGGCACTGGGCTCTGGGTTAATAGGTTAGTCCCAAAAATTGTATAAAAGTGTATAATAAAGCCCATAAGACATCCTAGAAGGATAATATAATAGCATGGAACAATAAAAAATTATAGATACATTGGAGACGTATCACTTTCCTATGCTTGTGGCCCAGCTGACAATCTCGGTATCTTCGGTAGTAGGTGACATGAGAAGGAGTTGATTATCCCTTCTATACTCGAGCAGGTGATGCATGAGGTAGAATCCATCAGCCTGACTGGTGTGCGGTTGTTGGATGCAGCAGAAGTCGGCCTTATGGCAGAAAACCAGCCCGTTCTTCCTATGCCTTTTCACCTTGATATATCCACCAGACAGGCTGAAGGTAAACATGGCACTATTGAGAACACTCTTTACATATGTGTAATCCTTTTTCTTGATGTTCTTCGATGAGTCCAAGTGCATAGCATGGGAGTATTCCGGGTACAGAACGATGAGCATGGCGTTGGCCCCGCTGCACAAATTAAGTACACCTCAAATTAGCATCCATGCTTGCAAAGGAATGATTAACACTTACGAAAGGATATGCGTGGATGACTTACATGGGATGATAAGGCAGGAGAATCACTTCCTTGTCCTTATTAGCGATCATGAATTCACCGAGGTACTTGCTGGTATAGTCCCGATGCTCTTTGCAAACTGCCAAGAAGCTTTCGTGCATATAGAACGGGTCCACGGCGCAGATATATTGTATTTTCTTGATCCTGATGAAATAGTTGAGATACAGTGCACATGTGCAGATGAACTAGAAATCCAGCTTGGTCATGGGGAACATGTCGTAGATGTAGTCAAATCGCAGGATGAACTGATTCGCGGGCTAGGTGTCGACGTACAACTTCCCACCCTGCACCTTAGCCGCGTAAAGCGGGTATCCTAGTTTTTCTGCGATCATAAGGCTTTTCTCTCTGGCCAGCACATCTTCATGGAGTCTCCTTAGATCATTGTTCAGTATGTGCTCTAGCGCTTTGGCAGGTAGGATCGGCTCGCTGATGACATGGAAACGCTTCTTACCTTCGATAGGTACTCTGTCTACCACCCGGGGCTTCAGAGGCGGCTGGCTGCTTGAAGCAGCTCTCGCGCCTTTAGGGCCTTTCTTGTCCGGTCTCCTCCTTTGCTTCTTGGTGGGTGGCGATAGTGAGCCCACCATACCTTCCCTAACCACCACCCCCAGTATCGTCAGACTAATCAGTGGATGGGACTCGGGGGGTTGCTAGGTAGAGGCGCCATCTGGAGGCGTCTCCTGCGAGGATCGCTTGAAGAGAGACTTTTTGCATTCCTTCTTCGGACATTCTGGCTCTGGCAAATCAGGAAGCATCAAGTCATCATGTAAATGCTCATAGCCCGAGTCTTCGTCGTCCTAAGCCATCAATCTTCCATCATCATGGGCGGTATTGAAATACTTGTCTGGGTCATCATCATCATCCTCCTCCATGTCATCATCAACCTTTGCTTCTTTGATAGCGGGGGCGACATGATCTGGCACTAATGGAGGCTCTCCCTCGCGTCGTCCGCTATCACCCGCCACGACAGGTGCAGGTAATTTGGTAGTGAAGGAAATATGCCCTAGAGGCAACAATAAAGATGTTATTTGTATTTCCTTATATCATGATAAATGTCTTTTATTCATGCTAGAATTGTATTAACCGGAAACTTAGTACATGTGTCAATACATAGACAAAACAGTATGTCCCTAGTATGCCTCTACTAGACTAGCTCATTGATCAAAGATGGTTATGTTTCCTAGCCATAGACATGAGTTGTCATTTGATCAACGAGATCACATCATTAGGAGAATGATGTGATGGATAAGACCCATCCGTTAGCTTAGCACTATGATCGTTTAGTTTTACTGCTATTGCTTCCTTCATGACTTATACATGTTCCTATGACTATGAGATTATACAACTCCGGAATATCGGAGGAACACCTTGTGTGCTATCAAACGTCACAATGTAACTAGGTGATTATAAAGATGCTCTACCGGTGTCTCTGAAAGTGTTCGTGGTGTTGGCATAGATCAAGAATAGGATTTGTCACTCCGAGTGTCGGAGAGGTATCTCTGGGCCCTCTCGGTAATGCACATCATAATAAGCCTTAAAAGCAAATGACTAATGAGTTAGTCACGAGATGATGTATTATGGAACGAGTAAAGAGACTTGCCAGTAACGAGATTGAACTAGGTATTGAGATACCGACAATCGAATTTCGGGCAAGTAACATACCGATGACAAAGGGAACAATGTATGTTGATATGCGGTTCGACCGATAAAGATCTTCGTAGAATATGTAGGAGCCAATATGGGCATCTAGGTTCCGCTATTGGTTATTGACCGGAGATATGTCTCAGTCATGTCTACATAGTTCTTGAACCCGTAGGGTCCGCACGCTTAAACGTTCGTTGATGATATAGTATTTAATGAGTTATGTATGTTGGTGACCGAATGTTATTTGGAGTCCCGGATGTGATCACGGACATGACGAGGAACTCCGGAATGGTCTGGAGATAAATATTGATATATGGGATAATAATGTTTAACCTCCGGAAGGGTTCCGGTATTCACCGGAAGGGGTTCTGGATGTTTCCCGAAATGTTTGGGTATGAGAACACTTTATTTGGGCCAAAGGGGAAAGCCCACAAGGTTTTTGGAAAGCGCAAAAGGAAGTTTTGCAGAGTCCAGGGGCCAGACGCCAAGATCCCTGGCGTCTGGGTCCATACGCCGGGAACCATGGCGTCTGGCCCTGGAGTCCGAGAAGGACTCTTGCCTTTCGGGTGAAACCGACTTGGTGGAGGCTTTTACTCCAAGTTTCGACCCCAAGGCTCAACATATAAATAGAGGGGTAGGGCTAGCACCCAAGACACATCAAGATACACCAAGCCGTGTGCCAGCAACCCCGACCCTCTAGTTTATCCTCCGTCTAGTTTATGTAGTGCTTGGCGAAGCTCTACAGAGATTATTCTTCATCAACAACCGTCACCACGCCATCGTGCTGCCGGAACTCATCTACTACTTCGCCCATCTTGCAGGATCAAGAAGGCTAGGACGTCATCGAGCTGAACGTGTGCTGAACGCGGAGGTGCCGTACGCTCGGTACTAGATCGAGACGGATCGTGAAGGTGTACGACTACATCAACCGCGTTGATAAACGCTTCCGCTTTCGGTCTACGAGGGTACGTATATACACTCTCCCCTCTCGTTGCTATGCATCTAGTAGATAGATCTTGCGTGATCGTAGGAAATTTTGAAATACTACTTTCCCCAACAAGTAGGTGTGGTGGTGTTCATACTTTCTTGAGAAGGTGGCGTTGGCGTGATACTGGGCGCCTCGAGACGAAGAAGAGACTTCGGCCAAGGCAAGAACCAGCTCTTGCATGCGCCAATCCTTGAGGGGGGGGGGGGTCTCGTTGTCATCGACTGGTACCGGAGGAGGCAAATCCTCGAAGCCCCCTAAGACACTGGCTGATGTGTACTATGCAACCTTCTTCTTGTAGACGTTGTTGGGCCTCCAAGTGCAGAGGTTTGTAGGATAGTAGCAAATTTCCCTCAAGTGGATGACCTAAGGTTTATAAATCCGTGGGATGAATAGGATGAAGATGGTCTCTCTCAACCAGCCCTGCAACCAAATAACAAAGAGTCTCTTGTGTCCCCAACACACCCAATACAATAGTAAATTGTATAGGTGCACTAGTTCGGCGAAGAGATGGTGATACAAGTGCAATATGGATGGTAGATATAGGTTTTTGTGATAAGAAAATATAAAAATAGCAAGGTAGCAAGTGATAAAAGTGAGCATAAACGGTATTGCAATGCGTTGAAACAAGGCCTAGGGTTCATACTTTCACTAGTGCAAGTTCTCTCAACAATAATAACATAACTGGATCTTATAACTATCCCTCAACATGCAACAAAGAGTCACTCCAAAGTAACTAATAGCAGAGAACAAACGAAGAGATTATGGTAGGGTACGAAACCACCTCAAAGTTATTCTTTCTGATCGATCTATTCAAGAGTCCGTAGTAAAATAACACGAAGCTATTCTTTCCGTTCGATCTATCATAGAGTTCATACTAGAATAACATCTTAAGACACAAATCAATCAAAACCCTAATGTCACCTAGATACTCCATTGTCACCTCAAGTATCCGTGGGCATGATTATACGATATGCATCACACAATCTCAGATTCATCTATTCAACCAACACAATGAACTTCAGAGAGTGCCCCAAATTTCTACCGGAGAGTCAAGGCGAAAACGTGTGCCAACCCCTATGCATAAGTTCACAAGGTCACTGAACCCGCAAGTTGATCACCAAAACATACATCAAGTAGATCACGTGATATCCCATTGTCACCACAGATAAGCACATGCAAGACATACATCAAGTGTTCTCAAATCCTTAAAGACTCAATCCGATAAGATAACTTCAAAGGGAAAACTCAATTTATTACAAGAGAGTAGAGGGGGAGAAACATCATAAGATCCAACTATAATAGCAAAGCTTGCAATACATCAAGATCATGCCATCTCAAGAACACGAGAGAGAGAGAGAGAGATCAAACACATAGCTACTGGTACATACCCTCAACCCCGAGGGTGGACTACTCCCTCGTCCTCATGGAGAGCGTCGAGATGATGAAGATGGCCACCCGAGAGGGATTCCCCCTCTGGTAGGGTACCGTAACAGGGTCTAGATTGGTTTTCGGTGGCAACAAAGGCTTTCGGCCACGGAACTCCCGATCTAGGTTATTTTCTGGAGGTTTCAGTATATATAGGAGGTGTTGGAGTCGGGGACAAGTAAAGGGGACCTCCGGGCTGTCCACAAGGCAGGGGGCGCGCCCAGGGGCGCCCCCCCTACCCTCGTGGGCAGCCCGGGAACCTTCTGGTCCCCCTCCGGCACTTCTTGGGCTTCTTCTGGTCCAAAAATCACCTCCGTTGAGTTTTAGGTCAATTGGTCTCCGTTTGATATTCCTTTTCTGCGATACTCTAAAACAAGGGAAAAACAGAAACTGGCACTGGGCCCTGAGTTAATAGGTTAGTTCCAAAAATCATATAAAAGTGTATATAAAATCCCATAAAACATCCTAAAAGGATAATATAATAGCATGGAACAATCAAAAAATTATAGATACGTTGGAGACGTATCAAGCACCCCCAAGCTTAATTCCTGCTCGTCCTCGAGTAGGTAAATGATAAAAAAGAATTTTTGATGTGGAATGCTACCTAACATAATTCTCAATGAAAGTTTCTTTATTGTGGTATGAATGCTCAGATCCGAAAGATTCAAGACAAAAGTCTATATTGACATAAGAATAATAATACTTCAAGCATACTAACAAAGCAATCATGTCTTCTCAAAATAACATGGCCAAAGAAAGTTATCCCAACAAAAGCTTATAGTCTGGCTGTGCTCTATCTTCATCACACAAAATATTTAAATCATGCACAACCCCGGTTTCAGCCAAGCAATTGTTTCACACTTTAATTCTTTCAAACCTTTCAACTTTCACGCAATACATTAGCGTGAGCCATGGATATAGCACTATGTGGAATAGAGTGGTGGTTGTGGAGAAGACAAAAGAAGAAGATAGTCTCCCATCAACTAGGCGTATCAATGGGCTATGGAGATGCCCATCAATAGATATCAATGTGAGTGAGTAGGGATTGCCATGCAACGAATGCACTAGAGCTATAAGTGTGTGAAAGCTCAACAAAAGAAACTAAGTGGGTGTGCATCCAACTTGCTTGCTCTTGAAGACCTATGGCATTTTGAGGAAGCCCATTGTTGGGATATACAAGCCAAGTTCTATAATGAAAATTCCCACTAGTATAAGAAAGTGACAAAACAAGAGACTCTCTATCATGAAGATTATGGTGCTACTTTGAAGCACAAGTGTGGAAAAGAATAGTAGCATTGTCCTTTCTCTCTCTTTTTTTGGAGGGGCTTTTTTTTAGCCCCCCTCTTTTTTGGGGGCCATCTCTTTTTTTTGTACTTTCTCTCTTTTTTTTCCTCACACGGGACAATGCTCTAATAATGAAGATCATCACACTTTTATTTACTTACAACTCAAAGATTACAACTCGAAGCTAGAACAAAATATGACTCTATGTGAATGCCTCCGGCGGTGTACCGGGATGTGCAATGAATCAAGAGTGACATGTATGAATGAATTATGCATGGTGGCCTTGCCACAAATACGATATCAACTACATGATCATGCATGGCAATATGACAATATGAACTATGAAGCGTGTCATAATAACGGAACGGTGGAAAGTTGCATGGCAATATATCTCGGAATGGCTATGGAAATGCCATGATAGGTAGGTATGGTGGCTGTTTTGAGGAAGGTATATGGTGGGTCTATGGTACCGGCGAAAGTTGCGCGGTACAAGAGAGGCTAGCAATGGTGGAAGGGTGAGAGTGCGTATAATCCATGTACTCAACATTAGTCATAAAGAACTCATATACTTATTGCAAAAATCTACGAGTTACCAAAACAAAGTATTCAACGCATGCTCCTAGGAGAAGGGTTGGTAGGAGTTAACCATCGCGCGATTCCGACCTCCACACAAAGGATGACACTCAATAAATAAATCATGCTCCAACTTCATCACACAACAGTTCACCATACGTGCATGCTACGGGAATCACAAACTTTAACACAAGTGTTTCTCAAATTCACAATTACTCCACTAGCATGACTCTAATATCACCATCCTCATATCTCACAACAATCATCAAGTATCAAACTTCTCATAATATTCAATGCACTTGTATGAAAGTTTTTACTATACTCATTTTGGATGCCTATCATATTAGGACTAGTTTTATAACCAAAGCACATTACCATGCTGTTCTAAGAGACTCTCAAAAATATATAAGTGAAGAATGAGAGATCAATAATTTCTTCAAAATAAAAACACCACCGTGCTCTAGAAGATATAAGTGAAGCACTAGAGCAAAAGACAAACTACTCCAAACGATATAAGTGAAGATCAATGAGTAGCTGAATAATTATGTAACTATGTGAAGACTCTCTAACATTCAAGAATTTCAGATCTTGGGATATTATTCAAACAGCAAGCAAAACAAAATAAAACAAAATGATGCTCCAAGCAAAACACATATCATGTGGTGAATAAAAATATAGCCTCAAGTAAAGTTACCGATAGACGAAGACGAAAGAGGGGATGCCTTCCTAGGGCATCCCCAAGCTTAGGCTTTTGGTTGTCCTTGAATTTTACCTTGGGGTGCCTTGGGCATCCCCAAGCTTCGGCTCTTGCCACTCCTTATTCCATAGTCCATCAAATCATTACCCAAAACTTGAAAACTTCAGAACACAAAACTTAACAGAAAACTCATAAGCTCCGTTAGTATAAGAAAATAAAACCACCACTTAGGTACTGTTATGGACTCATTCTAAATTCATATTGGTGTAATATCTACTGTATTCCAGCTTCTCTATGGTTCATACCCTCTGATACTACTCATATATTCATCAAAATAAGAAAACAACATATAGAAAACAGAATCTATCAAAAACAGAACAGTCTGTAGCAATTTTGAATACTTCTGTAACTCTAAAAATTCTGAAATAAATTTTAGGACGTGAGGAATTTGTCTATTAATCATCTGCAAAAAGAATCAACTTAAAATCACTCTCCAGTAAAAATGGTAGGTAATCTCGTGAGCACTAAAGTTTCTGTTTTTTACAGCAAGATCACATAAACTTCACCCAAGTCTTCCCAAAGGTTCTACATGGCACAAACACTAATGAAAACATAAAACCACATCTAAACGGAAGCTAGATGCATTATTTATTCCTAAAGAGAAGCAAAAGCAAATAAAATAAAATTGGGTTGCCTCCCAACAAGCGCTATCGTTTAATGCCCCTAGCTAGGCACAATGATTTCAATGATGCTCGCATAAAAGATAAGAATTGAAACATAAAGGGAGCATCATGAAGAATATGACTAGCACATTTAAGTCTAACCCACTTCCTATGTATAGGTATTTTGTGAGCATACAACATATGGGAACAATAATCAACTAGCATAGGAAAGCAAAACAAGCATAGCTTGAAAACTTCAAGCACATAGAGAGGAAACTTGATATTATTGCAATTCCTACAAGCATATGATCCTCTCTCATAATAATTTTCAGTAGAATCATGAATGAATTCAACAATATAACTATCACATAAAGCATTCTTGTCATGATCCCCAAGCATATAAATTTTATTACTCTCCACATAAAAAAATTCTTCTCATTCAGAATAGTGGGAGTGTCATAAGAGACTTGAATACTATAGATTGTTTCCACATTAAAAGAGTAATGTTTAGAAAAAGGGTAATCATAATCATGACAAGTTTGATAAATATAATCATCACTACTCTTTATAGCATAAGTGTCATCACAATAATCATCATAAGTAGGAGGCATGCTTTCATCATAATAAATTTGCATATCAAAACTTGGGGGGCTAAAAATATCATCTTCATGAAGCGTAGCCTCCCCAAGCTTGGGACAAACATTAATTGCAGCAAATACATTCTCAAACATGTCATTCTCATCAAACATAGCATCCCCAAGCTTGGGCCTTTCCATATCATGAGCATAATCACTCTCATCATTAATAGTATGGATAGCACCGATAGTATAGCAATTATCATCATCACGATGAGTAATAGGAGCAACATCATTTGGGAGGGATACCTTTTTATCTTTGCTCCTCCGTTTTTTCTTTTTCTTCTTCACATCATGTGTAGGTTTAATCCTCTTTTCGGAGCTCTTTATTAATGAGATTGGTTGAATAAAAGGTTCCTCCTCGTTACCTGATTCATCATAAGAAATAATAGGAGGATATTGGGAAATCTCTCCCCTTTCATTAGTATTCTCTTCATCTTCTATTTGTTTTCTTGACTTTATGTAATTAGCAATATAAGGATTTTCAACGCAATTCATAGCACAATACATATAAATTTCTTCCAGATCAAAATCAAGAACTTTATCAAGGACAAATTCTGGAAGATCCTTAGTTAAACATTTCATTTATTCATAACCCACTAGCAAACTAAGTTCATTATGATGTGCAAGGGAAATCAAGTCATCACAATTTTCGGACACGATTTGATTATGAAACAATTTGCATTGGGGATTTAAATGATCACATTCATTGCAAAGTTCACTAGAATGGCAAAGAAATATTAAAATTTTAGCACAATCATCTAGCCTTTCTTGTAACCATTTAGTTTCTAAATACTTATGTCTCTTGCAAAATCTATCTTCCCTATTTGGTACGTACTTGCAAACTCTATGCACTCCACAAAAATCGACATGCTTATAAGAGATATTTTCATCATTACTAGTGCAATTATCATTAATACCATGGATATTCAAGGGATTCACACTAACAACATTGCAATCATGCTCATCATTCAAGTATTTAGTGCCAAACATTTTAATGCATTCTTCTTCTAGTACTTGGGCACAATTTTCCTTTCCATCATTTTCACGAAAGATATTAAAAAGATGAAGCATATGAGGCAACCTTCATTCCATTTTTTGTAGTTTTCTTTTATAAAATAAACTAGTGATAAAACAAGAAACAAAAAGATTCAATTGCAAGATCTAAAGATATACCTTCAAGCACTCACCTCCCCGGCAACGGCGCCAGAAAAGAGCTTGATGTCTACTACGCAACCTTCTTCTTGTAGATGTTACTGGGCCTCCAAGTGCGGAGATTTGTAGGACAGTAGCAAATTCCCTCAAGTGGATGACCTAAGGTTTATCAATCCGTGGGAGACGTAGGATGAAGATGGTCTTTCTCAAACAACCCTGCAACCAAATAACAAAGAGTCTCTTGTGTCCCCAACACACCCAATGCAATAGTAAATTGTATAGGTGCACTAGTTCGGCGAAGAGATGGTGATACAAGTGCAATATGGATGGTAGATATAGGTTTTTGTGATAAGAAAATATAAAAACAGCAAGGTAGCAAGTGATAAAAGTGAGCATAAACGGTATTGCAATGCGTTGAAACAGGGCCTAGGGTTCATACTTTCACTAGTGCAAGTTCTCTCAACAATAATAACATAACTGGATCTTATAACTATCCCTCAACATGCAACAAAGAGTCACTCCAAAGTAACTAATAGCGGAGAACAAACGAAGAGATTATGGTAGGGTACGAAACCACCTCATAGTTATTCTTTCTGATCGATCTATTCAAGAGTCCGTAGTAAAATAACACGAAGCTATTCTTTCTGTTCGATCTATCATAGAGTTTGTAATAGAATAACACCTTAAGACACAAATCAATCAAAACCCTAATGTCACCTAGATACTCCATTGTCACTTCAAGTATCCGTGGGCATGATTATACGATATGCATCACACAATCTCAGATTCATCTATTCAACCAACACAAAGAACTTCAAAGAGTGCCCCAAAGTTTCTACCGGAGAGTCAAGACGAAAACATGTGCCAACCCCTATGCATAAGTTCACAAGGTCACTGAACCCGCAAGTTGATCACCAAAACATACATCAAGTAGATCACGTGATATCCCATTGTCACCACAGATAAGCACATGCAAGACATACATCAAGTGTTCTCAAATCCTTAAAGACTCAATGCGATAAGATAACTTCAAAGGGAAAACTCAATTCATTACAAGAGAGTAGAGGGGAAGAAACATCATAAGATCCAACTATAATAGCAAAGCTCGCGATACATCAAGATCGTGCCATCTCAAGACCACGAGAGAGAGAGATCAAACACATAGCTACTGGTATATACCCTAAGCCCCGAGGATGGACTACTCCCTCCTCGTCATGGAGAGCGCCGGGATGATGAAGATGGCCACCAGAGAGGGATTCCCCCTCCGGCAGGGTGCCGGAACAGGGTCTAGATTGGTTTTCGGTGGCAACAGAGGCTTTCGGTGGCGGAACTCCCGATCTAGGTTATTTTCTGGAGATTTTAGTATATATAGGAGGTGTTGGAGTCGTGGACAAGTAAAGGGGACCTCTGGGCTGTCCACGACAGCCCGAGAACCTTCTGGACCCCCTCCGGCACTTCCTGGGCTTCTTCTGGTCCAAAAATCACCTCAGTTGAGTTTCAGGTCAATTGGGCTCTGTTTGATATTCCTTTTCTGCGATACTCTAAAACAAGGGAAAAACAGAAACTGGCACTGGGCTCTGGGTTAATAGGTTAGTCCCAAAAATCATATAAAAGTGTATATAAAAGCCCATAAAACATCCTAGAAGGATAATATAATAGCATGGAACAATCAAAAATTATAGATACATTGGAGACGTATCACTGGCCACGTTAACCTTGAAGATGCCATCGGGCATCTCTTGGTTGTGGAACATGCGGTCATTCGGCTTCACGATCGCTGCCTTTCCCACGGCCACCTTTTGGCCCTTGATGTCGTACAGTAGGGTGCACGGGGTATCGTCGGCCTACAAAGAAGACATGTCTGCGACGTCAAACATCCGAAAGGCAACTGAAACGGAAGACTATAGACATGCTGGTGAAAAGGGTATTACGCGTAATTACCGTGAGGGCATCAAGCTCAGCCAGCGATGAAGGCCCGCCGAGCATGCAAGAGACGGAGGTCGGGCTGCTATGAACAGGAGCAGGACCTTTTGCGGTTTCTTGAGCAGGTGCTAGTGCTGTGGTGTTCACCGAATTGCTCCCGACAAAGCTGGGAAGGAGAAAGTCCTCTGGCCGTGCATTTGGATTGTTCTTCGACCAATCGAAAACTGCCGGAATCGAGCTGAGCACCGCGTCAGTGACCACTGCATTAACGGCCCCGGGCAACTCTTCTTTGGTCTAAGATTTGGTCTTATAGACCGCAATCGCGACCTTCTCGTCAATGGTCTGCTAAGTGACGACCGACCGTATCTTCCTTCTTTCCTCCAGCTCCTCGCGGTAGCACGTCTTCCACGAGGCGCCATCTCTGACACCGTGCACACGTCCATAGGACGGTGGCTTATCCATAGGGACCTTTTTTCCGTATGTCCAGGGCCCGGTTGAATGGCGTGTCCCACTTGGGTCTCGCCGACGACTCTGATGACTCGTCGCTTTTGGCTGCCTTTTGGTGATGCTCTTTCTGCAAAAGGAACATGAATGGTTTACAAATGCGAAAAAACTTGTAGTCGAATTGGTTGGAAGCTAATAGGATAATGTGGTAATATAACAATTACGAGAAGTCTCATGAACTCCCCCGTGTTCGAGTCCGTGTAAAAGATCGTTTTGACTTTGTCCCATTTGTATCGGGCCCTGATCCAGTCATGCTCCAGTGGGTCGGTGAACTCTGCCAAGGGGTCTAGGATTCCGTGACTTTCACGTTCGGTGTCCTCCTTGGCCCATACGTGCCTCTTCCCCTCGTAACCACGGCTTCCGAGGCGGTGGGTAGGCGCGTTCCTGGCCTGGAGCGCCTTCATTTTCTCCGACCTTGCCTTGACTTCTTCTTTACCGCAATTCTCCTTGAATTTTGCAAAGTCCTCTTCCGTTATTGACGGATTATCAGCATGAATCTTGGACCACGGTTCAATCTTCGCAATCTCTTCTTCACCCGAACTTTCAAGGAGGACAAGTCGTTGGTGAACGTCACCATCGCCTTGTCGTTTATCTTTTTCATGGCGACGTCGTCCCACTGCTCTTTATATTTTCCTTCATCCCGGTCGGGGAACAGGAACCTATTGTGCAACTTCTTTAGGAGCATGTGCTCCATATGTGGTATCTACTTCAACCTCTCGTCGTTGATGTTGGCGGTTTCCCTAAGGATGCATCCAAGTTGATTGCCCCAGCACAAGCGCGCTTCCTCCAGCGCAGTTGGCTCTAATTTCTTGGGGTGCATCTTCGTGACCACAATGTGTCTGATGCCAAGCTCGTTTGGTCTTCGTGTCCTCTTCTTCTTCGGTGCTTTACCGGCTATGACAACATCGTTACCGGTCTAGGGGGTGGTGTCGGTGCCGGTGCCAGTGCTGGTGTCGGCGTCGGTGTCGGGGTTGGTGCCACTATCGTGATGTCTACTACGCAACTTTATTCTTGTAGGCACGTGTTGGGCCTCCAAGCGCAGAGTTTTGTAGGACAGTAGCAATTTTCCCTCAAGTGGATGACCTAAGGTTTATCAATCCGTAGGAGGTGTAGGATGAAGATGGTCTCTCTCAAACAACCCTGTAACCAAATAATAAAATGTCTCTTGTATCCCCAACACACCAAATACAACGGGAAATTGTATATGTGCACTAGTTCGGCAAAGAGATGGTGAAACAAGTGTAATATGGGTAATAGATATTGATTTTTGTAATAGTAACAATAAAAACAACAAGGTAGCAAGTAACAAAAGTGAGCACAAATGGTATTGCAATGATGGAAAACAAGGCCTAGGGTCCGTACTTTCGCTAGTGTAATCTCTCAACAGTGCTAATATAATTGGATCATATAACCACCCCTCAACGAAATCACCTCAAAGTTATTCTTTCCGATCAACCTTTCCAAGAGTTCGTACTAAACTAACACAAAATTACCCTTTCCGATCGATCTATCCAAGAGTTCGTACTAGAATAACACAAGGTTATCTTTTCCGATCGATCTTTCAAGAGTTCATACTAAGATAACACAAAGTTATTCTTCCTGATCGATCTATCAAGATTTTGTACTAAGATAACACCAAAACATATTCAAAGAGTGCCCCAAGATTTCTACCGGAGAAACAAAGACAAGAACGTGCATCAACCCCTATGCATAGATTACCCCAATGTCACTTCGGGAATCCGCAAGTTGAGTGCCAAAACATATATGAAGTGGATCAATATGATACCTCATTGTCACCACGAGTATTCAATTGCAAGACATATATCAAGTGTTCTCAAATCCACAAAAGTATTCAATCCAAAGAAATCTCAAAGGGAAAACTTAATTCATCACAGGATAGAGAGGGGAAAACACCATATGATCCGACTATATTAACAAAGCCCTTGATACATCAAGATCGTGTCATCAAGAACACGAGAGAGAGAGAGAGAGAGAGAGAGAGAGATACAACACATAGCTACTGGTACATACCCTCAGCCCCGAGGGTGGACTACTCCCTCCTCATCATGGTGTCTGCCGGGATGATGAAGATGGCCACCGGTGATGATTTCCTCCTCCAACGGAGTGCCGGAAAGGGCTCTAGATTGGATCGCGTGGAGTACAAAGCCTTGTAGTGGCGGAACTTCTGATCTAGGGTTATTTCTCATGGTTTCTCTATTTATAGGAAATTTTGGCGTTGGTCTCACATCCGGATGGGCATCGAGGTGAGCACAACCCACCGGGGCACGGGCAAGGGCCCAGGCACGCCCCGGTGTCTTGTTCCCTACTTCTTCACCTTCTGGTCCTTCCACGAAGCTTCGGGGGCCTCTTTTGTTCCAAAAAATATCGTCAAAAAGTTTCAGCTCATTTGGAGAACTTTCATTTCTGCACAAAAAACAACACCATGGTAGTTCTGCTGAAAACAACATCAGTCCAGGTTAGTTCCATGCAAATCATACCAAAACCATATAAAATCGTTATAAAACATGGCATGAATACTTCATAAATTATAGATACATTGGAGACGTATCATGCCGCCACCATGCAACCCCATCTAGTGTTCGTCCAGGTAATCGAAATAGTGATTTGCTGCCTCGATGGGGTCTGCGAGGCGAGCAGAACCACCCAGGACTTTGGCGTCGGTAGACATGTTTCCTATTCAACAATTGTAAATAAAAGATATAATGAAGAGAAAAAAGGGGCCTATATTTGGTCGGAATTTTGATTCATTCCCCTTCCGGCAAATCCTGGGTACTCCATATGTCCTAGTTTCTAGCACAAGTCATGCTGAAAATCACGGAAATTGTCGGCCTGACCTTTGCTAAAAAGTGGACATGTGGAGTGCCTGAAATTTTCCGGAACAGAAATGAATCAACATTCCAGCAAAACATAGGCCACTCGGATATTTTTCGACAATTGACACAAGTTCATATAACAGATTTGATGCTATCTCAAGAGAACATGGCAACATCATATGACAGATTTCCGGGACTTAGCAAATTAACCAAGTGTTAAAAACAATAACATTGTATAGACTATATGCTCCTAAAACATCATCTAGATTTTTATTTGCTACTGGTTTTTATTGCCCTAAACTAAATTGCCTTAAACTAAATTGCCCTAAACTAAATTGCTTAATTGCACTAAATTAAATTTGCTAGATTGCCCTAAACTAAACTACTCTCTCTCTCTCTCTCTCTCTCTCTCTTTGCTACATCTCCTAGCTAGGGTTCATACATCCAACACTTAGCTTAGCCAACACACAGAGAGAGAGAGAGGAGGGCAGGGGAGAGGAGAGAGATAGGCTTACGGGGCGGGGGAGAGGGCGCCGGCGGCGAGGTCGAGGGCGGTGGCGTCGAGGTCGAGGGCGGCGGCTAGGTCGAAGGCGGGCGTAGGGGCAATGGCCGGCGAGGCCGAGGGCGGGCGCAGGGGCGACGGGCGGCGAGGTCGAGAGCGGGCGCATGGGCGACGGCCGGCGGCGGTGAGGTCGAGGGCGTCGACGGCGGGCGCAGGGGCAAGGTGGAGATGTGGGGGAATGAGACTTGGTGAAATTTTGAGCTCGCGCGGCGGGAGGTAACTCAAAATAGCGGTAGCGCTTGTTTGGAAACATACGCTATAGCTAACTTAGCTATAGCGCTGGTCCTAAACAAGCGCTGCTGCTAACTGTTCCAATTTTTATTTTTTTAATTCTAAAATACTTAGCTATAGCGCTGGTCCTCAGAAAAGCGCTACTACTATTTTTCTTTTCTTTTTATTATTTTCCTTTTCTAGTTTTTAGTTTTATTTTATTTTATTATTTTCCTTTTTTTCTGTTTACTTTACTTTTTCTTTTGTATTGCTTTCTCCCTTTTTTTTGTTTTTTTGTTTTTTGGTTTTTCTCGCGACGATGGCGTCTCCCTCTCTCACATTGCGTGAATATCACCGGAACCATGCATGTGGTGGTAACATATCAGTTGACCGATAACGGTTACTTAAGTGCATACACAAAATAGATACATATATGTAAATGATGGTTTCTAATCAGCTGCGTCGACGACATTTCACATTGATCTTCTTCCCTTTCTTGACCGTTGCCGAGTAATTGAGCCCCTCCTTGTGACTTTTCCGGAGCCATGGAGTACAATCTTTCTTAGGTAATGTAGTATT
Source organism: Secale cereale (assembly GCA_902687465.1). Taxonomy (NCBI): domain Eukaryota; kingdom Viridiplantae; phylum Streptophyta; class Magnoliopsida; order Poales; family Poaceae; genus Secale; species Secale cereale. The sequence continues at coordinate 562,004,738 of LR738713.1, read as the reverse complement.
GATTCTTCTTTTCACGTATGCTTTATCGTCATCATCATCTTCCCTCATCGGGTTGCTGTATTGGTCGTAGTCTTCCTCGTTGGCCACTCCATCCATTCCGACGATGCTCCTTTTGGATATCGTCACGACAACACGGTTGGGATTGGCCGGGTTGGTTATGAAGAAGCATTGTGTCACGTGCTTAGCGTGTACCCATGGCTCATTTTTAGTGATGACGTTAACGTTCACGAGAGTGCTCTTCGCGTTGGGTATAGACATGGTGGTGAAATACGTGTTTTCTCTTACGACGTCCTTGGCCCATCTGACACGGAACATCATTGCATCGTGCATTCCAACATAGTCAAGCTCCCAGATCTCTTCGACCCTTCCATAGAATCTGCCAGTTGTGCCGTTGGCGTCGGTCACGCATTGAATTGTCACCCCGGAGTTCTGGTAATCACTGTCCATGTCTTTGGCCTCCGTGTAGAACGTGTACCCATTGATATTGTAGGACTGATAGGTTGCGAGCTTGGGCGCGGGGCCATGTGCTAAGGCGTGTATGAGCAATCCGTTCGTACTGCCCTCTTCCGGGGGATTTTCAAGAACTTGCTCTTTGAACCAACGCAAGAAAGTGTCGTTGCGCTCTAGAGTAACTTTGTCGTCCGTCTTGAGCATCCCCTTATCACGATACTTCTTTGCGATGCTTTCTTTCTGCCGTGCCACATAATCATCTACCACATCTAGCTAGATGTTGTAGCACTACTAAGTTAGCCCTGTCAAAGTCGTTCCGTCGATCCGAGTAGTCCACGTGCAATTCCCTCCGGCCGTTGTTGTGACCACCTCCTTCGAGCTTCCCGTTGTGCTTCTTGACGGGCAAAGCAACAACAAGGTTTCCGACGCCTATATAATTCCTGCAAAAGGAGACGCACTCATGCGTCAGATACCCCTGGACGATGCTACCTTCGGGACGGGACATGTTACGAACAATTCCTTTGATGACCCCATTCATCCTCTCGAACAGCATCATGTTGTGAAGGAATGTCGGCCCAAGGTCGATGATGTCGTCCACAATGTGGACACGCAGATGCACCATGATGTCAAAGAACGCGGGCGGGAAGTACATCTCAAGCTCACATAGTATGACAACGATCTCTTCATGTAGCCTTCGGAGCTGCTTCACACTTGTGGACTTTCGAGAGATAACGTCGAAGAAGTTGCAGAGACCAGTAAGCATGTCACAGACATGCTTCTCCATTATCCCTCTAATGGCAACCGGGAGTATCTGCGTCATCATCACGTGACAGTCATGAGACTTCATCCCGCTGAACCTTTTCTTCTTGGGGTCTAGAAATCTGCTTATCTTCCCACAGTAACCAGAACTGACTTTGATTCACATAAGGCACTTGATGAATTGATCGATCTCCTTCGCACTTAAGGTGAAGCAAGAAGGGGGCAATAATTCTCCTCCTTCTTGTTGACTTTTCTGCCCCCTTCCCCCTCCTCCGTCTCTGTCTCCGTCGACTTACAGTGGAGATATTTCCTGATCTTCAAATCTTCCAAGTCTTTCCTTGCCTTCGGCCCATCCTTGGTCTTCTCCAGCATGTTCATCAGTGTGCCAATCAAGCTCTCTAGGACATTCTTCGTGATATGCATTTGATCAAGGCAATGAGGCGTGTCGTGATTGGGCCAGTACTCCAAGTCCCAGAAAACAGACCTAGTTTTCCCTACCTTCAGCATCGGCTCCGGCGCCTTTTTGATCTTTCCCGGCACGGGGCATTGTTCCCAGTTTCTCAATAGCTTGTCGACTTTGGCGCCACTCCTCTTACGTGGAGGTCCTCGAAGTTCAGCCAACCCATTGAATATATCTCCACGCTTTCTCCACGGGTCATACTTCTCGAGCCATCTACGATGCCTCATGTACACGATTTTCCCGGACCCGCCATCTTTCATTGACATAAGCTGCTGAGACATTGTATCATCCATGCACCTCGTGCATCCGCAATATCCGTGGCACACCTGGCCTGAGGTGTACCCGTAACCGAGATAGTCGTGCACCGTCGTCATCAGCGCGACTCTCATATGGAAATACTCTCCTTTGCTGGAGTCCCATGTCCATGTCGGTGTTTTCCATAACGTCTCTAGCTCGTCTTGCAGAAGCCCCCTATACAGGTTAATACTATTTCCCGGTTGTTTCGGCCCTTGAATCAGCATGCTCATGTGTATGTACTTTTTCTTCATGCACTTCCATGGGGGGGGGGGTTGTACATCCATACAAACATGGGCCATGTGTTGTGGTTGGTGTTCTGGTTTCCAAACGGATTCATGCCATCGGTACTCGCACCAAGCACGATGTTCCTTGGATCTTCTGTAGCAAATCCATATACGACGTTGAATGCTCTCCACTGGCTACCATCTACGAGGTGTCTTAGCTTCGGATCATCTCCATCGTCGGGCTTCTTCGACTCCGCGTGCCAGCGCATGAACTTTGCTTCCTTATGATCTACGAAATACCCTTACAAACGGGGAGTGATAGGAAAGTACCATACAAATTTTTGAGGAGCTTTCTTTCCTTCCTTCTTGTATCGAGAAGAATTGCACACTGGACAGCTGGTTTTTTCTGCGTGCTCCCCCCCAATAAATGATGCAATCGTTGATGCATGTGTGGTACCTAATGTGCGGCAAATCAAAAGGGCAAACGATTTTCTTGGCCTCCTCGACACTAGTAGGACACAGGTTCCCCGCGGGAAGAACTTTATTATGTAGATACTTCAAATGATCATCGAGGCTTTTGTCTGTCCATTTGCTTTTGGCCTTCGTCTTTAGAAGTTCGAGCGTGAAACTCAAGAGGGTCACCTCGGGAACGCAACCTTCATACAATGGAGTCTTCGAGTCTACTTCAAGTTGCGCCAGCGTGGCCTCCTCTCTAGAAGCAGCTCTCTCGCTAGTCGTACTCTTGCGAAGAAGGTCTCGAACATGAGGGCCCAACACGACTGCACTTAGTAGCGTCAAAGACTGCGGCGTGACCGCCGCCTCTTCTCCGCCATGTTCGAACTCTTCTTCGCCATGTCCGGAATCTACTCCGCCGTCGTCATTTTCGGACTCTTCCCCACCGCCATGTCCGGCGCCATCGTCTTCGTGTCGATCGGTCATCTCTTCGTCTAGCCCAATGTCGTTATTCCCTGTCAGGTGGATGTCCTCATCATCATCATCTTCTTCACTTATCCACTGAGTATAGCCATCCATGAAACCATTAATCAGCAGGTGCGCCTTCAAAGTGCCACGGCCAAAAGGGTCTAAAAGGACTCCTTCCTTGCATCTTGCACATGGACATCTAATCCTAGTCTGATTATTTGTATACATGTCCATCACCGCGGATTGCATGTACCGCTCCACATTCCATCCACTCACCTTCATGACCGACTGCACGATATAACAAGCAAAAGGGTTATAAAATAAATAATGCATGCATGCTTCAATGTCGTATAAAACTTTGGCATGACCTTGCCTAAAAATAGGACATATTGAGTTTGCTCGAAATTCACCGAAACGGAAATAAATCGACATTTAGGCAAAACATAAGAAACTCAAGGCCATGTCACTCGCACAAATCGTATATCCCAAACACACATATTCTCATTCACACACATATTCCCATTCTTGAAATGAACAACTTTTTACTCACCTATATATCTCTAGAGAGAGACTGATCGAGAGAGCACGCGGTTAATTAGATGATGAGAGAGACCGATCGAGAGAGCACGCGTGGATGGCTAAATAGCTAGTTAGATCTAGTTGTTGGGGAGAAGAGGTGAATTTAGCTAGCTAACTAATGGAGAGGGAGTTATGGTGGAGGGTCTTTTAATGGGGAGAGGAAGAGAGGTAGGAGAAAGAGAGATGTGAGAGAGGCCATTTATTGAGGAGAGTTATGGTGCAGGGGGACATTAATGAGGGGAGAAGAGAGGTAGGAGGAAGAGAGAAGAAGAGCAACAATGATGAAGGGTGGAGAGGGGAAAGGAGGGGGAGAGAGGGCAAAGTGGGGGAGAGGAGGGGGGTGAAAAGGTGGCACCAGCCGCAACCAGCAGTAGCGCTGCTTACCAAAACGCGTAGCTGCTACCGTACTTAGTAGCAGCGCTTTCCTGGAAAAGCGCAGCTACTAAGTGGGACCCATTAGCAGTAGCGGCGCAGTAAAATACAGCGCTACTACTAACAGTTTAGTATCAACACTTAATTCTGTACAGCACTGGTACTACAGCTATCGTCGGTGGCCTCGTTTGGTCCCACATAGTAGTAGCGCGTTTTTGTTTTCCAGCGCTACTGCTATAGACTTACTAGTAGCGCTTCCCTGGATCAGCGCTACTGCTAACTAGCAGTAGCGGTGACTATTTTTCAGCACTACTACTAAGCTCATGTGTATAAACATTTCCCTAGTAGTGTTTACATGCAGCCCAGACAACCAAACAGGTTAATTTCTTCCCGTGCGGGTCAGGTATTACATGCAGCCCAGATAACCAAACAGGTCGATTTCTTCCCGTGCGGGTCTGATTTTACATGGAGCCCAGACAACCAAACGGATGGATTTCTTCCCGTGCGGGTCTCGCTAGACCTTAGCAGCTTACCAAAGGTATCCCAAAAGGTTGCACAATCGGTTTGGATGTAGTCACCTGCAATCCAAGTGCCGGCGGCTACCTTTTCTGGTCTTGTTTCTTAAGAGCATCTCCAGCCGCGCCCCCAACAGGCCCCCCCAAGGACGTTTTTTAGCGCCGGCGTCGAAAAATTGGCCCAGTCGCGCCCCCACGATCCTGTTTTTCACCGGATTGGGCGAAATTAGCGCCGGCGCACCCAACCCGAACCCGGCGCGCTGGGGGGCGCCCGGGGGCGCCGGCGCGAACGTTTTGGCGCGAAAGAGTGGCGGAACCGGCGCGTCAGCGAGACGAAGGCTGGTCGTCCTCATCGTCTCGGTTTTCCCGTGGGGAATCAATGCCAAGGCTGCCGCCGGCCAGCCTGCCATTGATTCACGGGCGGCGCATTGCGGCGACGCCGCCCCGACTTCCTCCACGCGTTCGCACGCGGCCGCCCCGAGCCGCTATAAAAGGCGCCCCTGGCCGCGCCGGTGAGGAACACGCAGTCCTCCCCCTCCTCGCCGCACTTCCCCCCTCTCTCCCCCTCCTCGCCGCCGCCACTTCCCCCCGGTAACCATGAGCGCGAGATACCCCGGCAACGCAGCGACGGCCAACGGTTTCGGCCGCTGCTCGCTGCATGAGTGGGAGGCGTACCTCCTCCACGAGGCCAACTACCCCGGGCCGCCCGACGTACGCGCTCCGTCGCGGTGGAGGCTCAGCGCCGGCGGGGTCCCTGTCCCCCCTCTGCCCGTCCCCGAGACGCCTGCCTATTTCCACGCCGAGATCAAGCGTGCGCGGGCGTCCCTGACGGCCGCGGAGTGGGCGCTTCCGGAGTACGCCGTCGGCAACCACGCGGCGTGGGCGGTGTACTTCGAACGCCGGCAGGAGGAGCGGCTCGCCTCCACCAACAACGCGCCGGCGCCGCGGGGGCGCAACAACAGCGAGGGCCACCGCCTGTGGTGGGGCGTCCTTGGCCGCACGCTCAGCGGCGTGCTCGCACACCTCGAGGGTGGCAACGATCGCCGTTCGAGTACCCGACCGCTCGGAGCGGCGGCGCGTGGCTGCCAATGAGGATGATGGGTTGGTCATGCTCCTCTTCCTCCTCCTCCTCCCATATCCTCCTCTCACTCCTCCGGCGCGCCGGCGTTGGTCAGCGTCAAACCAGAGCCGGCCGAGACGCCGCTTGGTAGGCGCACCCGCGGCGCCGGCCTCGTCATCAATGACGGCGGCCGTGGCTCCTCCTCCTCGGCCCCTCCTCGCCTCGTCAAGCCAAAGAGGGAGCCAGGGCTGGTGACGGTGAAGCCGGAGCCGGGGCTCGCCGCCGTGAAGCCAGAGCCTGCTCTCGCCGAGGAGGTCGACGAAGAAGAGGCCGCCTTGAAGTGGGCGCGCGAGGACTACGCGCGCATTGAGCTGGACCGCCAGCGCCGCGCCCTGGAGGAGATCGCCGAACGCCGCCGCCGTGAAGCAGCGCGCCGGGGTGAGGGGTCGAGTAGCGGCGCCGGCCGTGTCAACGAGGAGAAGCAAGAGGACGACGCCGGCGACGACTACGCCCTGCTCAGCGCCTACTTCGACCCGTAGTTTAGGGTTTTTTTTCGCCCCTTTTTCGTGTAAAAACGCCTGAATTTATCAGAAATATGCCGTGTTTGTTCAAATTTGGTCATGTTTGCTGAATTTTTGGCCGTGTTTGCTGAATTTTGGCCGAACTGTGGGGGCGGCCTGGGGGCGGAGGCTGGGAACGTGCTCGCCCCCACGCCAAAAATAACGCCGGTTAGCCCCCAAGCGGCGGTTTTCGGCGCGTCTTGGGGGCGCAACGGCTGGAGATGCTCTAAGGTGAACATACCACTAGTAGAAAACAGGGCATTGGTCCAGCCCATTAGCCCCGGTTCAATCTAGAACCGGGTCCAATGGGGGTACTGGACCCGGTTCGTGAGCCCAGGGGGCCGGCCGGGCCACGTGGGCCATTGGTCCCGGTTCGTCTGGACCTATTGGTCCCGGTTGGAGCTAAAAACCGGGACCAATGGCTCTTGCTCCTGGCCCACCACTATTGGTCCCGGTTGGTGTTATGAACTGGGACCAAAGGCACCCCTTTAGTCCCGGTTTGTAGCACGAACCAGGACCAGTGAGTTGCCTATATATACCCCCTCACTCAAGAGCAGAGCTCACTGCTCTGTTTTTTTTTCTGGCCGAGGGGGAGAGGGGTTAGTGGTGCTCTAGCTCACCTCCTATGCACACAACGTGTTCGGTGGAATGCCCTAGCCACACTAGTTAAGCTTTTCTCCTCTCGAAGCTCTATTTTTTCCGAGATTTGTCTAGGTTTAGCGGTCCGTCACGTCCCGTCCCCGTCTTCGCCGCCGTCGATCGCCCCCGCCGATCTCGTCACCGGCACCACCGTGGTGAGCCTCTTGTTATGTCCATGCTTTTCTTACTTTTATTATTGCTTTAGATAGATATTTGTCTAATTTTCTTATGTTTATTATTGCTTTTTATTATATAGTGCGATGGTTTTGATATCCGCCCACGTGGGTCCTCGTCCGGTCTACGATTCGGATGTGGTATATTATCTTTAATTTATAACTATTTGTTTTAGTGTTTATGATAGTTATGCCGACCAACCTGACATGCATAGATGTTTTATTATGTCTAGGAGGTAGTTGAACCGGAAATTCCAACCGACCCTCTTGTGGAGAGGTTAAATTTAGTTGAAGAGGAAAACATTTCGTTAAAGAAAAAATTGGAAAAAATGGAGGAGGAGAAGATGGAATTGGAGTTGCATGTTGCGGAAGTTATCGATGATCACAAGATCAAGATGGACCCTATTGTCGAGAGGTTAAATTTAGTTGAAGAAGAAAACAAATTCTTGAAGGAAAAAATAAAAAAAATTGTGGACGAGAAGATGATATTGGAGTTGCATGTTGCGGATGTCGTCGATGATCACAAGATCAAGATGGATGCAATGCGGTTGAAGATTAAAAAGATTAGAAAATATGCCATTCATACCGAGGCTTGGTATCATTATGCCGTTGGATCAATTGTTACCTTGGTTGCGATTATGATAGCATTTGTTTTCGCGTTGAAATGTTTTACATAGTTTCGATGTGTATGGAGAGCTATATATTGTTAGATGAGAACTATATATGTATGTACTTTGGTTTTAATGTGATGATGAACTTTTATCCATTTGGTCACTTAATTATCTATTTATGATGTTCTGTAATGGTTTTTGACACACTTAATTATATATAAATGCACGCAGATGAACCGGCAATGGAAGTACGGTGACAGACACACCTCCGAGTACATTAAGGGCGTGCGTGAGTTTCTAAATGCAGCTGAGGCAAACAAGCAGAATGGTTTTATGTGTTGTCCATGCACTAAATGTGTGAATACGATGTCTTACTCTAACCGGAAAATCCTTCACTCCCACCTGCTTTACAAGGGTTTCATGCCACACTATAATGTTTGGACGAGGCACGGAGAAATAGGGGTTATGATGGAAGACGGCGAAGAAGAAGAGTACGATGACAACTATGTGCCCCCTGAATACGGTGATGCTGCAATGGGGGGAGCTGGTGAAGATCAAGAGGAACCAGACGATGTGCCCAATGATGCTGCAACGGGTGAAGCTGCTGAAGATCAAGAGGAACCAAATGATGATCTTCGCCGGGTCATTGTCGATGCAAGGACACAATGCGAAAGTCAAAAGGAGAAGCTGAAGTTCGATCGCATGTTAGAGGATCACAAAAAAGGGTTGTACCCCAATTGCGAAGATGGCAACACAAAGCTCGGTACCGTACTGGAATTGCTGCAGTGGAAGGCAGAGAATGCTGTGGCTGACAAAGGATTTGAGAAGCTACTGAAAATATTGAAGAAGAAGCTTCCGAAGGATAACGAATTGCCCGACAGTACATACGCAGCAAAGAAGGTCGTATGCCCTCTAGGATTGGAGGTGCAGAAGATACATTCATGCCCTAATGACTGCATCCTCTACCGCGGTGCATACAAGGATCTGAACGCATGCCCGGAATGCGGTGCATTGCGGTATAAGATCAGACGAGATGACCCTGGTGATGTTGATGGCGAGCCCGCCAGGAAGAGGGTTCCTGCGAAGGTGATGTTGTATGCTCCTATAAAACCACGGTTGAAACGTTTGTTTAGAAACAGAGAGCATGCCAAGTTGATGCGATGGCACAGTGAGGACCGTAAGAAAGACGGGAAGTTGAGAGCACCCGCTGACGGGTCGCAGTGGAGAAAAATCGAGAGAAAGTACTGGGAGGAGTTTGCAAAGGACCCAAGGAACGTATGGTTTGCTTTAAGCGCGGATGGCATTAATCCTTTCGGGGAGCAGAGCAGCAATCACAGCACCTGGCCCGTGACTCTATGTATGTATAACCTTCCTCCTTGGATGTGCATGAAGCGGAAGTTCATTATGATGCCAGTTCTCATCCAAGGCCCTAAGCAACCCGGCAACGACATTGATGTGTACCTAAGGCCATTAGTTGAAGAACTTTTACAGCTGTGGAATGGAAACGGTGTACGTGCGTGGGATGAGCACAAACAGGAGGAATTTGACCTAAAGGCGTTGCTGTTCGTGACCATCAACGATTGGCCCGCTCTCAGTAACCTTTCAGGACAGACAAAAAAAGGATACCACGCATGCACGCACTGTTTAGATGACACTGAAAGTATATACCTGGACAAGTGCAGGAAGAATGTGTACCTGGGCCATCGTCGATTTCTTCCGACCAACCATCAATGTCGAAAGAAAGGCAAGCATTTCAAAGGCGAGGCAGATCACCGGAAGAAGCCCGCCATGCGTACCGGTGATCACGTACTTGCTATGGTCAATGATTTACACGTAATCTTTGGAAAGGGCCCCGACGCACTAGCTGTTCCGAATGACGATGAGGGACACGCACCCATGTGGAAGAAGAAATCTATATTTTGGGACCTACCCTACTGGAAAGACCTAGAGGTCCGCTCTTCAATCGACGTGATGCACGTGACGAAGAACCTTTGCGTGAACCTGCTAGGCTTCTTGGGCGTGTATGGAAAGACAAAAGATACAGCTGAGGCACGGGAGGACCTGCAACGTTTGCACGAAAAAGACGGCATCCCTCCGAAGCAGTATGAAGGTCCTGCCAGCTATGCTCTTACGAAAGAAGAGAAAGAAATCTTCTTTGAATGCCTTCTCAGTATGAAGGTCCCGACTGGCTTCTCGTCGAATATAAAGGGAATAATAAATATGTGTTGGAAATATGCCCTAGAGGCAATAATAAAAGAGTTATTATTATATTTCCTTGTTCATGATAATCGTTTATTATCCATGCTATAACTGTATTGATTGGAAACTCAAATACACGTGTGGATGAATAGACAGACTTTGTGTCCCTAGTGAGCCTCTACAGGACTAGCTCGTTGATCAAAGATGACCGCGGTTTCCAGGTCATAGACATGAGTTGTCATTTGATAACGGGATCACATCATTAGGAGAATGATGTGATGGACGAGACCCAAACGTTAACATAGCTTTTGATCGTGTCAGTTATCGCTATAGTTTTCTGCATGTCAAGTATAAGTTCCTATGACCATGAGATCATGTAACTCACTGACACCGTAGGAGTGCTTTGTGTGTGCCAAACGTCACAACGTAACTGGGTGACTATAAAGGTACTCTACAGGTATCTCCGAGGGTGTCTGTTGAGTTGACATGGATCGAGACTGGGATTTGTCACTCCGTATGACGGAGAGGTATCTCCGGGCCCACTCGGTAATACGTTATCTCAATGAGCTCAAAGTGACTAAGTAGTTGGTCACGGGATTGTGTATTACGGTAACGAGTAAAGAGACTTGCCGGTAACGAGATTGAACTAGGTATAGAGATACCGACGATCGAATCTCGGGCAAGTAACATACCGACGAGACAAAGGGAACTGTATACGGGATTGCCTGAATCCTTGACATCGTGGTTCAACCGATGAGATCATCGAGAAACATGTAGGAGCCAATATGGGTATCCAGATCCCGCTATTGGTTATTGACCTGGGAGTGTCTCGGTCATGTCTACATGGTTTCCGAACCCGCAGGGTCTACACACTTAATGTTCGGTGACGCTAGGGTTGTTAGTGAGAAGAGTGCATGGTTACCGAAGGTTGTTCGGAGTCCCGGATGAGATCCCGGACATGACGAGGGTCTCCGGAATGGTCCGGAGACGAAGATTGATATATAGGATGAAAGGTTTCGGAGTACCGGAAGTGTTCCGGGGAGCATCGGGAAATCGGCGGAGTACCGGGAAGGTTTTCGGGGGGTCCGGAAGGTGTTCTGGGCCTATTGGGCCACAAGGGGGGACACCACAGCCCTCAGGGGGCTGTGCGCCCCCCCTGGGCCCTCTCCCCATGCGGCTAAGGGGGTGGGACCCCCTAGGGCTGGCCGCACCCTTTGGGCTTGGGGGCCAAGGCACCTAGGGGGGAAACCCTAGGGCCTGGGCGCCTCCCCCTGCCCTGGCCGCCGCCCCCTCCCCTTGCCCTGGCCGCCGGCCCCTAGGGGGAAACCCTAGGGCGCCCTAGCCTCTCCACCCCCCTATATATAGTGGGGCAAAGGGAGGGCAGCCAACACAGTTTGTGCCTCGGTGCTGCCCTCCCTCTCCCGTCATATCTTCTCCTCCCGCAGTGCTTAGGCGAAGCCCTGCTGGAGTTCTTCTCCACCATCACCACCACGCCGTCGTGCTGCCGGTTCTCCATCAACCTCTCCTCCACCCCTTGCTGGATCAAGAAGGAGGAGACGTCCCCGAGCCGTACGTGTGAAGAACGCGGAGGCACCGTTGCTTCGGTGCTAGGTCTTCGGCGATCTGAATCGCGACGAGTACGACTCCATCATCCGCGTTCATAACGCTTCCGCTTAGCGATCTACAAGGGTACGTAGATCACACTCCCCTCTCGTAGTTGCTTCTACTAGATTGATCTTGGTGAACGGTAGGAAAATTTTTGTTTCCCATGCAACGTTCCCCAACATAACCTTCCTCCTTGGATGTGCATGAAGCGGAAGTTCATTATGATGCCAGTTCTCATCCAAGGCCCTAAGCAACCCGGCAACGACATTGATGTGTACCTAAGGCCATTAGTTGAAGAACTTTTACAGCTGTGGAATGGAAACGGTGTACGTGCGTGGGATGAGCACAAACAGGAGGAATTTGACCTAAAGGCGTTGCTGTTCGTGACCATCAACGATTGGCCCGCTCTCAGTAACCTTTCAGGACAGACAAACAAAGGATACCACGCATGCACGCACTGTTTAGATGACACTGAAAGTATATACCTGGACAAGTGCAGGAAGAATGTGTACCTGGGCCATCGTCGATTTCTTCCGACCAACCATCAATGTCGAAAGAAAGGCAAGCATTTCAAAGGCGAGGCAGATCACCGGAAGAAGCCCGCCATGCGTACCGGTGATCACGTACTTGCTATGGTCAATGATTTACACGTAATCTTTGGAAAGGGCCCCGGCGCACTAGCTGTTCCGAATGACGATGAGGGACACGAATCCCATGTGGAAGAAGAAATCTATATTTTGGGACCTACCCTACTGGAAAGACCTAGAGGTCCGCTCTTCAATCGACGTGATGCACGTGACGAAGAACCTTTGCGTGAACCTGCTAGGCTTCTTGGGCGTGTATGGAAAGACAAAAGATACAACTGAGGCACGGGAGGACCTGCAACGTTTGCACGAAAAAGACGGCATCCCTCCGAAGCAGTATGAAGGTCCTGCCAGCTATGCTCTTACGAAAGAAGAGAAAGAAATCTTCTTTGAATGCCTGCTCAGTATGAAGGTCCCGACTGGCTTCTCGTCGAATATAAAGGGAATAATAAATATGGCAGAGAAAAAGTTCCAGAACCTAAAGTCTCATGACTGCCATGTGATTATGACGCAATTGCTTCCGGTTGCATTGAGGGGGCTTCTACCGGAAAACGTCCGATTAGCCATTGTGAAGCTATGTGCATTCCTCAATGCAATCTCTCAGAAGGTGATCGATCCAGAAATCGTACCAAGGCTAAGGAGTGATGTGGCGCAATGTCTTGTCAGTTTCGAGCTTGTGTTCCCACCATCCTTCTTCAATATCATGACACACGTCCTAGTTCATCTAGTCGACGAGATTGTCATTCTGGGGCCCGTATTTCTACACAATATGTTCCCCTTTGAGAGGTTCATGGGAGTCCTAAAGAAATATGTCCGTAACCGCGCCAGGCCAGAAGGAAGCTTCTCCATGGGCCATCAAACAGAGGATGTCATCGGGTTTTGGGTTGACTTCATTCCTGGCCTTAATAAGGTAGGTCTCCCTAAATCGCGGTACGAGGGGAGACTGACTGGAAAAGGCACGCTTGGAAGGGACTCAATAATATGCAGGGACGGATATTCTTGGTCTCAAGCACACTACACAGTTCTACAGAACTCTACATTGGTGACCCCGTATGTCGATGAACACAAGAACAGTCTGCGCTCCAAACACCCGGAGCAGTGCGACGACTGGATTACACGTGAACACATCAGGACTTTCAGCAGTTGGTTGGAAACACGTCTCAAAGGTGACAACACTGTTTGTGATGAGTTGTACTTGTTGTCCAGGGGACCATCTTCGACTGTATTGATTTACAAAGGATACGAGATAAATGCGAATACATTTTACACGATTGTCCAAGATCAAAAGAGCACCAACCAAAACAGCGGTGTCCGCTTTGATGCAACAACCGAGAGGGGAAAGGACACATATTATGGTTACATAGTGGACATATGGGAACTTGACTACGGACATGATTTTAAGGTCCCTTTGTTTAAGTGCAAATGGGTCAATCTGTCAGGAGGCGGGGTACAGGTAGACCCACAGTACGGAATGACAACAGTGGATCTGAAAAATCTTGGATACACTGACGAACCGTTCGTCCTAGCCAATGATGTGGGACAGGTTATCTATGTGAAGGACATGTCTACCAGACCGAGAAAAAGAAAAGATAAGGAAGCGAATACATCATACGATGAGCCAAAGCGCCACATAGTTCTTTCAGGAAAAAGGGACATCCTGGGAGTGGAGGGCAAGACAGACATGTCTGAAGATTATGAAAAGTTTCATGAAATTCCTCCCTTCAAAGTCAAGGCTGACCCAAGCATCCTGATAAACGATGAAGATTATCCATGGTTACGGCGCAATAAGCAAATGACACAAGCGAAGTAAAAGTGAAGACTTTTTTCCGCAACTATTATGATGATACCATGCCAACTTTGTAACAAACGAGTATGATACCATTGTCCGTTTGTACTATTCAAATTTCAATACTACTTGCACTAACAGAGAAAGTTTGTAATTGGTTTTACCAGAAAGAATTAAAAAAATAAAGCAAATAACAAAAGAAAATAAATAATGCAGAAAACAAAACAAAAAAACTTGAAAAAAAATAGCAACAATAAGTATTTGGTTGTAAGTAGAAACAAAATAAAATAAATAAAGCAACAAAGAAAATAAATAATTTCAAATTTAAACTATTCAAATTTGAATACTACTTGCACTAACAGAAAGTTTGTAATTGGTTTTACCTAAAGCAATAATATTCACAAAGAAACTCTAAATACAGCAAAAAACAACTTAGAAATAAATAAAGGAAAAAAGGAAAAAAAAATTGGGCGATGCCCAGTGAGCCTGCAAGGCCTATAGCACAGGATCCACCTGTACTATAAGGCCCAGCAAGCTCACAGGACAGCGCGCAGAGTTAGGCCCAGAAGCCTGCATTTGAGAGGAGCTCGAGAGGGTGGGAGCAGCAGCCCTTATAAACCACTCTCGAGCTCCCTCAGCTAGCGAGGTGGGACTAAACATCCCACCGCACCCGCGCCAGCACAGGGCCTTTGGTCCCGGTTGGTGGCTGAAACCGGGACTAAAGGGTGGCATTAGTCCCGGTTGGTGGCTGAAACCGGGACTAATACCCCCCTTTAGTCCCGGTTGCTGCCACCAACCGGGACTAAAGGCCCCTCCTTCCCGCCCTTTGGGCTGCTGAAAAGGGACCTTTAGTCCCGGTTGGTGGCAGCAACC
>LR738713.1:561935320-561983159 GCA_902687465.1 Secale cereale | reverse complement strand
CCTCCCCTTTCAAAAAAAAAAACAAAAACCACAGCCACAGAAATGCTGACGCGTGGATGCCTTTTGGTCCCGGTTGGTACCATCAACCGGGACTAAAGCCCCTCCTGCCTGGGCTCGACGCACAGGCCACGTGGACACCCTTCTGCCCCGGTTCTGGATTGAACCGGGACTAAAGGGTCAGAGCATTAGTACCGACCCTCTTGTCCCGGTTCTGGAACCGGGGCTAAAGGCCCAAATGAACCGGGTCTGATGACCCTTTATCTACTAGTGTACATACCGAATAGTAATTTTGAAAATGGAAAGAAGAGACTGAACAGCAGTCGTAAAACACCTCAGTCGCCGGGGAATGTTGGTGGAAGAAGACATACCGGTACGATGGGGTCGGCTAAGCTTGGCAAAATTCTTGTCATGGCATGTTCCAGACCAGTAGCCTGCATGTTCATTGATGTTGCATTTTGCCCCAAGAATCCAACATCTGATTGACTTTTTCTCGAATACTACGAACATCTGATTGACGGATCATGGAAGGTATGTGTATGCATGTGTACTTCTTACCTCATACTATATCCACACACTAGGTACATGTATAGCCTCGATTTGGTCCATGTTTTCCTTAGCAAGTCACTTCTAGCTCTAGCTAGCAGCCCTACTTGAAAGTCTGTCTCTTACTTCTCATTGTCAAAAACATATTCCTCCGTCCAGAAATACTTATCGAAGAAATGAATGTATATAAAAGTATTTTAGTTTTAGATATATTCATTTTCATTCATTTCTTCGATACGTATTTCCGGACAGAGGGCGTACTATCTAAAACTCTATCATGGCAGCACAGGAATGTTGCCTGTCGCACCACAGCATTGCATGGTTAATGAGAGACATGGTGTGGCACCGCCGGTTATACCAGGGCACCGCAATAGACCCTGAGGAAAGCGACGGTAATTCTTTGCTGCCATGCTACCAAACTGAAACCTCTGGTAAACCACATGAATTAATTCAGGCACACCAACCGGCCGGCCAACCGGTCGACCGAACCACCGATTCGCCGTGCCAATGCATGCTACACCTCCTCGATCGATCTATAGGAACCGGCCAGGCCAGCAGGGAAAAAGGGAGAAAAGGGCCTGAGGATGGCGACGTCGAGCATGACGCCGACGGGGGGTCGACCGACCGACCTGGCGGGCGCCCTCTCCTCCAGGTCGATCGGACCGGGGACCGGCTCACCGTCTCCCTCCCTCTTGTGATTGTCAATCGAGGGATTAATGGCGGTCGGGCCGGTCGAACCACATCACTGTACGTCGGGGGCGCGCGCCATCACAGCACCACGCCATTTGTTCTCTGGCTACTATTTCACATTCAATGGCCTCCACTGTGCGCATTCATGGCCTATACCTTGAACCCACTCTGTCTGCTCCGCCGGATCCTCTACATACATACCAACTCCACCATCTGTATACCCCAATCCAATCATCTCCCACACACACACACACACATGGTATTATACACCAGCAACAAGTGTATGATCAGCCAGATGTCCAGATGCTCAGGAGACTAGTCGCCACAGCTCCGGCGTTTCTTCCGCTATTATGGCTTACGGCGAAATTAATTTTGCTGAATATAGGTCGCCCTGGATGGCGCAGAAGCGAAGCTACACTAATTAATTAACAGCAAGACTGAAACTCGCAAAACAAAAGCAAAAAAAACTGCTTGATTGAAGGGAAACACTTCTAAACAGACGTCTGATGAAGTCATTCGCCAGACTAGTCGGATGCCGTCAATTCAATTTAAATCCCACAGCCCAGATTGCATCCCACCCACGATGCGTTTCCAAAACAGCCCATCCGGTTTTCTCGCCACGTCCTCCTGTAATTCTTCCCGCACTAACCTCACCTACCCCGTTGCTCCTTCTCATCTCCATCGCAGGCTCCTGCGTCGCCGATCTCACCTCCCCGCCCGGAATCAGCCGCCACCCATGTGACTGTGAGACGCAAGACGCCGGTACGCTATGCTCCAAGGTGTGTCATCCCGTCATCAGGTAGCCATGGCGCCATTACCCGGCTGGCATCGGGCATCTAGCGGCGACTTCAAGATCCACTAGCAGCGCCCTCTTCCATCCTCCATTAACCTTGGTGCATCCTTGTGTGACCAGTCTGATGGGTTGTGTGTGGTGCTTGCATGACAGACGAGGTAAAGTACGGCCAGATGATGTCAGGGGATGCCCTGAATGAGGCGACAACTCCCCATGCCGCTGCTAATTGATAGGGCTCGTACGTGAGTATGCTTCTTATTTCCAGGCTCTGTTCAATACCATCATGCATGCTTCCTTAGTTTCTCGTATATGTGTTTATTATCCGGACACTTTGCTTCAATGAGTGCTGAACCACGATTTTTGTTTCTTTGATTATGTTAGACCAGATGACTCCTGCCCTGTCCACATCAACCTCCTCGACTCTGCCACGCACGCCTGATGCTGCACCATCGTTGATGGGTTCTTTTGAGGAAAAGAAGCAATGTATTTGGAGCCATGATGCATATAGCATCTGTTGAAAATATAATTTGTTGATGATGCAGCATACTACACATTAGAAACCCTAACCAGCCATGTACGAAGCAAGCAACAAAACTAATGGAAGCGCACAAGATTACTATTTCAAGTGTATATCGTTTGGGGAAGAAACATTAGTATAATAGACTGGAAGTATGCAACAATATTGTTAGAAGCATAGTTGAATGGCAGTGGCAATATTGTTAGAAACCAAGAATACTATTCTACAAATAGGAAGAATGTAGCAACAAAGTCAGAAACATAGGTAATATGCTAGTATGACATAAGCGAGAAGCATTACACTGTTGGAAGCATTGCAACTTTTTTTGTGAGGAAAAAATGCCACATTTGTAAAACGGCATTATGATTAACCTTTGTATATGTACCCCGCTAATCTGATTTGATGACACTGTAATCATGCCCAACTTGTAAGCGACACGACAAACCCTAGTATGCCGACCCAAAGGGAATATGTCCCACCAGACATGTGTATTTCGTGTCGCCGCGGTACATGGTGTAGTGCTTCACATTCGCCATGGAAGCATATACTCGATTCGGTAGAAGCAAATTTATATTTCTTTGGGAACACCTCATATTCTGTTTGAAGCAAAAATAAATGAGAAAGTGAAAATATGTTTTTGTTTGATTTGAATAATTTCTATACCGTATGAAGCTGTTCTATAGCTGATGGGAAAAAAAATATTACATTGCTTTATTCCATGAAAAAAGTTGCACGTAGCTTTGGAAACAAAATATTTTTGTTCATAAGACAGAAATATTGTGTCAGCAATTTCGTTGCGCTGGAAGCAAATCAGATGTGCCATATTTGTGGTTGCGAAGCATTAATCGAAGCAGAGAGAAAGTAGTTTGGATGCATCAGGACGAAGGGATTACTGATATGGATGCAAGGGACTAGCAACGTGTTAGGAAAAATCCAGCGTGCTACCTATACGCCCCTTTTCATGCATCAGTTATGGTATTTCACGGAAGCAATTACCAGGAAGCACGTAATTAGTGCAGGGAGCCAAATAACTCTGTGTGGGCTACACAATCGGACGTCTTCTATTTATCTGATCCGATGGCTATAGATTAGTCTGATAAGATGCAAGACATCAGTAGTCTGATGCCTAGCAGTCTCGGGTCATCTTCTCCTGCAGAAAATTAAAAAGAGCTCTCGGTTGATCACACACACAAGCCACACCCGGTCGATCCTCTTGGCTGGGCGAGCCCGCCGGCCATGGCACGTACGCTACGATAGATAGGACATAGGAGCGAGAGTAAGGTACAGTCTCCACGTCAGGCTCAATTACACCTTAAATCCCCACCGCGGCTAGGTACAGTGATCGCACCAACTGCCTAATTAATTGGAACAGTACCGGTACGTGCTGTGCTGGATCGATGGATGCATGGCTAGCTAGCCGCCTGGGCCACCTACGTACGGTACTGCATGCGCACACGAGGGTTTCAATGCTCATCGCCACAATTCCATCTGTCTCTAGCATTATGGTCTCTAGCTCGTCGTCGTAGTAGTAATAGTACTTGGCCATAATCTCGTCCACGATCAGTAGTAGTTCTGGTATAGTACATATGGAATGCAAGGATTTTGTACGTTCAAAACTATAACAAACAAAACAACATTGCACACAGTGATCCTTCTTCATAAGAAGGGTACAAGGGATGAAGGGAGCATCATATGAGCGTACACGTACACGGTACACACGTGCAATTAAGCCCAGGTTAGCGCAATTACGTTCAGGTTAGCATGCATGCGAAACTGCGGTTAGTTGAGATCCTCCCTGGCTAATGATCGATCATATAATCAATGCATGTGTAGAATTATTCAGGGCAATATGGTTGTACCGTGTAGATCCATCAATTTAAGCCGCCCATACCCTATTGCTAGCCGTGGCTCGATGGTCTACAGGAAGTGCACGGGCCATCCAACTAATTGAAACAGTGTCTTGCTGGTAAGGGAGGGGCCTCCACAGCACTGCGCGCGCCTTGAATGCTTGTTTGAATTATCTCCCATGTGTAGTTAATTGCTGCACAATTTTAGCTTTCTCTTTGCCGGCGTTAACGTGGATAGAAAAGGCCAAACATATATGGCTCCCATAATAAAGTTATAAACAATTTATTAGGCACTTGAAGCTTATTGGCTTGCTGCTAGATCTGACTATTCAACGTAACTAGATGATATCCCACACATTGTTGCGGGAGGTTGGTAAAATGAGTATGTAACTATATGGTTAAAAAAACTAATAAAAGTAAACTATGAAGCATGGAGTGCATATATGTATGAACCTTGCTATACAGACGACATAATTCAGACGATTCCCAAACGACGGTGAAAATCCGGCCGCACGTGCATGTCTACAGCGGAGCAACGGCCATTGGATTTGCAGTCGTCCACGCATCGTCCAGGTTTTGTCGTCCATAGAGCAGTTTCGTATATGTATGCTCCAAGCATCCAATGTGTATACCATGCATGGCAACAGAAAAAATAAGACAGAAAAAGTAAACTATAGCTGACATGCATGACTTGTTGACGCGGCATGGTTGCATTGATAAGTTAATGCAAATTTACAACTTATTACTGTATTACTAACATGCATAATTTGATGTGGCATAGGTTGATGGATAGGAAAAAAAATATGTAGTGGCACTAGTAGAAAAAGGGCCTAATGTGAAGCACATTAGTCTCGGTTTGGAACAGAACCGGCACTAATGTGACCGTTCACTAGTAGAAAACAGGGCTTTGGTTCTGGCCGGGGAGGCCCATTAGTCCCGGTTCACTCACGAACCGGGACCCATGGGGCATTTGTCCTGGTTCGTGAGGCCAGGGGGCCGGCCGGGCCTCGGTGGCCATTGGTCCCGGTTGGTCTGGCACCTTTTGTCCCGGTTCCAGACACAAACCGGGACCAATGGGCCTCGCTCTTGGCCCACACCCATTGGTCCCGGTTCATGGCTGGAACCGGGACAGAAGGGGTGCCTTTAGTCCCGGTTCCTATCACGAACCGGGACCAATGAGTTGCCTATATATACCCCATCGCCGGCGAGCAGAGCACTCCACAATGCTCTGTTTTTTCTGGACGGCAAGGGGAGAGCTTTGTGGTGCTCTAGCTCACCTCCTATGCACATGAGGTGTTCGATGAAATGCTCGAGCCACACTAGTACTGCTTTCTCCTCTCGAAACTCGACCTCCAAGCTCCATTTTCTCCGAGATTTGTGTAAGTTTAGCGGTCCGTCATGTCCCGTCCCCGTCTTCACCGCCGTCAATCGCCCGCGTCGATCTCGTTGCCGGCACCACCGTGGTGAGCCTCTTGTTCTGTCTATAATTTTCTTACTTTTATTATTGCTTGTTATTATTGCTTTAGATAGATATTTGTCTATTTTTTTACTTTTATTATTGCTTGTTATTATATAGTACGATGGTTTTGATATCCGCCCACCGAGGCTTGGTATCATTATGCCGTTGGATCAATTGTTACCTTGGTTGCGATTATTATCGCATTTGTTGTTGCGTTGAAATGTTCTACATAGTTTCAATGTATGGTTTAATTAGATGCTCTGGAGAGCTATGTATGTACTTTGAATTTAATGTGATGATGAACTTATATTAATTTGATCACTTATCTATCCAAGATGTTCTGTAATGGTTTTTTACACACTTAATTATATATAAATGCAAGCAAATGAACCGGCAATGGATGTACGGTGACAGACACACCCCCGAGTACATTAATGGCGTGCATAATTTTCTCAAAGTGGCTAAGGCAAACAAGCAGAATGGTTTTATGTGATGTTCATGCACTAGCTGTGGGAATACGAGGTCTTACTCCGACTCGAAAACCCTTCACACCCACCTGCTTTATAAGGGTTTCATGCAACACTATAATGTTTGGACCAAGCACAGAGAAATAGGGGTTATGGTTGAAGACAGCGAAGAAGAAGAGGACGATGACAACTATATGCCCCCGGAATACGGTGATGTTGCAACGGGGGAAGCTGCTGAAGGTCAAGAGGAACCAGACGATGTTGTGCCCGATGATGATCTCCGCCGGGTCATTGTTGATGCAAGGAGACAGTGCGAAAGTGAAAAGGAGAAGCTGAAGTTCGATCGCATGTTGGAGGATTACAAAAAAGGGTTGTACCCCAATTGCGAAGATGGCAACACAAAGCTCGGTGCCGTACTGGAATTGCTGTAGTGGAAGGCAGAGAATGGTGTGCCCGACAAAGGATTTGAGAAACTAAAAATATTGAAGAAGAAGCTTCCAAAGGATAACGAATTGCCCGACAGTACGTACGCAGCAAAGAAGGTCGTATGCCCTCTAGGATTGGAGGTGCATAAGATACCTGCATGCCCTAATGACTGCATCCTCTACCGCGGTGCGTACAAGGATTTGAACGCATGCCCGGTATGCGGTGCATTGCGGTATAAGATCAGACGAGACGACCCTGGTGATGTAGACGGCGAGCGCCCAAGGAAGAGGGTTCCTGCCAAGGTGATGTGGTATGCTCCTATAATACCACGGTTGAAATGTCTGTTCAGAAACGAAGAGCATGCCAAGTTGATGCGATGGCACGTAGAGGACCGTAAGAAAGACGGGAAGTTGAGAGCACCCGCTGACGGGTCGCAGTGGAGAAAAATCGAGAGAACGTACTGGGAGGAGTTTGCAGGTGACACAAGGAACGTATGGTTTGGTTTAAGCGCGGATGGCATTAATCCTTTTTGGGAGCAGAGCAGCAATCACAGCACCTGGCCCTTGACTCTATGTATCTATAACCTTCCTCCTTGGCTGCGCATGAAGCGGAAGTTCATTATGATGCCAATACTCATCCAAGGCCCTAAGCAACCCGGCAACGACATTGATGTGCATGTACCTAAGGCCATTAGTTGAAGAACTTTTACAACTGTGGAATGGACAAGGTGTACGTGTGTGGGATGAGTCCAACCAGGAGGAATTTGACCTACATGCGTTGATGTTTGTAACCATCAATGATTGGCCTGCTCTCAGTAACCTTTCAGGACAAACAAACAAGGGATACCACGCATGCACGCACTGTTTAGATGACACCCAAAGTATATACCTGGACAAATGTAGGAATAATGTGTACCTGGGGCATCTTCGATTTCTTCCGACCAACCATCAATGTCGAAAGAAAGTCAAGCATTTCAAAGGCGAGGCAGATCACCGGAAGAAGCCCGCCATGCGTACCGGTGATCACGTACTTGCTATGGTCAATCATTTATAGGTAATCTTTGGAAAGGGTCCCAGTATAATATCTGTTCCGAATGACGCTGAGCGACGCGCACCCATGTGGAAGAGGAAATCTATATTTTGGGGCCTACCCTACTGGAAAGACCTAGAGGTCCGCTCTTCAATCGACGTGATGCACGTGACAAAGAACCTTTGCGTGAACCTGCTAGGCTTCTTGGGCGTGTATGGGAAGACAAAAGATACACCGGAGGCACGGGAGGACCTGCAACGTTTGCACGAAAAAGACGGCATGCCTCCAAAGCAGTATGAAGGTCCTGCCAGCTACACTCTTACCAAAGAAGAGAAGGAAATCTTCTTTGCATGCCTGCTCAATATGAAGGTCCCGTCTGGCTTCTCGTCAAATATAAAGGGAATAATAAATATGGCAGAGAAAAAGTTCCAGAACCTAAAGTTTCATGACTGCCACGTGATTATGACGCAACTGCTTCCGGTTGCATTGAGGGGGCTTCTACCGGAAAACGTCTGATTATCCATTGTGAAGCTATGTGCATTCCTCAATGCAATCTCTCACAAGGTGATCGATCCAGAAATCATACCAAGGCTAAGGAAGTATGTGGCGCAATGTCTTGTCAGTTTCGAGTTGGTGTTCCCACCATCCTTCTTCAATATCATGACGCACATCCTAGTTCATCTAGTCGACGAGATTGTCATTCTGGGCCCTGTATTTCTACACAATATGTTCCCCTTTCAGAGGTTCATGGGAGTCCTAAAGAAATATATCTGTAACCGCGCTAGGCCAGAAGGAAGCATCTCCATGGGCCATCAAACAGAGGATGTCATTGGGTTTTGTGTTGACTTCATTCCTGGCCTTAAGAAGATTGGTCTCCCGAAATCGCGGTATGAGGGGAGACTGATTGGAAAAGGCACGCTTGGAGGGGAGTCAATAATATGCAGGGACGGGCATTCTTGGTCTGAAGCACACTACACAGTTCTACAGAGCTCTACCCTGGTGACCCCGTATGTCTATAAACACAAGAACAGTCTGCGCTCCAAACACCCGGAGTAGTGTGACGACTGGATTACATGTGAACACATCAAGACTTTCGGCAGTTGGTTGGAAACACATCTCAGAGGTGACAACACTGTTTGTGATGAGCTGTACTCATTGTCCAGGGGCCCATCTTCGACTGTAAT
The DNA here is from genome assembly GCA_902687465.1 of Secale cereale. Lineage (NCBI taxonomy): Eukaryota > Viridiplantae > Streptophyta > Magnoliopsida > Poales > Poaceae > Secale > Secale cereale. Next base: position 561,974,204 of record LR738713.1, on the reverse strand, counting down.
GACTTACAAAGGATACGAGATAAATGGAAATACATTTTACACGATCGCCCAAGATCAAAAGAGCACCAACCAAAACAGCGGTGTCCGCTTTGATGCAGCAACCAAGAAGGGAAAGGAAACATATTATGGTTACATAGTGGACATATGGGAACTTGACTACGGACATGATTTTAAGGTCCCTTTGTTTAAGTGCAAATGGGCCAATCTGTTAGGAGACGGGGTACAGGTAGACCCAGATTACGGAATGACAACAGTGGATCTGAACTATCTTGGGTACACAGACGAACCGTTCGTCCTAGCCAATGATGTGGCGCAGGTTTTCTATGTGAAGGACATGTCTACCAAAACCAGAAAAAGAAAAGATAAGGAAGCGAACACATCATACGATGAGCCAAAGCGCCACATAGTTCTTTCAGGAAAAAGAGACATCGTGGGAGTGGAGGGTAAGACAGACATTTCCGAAGATTATGAAAAGTTTCATGAAATTCCCCCCTTCAAAGTCAAGGCTAACCCAAGCATCCTGATAAACGATGAAGATTATCCATGGTTACGGCGCAATAAGCAAAGGACACAAGCAAAGAAAAAGTGAAGACTTTCTCTCCACAACTATTATGATGATGCCTTTGATCTAGAATATCACCGCAGTTACATGTGAAGAAATGAAATCCCTTTGTAACAGACGAGTTTCCGTATGAAACCCTGATACCTCGAAAAAGATTGTCCATTTTGTACACGAAGTGCATCCAGTTTTTATTGTAACCCTCTCTAATTTTTTGCACATGCTATGTGGGTGAAATGATGATACCATGCCAACTTTCAACCTTTTCAGAGTTCATTTGAAATGCTTTTCAAATTCAGGGTCATATGCTCATAAATATCAGTAAATGCATGAAAAATAACAAATGAAGTCAGAAAGGGTTGAAAATTGATGATGTGGCTTTGAATGGTGCATTTTGAACACACAAAAAGTCTGGAGTTCAAATAAGTTCAAAAAAATGAAATCCCTTTGTAATAGATGAGTTTTCGTCTGAAACCCTGATACCTCGAAACAGATAGTCCGTTTTGTACACGAAGTGCATTCAGTTATTGCCGTAACCCTCTCTACTTTTTTGCACATGCTATGTGGGTGAAATGATGATGCCATGCCAACTTTCAACCTTTTCAGAGTTCATTTGAAATGCTTTTCAATTTCATGGTCATTTAGCTAAAAGAATGAACTAATATAAAAAAGAATGAGCTGGAAAACTTTTATGAAACTCTAATAGGAAAAATAATAAACTAAAAGAATGAACTAGAAAACTTTAATGAAACTCTTATAGAAAAAAGAATGAACTAGAAAACTTTAATGAAACTCTAATAGCTGAAGGAATCAACCAAAAAGCTTTTATAAAACTCTAGTATTATTGAAACTAAAATTATATAAAATTTATGCAACTAAAATTATCAAAGTATTTTCTGTTCAAAATATTAAAAGCAAAAAGAATTTTCATAAAATAAATTAAAAAGCAAAAAATATATAAAATAAATAAGTAGAATAAAAATAAAATAAATAAGTAGAAACAAAATAAATTTTAATAAAGTAAAATAAATAAATTTTAATAAAATAAATAAAAGTAGCAACGGTAAGTATTTTGTTGAAAGTAGAAATAAAATTAAAAAAATAAAGCAACGAAGAAAAAAATGGAAAAAAGTAAAAAAAAAAAGTGGCACCTACAGGGCAACCACGGCCTGAATACGACTAGAAACCCAACCATGGGCCAGGATTCAGGCCCGTAGTAGGCCCAGTAGGCCCACAGGAACACAGTCACAATTAGGCCCGAAAGCCTGCAGTTGAGAGGAGCTCGAGAGGGTGGGCGCATCAGCGCTTATAAACCACTCTCGAGCACTCTCAACTAGCGAGGTGGGACTAAACTTTTGGCCGCGACGCGGGCACCACTAGGACGTTGGTCCCGGTTGGTGGCACAAACCGGGACTAAAAGGTGGGCATTGGTCCCGGTTGGTGCCACGAACCGGGACTAATGAGTACCTTTAGTCCCGGTTGGTGCCACCAACCGGGACCAACGGCCTCTGTTTCCCGCCCTTTGGGTTGCTGAAAAGAGACCTTTGGTCCCGGTTGGTGGCACCAACCGGGACTAAAGGGGGCATTGGTCCCGGTTGGTGCCATGAACCGGGACCAATGGCTTTGCTATATAAACCGGCACTTGGCATTTTTTAGATTTCATCTTCAGTTGCCCTCGACGACGCCCGACGCCCCTGCTCCTCCTCGTCGTCGTCACCGCCCGACGCCCATGCCCCTCTCTCCTCCACCTCGATGTTGCCGCCGCCGCCACCAACACCGTCAGGCTGCTCAACGTCGTCGCTGCCACCACCGCCACCGTCAGGCTGCTCAACGTCGCCGCCCCCGCCGCTGATGCACTCTGCCCCGTCGACTGTGCCGATCCCCGCGCCCCTGCCCGCCCCGACGTGCCGCCCACCATGCCCCTGCCCCCTGAGAGCACCAGCATGCTCCCGCGCCCCTCCCTTGTCCCGTCCCCTGCCCGTCGACGCCGGCGCCGCCGCCGCCGCTGTGCCCCTCCGCCCCTTTCTTTTTATTTGTTATATATACAAATATATGATGTTAGATGTTGTTAGATATATAGATGTTGTTAGATGTTAGTCAATTTTCTGTAGGATATATACATATATAGATGTTGTTAGATGTTTTTGTACATATATGAAAACTTGGTCAATTTTTACTGTAGTAGATGATGATGATAGTGATGATGATATATGAAAAATAGCTTGGTCAATTTTTTGTACTAAATGATGATGATATATGGTGATATATGAGAACTTTTTTAGATGTATATATATGATGATGATGATGATGATGATGTAATTTTATTCAATGATATATGATGATGTAATTTTGTCGATATACCCCCTCCCCGATAAGTTCGACATGAGGGGGGGTCGATATACCCCCTCCCCGACAAATTTACTAAGTTAAAATGTTCTGGTGTTGGGGGGAGAAGGAAAGAGAGGAAGAAGGAAGAAGAAGAAGAAAAAGAAGGAGAGGAAAAAGGAAAATAAGAAGAGGAAGAAGGAGAAGAAGAGAAGGAGAAGAAGAGGAGAGGAAGAAGAGGAGAAATAAATAAGAAGAGGAAAAAAGAAGAAGAAAAGACGAGAAGAAGAAAGGAATAGAGGAGAAGAAGAACAAATAGAATTCTATTTTTTCTTCTTCTCCTCTATTCATTTCTTCTTCTCCTATTTTTTTTTTCCTTTTTTTCTTCTTCTCCTCTATTCTTCTTTTTCTTCTTCTTCTCCTTTTTTTTCTTCTTCCTCTTCTTCTTTTTTATCAGGTATGTCATTGTCGATATACCCCCTCCCCGATAATTTCGACATGAGGGGGGGCGGTATACCCCCTACCCGTCGTTTCCTAGGGTTTTAGCTGTATTAATTAGTGATGTTATATGTATGATACTATTCGAGATGTATTAGTGATAATATTCGACGATGTACGGGCAACAGACGATTTAGTTTTCCTTATGCTCAAACTGGAGCCCCGCCCCCCGTACACACACACACACATTAATTAGATTTTAGTTTTTTTTAGTTTTAGTTATACAAATGTTAGATGAATTTTAAAAATGTTACTAAGTTATATACAAATGTTAGATGAATTTTCTGTTTTATAGTTTTAGTGATACAATGTAGTTTTTTTAGTAAGAACTAGTTTATTTTTAGTAAAACTAGTTTATTTTTAGTAAGAACTAGTTTATTTTTATTTATAGTAAGTGCTTATTAGTTGAACTAGTTGAATTAATAGAACTAGTTAAATCTTTTAGTTCAAGCAATTATTCCTGCATCGACGTCGACGATGCCTACCCCGCATCCTCGTCGTCGACTCAACGGAGGCCTGCTTGATCAGAGGGGTCATGTTCGGGACTGGGCTCCGCCGGGCTGGTACTGGGAGGTGCTTCCTTCCGGGGGGCGCAGCTTGGTGAGGAACCAACCCGTTGTTGAACCGAACCTTCTTTGGTGGCGGGTGCGTGGGCCAGTGATGGAGCGGAGACTTGAGGACCCCGCGGAGGTTGTACGTCACCGTGTCAGCGAGGAGGACGAGCACGTCCGTCGCTACATGGTTGCGTTGGAGGGCAGGTTCGACAATACCTGGCAGGTTCTTCAGGGATCTCACTGGGGCTATGATCCTGTGATGGTTCCTTCTCTTTGGGTGTCCACCGCCCACGCCGATACCCGTCGTTCGCTAGGGTTTTAGCTATATTAATTAGTGATGCTATATGTATGATACTATTCGAGTTGTATTAGTGATAATATTCGACGATGTACGGACGCAAGAGATGATTTAGTTTTGCTTATTGAATACTCAAACTGGAGTCCAACCAAATCTCCAAGTCAATACGAGTCCTATAATAAAGATATTTTGAAATGTTTTTGTTTATATTTTTCAACCATTGAATTTTGGCATGACTTGTGCTACAATATGTAGGAAATATCGTCTAATGATGACGATAGGATCCTGGCGTGCGACTGGTGTGGCGACGATCGGGGTCAGTGCGAAAGGCCACACCCGGTAGACGGTCGATGCTTCAGTGTTAATCTCGATGAGTCCTTCGATTTTGAGACGGTATGCAACACGACAAGTCTTGTTTGGTAATTAAGAATGACTTATGCTTCTTCAATGTGTAATTTTCGTCTTTTACAATTCGACTAGCTTATCCCATGCCATGCGAGACGCTATGTCTTGGAGCATCTGGATTTTGAAGATCATGAAGGTATGAAGACAAATAAAATTCATCTCAGGACCCATCATGATTATGATTTTCTTGTAAAGCTATACAATTCGGAGAGCGCAACTCATTTTGGTTGCTCGAGCTGGAGAGCACTGTGCAAGGCATATGATTTTCAGGAGGGTATGTATGTCACCTTTGACCTTGGTGATGATGACGATGGCATGTGGGTCCTTGTTGATACGCTTCCTGTTCTACATCTATGTGAGTTTCTCAAACATATTTATTAAGTAATTTATATTGTTTATTTCAAAATAATTGATAGCTTATTTCCATTAACAGCTTATTTCCATTCTTCAAGAAATGTACGGAAGATGGTAGACAGACCCACTACACTGATGGTGCAGAATTAACTTGTCAGAAGAAAGATCATCTTGTCTCATTATTTACTTATCTTGAGAATTACAATATCTATTCTAAAACTCCTCCAGATTATGGTCAATATGTGCCACTAGTGCACGTGTTGAACTATGGTAACATCCATGGAGATGTCATGATAAGATTTGTGCCCGATCATCTTTTGCATAAATTCTTCTAAAACTAAAATACATTACTAACTACGAAGTTATTACTATGTTTTTCAACGGAAAATCCCTTCGGATTGTGTGCCTCATCTGATGTTTCAAAAAGGTCACCTTAATGTTATGAGCTTATTACCGTACTCGTCGGGTCATCATCCTACGCATCACTGTCTATACCGGATTTCTAAAACCAATGAAGACATGACAATCAAAGATTGGAAAAAATGTATGGTCAATCGTAGGGAGCCACATGGAAGCAACATTGTGCGAAAGCCAAGAATTGGAGACATGATAATCTGCATTCTCCATAATGGAGAGTCAGGGCCTATCTTGTTTTATGCTATTTCACCTTAGTGAGGGTGTACTTAATTAAGTCTGGTTACTCATGATCATGTGCTAAGAAGTTGTTAGATGAATATGATGATGATGATGAGTAGGACTTGTTATTATGACAACAAGTAGAAGTTGTGAGATGACGATGATGTTGAGTACGACTTTTTTATTATGACAACGACGATGATGATTTATTATTAATTATGATGATGCATTGTTATATGAGCATGCATGATGACTTATTATATATATCAGTGGGTGAAATGAACATGGACTAGTTTGAACTGGAGGCAACTTGTGGTGCACATACTACTAATCCAAACAATATCAAGTTTGGATTAGTATAGTACTTTCGACATGCACCACATGCATGTTGCCTCCACTTTGAATCTAATCCATGTTAAATTTCATGCCAAAGAAGCCGAGGCCAACTTGTTGTTCGACCAATCTCTCGGAGAAGGAGAGAGGTCGATCATCACTTCTCTCTGTATATGTGACGATCTTCTGTACTTAATGGTTTCCTTCATTTTCTTACTAGCTAGCGTGTGGAGTCCTCTCAATTTATACGTATAGTACGTAGCGTCGACCAAGCAAGGAGATATGAGAGGACACTTCTCTCTATTAGCTAGCTAACACAATATATGAAACCCCTAAATTAACCCTACAAAACCCCCCAATCCCCCTCCCCCTTCAAAAAAAAACCCTAGCCCCTAAACCGCTGACGCGTGGAAGCTTATTTGTCCCGGTTGGTGCTACCAACCGGGACAAAAGGCCCCCCTGCCTGGGCAAGCCACTGTGGCCACGTGGAGGCCCATCTGTCCCGGTTGGTATAAGAATCGGGACTAATGGTCTAGGGCATTTGTATCAACCGTTTAGTCCCGTTTCCCCAACCGGGACAAATGTCCCTTATGAACCGGAACAAATGGCCCTTTTTCCACTAGTGATTAGTACCGGTTCCAACGGCTAGGTGGGCGTAGCTCATTAGTACCGGTTCGTGGTGAACCTTTAGTACCGGTTCGTGCCACGAACTGGTACTGAAGAGGCTGTGGCAGGCTGTGGTCAGGCTGGGGCCCCACCATCACCTTTAGTACCGGTTCAGCCCACAACCCGGTACTATAGGTTTCTAGTTGTTTCATTCTGCAGCGCTTTTTTAGTCCCACCTCGCTCATCTAACAGAGTTTTTACCACCTTAAATATGTTACTTCTCAAACAATCACAACCACTTGGTCTTCATTGAACTCTATGTGTAGAATTTATGGCCACAATATGAGTCTTCTCCGGTTTCTAAACCGATGAGGACTCATATTGACAATTCATATTGTATACAAAAAGATCATTGATGATCAATTTGTTTTTGATGTATTTCTCTGGACAATCTCTTTCGAAGTATCAAGGTTTCGGATGAAAGAACTCATCTGTTACACCGACACTTTATTTTCTAAAATTGTTACAACTCCAGAGTTTTTTTGCGTTCAGTGTGCACAATTCAAAGCCACGTCATCAACTTTCAACCCTTTCTGACATCATTTGTTATTTTTCATTCATTTACTGATTTGTTTTGAGAAGTAAATGATCGTGAAATTGAAAAGCACTACAAAATTGAAAACTCATCTGTTACACCGGCACTTCATTTTTTTAAACTTGTTACAACTCCGGACTTTTTTGAAACTCTAAATAAATAAAAAATATTCACAAAGAAACTCTAAATAAAGCAAAAAACTACTCAGAAAAAAATAAAAGAAAATACCATATATAAAAACTTATTTGCCCGCTACCCAGTGGGCCTGCAAGGCCTTGGGGATGAATTTGCAGGCCCATAAGGCCCAGCAGGCTCACAGGGCAGCGCGACAAAGTTAGGCCCAAAAGAAGTCTGCTATAGAGAGGAGCTTGAAGGAGCAGCCGCGGCTGGGTTTATAAACCAGTGCGGCTGCCCTTCGCTAGGCAAGGTAGGACTAAATTTGTGCACCGCGGGATGGGAGCGCGTAACCTTTAGTACCGGTTCGACGCTCCAACCAGTACTAAAGGTATAGCCTTTAGTACCAGTTGGAGCCACTAACCGGGACTAAAGGTTTACTTTCCCGCCGATTCTCCTGGCCAAAAGTGACCTTTAGTACCGGTTGGTGGCTCCAACCGGTACTAAAGGCCACTCCTATATAAACCACACTTGCGAAAATTGCAGTTTCTTCTCCCTCACTCACGCTCCTCTCGACGACGCCGCCTCCCCGCACGCCGTCCCCCGCGCCCGTTGATACGTCTCCAACGTATCTATAATTTTTTATTGTTCCATGCTATTATTTATGAAGTCTTGGATGTTTAATGGGCTTTATCACACACTTTTATATCATTTTTGGGACTAACCTAATAACCCAAATGCCAAGTCCAGATTGCTGTTTTTTGTCTGTTTCAGGGTTTTGCAGAAAAAGAATATCAAATGGAGTCCAAACGGAATGAAACCTTCGCGAGAGATATTTTTGGAGAAAATCACACACAGGGAACTTGAGAACCACGCCAGGGGAGCATCGAGGCGCCCACGAGAGTGGGGGGCGTGCCCCCCTGCCCAGGGCGCGCCCCCAGCCTCGTGGGCCCCTCGAGCACCCTCCAGTGTCCTCCTTCCTCCTATATAAGTCTACGTACCCCGAAACCTTCGACAACAGAGAGAAAACCCTAATTCCACCGCTGTAACCTTCTGTTCCCGTGAGATCGTATCTTGGAGCCTGTTCCGGAGCTCCACCGGAGGGGGGTCCATCACGGAGTTCATCATCATCATCATCGCCCTCACCATGAGTTGTGAGTATTTTACCACAGACCTTCGGTTCCATAGGTAGTATCTAGATGGCTTCTTCTCTCTCTCTCTCTGGATCTCAATACAAAGTTCTCCTCGGTCTTCGAGGAGATCTATTCGATGTAATCTCTTTTTGCGGTGTGTTTGTCGAGATCCGCTGAATTGTGGGTTTATGATCAAGATTATTTACGAGAAATACTTGGTTCTTCTCTTAACTTTTTATGTGTGCTCATAATATCATTGCAAGTCTCTTCGAATTATTGGTTTGGTTTGGCCTACTAGATCTATAGTTCTTGCAATGGGAGAAGTGCTTGGCTTTGGGTTCAATCTTGCGGTGTCCTTTCCCAGTGACAGTAGGGGCAGCAAGGCACGTATCGTATTGTTGCCATCGAGGATAAAAAGATGGGGTTTATATCATATTGCTTGAGTATATCCCTCTACATCATGTCATCTTGCTTAAGGCGTTACTCTGTTCTTATGAACTCAATACACTAGATGCATGCTGGATAGCGGTCGATGTGTGGAGTAATAGTAGTAGATGCAGAATCATTTCGGTCTACTTGTCTTGGACGTGATGCCTATATACAATGATCATGCCTAGATAGTCTCATAATTATTCGCTTTTCTATCAATTGCTCGACAGTAATTTGTTTACCCGCCGTAGAATATCGCTATCATGAGAGAAGCCACTAGAGAAAACTATGGCCCCCGGGTCTATTCTCAACATATCAATCTACATCTACTTTACTTTTATCGCTTTTATTTGCTATTCTTACAAACCAAAAATACCAAAAATATAAACTATCATCTCTATCAGATCTCACTTTCATAAGTGACCGTAAAGGGATTGACAACCCTTATCGCGTTGGCTGCGAAGTTCTTATTTGTTTGTGCAGGTGCGAGGGACTCGCGTGTGGTCTCCTACTGGATTGATACCTTGGTTCCCAAAAACTGAGGGAAATACTTACGCTACTGTGCTACATCTCCCTTTCCTCTTCGAGGGAATACAACGCAAGCTCGAGAAGTAGCAAGAAGAATTTCTGGCGCCATTGCCGGGGAGGCTTATGCAAAAGTCATATACCAAGTACCTATCACAAACCCTTATTCTTCGCATTACATTTATTTGCCTCTTGTTTTCCTCTCCCCCACTTCACCCTTGCCGTTTTATTTTCCCTTCTTCCGTCGTGTGTTTATCGTTCGCTTGCTTCTTGTTTGCTTGTGTGTGTTGGATTGCTTGCTTGTCACTATGGCTCAGAACAATACCAAATTGTGTGACTTCTCCAATACCAACAACAATGATTTTATTAGCACTCCGATTGCTCCTATTGCCGATGCTGAATCTTGTGAGATCAATGCTGCTTTGTTGAATCTTGTCATGAAAGATCAATTCTCCGGCCTTCCTAGCGAAGATGCCGCTACCCATCTAAACAACTTTATTTATTTGTGTGATATGCAAAAGACAAGGGATACGGATAATGATATTGTTAAATTGAAGTATTTCCGTTTTCACTTAGAGATCGTGCTAAAACTTGGTTTTCCTCTTTGCCTAGAAATAGTATTGATTCGTGGAATAAGTGCAAATATGCTTTTATCTCTAAGTATTTCCCTCCTGCTAAGATCATATCTCTTAGAAACGATATTATGAATTTTAAGCAACTAGATCATGAGCATGTTGCACAAGCTTGGGAGAGAATGAAATTAATGATACGTAATTGCCCTACACATGGTTTGAATCTATGGATGATTATTCAGAACTTTTATGCTGGCTTGAATTTTGCTTCTAGAAATCTTTTAGATTCGGCTGCAGGAGGCACCTTCATGGAAACCACCTTAGGAGAAGCTACCAAACTCCTAGATAATATTATGGTTAACTATTCTCAGTGGCACACCGAAAGATCTACTAGTAAAAAAGTGCATGCTATCGAAGAAATTAGTGTTTTAAGTGGAAAGGTGGATGAACTTATGAAATTGTTTGCTGCTAAGAGTGCCTCTTATGATCCTAATGATATGCCTTTATCCACTTTGATTTAGAATAACAATGAATCTTTGGATGTGAATTTTGTTGGTAGGAATAATTTTGTCAATAATGCTTATAGAGGTAATTTTAATCCTAGGCCTTTTCCTAGTAATTCCTCGAATAATTATGGTAATTCCTACAATAACTCTTATGGAAAGATGCCTCCTGAATTTGAAACTATTGTTAAGGAGTTTATGATCTCGCAAAAGAATTTCAATGCTATGCTTGAAGAGAAATTGCTTAAGGTTGATGAATTGGCTAGAAGTGTGGATAGAATTACTCTTGATGTTGATTCTTTGAAACTTAGATCTATCCCACCTAAGCATGATATCAATGAGTCTCTCAAAGCCATGAGAATTTTCATTGATGAATGCAAAGAAAGAACTGCTAGGATGCATGCTAAAAGAGAAGATTACATTAAAGCGTGTTCTTCTAGTTACCATGAAAATAAAGATGGAGATCTAAAAGTTATTGATGTGTTTCCTATTAGATCCTTGTTTTCTAGTATAAATTTTGATGAAGATAGGATTGGAGATGATTCTGCTTTAAAGTGTCCCAATGATTCGGAGTTTTTAGATCTCGATGCTAAAATTGCTAAAAGTGGGAGTGAAGAGATTAAAACTTTGCATAGTGATGAACCCACTACCTTGGATTTCAAGGGATTCAATTATGACAATTGCTCTTTGATTGATTGTATTTCCTTGTTGCAATCCGTGCTAAATTCTCCGCATGCTTATAGTCAAAATAAAGCTTTCACCAAACACATAGTTGATGCTTTGATGCAATCTTATGAAGAAAAACTTGAGTTGAAAGTTTCTATCCCTAGAAAGCTTTATGATGAGTGGGAACCTACTATCAAAATAAAAATAAAAGATCATGAATGCTATGCTTTGTGTGATTTGGGTGCAAGTGTCTCCACTATCCCAAAAACTTTGTGTGATTTGCTAGGTTTCCATGAGCTTGATGATTGTTCTTTAAATTTGCATCTTGCGGATTCCACTATTAAGAAACCTATGGGAAGGATTAATGATGTTCTTATTGTTTCCAATAGGAATTATGTGCCCGTAGATTTCATTGTTATTGATATAGATTGAAATCCTTCATGTCTTATTATTCTTGGTAGACCTTTCCTTAGAACGATTGGTGAATTATTGATATGAAGGAAGGAAATATTAGATTCCAATTTCCGCTAAGGAAAGATATGGAACACTTTCCTAGAAATAAAATCAAATTACCATATGAATCTATCATGAGAGCCACTTATGGATTGCCTTCCAAAGATGGCAATACCTAGGTGTATCTTGTATCGTGCCTAGCTAGGGGTGTAAAACGATAGCGCTTGTTGGGAGACAACCCAATTTTATATTTTTTGTTTTTGTTGCTGTTAGGGAATAAATATTGCATATAGCCTCTGATTAGATGTGGTTTCATGTTTTGTTTAGTGTTTGTGCCAAGTAGAACCTTTGGGAAGACTTGTGTGAAGTTTATGTGATCTTGCTGTGAAAAACAGAATCGTTAGCGCTCGCTAAAGTGGTCGTCCGATTTTACTGGAGCGTGCTATTCAGTTGCTTATTTTTGAAGATGATTAATAGACAAATTCCTCAAATTTACCAATTTAGTTTGAATTTTTTGGGGTTCCAGAAGTAGGCGAAACCTGCAGATTACTACAGACTGTTCTGTTTTTGATAGATTCTGTTTTTCGTGCGTTGTTTGCTTATTTCAATGCATCTATGAGTAATATTTGGAGGTATGAACCATAGAGAAGTTGGAATACAGTAGGTTTGACACCAATATAAACAAAGAATGAATTTGAAGTACCTTTGAGTAGTGGTTTGCTTTCTTATACTAACGGAGCTCAAGAGAATTTTTGTCTAAGTTTTGTGTTGTGAAGTTTTCAAGTTTTGAGTATTGCTTTGATGGACTATGGAACACAGAGTAGCAAAGGCCTAATCTTGTGGATGCCCATGGAACCCCAAGTAAAAATCAAGGAAAATCAAAAGCCTAAGCTTGGGGATGCCCCGGGAAGGCATCCCTCTTTCGTCTTCATCCATCGGTAACTATATTTGGAGCTATATTTTTATTCACCACACGATATGTGTTTTGCTTGGAGCGTCTTGTATAATTTGAGTCTTTTCTTGTTAGTTTGCCAGAATCATCCTTGCTGGACACACCTATTTGAGAGAGTTAAATATGGCCTAGGAATTGCTAGAACACTCTATGTGCTTCACTTATATCTTTTGAGTTGAATAGTTTTCGCTCTAGTGCTTCACTTATATCTTTTAGAGCACGGTGGTGGTTATATTTTGTAGAAATTGCTGAACTCTCATGCTTCACTTATATCTATTTGAGAGTCTATTAAAACAGCATGGTAATGTGTTTAGGCTAAGAAACTAGTCTTCACATGATAGACATCCAATGTCAATGTAGTAAAAAAATCACACTAAGTGCATTGAATATGATGAGATGTTGGATGCTTGATAATTGTTTTGAGATATGAGGATAGTGATATTAGAGTCATGCTAGTGGAGTTATTATGAAATTGAGAAATACTTGTGTTAAGGTTAGTGATTCCCGTATCATGCACGTATGGTGAACCGCTATGTGATGAAGTTAGAGCATGAGGTATTTGTAAAGTGCCAACCTTTGTGTGGAGGTCGGGGGCGTGTGATGGTTAACTCCTACCAACCTCCCCCCTAGGAGTATGCGTTGATTGCTTTGTTTTGATGACTCGAAGATTTTTGCAATAATTATATGAGTTCTTATGACTAATGTTGAGTCCATGGATTATACGCACTCTCACCCTTCCACCATTGCTAGCCTCTCTTGTACCGCGCAACTTTCGCCGGTACCATAACCCACTATATATCCTTCCTCAAAACAGCCACCATATTATTCCTCAAAACAGCCATCATACCTACCTATCATGGCATTTCCATATCCATTCCGAGATATATTCCCATGCAACTTTCCACCGTTCCGTTCATATGACACGCATCATATTGTCATATTGCCATGCATGATCATGTAGTTGACACCGTAGTTGTGGCAAAGCCACCATGCATAATTTTCATATATGTCACTCTTGATTCATTGCACATCCCGGTACACCGCCGGAGGCATTCATGTAGAGTCATGTTGTAGTATCGAGTTGTAATTTCGAGTTGTAATAAAAGTGTGATGATCATCATTATTAGAGCATTGTCCCATGTGAGGAAAGGCCAATAAAAAAAGGGATGGCCCAAAAAAATAGAGAGGGGCTAATAAAAAAGAAGAAGGAGAAAGCCCCTCCAAAAAAGAGAGAGAGAGAAAAGAGAGAAGGGACAATTGCTACTATCTTTTTCCACACTTGTGCTTCAAAGTAGCACCATGTTCTTCATTGTACAGAGTCTCATGTGTAGTCACTTTCATATACTAGTCAGAATTTGTTGGGGAACGTAGCATAATTCAAAAAAATTCCTACGCTTCACCAAGATCAATCTAAGGAGTCATCTAGCAACGAGCATAAAATAATGCATCTACATACCCTTTGTAGATCGCGAGCGGAAGCGTTCAAGAGAACGTGGATGATGGAGTCGTACTCGTCGTGATCCCTATCACCGATGATCCCAGCGCCGAACGGACGGCACCTCCGCGTTCAACACACGTACGGTACAGCGACGTCTCCTCCTTCTTGATCCAGCAAGGGGGGAGGAGAGGTTGATGGAGATCCAGCCGCACGACGGCGTGGTGGTGGAGGCAACGGAAAAAACTGCAGGGCTTTGCCAAGGACCTGCGGGAGGAGGGAGAGGTGTAACGGGGGGGAGAGGCGCCAGGAGCTGAGGTGCGGCTGCCCTCTCTCCCCCCCCACTATATATAGGGGCCAGGGGGGAGCCGGCCCTAGGAGATGGGATCTCCTAGGGGGGGCCCCGGCCAGGGGGAGACTTGCCCCCCAAGGCAAGGGTGGCGCCCCCCACCCCTAGGGTTCCCAACCCTAGGCGCAGGGGAGAGGCCTAAGGGGGTGTGCCAGCCCAGTATGGGCTGGTCCCCCTCCCCCTACGGCCCATGGGGCCCTCCGGGATGGGTGGCCCCACCCGGTGGACCCCCGGGACCCTTCCGGTGGTCCCGGTACACTACCGGTGACCCCCGGAACTCTCCCGATGGCCGAAACTGGACTTCCTATATATCATTATTTACCTCCAGACCATTCCGGAACTCCTCGTGACGTCCGGGATCTCATCCGGGACTCCGAACAACATTCGGGTTACCGTGTGCATATATCTCTACAACCCTAGCGTCACCGAACCTTAAGTGTGTGAACCCTACGGGTTCGGGAGACACGTAGACATGATCGAGATGAATCTCCGGTCAATAACCAACAGCGGGATCTGGATACCCATGTTGGTTCCTATGTGTTCCTCGATGATCTCATCGGATGAACCACGATGTCAAGGATTCACTTAATCTCGTATGCAATTCCCTTTGTCTATCGGTATAGTACTTGCCCGAGATTCGATCGTCGGTATACCGATACCTATTTCAATCTCATCATGGCAAGTCTCTTTACTCGTTCCGTAATACATCATCCCGTGACTAACTCCTTAGTCACATTGAGATCATTATGATGATGTCTTACCGAGTGGGCCCAGAGATACCTCTCCGTCATACGGAGTGACAAATCCCAGTCTCGGTTCGTACCAACTCAACAGACACTTTCGGAGATACCCGTTGCGTACCTTAATAGTCACCCAGTTACGTTGTGACGTTTGGCACATCCAAAGCATTCCTACGGTATCCGGGAGTTGCACAACCTCATGGTCTAAGGAACAGATACTTAACATTGGAAAAGCTTTAGCATTACGAACTACACGATCTTGTGCTAGGCTTAGGATTGGGTCTTGTCCATCACATCATTCTCCTAATGATGTGATCCCGTTATCAATGACATCCAATGTCCATGGCCAGGAAACCGTGACCATCTATTGATCAACGAGCTAGTAGCTAGAGGCTTACCAGGGACACGTTGTGGTCTATGTATTCACACATGTATCGTTGTTTCCGTACAATACAATTCAAGCATGAATAACAAACAATTATCATGAACATGGAAATATAATAATAACCATTTTATTATTGCCTCTAGGGCATATTTCCAACAGTCTCCCACTTGCACTAGAGTCAATAATCTAGTTACATTGTGATGAATCGAACACCCATAGAGTTCTGGTGTTGATCATGTGTTGCCCGTGGAAGAGGTTTAGTCAACGGATCTGCGACATTCAGATCCGTATGCATTTTACAAATATCTATGTCTCCATGATGGCTTCTCTCCCCTCGTTGGTTACCCCAAGTGGAAGGTTGAGATGTAGCGTAGTGGCAAATTTCTCTTGGCAAAGATACCAAGGATCGAATACCGTGAGACTCCGAGGGTCGACAAGTAGGTGTCAACGGCGCCAGAAACTTAGCGGTTGACAGGACCTGCACACAGATACAGATAACTTTGCTTCCAACGAGTACAGAGAGGTTGTCAATCCCTCCGGCCTTGTTGTTTACAAAGGATCAAACACAAGAGATAATAATGATAGCTATGACTGCAACTAGGAAATAGAAACAGGAAGTAAATAGAAGGTGTGATCAGTGGTGGTAATATGGACCGGGGTCCCATGATGTTCACTAGTGATGTCTCTCTCCCAAAAGACGATAAAACAGCTAAGCGAGGTAAACAAATTACAGCTGGGCAATTGACAGGATTATGTGCGCAAACCAATACTAACTATGCTGCAAAGAAAGGTAGAGGCTCAAAAGCATGGGCGGTACACCAAGGCAAGTAGACCGAAATCCATCTGCATCTACTACTAATCATCCACCTTGAGATATCTATCCAGAACATCTCGCTGGTATTAAGTTGTGAATCCCACCCAAAGTGTAAACTCAAAGCAACAGACAACTGCATTAAAAGAACTTTGCATAAAGTAAACAATCCTTGCACCCGCAAGTACAAGCACAGTTGTTTTCCCCCTTGTGGCAACAGCACATCCCCTAGACTCATGTTTCTATCACTCAAGCTAGTCATCAGGGGGCATGAACCCACAATCAAGCATAACGCTCCCTCTTGGAGTTACTACCTACTACTCGGCCAAAGCAATAAACAGTAATGGAGAACATGCAAGAATTACTCAAGAACAAATATATAAAAGAGGTGAATCAAATATATTACTCAAACACAATCTGAACATAGTCTCATAATCCATCAGATCCCAGCAAACTCAGCAGAGCAACAGCATAAGGATTACATATGTGCCTCGATCATGTAGGGCAGCTCACGAGGTCTAAACCATGAAGAACAAAGAGGGGAGGAGAACATCACATAGCTACTAGTCATGGACCCATGGTCCAAGGTGGACTACTCACAACTCATCCGGGAAGCATCCATGATGGTGGAGAAGCTCCCGGTGGTGGTTCTCCCCTTCGGCAGGGTGCCGGGAAGAGTTCTCCTGATGCTCCCGATCTTGGAAGCGCTGCGGCGGCGGAACAGAGGCGAGATCGCGAAAAAGGGTTCCGTCCTCGAGGGTTACGGGACGAGAGGAATATATATGCGAAGGGGGGCAACCAGAGGCGGAGCTGGGGCCCCAGGCGCACCCCTAGCGTGTCCAGGGGTGGGGCCGCGCCGGGTGGCCGCCTGGGCCTCCCCTGGCTCCCCTCTGGCCCCGCTTTGGTTCTTCGCGAAGCTTCCTGTACGCTGATTTTTCCTATATTTTTCCCGGAATTTTTGGAGCCTGAAATAGAAAAACAGCATAAAACAGGAACTGGCACTGTGGTGCACTGAGTTAATAGGTTAGTCCAAATATGATCAAAAGTGTATGGAAGTGCATCAATATCATAGCAATATCACACAAAAGAAGCATGGAGCAAGCAGAAATTATAGATACGTTTTGGACGTATCAACATCCCCAAGCTTAATTCTTGCTCGTCCTCGAGTAGGTAAATGATAACGAGCATAATTTCTGTGGTGACATGCTACCAACCATATAAGAACTTTTTAAGTAAAGCAATCAAGGCATGTAATTCAATTCAAGTCATAACAAGCAAGAGTCTATATTAGCATTGTAACAAGCAACATAAGAACATAAAGGTGCAAGAGCTCTCGCTGTCCGTGACTCGAATGTCTCCAAATGGTGTTTGCGTGCAAGAAAGGGGATAGGGATATACGAGAGAGTAAAACATAGTTTTTGTATTGTTGAGAACTTAATCTACTAAAGTTTCACACTTGGTCTTCTTTGGAATCTTATCTTGACTCATCCCCAGACCACTAGCCAGGTACAAGTCAAAATGATCCACTCCCTTTCGATATTTTGAGCACTCATGCAATGGATGAGCGTAAGCAAGAAAGTTGACACTTAGGATGGCAAAGAGAGAAAAATGATGAAGGGGGAAGACAAAAAAGGTGTGAAAGGCTCACATCAATGAGGACAATCATGGGCGAGAGAAAGCCAAATGATAGATATGATGTAAGGAGTAGGGATTGCCATGCAACGGATGCACATATGAGCTAAGGTAAGCTCTCCAATGGAACTAGTGGGGGTGCATCCAACTTGCTTGCTCAAGAAGACCTAGAGCTCTTTTGAGGAGGCTCATCATTGGAATATACAAGCCAAGTTCTATAGTGTGAAGGTCCCCACATAGCTATATGCATGAATGATAATCTTTATGGAGTACAAGGTATAATATGGAGTACGAGTGTGGATCTCTCAAAAGGAATAGTAGTGTGCCCCCTTCTCTCTTTTTATTTATTTTTCTCTTTTTTCTATTTTTTTATTTTTTTGTGGCCTCAATGGCTCTTTCTATTTAACTCTCATTTGTCCTCTTTGGGATCTTTTGATTTTGTCCTCTTTGGGATCTTTTGATTTTGTCCTCTTTGGGATCTTTCCCTCACTTTAGGGGCAACACTCTATATATTACAAGAAGTATAGAAGATCTTTCACACTTTACAAAAGTACTCAACATAAAGAAGATGAAACTATCATGATGTATGCAAATGTATGCCTCTGCCAGTGTAGCAGGATATGCAATGATACTAGCGCGTCATGTAGCAATGATTAGGGCAAGGCCCAACTAGCATGCGGCTCATCGATCAAGCAAAAAGGCATGTATGACATGAAGATCAAGTCATGAGAAGATGGATGTTGCATGGCAATGTATCTCGGAAAGGCTATGGAAATGCCTTCATAGGTAGGTATGGTGGCTGTTTTGAGGAAGGATATAATGAGGCTTATGATGACAGAGCGTATCGTGCCAAGGATTTGGATGCACCGACGAAGTATGCACCAACTCTCGAAGTGAGAAAGGGCAATGCACGGTACCGAAGAGGCTAGAAAAATATGGCTAGGTGGAAGCGTCAACTTTCGAATACTCACATTAGTCCGAAGAACCCATGCACTTATTATCGGTAACTCTCGATCTAATTAGGAGGTTCACAAAGAGACAAGTACCCCGAGGAGGAGTGTATGGGGGTTTGGTTATCCTTGCGCATCCTCGACTCATGGTACGTGAGTGTACTCTAATATTCGATCCCTCCAAAGATTAGTGATCCATCTAGTAGCTAAAGTTCTCAACTATTTTGTAGGTTTTCAAAAATAAACACGGATTTCCCAAAATACGACATCTATCACTAATAGGCTAAAGCTCTTGACACCAAAAGTTCAGACATTACTCATGGCAATACCTCAAAACTATTGCAAGTTACTACTAAAATTAAATAGCAACCTCAATTACCTACTTTAAGTTAAGACACACAACTCAGTGCAATAGGCAAACTCTCTTAACAAGATAAACATGAAAACTCAAGAGAGTTCAGCAACCAACTAAACAAAAGCTCTTTAAAAAGAAAAGCATGAAAACTAAGAGCTAAACATGACAGCAGCTATGGAAAGACAAAGAACACACACAGCAAAGATAAGCATGAAAATCCTATGTTGTGTTCTCGGTTGAAGTGGAGCGTGTTTCTCTCCCACACAAAGAAAGCTGGGTTCTAACTCGTTATGAACAGCAAACAAAGCTAAAGAAAACTAAAAAGGAAACTAAGAGCAAGACGCTCCAAGCATAGCACATAAAGCATGAAGTGATTAAAATATAGTGGAACGAAAGACGAACTGATAATTGTTGATGGAGAAGGGGATGCATGGGGGCATCCCCAAGCTTAGACGCTTGAGTCTTCTTGAATATTTCTTGGGGGTGCACGGGGGCATCCCCAAGCTTGAGCGTTTGACCCTCCTGAATCTTCTTTTATCATCTTCCCTCGCACACTTGAAAACTCCCTTCATACATAACTCATCATAATCTGATTAGCGAGGTTAGTACCCATAATAAAATAATTTTCCCTACTGGAAATAAAGATAATCTTGAAGAGCTACTGTTTCTCAAGATTGCCAAAAGGTTTTTTTGCAAAGAAAAAGCAAGCTCAAGGTTTGCAAAACGAAGAAAAGGCAAAACAGGACAGAATCTGTGAAAAACAGACCAGCAGGTAGTAAATAATTTTTTCGGGGCACTTCTGCAACTCAAATCAAAAAACTCAGAACAGACGCTCGAAAGCCAATTGTATAGAGCATGCTGTCAAAAAAATTCAGATCAAAAAGATGATCTGGTGATTTTATTCGAATTTTTCTGTCCAAGGACAGAATCTGTTTTCTGGACAGCAGGTCACAACTTTTGAACTTTCTTGCAATCAGAGGCTAAACTTGGCACAAAGCTGAAAATAAAAGATACAATGATGATGCTACTGTAGTAACAAACATCAAGACACAACAAAAGAAAAATAAAACCTAATTCGTTGTGGGCTGCCTCCCAAAAGCGCTTTCTTTTATGCCTTAAAGGTAGGCATGATGCAAAAAGATCAAGTTGTATCAATTGAACCATCATCAAGATCATCAAAAAGCTCTTCAATAGTACAACTAGTCTTAAGAGGACATTCAAATAAAGGCCTAATAAAGATACTTCTAGGGAGAAAACCAAAAGGTGGAAAGTCAATGGAAGATTCATTTATAAATTTATCAAAGAGAGGTATTTCTTCCAAAGTCTTCACAGTTTCAACCCCTTTGGCAATAGATGGATTACTTTTGGAACGAGGAGCCTTTGGAACGTAAACGAACTTAGGTTCCTTCTTTGCCGGAGTTTCTACCTTTTTGGCTTTGATTGAGGAGAAAGTAGTTCCTAAAGTGTCAAAGATTTCCTCAATCTTGTCTATCCTAGAAGAATCCAAGTCATGGGATTTAATGGTCTCCAAAGTTTTGAGAATTTTATGCATGGAGCTATCAAGCCTATTCAAATTCCCTTGGATCTTACGGTCCAACTCTTTTATCTTATTAATGATTGGCATCCCTAGCTCTATCTTTTCAAGTTTTTTCACAATGTGAGCTAGGGTAATGTCCTCTTGAATGCTAACAACAGGGGGATTTTCAACAAGATTTTCCATAATACTAAGAGATTCCCAAACTGGGGCTTCTAGGAAATTTCCATTGATAGCAGAATCTAGAATAAACCTATTCCAAGAAGTAATTCCAACATAAAAATTTCTAAGCAGGATAGTAGTAGATTGCTTCTTGGTGGCTCTTTTTTGAGAATCATTAATTCTATACCAAGCATCTTTTAGACTTTCACCACCTCTTTGTTTAAAGGTGAGCACTTCTGCCTCACCAAAGGCAAAAGGACCAGACATAATGCCAACTAAAAGCAAGATAACTATTTTTCTGATTTTTGGTAAGGGACACTAAAGCAAAAACTGAAAGGTAAACTAACAAGACTAAAAAGCAAAGATAAAAGATAGCGTGTGATACGTCCAAAACGTATCTATAATTTCTGCTTGCTCCATGCCACTTTTGGGTGATATTGCTATGATATTTATACACTTCCATACACTTTTGATCATATTTGGACTAACCTACTAATCCAGTGCACCCCAGTGCCAGTTTCTGTTTTTGGCTGTTTTTGTATTTCAGGTTTTCACATTACGAGAACTGTCAGGAAAAATCCAGAAAAATTATATAAAAAATCAGCGTTCCAGAACCTACCTTGCGCCCGAAGTACAGCCGGGGGGGGGGGGCCACCAGGGCCCCAGGCGCCCTGGCGGCGCCCCCCCCCTGGGCCGCGCCGGGGGGCGCCTGGGCCCCCCGAGCCCCGTCTGGTGCCCCCCTTTGGCATATATTTAGAGCGTCCTTCGAAACCCTCGGGACGGGAACTCTTTTTCGCGATCTCATCTCTGTTCCGCCGCCGCCGCCGCTTCCAAGATCGGGAGCACCAGGAGAACTCTTCCCGGCACCCTGCCGGAGGGGAGGATAACCATCGGGAGCCTCTCCACCACCATGGACGCCTCCCGGATGAGTTGTGAGTAGTCTCCCTTGGACCATGAGTCCATGACCAGTAGCTATGTGATGTTCTCCTCCCGTTCTTGTGCTTCACTAATTAGTCCTCGTGAGCTGCCCTACATGATCGAGGCACATATGTAATCCTTATGCTGTTGCTATGATGAGTTTGCTGGGATCCGATGGATTATGAGATTATGTTCAGATTGTGATTGAGTAATATATTTGATCTACCTCTTTTATATTTATGTTCGTAAGTAATTCTTGCATGTTCTCCGTTGTTATTTATTGCTTTGGCCAAGTAATGGGTAGTGACTCCAAGAGGGAACGTTATGCTCGATTGTGGGTTCATGCCCCTCGACGACTAGCTTGAGTGACAGAAACATGAGTCTAGGGGATGTGCTGTTGCCACAAGGGGGAAAACAATGGTGCTTGTGCCCGCGGGTGCAAGGATTGTTTACTTTACGCAAAGTTCTTTTAATGCAGTTGTCTGTTGCTTTGAGTTTACACTATGGGTGGGGCTCGCAACTTAATACCAGCGAGATGTTCTGGATAGATATCTCAAGGTGGATGATTAGTAGTAGATATTGATGGATTTCGGTCTACTTACTTTGGCGTACCGCCCATGCTTTGAACCTCAACCTTTCTTGCAATGTAGTCAGCATTGGTTTGCATTCGTGGTCCTGTCAATTGCCCAGTTGTAATTCGTTTACCTCACATCGCTGTTTTATCGTCTTTTGGGAGAGAGACATCACTAGTGAACATCATGAGACTCCGGTCCATATTACCATCATTGATCACATCCGCTATTTACTTTTCGCTATAATTTACTATTGCAAACATTATCTATCACTACTATCATTTGCGTTTAATCCTTTGTGAACTACAAGGCCGGAGGGATTGACAACCTCTCTGTACTCGTTGGGAGCAAAGTTATTTGTATCTGTGTGTAGGTCCACGTTGATTGCTAATATCTGGCGCCGTTAGCAGTTGACACCTACTTGTTGAACCTAGGAGTCTCTGGGGATTCGATCCTTGGCATCTTTGCTAAGGGAAAAACTTCCACAACACTGCATCTCACACCTTCCACTTGGGGTAACCAACGAGGGGTTAGAGGCCCATCAAGGAGTTTTTCTGGCGCCGTTGCCGGGGACTCCACTCTTCAGGATAGGGGAGTTGCATGCTATCTTTTACCTTTGCTTTTTAGTCTTGTTAGTTTACCTTTCAGTTTTTGCTTTAGTACCTTTTTATCGAAAATCACAAAAATAGTTATCTTGCTTGCTTGCTACTATGGTTTCCACCGAGAACACCAAGTTGTGTGACTTCACTAGTCACAACAACGATGACTTTATCAGCACACCTATCACTACACCTGCCACTTCAGCACCTTCATATGAAATTAAACCTGCTTTACTGAAATTAGTCATGAAAGATCAATTCTCCCGTGCTGGAGATGATGCTGCTTTACACTTAAACAACTTTGTTGAACTTTGTGATATGCAAAAGTACCACGAAATAGATGGTAATATTGTTAAGCTTAAGCTTTTTCCCTTCTCCTTGAGAGGAGGAGCTAAAATTTGGTTTCAGTCTTTGCCTAGAAATAGCATAGATTTATGGGACAAGTGCAAAGATGCTTTTATTGGAAAATACTATCCACCTGCTAAAATTATCCAACTTAGAAGTAACATAATGAATTTTAAACAATTGGATAATGAACACGTTGCCCAAGCTTGGGAACGTATGAAATCTCTTATCAAGAACTGCCCTACTCATGGTTTGACTACTTGGATGGTTATCCAAACTTTTTATGCAGGCTTGAACTTTACCTCGCGGAACTTGTTAGATTCGGCCGCGGGAGGAACTTTTATGTCAACTACACTTGGTGCTGCCACGAAGCTTCTCGACGAGATGATGACCAACTATTCCCAATGGCACACCGAACGCGCTCCAACATGTAGGAAGGTAAACTTTGTCGAGGAGATTTCCTACCTTAATGAAAAAGTTGACTTGATCATGTCTCTACTTTCGAAGCAATCCTCTGTTGATCCTCGTTATGATCCTTTAGATTCTGTGATTGCTGATGCTTATAGGAGTAACTTTGGTAGTAATCCTAGACCGTTCCCCTCTAATTCCTATGGGAACAACAATGCTTATCCTAGCACCAAGAACTCCATCCAAAAAGATAGAGATTTGCCTGGCTATGAGAAACTGCTAGAAATAGAGAAGGCCACTAAGAATTACATGCACACCCAATATGAACAAAACAAAACCTTCTCGAGGCAATTAAATGAGCATACTGCTATCTTGCAAGACATTAGTAGACGATTAGAGAACATAAATATTGAGATTTCTAACCTCCAGACTAGACTCACTATCACTGAGACCCAAGTTTCCAATATGTCCCACACACAAGCCACTTTGATAAACCAAATGGCAGCTAAACCCGAAGTGGTTGCATCCCTAAGGGAGGAAGAAGATAGAATTAAGAGCCTTCCTACCCACCACACGGTTGCTACTATCCAAGTTGTCGAGGATATCCAAACTCTTAGCACCCAATGTACTCCTGGTCCCATTGGACCTATTAATGGTGATGCTATGACTATAGAAACTACCAAACAAGTGAACCTTAAGGACACCACTACCACTTTACTTGATGCTAATGACCTTGATTTTGATAATTGCACTCTTACCGAAGTTATTGATTTCCTTCACAAGATGTCTAGAGACCCCCGCACTAGCACGCTTAATCTTGCTTTCACAGAGCATATCACTAATGCTCTCATCAAAGCTAGGGAGGAGAAACTTAGAGTAGAAGCCTCCATACCTAGAAAGCTAGAAGATGGTTGGGATCCTATGATAAAAATTAAATTGAATGACTTCTCTTGTTATGCATTATGTGATGTTGGTGCTAGTACCTCTGTTATGCCCAAAAGAATATATGATATGCTTAAATTGAAACCTTATGATTCTTGTTCTTTTGGTGTTCGTCTCGTTGATTCTTCCATAAAGAAACCTTTGGGGAGGATCGACGATGTTCTTATCGTTGTTAATGATAATTATGTTCCCATTGATTTCACTATTATGGATATTGAATGTGATCCTTCATGTCCAATTATTTTGGGACGTCCCTTCTTACGCACCGTTGGTGCTATCATTGACATGAAAGAGGGTAATATAAAATTTCAGTTTCCTCTCAAGAAAGGGATGGAACACTTCCCTCGAAAGAAGATCAAGTTACCTTTTGAGTCCGTTGTACGGGCTAGCTATTCTTTTTCTCTTGATAAAACTTGATCTCTATGCATTATGCCTAGCTTAAAGGCATAAAAGAAAGCGCTTTTGGGAGGCAGCCCACATGAATAAAATTTTATTTTTGCTTTTGTTGTGTCTTGATGTTGTTTACTACTGTAGCATCATCATTGTATCTTTGCTTTTCAATTTTGTGCCAAGTATAGCCTCTGATTGCTAGAAAGTTCAAAAGTTGTGAGGTGCTGTCCAGGAAACAGATTCTGTCCTTGGATAGAAAATTTCGTATAAAATCACCAGATCATCTTTTTGGTCTGAATTTTTTCGACAGCGTTCTCTATATAATTGTCTTTCGTGCGTCTGTTCTGAGTTTTTTTATTTGAGTTGCAGAAGTGCCCCGAACAAATCAATTACTACCTGCTGTTCTGTTTTTCACAGATTCTGTCCTGTTTTGCCTTTCCTTCATTTTGCAAACCAAGAGCTTGCTTTTTCTTTGCAAAAACCTTTTGGCAATCTTGAGAAACAGTAGACCTTCAAGAATATCTTTATTTCCAGGAAGGTACAATTATTTTATTATGGGTACTAACCTCGCTAATCAGATTATGATGAGTTATGTATGAAGGGAGTTTTCAAGTGTGCGAGGGAAGATGATAAAAAGATTCAGGAGTGTCAAGCGCTCAAGCTTGGGGATGCCCCCGTGCACCCCCAAGAAATATTCAAGGAGACTCAAGCGTCTAAGCTTGGGGATGCCCCCGTGCATCCCCTTCTCCATCAACATTATCAGTTCGTCTTTCGTTCCGCTATATTTTTATCACTTCATGTGTTATGTGCTATGCTTGGAGCGTCTTGCTTTTAGTTTTCTTTTTAGTTTTTCATAACGAGTCGGAACTCAGCTTTCTTTAAGTGGGAGAGAAACACGCTCCACTTCTACCTAGAACATAATATAGAACTTTCATGTCTATCTATGCTGTGTGTGTTCTTTGTCTTTTAATAGCTACTATCATGTTCAGCTCTTAGTATTCATGCTTATCTTTTCAAAGAGCTTTTGTTTAGTTGGTTGCTTGAACTCTCTTTAATTACCATGCTCACCTTATTAAGAGAGTTTGCTTCCGTTGCATTGGTTAATATGTCTATGATAAAGATGCTACGTGCATAATGGCGCTTAGTAGTTCAGGTTTTCTTATGGTTAGTCTCAAATAGCTGGGGGATTCCCAATGTGTTATTGGAGTACCAACTTGATTTGTTTGCCTATGATGTGGTATGGTTTAGTAATATCTTCCTTCAAGAATTTATTTTGATTGACTTGGCGTATGCTCACGCATATTTAAGACTGTAAAGAAAGTCTGTCAAGCCTTGATGATCTTTTATTTCTGAGTAGCGATATAACTACCATGCCTGATTCAATGTTGCTTTGTTGCTCTGCATGATTATGACCGTCATTGCTCTCTTAGTTGGTCGCTCCCAGTCTTTTGCTAACCTCCACCTGTACTAAGCGGACTAACTTTGCAATATATAGCTCATGGGAAAGTAGCTTAAAAACTATTGTGGTAAAGAATATGTTGCCTATGTATCTTATTTCTTATAAGTTGCTTGCTGAGCGGTAACCATGTTTCTGGGGACGCCATCAACTGTCACACTTTTGTTGAATATCATGTGAGTTGCTATGCATGTTCGTCTTGTCTGAAGTAAGGGTGATTTGCCATGGGTTGAATGAGTATGCATATTGTTAGAGAAGAACATTGGGCCGCCAACCAAAGCCATGTATCATGGTGGAAGTTTTAGCTTGGACATTAATCCTCAATCTCTTATGAGAATATGCTTAAGCATTAAAGAGGAGTCCATCATCTATTTTCTATGTTGTCCCGGTATGGATGTCCTCAAGTTGAGATCTATCAAAAACGAGAAATCAAATGCGATTTATCTCCTTGGACCTTTGTACAGGTGGCATAGAGGTACCCCTTTGTGACACTTGGTTGAAACATATGTAATGCAATGATAACCCATGGAAATCCGAGCTAATTAGGACAAGGTGCGAGCACTATTGGTATTCGATGCATGAGGCTAGCAACTTATAGGATGTCTTATGCATGACACATATGAAGTACTACTACCGTTGACAAAATTGCTTCTATGTTTTCAAAATAAAAAGCTCTAGCACATAACCATTCTTTTACTTTTATGAGTCTCCACCTTTTTTCTTCAAGCACCAACTACTGAGAGCATGATTGTCATTCTAAGTGTAATGTGCATTGTTCCAAAGTAGCATTGTCTTTTGCATGATTGTGATATCGTTTATTATGAAATCATTGTATCTAGTCATCACTTAAACCTTGAAGGTGCCCCTGCATTTATGTTTTGCTTCACTAAAGGGGGCAAGCTAGATATCACTTTATCATATTTGCACACCATGTTCATTGCAAATCTTTTTGATGTTTCAATATCATATTGTAAAAACTTTCAGTCATTTGTGATTTTCTCATGAGGCAACTTAATTACTACAGATTCATTGTCTCAGTAAGCTTTTGTCATATGACTATAAAAAGTCCTATATGGTAAATAGCATGTCACCACAGAAATTATTCTTGTTATCATTTACCTACTCGAGGACGAGCAGGAATTAAGCTTGGGGATGTTGATACGTCCAAAACGTATCTATAATTTCTGCTTGCTGCATGCCACTTTTGGGTGATATTGCTATGATATTTATACACTTCCATACACTTTTGATCATATTTGGACTAACCTACTAATCCAGTGCACCCCAGTGCCAGTTTCTGTTTTCGGCTGTTTTTGTATTTCAGGTTTTCACATTACGAGAACTGTCAGGAAAAATCCAGAAAAATTATATAAAAAATCAGCGTTCCAGAACCTACCTTGCGCCCGAAGTACAGCCGGGGGGGGCCACCAGGGCCCCAGGCGCCCTGGCGGCGCGCCCCCCCTGGGCCGCGCCGGGGGGGCGCCTGGGCCCCCCGAGCCCCGTCTGGTGCCCCCCTTTGGTATATATTTAGAGCGTCCTTCGAAACCCTCGGGACGGGAACTCTTTTTCGCGATCTCATCTCTGTTCCGCCGCCGCCGCCGCTTCCAAGATCGGGAGCACCAGGAGAACTCTTCCCGGCACCCTGCCGGAGGGGAGGATCACCATCGGGAGCCTCTCCACCACCATGGACGCCTCCCGGATGAGTTGTGAGTAGTCTCCCTTGGACCATGAGTCCATGACCAGTAGCTATGTGATGTTCTCCTCCCGTTCTTATGCTTCACTAATTAGTCCTCGTGAGCTGCCCTACATGATCGAGGCACATATGTAATCCTTATGCTGTTGCTATGATGAGTTTGCTGGGATCCGATGGATTATGAGATTATGTTCAGATTGTGATTGAGTAATATATTTGATCTACCTCTTTTATATTTATGTTCGTAAGTAATTCTTGCATGTTCTCCGTTGTTATTTATTGCTTTGGCCAAGTAATGGGTAGTGACTCCAAGAGGGAACGTTATGCTCGATTGTGGGTTCATGCCCCTCGATGACTAGCTTGAGTGACAGAAACATGAGTCTAGGGGATGTGCTGTTGCCACAAGGGGGAAAACAACGGTGCTTGTGCCCGTGGGTGCAAGGATTGTTTACTTTTCGCAAAGTTCTTTTAATGCAGTTGTCTGTTGCTTTGAGTTTACACTATGGGTGGGGCTCGCAACTTAATACCAGCGAGATGTTCTGGATAGATATCTCAAGGTGGATGATTAGTAGTAGATATTGATGGATTTCGGTCTACTTACTTTGGCGTACCGCCCATGCTTTGAACCTCAACCTTTCTTGCAATGTAGTCAGCATTGGTTTGCGTTCGTGGTCCTGTCAATTGCCCAGCTGTAATTCGTTTACCTCACATAGCTGTTTTATCGTCTTTTGGGAGAGAGACATCACTAGTGAACATCATGAGACTCCGGTCCATATTACCATCATTGATCACATCCGCTATTTACTTTTCGCTATAATTTACTATTGCAAACATTATCTATCACTAGTATCATTTGCGTTTAATCCTTTGTGAACTACAAGGCCGGAGGGATTGACAACCTCTCTGTACTCGTTGGGAGCAAAGTTATTTGTATCTGTGTGCAGGTCCACGTTGATTGCTAATATCTGGCGCCGTTAGCAGTTGACACCTACTTGTTGAACCTAGGAGTCTCTGGGGATTCGATCCTTGGCATCTTTGCTAAGGGAAAAACTTCCACAACACTGCATCTCACACCTTCCACTTGGGATAACCAACGAGGGGTTAGAGGCCCATCAGCGTGCAACTCCCCTATCTTGAAGAGTGGAGTCCCCGGCAACGGCGCCAGAAACTTGCTTGATGGCTTCTCGCCCCTCGTTGGTTACCCCAAGTGGAAGGTTGAGATGTAGCGTAGCGGCAAATTTCCCTTGGCAAAGATACCAAGGATCGAATCCCGTGAGACTCCGAGGGTCGACAAGTAGGTGTCAACGGCGCCAGAAACTTAGCGGTTGACAGGACCTACACACAGATACAGATAACTTTGCTCCCAACGAGTACAGAGAGGTTGTCAATCCCTCCGGCCTTGTTGTTTACAAAGGATCAAACACAAGAGATAATAATGATAGCTATGACTGCAACTAGGAAATAGAAACAGGAAGTAAATAGAAGGTATGATCAGTGGTGGTAATATGGACCGGGGTCCCATGATGTTCACTAGTGATGTCTCTCTCCCAAAAGACGATAAAACAGCTAAGCGAGGTAAACAAATTACAGCTGGGCAATTGACAGGATTATGTGCGCAAACCAATGCTAACTATGCTGCAAAGAAAGGTAGAGGCTCAAAAGCATGGACGGTACGCCAAGGCAAGTAGACCGAAATCCATCTGCATCTACTACTAATCATCCACCTTGAGATATCTATCCAGAACATCTCGCTGGTATTAAGTTGCGAATCCCACCCAAAGTGTAAACTCAAAGCAACAGACAACTGCATTAAAAGAACTTTGCATAAAGTAAACAATCCTTGCACCCGCAAGTACAAGCACCGTTGTTTTCCCCCTTGTGGCAACAGCACATCCCCTAGACTCATGTTTCTGTCACTCAAGCTAGTCATCAGGGGGCATGAACCCACAATCAAGCATAACGCTCCCTCTTGGAGTTACTACCTACTACTCGGCCAAAGCAATAAACAGCAACGGCGAACATGCAAGAATTACTCAAGAACAAATATATAAAACAGGTGAATCAAATATATTACTCAAACACAATCTGAACATAGTCTCATAATCCATCAGATCCCAGCAAACTCAGCAGAGCAACAGCATAAGGATTACATATGTGCCTCGATCATGTAGGGCAGCTCACGAGGTCTAAACCATGAAGAACAAAGAGGGGAGGAGAACATCACATAGCTACTGGTCATGGACCCATGGTCCAAGGTGGACTACTCACAACTCATCCGGGAAGCGTCCATGGTGGTGGAGAAGCTCCCGGTGGTGGTTCTCCCCTCCGGCCGGGTGCCGGGAAGAGTTCTTCTGATGCTCCCGATCTTGGAAGCGCTGCGGCGGCGGAACAGAGGCGAGATCGTGAAAAAGGGTTCCGTCCTCGAGGGTTTCGGGACGAGAGGAATATATATGCGAAGGGGGGCAACCAGAGGCGGAGTTGGGGCCCCAGGCGCCCCCCTGGCGCGGCCAGGGGTGGGGCCGCGCCGGGTGGCCGCCTGGGCCTCCACTGGCTCCCCTCTGGCCCCGCTTTGGTTCTTCACGAAGCTTCCTGTACGCTGATTTTTCCTATATTTTTCCCAGAATTTTTGGAGCACTTTTAATATGAGGGAAACCTGAAATAGAAAAACAGCAGAAAACAGGAACTGGCACTGTGGTGCACTGAGTTAATAGGTTAGTCCAAATATGATCAAAAGTGTATGGAAGTGCATCAATATCATAGCAATATCACATAAAAGAAGCATGGAGCAAGCAGAAATTATAGATACGTTTTGGACGTATCACTCCATCTTGAACATAATTCCGGATGGAGTTGAAACGGCGCTTGATGTGCTTGGTCTTCTTGTGAAACCTGGGCTCCTTGGCAATGGCAATAGCTCCAGTGTTGTCACAGAAGAGAGTCATCGGGCTCGACGCGCTTGGAATGACTCCTAGGTCAGTGATGAACTCCTTCATCCAGACTCCTTCATGTGCTGCTTCCCAAGCAGCTATGTACTCCGCTTCACATGTAGAATGCGCCACGATGCTCTGCTTGCAACTGCACCAGCTGACTGCTCCACCATTCAAAATATACACGTATCCGGTTTGTGACTTGGAGTCATCCAGATCTGTGTCGAAGCTAGCATCGACGTAACCCTTTACGACGAGCTCTTCGTCACCTCCATAAACGAGAAACATATCCTTAGTCCTTTTCAGGTACTTCAGGATATTCTTGACCGCTGTCCATTGTTCCATACCGGGATCACTTTGGTACCTCCCTACCAAACTTATGGCAAGGTTCACATCAGGTCTGGTACACAGCATGGCATACATAATAGAACCTATGGCCGAGGCATAGGGGATGACACTCATCTTTTCTCTATCTTCTGCCGTGGTCGGGGATTGAGCCGTGCTCAATCTCATACCTTGCAATACAGGCAAGAACCCTTTCTTGGACTGATCCATATTGAACTTCTTCAATATCTTATCAAGGTATGTGCTTTGTGAAAGACCAATGAGGCGTCTCGATCTATCTCTATAGATCTTGATGCCTAATATATAAGCAGCTTCTCCAAGGTCCTTCATTGAAAAACTCTTATTCAAGTAGGCCTTTATGCTTTCCAAGAATTCTATATCATTTCCCATCAGCAGTATATCATCCACATATAATATGAGAAATGCTACAGAGCTCCTACTCACTTTCTTGTAAATACAGGCTTCTCCCCAAGTCTGTATAAACCCAAATGCTTTGATCACATCATTAAAGCGAATATTCCAACTCCGAGATGCTTGCACCAGCCCATAGATAGAGCGCTGGAGCTTGCATACCTTGTTAGCATTCTCAGGATCGACAAAACCTTCCGGCTGCATCATATACAGTTCTTCCTTGAGGAAGCCATTAAGGAATGCCGTTTTGACGTCCATTTGTCATATCTCATAATCATAGTATGCGGCAATTGCTAACATGATTCGGACGGACTTCAGCATCGCTACGGGAGAGAAAGTCTCGTCGTAGTCAATCCCTTGAACTTGTCGATAACCTTTAGCGACCAGCCGAGCCTTATAGATGGTCACATTACCATCCACGTCGGTTTTTTCTTAAATATCCATTTATTTTCTATGGCGTGCCGATCATTGGGCAAGTCCACCAAAGTCCATACTTTGTTTTCATACATGGATTCTATCTCGGATTTCATGGCTTCAAGCCATTTGTTGGAATCCGAGCCCGCCATCGCTTCTTCATAGTTCGAAGGTTCACCGTTGTCTAACAACATGATTTTCATGACAGGGTTGCCGTACCATTCTGGTGCGGAACGTGTCCTTCTGGACCTTCTAAGTTTAGTAGTAACTTGATCTGAATCTTCATGATCATCATCCTTATCTTCCTCCCTAGTCGGTGCAAGCACCTCAGGAACAATTTCCTGCGCTGCGCTACTTTCCGGCTCGGAAGGGGTGATTGTCACCTCATCAAGTTCTACTTTCCTCCCACTCACTTCTTTCGAGAGAAACTCTTTCTCCAGAAAGGATCCATTCTTGGCAACGAAGATCTTGCCTTCGGATCTGAGGTAGAAGGTGTACCCAATTGTTTCCTTTGGGTATCCTATGAAGACGCATTTTTTCGATTTGGGTTCGAGCTTTTCAGGTTGAAGTTTCTTGACATAAGCATCGCAACCCCAAACTTTCAGAAACGACAGCTTAGGTTTCTTGCCAAACCAAAGTTCATACGGTGTCGTCTCAACGGATTTTGACGGAGCCCTATTTAAAGTGAATGCGGCAGTCTCTAAAGCATATCCCCAAAAAAGATAGCGGTAAGTCGGTGAGAGACATCATAGATCGCACCATGTCCAACAGAGTACGATTTCGACGTTCGGACACACCATTACGCTGAGGTGTTTCGGGCGGTGTCAATTGTGAAACAATTCCACAGTTCCTTAAGTGCGTGCCAAATTCATGACTTAAATATTCACCCCCACGATCCGATCGTAAGAACTTGATTTTTCTGTCACGCTGATTCTCGACCTCATTCTGAAATTCCTTCAACTTTTCAAAGGTCTCGGACTTGTGTTTCATCAAGTAGACATACCCATATCTACTCAAGTCATCTGTGAGGGTGAGAACATAACGATAGCCTCCGCGAGCTTCAACACTCATTGGACCGCACATATCGGTATGTATGATTTCCAATAAGTTGGTCGCTCGCTCCATTGTTCCGGAGAACGAAGTCTTGGTCATCTTGCCCAAGAGGCATGGTTCGCACGTGTCAAATGATTCATAATCAAGAGACTTTAGAAGTCCATCTGCATGGAGCTTCCTCATACGTTTGACGCCAATATGACCAAGGCGGCAATGCCACAAGTATGTCGGACTATCATTATCAACTTTACATCTTTTGGCATTCACACTATGAATATGTGTAACATCACGTTCGAGATTCATCAAGAATAAACCATTGACCAGCGGGGCATGACCATAAAACATATCTCTCATATAAATAGAACAACCATTATTCTCGGATTTAAATGAGTAGCCATCTCGCATTAAACAAGATCCAGATACAATGTTCATGCTCAAAGCTGGTACTAAATAACAATTATTAAGGTTTAAAACTAATCCCGAGGGTAGATGTAGAGGTAGCGTGCCGACGGCGATCACATCGACCTTGGAACCATTCCCGACGCGCATTGTCACCTCATCCTTCGCCAATCTCCGCTTATTCTGCGGCTCCTGCTTTGAGTTACAAATGTGAGCAACTGCACCGGTATCAAATACCCAGGAGCTACTACGAGCGCTGGTAAGGTACACATCAATAACATGTATATCATATATACCTTTGACGTTGACGGCCTTCTTATCTGCTAAGTATTTGGGGCAGTTCCGCTTCCAGTGACCCGTTCCCTTGCAATGAAATCACTCAGTTTCAGGCTTGGGTCCATTCTTTGGCTTCTTCCCGGCAACTGGCTTACCGGGCGCGGCAACTCCTTTGCCGTCCTTCTTGAAGTTCTTCTTATTCTTGCCTTTCTTGAACTTAGTGGTTTTATTGACCATCAACACTTGATGTTCTTTCTTGATATCCACCTCTGCTGATTTCAGCATTGAATACACCTCGGGAATGGACTTCTCCATCCCTTGCATATTGAAGTTCATCACGAAGCTCTTGTAGCTAGGTGGGAGCGACTGAAGGATTCTGTCAACGACCGCTTCGTCTGGGAGATTAATTCCCAACTGAGACAAGCGATTGTGCAACCCAGACAATTTGAGTATGGGCTCGCTGACAGAACTATTCTCCTCCATCTTACAACTATAGAATGCATCGGAGACGTCATATCTCTCGACTCGGGCATGAGCTTGGAAAACCATTTTCAGCTCTTGGAACATCTCATATGCTCCGTGGTGCTCAAAACGCTTTTGGAGCCCCGATTCTAAGCTGTAAAGCATGCCGCACTGAACCAGGGAGTAATCATCACAACGTGACTGCCAGGCGTTCATAACGTCTTGGGCTGCCGGGAAAACGGGTGCATCACCTAGCGGTGCTTCAAGGACATATGATTTCTTGGCAGCTATGAGGATAATCCTCAGGTTACGGACCCAATCCGTATAGTTGCTACCATCGTCTTTCAGCTTGGTTTTCTCTAGGAACGTGTTGAAGTTGAGGGCAACATGAGCGTGGGCCATTTGATCTACAAGACATATTGTAAAGATTTTAGACTAAGTTCATGACAATTAAGTTCATCTAATCAAATTTAATGAACTCCCACTCAGATTGACGTCTCTCTAGTCATCTAAGTGATACATGATCCGAATCGACTAGCCCGTGTCCGATCATCACGTGAGACAGACTAGTCATCAACGGTGAACATCTTCATGTTGATCGTATCTTCTATACGACTCATGTTCGACCTTTCGGTCTTCCGTGTTCCGAGGCCATGTCTGCACATGCTAGGCTCGTCAAGTGAACCCTAAGTGTATTGCGTGTGTAAATCTGGCTTACACCCGTTGTATGTGAACGTTAGAGCCTATCACACCCGATCATCATGTGGTGCTTCGGAACAACGATCCTTAGCAACGGTGCACAGTTAGGGGGAACACAATTCTTGAAATTTTTAGTGAGAGATCATCTTATTTACTACCGTCGTTCTAAGCAAATAAGATGCATAAACATGATAAACATCACATGCAATCAAATAAAGTGACATGATATGGCCAATATCATTTTGCTCCTTTGATCTTCATCTTCGGGGCACCATGATCATCCTTGTCACCGGCATGACACCATGATCTCCATCATCATGATCTCCATCATCGTGTCTTCATGAAGTCGTCTCGCCAAATATTACTTCTACTACTATGGCTAACGTTTAGCAATAAAGTAAAGTAATTACATGGCGTTATTCAGTGACACGCAGGTCATACAATAAAATAAGACAACTCATATGGCTCCTGCCGGTTATCATGCTCATCGACATGCAAGTCGTGATTCCTATTACAAGAATATGATCAATCTCATACATCACATATATCATTCATCACATCTTCTTGGCCATATCACATCACATAGCACATGCTGCATGAACAAGTTAGACGTCCTCTAATTGTTGTTGCAAGTTTTTACGTGGTTGCTATAGGTTTCTAGCAAGAACGTTTCTTACCTACGCCAAAACCACAACGTGATATGTCAATTTCAATTTACCCTTCATAAGGACCCTCTTCATCGAATCCGATCCGACTAAAGTGGGAGAGACAGACACCCGCTAGCCACCTTATGCAACTAGTGCATGTCAGTCGGTGGAACCTGTCTCACGTAAGCGTACGTGTAAGGTCGGTCCGGGCCGCTTCATCCCACGATGCCGCCGAATCAAGATTGGACTAGTAGCGGCAAGAGAATTGAACAAAATCAATGCCCACAACTTGTTTGTGTTCTACTCGTGCAAGAGGCTACGCAAAGACCTAGCTCAGATGCCACTTTTGGGGAACGTAGCATAATTCAAAAAATTTCCTACGCTTCACCAAGATCAATCTAAGGAGTCATCTGGCAACGAGCATAAAAGAGTGCATCTACATACCCTTTGTAGATCGCGAGCGGAAGCGTTCAAGAGAACGTGGATGATGGAGTCGTACTCGTCGATATCCCTATCACCGATGATCCCAGCGCCGAACAGACGGCACCTCCGCGTTCAACACACGTAAGGTACAGCGACGTCTCCTCCTTCTTGATCCAGCAAGGGGGGAGGAGAGGTTGATGGAGATCCAGCCGCACGACGGCGTGGTGGTGGATGCAACGGAAAAAGTTGCAGGGCTTCACCAAGGACCTGCGGGAGGAGGGAGAGGTGTAACGGGGGGAGAGGCGCCAGGGGCTGAGGTGCGGCTGCCCTCTCTCCCCCCCCCCCACTATATATAGGGGCGAGGGGGTGCCGGCCCTAGGAGATGGGATCTCCTAGGGGGGCGCCGGCCAGGGAGGAGACTTGCCCCCCAAGGCAAGGGTGGCGCCCCCCACCCCTAGGGTTCCCAACCCTAGGCGCAGGGGAAAGGCCTAAGGGAGTGTGCCAGCCCAGTATGGGCTGGTCCCCCTCCCCCTACGGCCCATGGGGCCCTCCGGGATGGGTTGCCCCACCCGGTGGACCCCCGGGACCCTTCCGGTGGTCCCGGTACACTACCGGTGACCCCCGGAACTCTCCCGATGGCCGAAACTGGACTTCCTATATATCATTCTTTACCTCCGGACCATTCCGGAACTCCTCGTGACGTCCGGGATCTCATCCGGGACTCCGAACAACATTTGGGTTACCATGTGCATATATCTCTACAACCCTAGCATCACCGAACCTTAAGTGTGTAGACCCTACGGGTTCGGGAGACACGTAGACATGATCGAGATGACTCTCCGGTCAATAACCAACAGCGGGATCTGGATACCCATGTTGGTTCCTACGTGTTCCTCGATGATCTCATCGGATGAACCACGATGTCAAGGATTCACTTAATCCCGTATGCAATTCCCTTTGTCTATCGGTATAGTACTTGTCCGAGATTCGATCGTCGGTATACCGATACCTAGTTCAATCTCGTCATGGCAAGTCTCTTTACTCGTTCTGTAATACATCATCCCATGACTAACTCCTAAGTCACATTGAGCTCATTATGATGATGTCTTACCGAGTGGGCCCAGAGATACCTCTCCGTCATACGGAGTGACAAATCCCAGTCTCGGTACGTGCCAACTCAACAGACACTTTCGGAGATACCCGTTGCGTACCTTTATAGTCACCCAGTTACGTTGTGACGTTTGGCACACCCAAAGCATTCCTACGGTATCCGGGAGTTGCACAACCTCATGGTCTAAGGAACAGATACTTAACATTGGAAAAGCTTTAGCATTACGAACTACACGATCTTGTGCTAGGCTTAGGATTGGGTCTTGTCCATCACATCATTCTCCTAATGATGTGATCCCGTTATCAATGACATCCAATGTCCATGGCCGGGAAACCGTGACCATCTGTTGATCAACGAGCTAGTAACTAGTGGCTTACCAGGGACACGTTGTGGTCTATGTATTCACACATGTATCGTTGTTTCCGTACAATACAATTCAAGCATGAATAACAGACAATTATCATGAACATGGAAATATAATAATAACCATTTTATTATTGCCTCTAGGGCATATTTCCAACAGAATTTTCATTATAGAACTTGGCTTGTATATTCCAACGATGGGCTTCCTCAAATGCCCTAGGTCTTCGTGAGCAAGCAAGTTGGATGCACACCCACTAGTTTCTTTTGTTGACCTTTCATACATACTTAGCTCTAGTGCATCCGTTGCATGGCAATCCCTACTCACTCACATTGATATCTATTGATGGGCATCTCCATAACCCGTTGATACGCCTAGTCGATGTGAGACTATCTCCCTCCTTGTTGTCTTCTCCACAACCACCTCTATTCCACCCATAGTGCTATGTCCATGGCTCACGCTCATGTATTGCGTGAAAGTTGAAAGGTTTGAAAAGATAGAGTATGAAAACAAGTGCTTGGCTGAAATCGGGGTTGTGCATGATATGAATATTTTGTGTGATGAAGAGGGAGCATAGCCAGACTATATGACTTTGTAGGGATAACTTTCTTTAGCCATAGTATTTTGAGAAGACATGATTGCTTTGTTAGTATGCTTGAAGTATTGTTATTTCTCATGTCAATATAGATTTTTATCTTGAATCTTCCACATCTGAACATTCATGCCACAATTAAGAGAATTACATTGAGAAACTATATTGGTTAGCATTCCACATCAAAAATTCTTTCTTTATCATTTACCTACTCGAGGACGAGCAGGAATTAAGCTTGGGGATGCTTGATATGTCTCCAACGTATCTATAATTTTTGATTGTTCCATGCTATTATTTATGAAGTCTTGGATGTTTAATGGGCTTTATCATACACTTTTATATCATTTTTGGGACTAACCTACCAACCCAAAGGCCCAGTCCAGATTGCTGTTTTTTGCCTGTTTCAGGGTTTTGCAGAAAAAGAATATCAAACGGAGTCCAAACGGAATGAAACCTTTGTGAGAGATATTTTTGGATAAAATCACGCACAAGGAACTTGAGAACCACGTCAGGGGAGCATCGAGGCGCCCACGAGGGTGGGGGACGCGCCCCCTGCCCAGGGCGCGCCCCCCTGCCTC
>LR738713.1:561861255-561935217 GCA_902687465.1 Secale cereale | reverse complement strand
CCCGGTGTCCTCCTTCCTCCTATATAAGTCTACGTACCCCGAAACCTTCGACAATAGAGAGAAAACCCTAATTCCACCGCCGTAACCTTCTGTTCCCATGAGATCCCATCTTGGAGCCTGTTCCGGAGCTCCACCAGAGGGGGATCCATCACGGAGTTCTTCTTCATCATCATCATCGCCCTCACCATGAGTTGTGAGTAGTTTACCACAGACCTTCGGGTCCATAGCTAGTATCTAGATGGCTTCTTCTCTCTCTCTGGATCTCAATACAAAGTTCTCCTCGGTCTTCGAGGAGATCTATTCGATGTAATCTCTTTTTGTGGTGTGTTTGTCGAGATCCGATGAATTGTGGGTTTATGATCAAGATTATTTACGAGAAATATTTGGTTCTTCTCTGAACTTTTTATGTGTGCTCATAATATCCTTGCAAGTCTCTTCGAATTATTGGTTTGGTTTGGCCTACTAGATATATAGTTCTTGCAATGGGAGAAGTGCTTGCCTTTGGGTTCAATCTTGCGGTGTCCTTTCCCAGTGACAGTAGGGGCAGCAAGGCACGTATTGTATTGTTGCCATCGAGGATAAAAAGATGGGGGTTATATCATATTGCTTGAGTTTATCCCTCTACATCATGCCATCTTGCTTAAGGCGTTACTCTGTTCTTATGAACTCAATACACTAGATGCATGCTGGACAGTGGTCGATGTGTGGAGTAATAGTAGTAGATGCAGAATCGTTTCGGTCTGCTTGCCTCGGACGTGATGCCTATATACAATGATCATGCCTAGATAGTCTCATAATTATTCGCTTTTCTATCAATTGCTCGACAGTAATTTGTTTACCCGCCGTAGAATATCGCTATCATGAGAGAAGCCACTAGAGAAAACTATGTCCCCCGGGTCTATTCTCAACATATCAATCTACATCTACTTAACTTTTATCGCTTTTTTTTGCTGTTCTTATAAACCAAAAATACCAAAAATATAAACTATCATCTCTATCAGATCTCACTTTCGTAAGTGGCCGTAAAGGGATTGAGAATCCCTTATCGCGTTGGCAGCGAAGTTCTTATTTGTTTGTGCAGGTGCGAGGGACTCGCGCGTGGTCTCCTACTGGAATGATACCTTGGTTCTCAAAAACTGAGGAAAATACTTACGCTACTGTGCTGCATCTCCCTTTCCTCTTCGAGGGAATACAACGCAAGCTCGAGAAGTAGCACCCGTCGCCGCCCCCGGCTCTTCCCGCGCTGTCGTCGTCGCCGTCCCTGTCGCCAGCTCGTCCCGCGCCGTCGTCGTCGTCGCCGCCCCCATCGCCGTCGCCGTTGATCGTCGCCGCGCTGTGAGCCTCGCCCCCCATACACACACACACACACACACACACACACACACACACACACACACACACACACACACACACATTAATTAGATTTTAGTTTTTTTAGTTTTAGTTATACAAATGTTAGATGAATTTTTAAAATGTTACTTAGTTATATAGAGATGTTAGATGAATTTTCTGTTTTTATAGTTTTTTATAGTTTTAGTGATAGAATGTATCTTTTTTAGTAAGAACTAGTTTATTTTTAGTAAAACTAGTTTATTTTTAATAAGAACTAGTTCATTTTTATTTATAGTAAGTGCTTATTAGTTGAACTAGTTGAATTAAGATAACTAGTTTATTCTTTTAGTTCAAGCAATTATTCTCGCATCGACGTCGACGATGCCTATCCCGCATCCTCGTCGTCGACTCAGCGGAGGCCTGCTTGATCAGAGGGGTCATGTTCGGGAATGGGCTCCGTCGGGCTGGTACTGGGAGGTGCTTCCTTCCGGGGGCGCAACTTGGTGAGGAGCCAGCCTGTTGTTGACCCGAACCTTCTTTGATGGCGGGCACGTGGGCCAGTGACGGTGCGGAGGCTTGAGGACCCCGCGGAGGTTGTACGTCACCGTGTCAGTGAGGAGGACGAGCACGTCCGTCGCTACATGGTTGCTTTGCAGGGAAGGTTCGACAATACCTGACAGGTTCTTCAGGGATCTCACTGGAGCTATGATCCTGTGATGGTTCCTTCTCTTTGGGTGTCCACCGCCCGCGACGATACCCGTCGTTTTCTAGGGTTTTAACTGTATTAATTAGTGATGCTATATGTATGATACTATTCGAGATGTATTAGTGATAATATTCGATAATGTACGGACGCAAGAGATGATTTAATTTTGCTTATTGAATGTTCAAATTGGAGTCCAACCAAATCTCCATGTCAATATGAGTCCTATAATTAAGATATTTTGAAATGTTTTTGTTTATATTTTCAACCATTAAATTTTGGCATGACTTGTGCTACAATATGTAGGAAAATTCGCCTGACGATGACGATAGGATCCCGGCATGCGACTGGTGCGGCGACGACCGGGGTCAGTGCGAAAGGCCACACCACGTAGACGGTCAATGCTTTAGTGTTAAGCTCGATGAGGCCTTCGATTTTGAGACGGTATGCAACACGACAAGTCTTGTTTGGTAATTAAGCATGACTTATGCTTCTTCAACGTGTAATTTTTTTCTTTTATAATTCGACTAGCTTATCCCATGCCATGCAAGACGCTATGTCTTGGAGCATCTGGATTTCGAAGATCGGAGACAAAGAAAATTCATCTCAGGGCCCATCATGATTATGATTTTCTTGTTAAGCTATACAATTCGGAGAGCGTAACCCATTTTGGTTGCTCGAACTGGAGAGCATTGTGCAAGGCATATGATTTTCTGGAGGGTATGTATGTCACCTTTGACCTTGGTGATGATGACGATGGCATGTGGGTCCTTGTTGATGCGCTTCCAGTTCTACCTCTATGTGAGTTTCTCAAACATATTTATTAAGTAATTTATATTATTTATTTCAAAATAATTGACAACTTATATCCATTAATAGCTTATTTCTATTCTTCAAGAAATGTACGGAAGATGGTAGACAAAACCCACTACACTGATGGTGCAGAATTAACTTGTCAGAAGAAAGATCATCTTGTCTCATTATTTACTTATCTTGAGAATTACAATATCTATTCTAAAACTCCTGCACATTATGGTCAATACGTGCCACTAGTTCACGTGTTGAACTACGGTAACATCCATGGAGATGTCATGGTAAAATTTGTGCCCGATCATCTTTTGCATATATAAATTCTTCTAAAACTAAACTTCATTACTAACCACGAAGTTATTACTATTTTTTGAACAGAAAATCCCTTCGGATTGTGTGCCTCATCTGATGTTTCAGAAAGGTCACCTTAATGTTATGAGCATATTACCGTACTCGTCAGGTCATCATCCTACGCATCACTGTCCGTACCGGATTTCTACAACCAATGAAGACATGACAATCAAAGATTGGAATAAATGTATGGTCAATCGTAGGGAGCTACATGGAAGCAACATTGTGCGAAGCCAAAAATTGGAGACAGGATAATCTGCTTTCTTCATAATGGAGAGTCAGGGCCTATCTTGTTTTATGCTATTTTACCTTAGAGAGGGTGTACTTAATTAAGTACTGGCTACTCATGATCATGTGCTAAGAAATTGTTAGATGACTATTATGATGATGATGAGTAGGACTTGTTATTATGAGAACGAGTAGAAGTTGTGAGATGACGATGATGTTGAGTACGACTTTTTTATTATGACAACGATGATGATGATGCATTGTTATATGAGCATGACTTATTATATATATCAGTGGGTGAAATGAACATGGACTAGTTTGAAGTGGAGGCAACTTGTGGTGTACATACTACTAATCCAAACAATATCAAGTTTGGATTACTATCAACATGCACCACGCATGTTGCCTCCACTTTGAATCTAATCCATGAATGTTCATGAAGTAGTAGAAAAATGGCCTAGTGTGAAATTCTATTTATATATATGCATACGTGTACAATATGTAGTATCGTAAAATACCAGCAAATGAAAAATAATTAAACGGAAAACACAAAATTAAAGGAAAAATAAATCATAAAACCAAATCCCCTTAAACCTTTTAGTACCGGTTGGTGAGGGATCCCCGCCCCCCGCGCTGGCTCGTGCCACATGGTGGCCCTTTAGTGGCGGTTCGTGTTGAACCGGTACTAAAGGGGGAGGACTTTTAGTCCCCACCCTTTAGTGCCGGTTGCAGAACCGGCACTAAAGGCCCTTCTGAACCGGTGTTATTGCCCGATTCTGCACTAGTGTGGGTTGTACTCCCTTTGTAAAGAAATACAAGAGCCACATCAAGTTATGGCTTGCACAATTGTGTGGGGAACTTTTGTAGTAATCAATTTAATACTCCCTCCATTTTTATATACTCCCTCTGTCTCGGTTTACAGGGCATGCACGTAGTTCCAGGTTGAAAATTTAGCTAGCTATATATGTATTATGTGTGATGAAAAATATATGTTTAGAAACTACATCCGCTTAAGAATCCAATAATATACTTTTGGTGACATATAACTCATATTTAGTTAGTCAAATGAATGACCTAAAACGACGCGTACGCCCTCTAAACCGTGACGGAGGGATTACAAGGCCACAAACTCAAATTACAGTTACCAAGATAAAAATTAATGTGTGCTTTACAAGCCAATTTATTTTCTCGTTTACCGGGTTAATTAATAGGGTGCATGCACATGTGGTCGTGAGAGAAGAAGTAGGTGAGTGTGTCATTATCATCCACTACATGCATGCTAGTAATTAAGCCATGGGTTACTAGCTAGTACGAGGAAACAACATTAATATTTGCCTCGATTACTGTTGGTTGCATACAAAATGTGTTTTTCATAGTGGCCTTGTATAAAAAATGAAGGGAGTATCTTATACCGAATGACGTATTATTATACAAGGCCAGACACAACATATTGTTGAACATTATTTCAAATATAAATTCAACCGTGCAGCTTTGTGGCATATAATATTTCTTTTGTTAGCCAATTGATTTCCAAATTTAGACCCAAATTACTATGTGTGACCTCAAACTCTCTCAGTGCCAAATTGTAGTGCATATGATTTTGTTTCTAATGTCAATTTTTAAACTTTGACCTATTTTTTTAACATTTACAAAACATATGAAAATATATCTCATGATGAATCTGATGGT
This sequence comes from Secale cereale, assembly GCA_902687465.1. NCBI lineage: Eukaryota > Viridiplantae > Streptophyta > Magnoliopsida > Poales > Poaceae > Secale > Secale cereale. The sequence goes on along the minus strand of LR738713.1, from coordinate 561,930,104 downwards.
ATTGATTTGGTATTGTAAATGTTGATAAATTTCACCATAAACTTGATAAAGTTTACAATGTTTAGCTATGGAAAAACTTACGTGAACTATAAGTTGGCAAGGATGGAGTATAGATAAATGGAGGGTTTAATGTTCTACCTTGCAGGAATTTGCGCATGTCAATATATATGTATAGAATCTGTCAAACATAATGACGCTGCCTGGGGCCCAGATCCGCCCCTGTTGACGCATGACCAAATAAAGTGTGTATGTTGCCATATTGGGGACAAATTGTAAAAACACTCATAGACACATGCATGCACTCACCCTTATAAACACATGCACATCCTAACATCGTCTAAACATCACCGAAAGGTCAAGAATAAATCCAGATTGATTTCACCACATGGAATCTAACCGCCCCTACTGCGTCTCTGCTATGTTGAGCTCGTATATTGGGGCCCTGGCCACGTTGACGATCCAAAAGGACACGTAAAACTTGAATCATGCAGGTCTGGCTGCGGCTAGCTAGCTGCGCTTGTGCATGTACGTCGATACATTCCCCTTGCTGCCCATGGCATGCCCATAACGGGGTCGACTGAGCAGCGCTACACCTACGCAGTATGCATGTGCTCGAGCACCGCGTGCGCCCACTCGGACGGAGAGCACGCCCACCGGACTCTCCTCTCCTTCCCGCCGTTAACCTTCATTCGTTTTCTCCACGGCGATGCGTCCGGTGGGTGGGCCATCAATACGCACGAGCTCCCGCGATGGTACTAACACGCCGACGAATTAGCCACATGCCTGAAGCCTACCCCCGAGATGTCAATTGCCGCTACAGTGCCGTCAGCAGACAAAAGGAACAAATTGAAGCACCCGAGGACTAGGAGCGATCGAGCGAGATAGATAGATAGATAGCGCCGTCTCACCTTCCTGGCTCCGGCTGGCTGGCTTCCTCCCGCTCCCGGCCTCCGATTCCGAAGGCGACCGCGCGCTCCTGTCTGCGCCGACGCACTGTGCTGTGAAGTGATCCCCACGTAGACACACGTACGTACGTATTCTCCAGCCGCGCGCGTATCCGTAGAATCGGGGGCAGCGTACGTCATGACAAGTGGAAAATTATTGTACGTTCTATATCAATCGACGTCGATCAGCTTTGACTTGGGAGCAAGAGATATATATTCTACTCCCTCCGTCCCAAAATACAAGATGTTTTTTGACACTACACTAGTATCAAAAAACGTCTTACATTATGGGACGAAGGGAGTAGAATCGAGATACCATTCTCACTCTCAAGCGATCGACCATCTCGACTGGCCTCTGGGATTTGCTGCTGCTGCTGCTGCTGCGAGGGGACTAAACAGCTGGACTTAACGAGGGAATGATTTTCAGTCTCTTATTTGGGTTCTGGTAATCAGGATGAAATGTACTGTACGTGCAACAAGCATATGACAACCCATGTTATTTGATGAATGGGGAAGATCGACCCAGCAGATCCGTAGAATTCGGAACGATTTGATTATCCGTCCGTCCCCGGAACAGTGGATGCGCTCTACGGTTCAGAGTATATGAAATGCAATCCACATCCGATGTGCTGCAGCAGGGCTCCGCATGAAGGTTGTAGAGCGCGGGCAAACAAGCATGGGAACCCCTACTACTTTGAATCGACCGCTGGCGAGGCCATACCTCTGTTCGAGCGCGCGGCGCGGTCACTCGTGTGGAGAGTGAACCGCAGTTGGACAAAGGTTTCAATCAGCATGGGCTTCAGTCTTCATTATGAGCAATGTACGCCACTTGAATTGGTGCAGCAAAGAAACCACCCCCTGCACAAGTCCAAAAAGAGAGTCGCATGGCTTCGTGTGCAGCGGCCGATGTCATTTCTTTTGTCCTAATACAAATCAAACCCCTTTTCTTGGGGCCGATGCCATCAAATAAGGTAATTTGTTTGGTAATCATTCTGTGTGTGTGTGTGTGTGCATATCGCCACGAGAAGACGGCATCCTTGTCACCAGCCACATATAGCCGATGCGACCAAATAATATCTAGATCAGAGATTATTGGTCTGGCGGATGTAGTTGAGCGTCTGTCTACGGCCCTGAAGGCCTTCTCGTTCATGGCTTCACTGATCTTCCAAAGGACGGTGAGCAACACAAATGGTCAAACGTGTGAAGGCACACCTTCAGAAAGCGAAGCATCCCATAGATCTTCGATGAAGGCGGAGGTAAGCGTGATGCCCAGTCGCTGCCAGATGCGGTCGGCATAGGGGCAGGTGATGAAGAGGTGGGCGGCGTCCTCAGCGGACGACTAGCACCCTGGGCAGTCGGAGTAGAGATGTGCTTGTGGACGAGGTTAACACGTGTGTGTTGAGTCTGTTGTGTTGCAGAAGAGTAGCCAAGCAAGATCATGACTTTGTTGGGGACGTGCCAGCTCCGGATCGGATGTGCGTTAATGTTGGTGTGAGCTTCACATAGAAGGACATCATTGGCATCCCGAGTGGAGACGTCCTTACCCACGATTAGGAGGAAGCATTGATCTTGATCCTACGACAACATAAAGTTTTGCATCACAAACAAAAGCGAAATCAATTCTTGTGTGGCGTTAAAGGTTAGACGATTTCGCAGGTTAGATTCTACCGAACCGCCAGATATTTGCCATCCTAACCATATGCACTTGTGAGTGGGAGAATAGGTTTAGGAATGTAATTACTAGTGGTTTTTGAGTGAGCAAGGTGTCAAACAAGAAATAGGTTGAGGTTTCGCTATTAGTAAGCACAAAGGTGATTTTTTTTTTTTTTGTAGTGTGGGCATGTGGTTAAGATTGGGTGCGGATCAACTATGGTATGGTAAGCACATATCAAAACTATGGTACGGTAAGTAAGCCCACGTGCAGGGGCGGCACGACAGCTATATATCGCCTAATGCGAGACAATACTACTCCGTCTTGCATAGTCGATCCCTAGTTGAGCCGGACAAGTTCTTTGTGTGAATGCTATCGAGATTTTCGTTGGATTTTCTTCTGGTTTTCATTTTAAATTGGTTTTCTTTGATTGTTACTGTTTTTCCTTTTCTTTATATTTTTTTACTTTTTAAATACAAGTCTCCTTTCTCAATACATGCTCGACCTGTTTTGCATACATCTGGATTTTTTTGAAACATGTAGAACATTTTTCAAATATATTTTTAATATTATTTTGAATATGTGTTTATTTTTTCTTCAAATACATGTTCAAGATTTTTTTGAATAATATAAAGAAAAAAATCTAGATTGCATATTTTTTCTAAATGTTACGAACACAATTTTGAAAAGCCCAAATATTTTTAAAAAAGTACATTGTTCGTAGTGGCTCGATCCATTTTTCAAAATAGGTGATTTGTTTTACATTTTATAAGTACTGTTTAAAATTTAATTTATTTAAATGTGAGACATTTGGAAGTTTAAAAAATATTTTTCCGATACTATCAATACTTCCTAGAAGTTACGCGCACATTTTTTTCACAGTTGGTTTTATATTTAAATGTATTTTTCCCTCAACAAAAGAAAAAAAATTAATAATAATAAAGAACTCATTGCTCCTCCCATGCTATGACAACTCATTAAGTATCTTTTCGTTTTGCTTGAAGCGACACGCCTTGGAGGCAGGGCCCAAGAAGGAATTCCCTATTTGCCGCTCGTTGCATCGAACTCTCGACGCAACGGACTGCCGAACGGAATTCCAGTGGACGTAGCCGAATAATGGGTTTATACTGGTTTTTGGAACCTTCCAGAAGATTCTGAAGCGATTTTTTCTGCTTAATTTCTTTATTGGTTTCATGCCTTTATTTCCTTCTTTATTTTTTTTATTTTTAAAATTTTCATTTTCCCTTTTTCGTTTTTGTTTTTGTTTTTTTTTTGTTTTCATGTCCATTTAATTTCAAACAAGAACGGAAATTTCATATTTTGATCAGAACTTAAAAATATATTCTCTTTTTCATTGTTCACAAAATTTTAAAAATGTCTGTGAATTTCACAAAATATTCGCGGTTTCAAATTTTATACAATTTGAAAAACAATTCCTCTCAAAAAAAATTGTTAACCAATGTAAAAAATGTTCAGGAATTACAAAAAATGTTCACCGTCCAAAGTTTTGTTAAGAGTTTCAAAATTTGTTCCCAAATGCGAGATGTGTTCACAATTTTAAAAAATATTCTGTTTTTTAAATTTTGTACATAAATTCAAAAAAGTTCACAGATTCCCTAGTAATGTTTCGACTTGTTTTTGAAATTTCAAAAATATGTTCATTTTGACAACAAAATTTTCAAAAAATAAGAAACATTCGTGGAAATTTGTTTTGTGTGGTTTTTCGTTTTCCCCTCTTTTTGAACAATGTTTAAAATTTTAAATTTTGTTTATCTTTGGCAAAATGGTGATTTTAGAAAGAATTGTTTTTAGCAATAAATGTTTCTGTTTTGATATTCTGAACAATATCTAAAATACCTAAACATTTTTTCTAAAATTCCTATCAAATATTATGGAAATATATGTATATGTTTTGATTTATGAATAAAAGTCTAAAAATGACAATTTTCTGAAAATTTTAACGAAATTTTAAAAGCACTAACATTTATTTGAAAAACAATAATAAACTCGAAAATACAAAAGAGGCGAAAAAAGGAAAAGAAAACTAATAACAAAAAGGGAAAAGGAAAAGAAACATGGGAAAAGACTGGTTCTGTAGTAAACCGGTCACCGTTAATCGCTCTTATAACCCGTGTTTCATAATTGAACAGTGTAGGTTACGAGGTCGTCTGATGAGCGCTTATAGCAACTCTAGCACACCCCGCAAAAATTTGACCCGTAAAATGCTTTACGGTTCCGCGAAGATCGCGTTTGCGGGTCAAAAACTAGCGCGGCCGAACAGAACCCATATCTAAATCTGCATAATTTGAAAAAACACTTTCGCGAGAGAAATTGCACAAACATAGTTCATCACATACTACATAGTTCATCACATGATCAACAAACTACAAGCAAAGTTATACTACATATTACATTAAACTAGTACTATAGGGGTCGGATCTGATGACGGCGAGGTCGATGCAAATGGATGACGCCGTGGAGGAGCCGGACGCTCAATCCTCCTCGCCGGAGCTGCACAGGTCGACGTACTTCTCGGCCTGCTCCGCGTCGATGCGGCGCCACTCCTCGGCCTTCTCCTTGGTGACGAGGTTGGCGGCGACCGCCTCCCGCCACTAGAGGGCTTCGAGCTCCTCGGCGTGTCTCTAGGGCTCCGCTTGGCGATGGCGACCGCAACGGCGTCGACGTCCGCGACGAAGTCTTCCGGCCCGATGACTCCGTGGCGGCCGAGCGGAGCGGGCTCCTCGGGCTCCTTCACGGGGACGAAGGCGAACGCGTCCGGCTCCTCCAGCTCGTCCTCGTCCTCCGACAACTCCCTCTTCACGGGGAGAAGGCCCGCGCCAGAGGAGGATGAGCTCCCGGCGTACGAGGACCTCGTGGAGGAGAACGACGCGCACCGGCGGTCGTACTCCGTTGTCTCGCTCCGCTAGAAGCTCGCCGGCGGCGACATCCCATGGTTGGTCCACTTCCGGGCCCCGCACTTCCGCGCGCCATCGGACCGGACGCGATGCTCACGCTCCGGGTCCCTTCCGCCGCCGGATCTGCTGCCGGAGCCGCGTCCGGAGCTCCACATTCGGCCCCACATGGCGGCTGGAGGCGAGGCGGGTGGTCGCCGGCGGCGAGAAATGTGGAGAGGGGGAAGGGGAATCGCGTGGCTCAACGGCGGCGAGGGATAGGGTTTGGACCCACAAACGAGTCGCGGAACCGCAGTTACAGCGGTCGGGGCGTGCGGTTTGCAGGCTGCGGCAAAAAAAATTGCGGGCCGGCGAGTATGCGGGTTCTGGCCAGAAAAATGGACCGAGCCCGCATACTCGCCGGAATTTTGCGGGTTTGCGAGTTTTGCGGGGTCTGCTAGAGTTGCTCTTACGCGAGTGAGGTGTAGGTTCGATTGCTCGCTCAATTTTTGACAGTTTCCAGCGCAATAATGGGCCGGCCCCATATGGGAGGTTGTGCTTGTGCGCCGCGTGCTAGTCGGACGCGAGGCACGTCGTATTAAAAAATATGTAGATGTTACTAGTACATATGCCAGTGTGTTGCAACGGGCGAAAAAATTGACAAAACCTGCTTCACGTGCCACTACGCTCCACTTATATTCAGGTATGACAAATGTTGAAATTAGGTTAGCCTCATCTCTATAAGATGCATATGCAGGTGTGTTGCTACCGGTTGAATTATCCTTATTTGGACCATGAAGTGTTCACGTGAGAAGCCACCCTAATGTCCTTTATTGGTTCATACTTAAGCTCCACACTTCTATCGAATGAAAGAGTAGTGATGCATGGAATAGTATTTTAGCAGGAGAAACATACAATATGATTTTTTGGGCATCTTCAACGCTAACTGGCAAAACGGACACCGCATCCGTCCGCATACCGAGGGGGGCAATCCACGGACACTGGTGCGGGAGACGACCATCCAAAGCTATCCACATATGGTTGGTTGTATTTCGGAAGGAATTTAATGAAAGTGAACAAATTTGATGGACATTTAAACAAATCGGACACCATCCATTCATACTTGAATAACTTTTAGATAAACCAGGTGCTTTTCATAAAGATCAGAGCAAACTAATTACATTTCGACATATTTGAACTAAATCATACTATAAACCTAGTCTAAATGAAAGCTAATGCCCGTTCGCCATTTTTATGGCTCCACCTTCATAACCTCCACCTCCACAATCTGCAAGCAGCTAATCAGTTAGCGATTTTGAGCCCGTCAAGCTTGGCTTCAGCGGGAGCGAAAGGGCGGTGGCCTTCCTAGGGCCCGAGCGCCCGCGAACTCCCATGCTCTACTCTTCCTCGCTGCCGGCGACGCCCTTGGACGTGCCGACTTCGTGGTCGTGGCGGCGAGGCGCTGGCGTGGCGGAGCTGGCAACTTCTTCCTCGTCCTCGCTCTTGACGTAGACTTCGTCGTCCGCCTCGTCGATCTCCTTGAAGGCCACTTGTATCTCTGCTTGACGCTGGTGGTACTGCTAGTGGTCGTGGTGGATTTCGCAAGCAGTGCGATAGGAGTCAGCCAGCACCTCCTCCTCTGCCTGGTCCACGTCCGACGCAATCTCCATTCCAATGGCGAGTAGCTCCACCGCGTGCAGGTGCTCGTCGAGGAGGCAGAATTTGTATTCCTGGTTGGCTTGCGCCTGTCGGAACAAGGCCTCTCGCTCGTCCAACACACATTTCGGCGTAGTGGGCACGGGGCTATCCCATGGTGATACCGACATGGACCGGCGAGGAGGGTGGATTCAACTCGTCATCGGCCGCGCCCACCATTGCAACGTTCGTGGTGCCGGTCTCCATCTGCCTGTCGGCCAGCCAGCCAACAGCAATGGTGGCATCTCCATCTACAGCTCGAACGAGAGGCTGTCCCAAATAGCTTTGGAGTTCGAGGAGGCCATGACGGGTGTGGTGTGGTGAGGAGCAGGATGGATGCACCTATGGCTAGGACTGGAGTTTAAATAGTTGGCGAATGGCAGGGCAAGCGACGAGGTGGCTAAATGGCGGGTCGTAGATGAATGAACGTGTGTATCAGAGTAGTTTCCTCGGCAACGGCGCATGTTTAAAGTACGCAGGCGGAATGACGACCTGCCGTTTGAATGTGGAGGAGTCGTGTGCATCGTAAAATAGCACGGACGGTGCCGCTTCCATGCTAGAGTGCCAGTGAGAGGTTGTGTCACTCAGAGCCGACATTGATGCAGCACCAGTGCTCTAGAACGGTGCTGACCACTTCAGGCGGGAAGGGACGTGGGCAAGGCAGAGGTTTATGGGTAGGCCATGGCAGACATAGTCGAGCGTGGAAGCGGTCCGAACACCCTCAAAGCTCCCAGTTTGTTTCCAGATTGCGGGAGAAAGTAAGTATGGATCGGTCAGCGAATCGATACAGGCCCGCGTTGGCTGGCAAAACACGTCCGCCCGTGCGGTCTGGACGGTTGCCGACATTTCGAGGGTCGGTGTTGGAGATGCCCTTGTGAAAGAACATGCGGTGCCCCCATGTTTGGTTTTGGTAATTGATGACAATCTCTATGGACTAATGGTTGCCTTGAGTTTTATTTGAAGGATTTGTCCATAGGCTTTTATTGGAGTCCATTTGTTGGTTTCAAGGAGAGTTTGTGATGACCAAGATGCTATTCAAGGAATTACCTAAAGATTGGTCATATGAGAGGTTGATCAAGACTAAGTCAAAGAGTGAATCAAGTTGATCAACACACAAAGCGTAGAAGATGTACCGCGAGGGATCAAGTGATCCCATGGCATGGTAAGCATTGTCAATTACACTTTGTGTACTAACCCATGGTCTTCGTGAGAGTTCTTTGTGGGGTTAGGTTGCGGTGTGCAAGTTCAAGTGATGCATCACAAGAAGATCAAGTGCTTGAAGCTTGCCGTCCATTGTGATGACAATGGACTTGTGAAGATATGCCGAAGAGTGGCTCACCCATAGTGGAGTATGGGGGAGCAATATACTAGTCTTCACCGAGCCAACGCAATCAAGAAAGGTGGTCCAACTTGAGGAAGTCAAGATCGTCTACATCTAGCTCAAGTGGACTTTGTGCAAGGCAAATGTTTGCCCTTGATAGGTTTTCTATTTTACCGGTCTCATTGTGGTAGTTGGGAGACCGGGTTATAGGATCGATTGCCGTACTATCAAGGGGGGCTCTCAATGAGTAGCTTGATTGTATCGTTTGTAGAGAGCTCAAACAATTGCATGCTTGCAACATCTTTATTGGTTCTTGTTTGGTTCTTCTCCTTGTGAGATTTGGAGCTTATGGTCATTTTCATGACAACCTCGAGTTCATCGAAAACAGAGTTCACATGCATCTTCTATGATGTTTTCGATGTTGGGGTTTTTACCGGTTCTCTTTGTGAGTCTTAGAGCTTATGGTCATCTTGATGACTGATATGTCTCCAACGTATCTATAATTTTTTATTGTTCCATGCTATTATTTATGAAGTCTTGGATGTTTAATGGGCTTTATCATTCACTTTTATATCATTTTTGGGACTAACCTACTAACCCAAAGGCCTAGTCCAGATTGCTGTTTTTTTTGCCTATTTCAGGGTTTTGCAGAAAAGGAATATCAAACGGAGTCCAAACGGAATGAAACCTTCGCAGGAGATATTTTTGGAGAAAATCATGCGAGATAAACTTCGGGGCCAAGCCAGAGGATAGGGGGCCCACCCTCGAGGGTGGGGGCGCGCCCCCCTTCCCAGGGCGCGCGCCCCTGCCTCGAAGGCAGGCCCGGTGGCCCCCGGTGCCCCTCTTCCTCCTATATATGCCTACGTACCCCAGAAACTCCATACGCAGAGAGAAAATCCTAATTCCACCGCCGTAGCTGCTGTTCCCGTGGAGATCCCATCTTGGAGCCTGTTCCGGGAGGGGGATCCATCACGGAGGCCTTCATCATCATCATCATCGCCCTCACCATGAGTTGTGAGTAGTTTACCACAGACCTTCGGGTCCATAGCTAGTATCTAGATGGCTTCTTCTCTCTCTCTGGATCTCAATACAAAGTTCTCCTCGGTCTTCGAGGAGATCTATTCGATGTAATCTCTTTTTGCGGTGTGTTTGTCGAGATCCGATGAATTGTGAGTTTATGATCAAGGTTATCTATGAAACATATTTGGTTCTTCTCTGAAAATTTTATGTGTGCTCATAATATCCTTGCAAGTCTCTTCTAATTATTGGTTTGGTTTGGCCTACTAGATCTATAGTTCTTGCAATGGGAGAAGTGCTTGGCTTTGGTTTCAATCTTGCGGTGTCCTTTCCCAGTGACAGTAGGGGCAGCAAGGCACATATTGTATTATTGCCATCGAGGATAAAAAGATAGGGTTTTCATCATATTGCTTGAGTTTATCCCTCTACATCATGTCATCTTGCTTAAGGCGTTACTCTGTTCGTATGAACTCAATACACTAGATGCATGCTGGATAGCGGTTGATGTGTGGAGTAATAGTAGTAGATGCAGGCATGAGTCGGTCTACTTGTCTCGGACGTGATGCCTATATACAATGATCATGCCTAGATAGTCTCATAATTATTCTCTTTTCTATCAATTGCTCGAAAGTAATTTGTTTACCCGCCGTAGAATACCGCTATCATGAGAGAAGCCACTAGAGAAAACTATGGCCCCCGGGTCTATCTCTATCATATTACTTTCCCGTTAATTTCTGCCGCCGTTATTTATTTGCTTTCTTTACTTTCTGTTCCTATACCAAAAATACCAAAAATATAATTATCATCTCTATCAGATCTCACTATCGTAAGTGACCGTAAAGGGATTGACAACCCCTTATCGCGTTGGCTGCAAAGTTCTTATTTGTTTGTGCAGGTGCGAGGGACTGGCACGTGGTCTCCTACTGGATTGATACCTTGGTTCTCAAAAACTGAGGGAAATACTTATGCTACTATGCTGCATCTCCCTTTCCTCTTCGAGGGAATACAACACAAGCTCAAGAGGTAGCAAGAAGAATTTCTGGCGCCGTTGCCGGGGAGGCTTACGCAAAAGTCATATACCAAGTACCTATCACAAACCCTTACCCTTCACATTACATTTATTTGCCTCTCGTTTTCCTCTCCCCCACTTCACCTTTGCCGTTTTATTCGTCCTTCTTCTGTCGTGTGTTTCTCGTTCGTTTGCTTCTTGTTTGCTTGTGTGTTGCTTGCTTGCTTGTCATCATGTCTAGCACACCTATCATTATCACCACTCCCGAGAGTGAGGTCCTCAACTTTAAACAAAGGGAGGGAGAAAATTTAAAAGATGCCTGGTATAGAATTTGCAATGCTCAAGATAAGTCTAATAGGAAGCTTTCCACTTCCGTGCTTCTTCGCAATTTTTATGTTGGCATAACTCCTTGGAATAGATTTATCCTAGATACCATTACCGGAGGGAATTTCTTGGGTAGCCACACCGTTGATTCTTATAAAGCCATGACTGAATTATTTGGCTCACCACCTCTTACGGTTAATGGGACCGTTTTAACTTTGGAGCATGTTATGCAAAGGTTAGAAATTATTGAGAACAAAGTTGCTATGGTAGAATTGTTAGAGAGCTTGGATAGAAAAATTCACAATGAAATTACCCAATATGGATCCAAGGTAGGAGTTGTTCTGAAAAATCTTAAGGAAAAAGAACCCATGGTTAAAGAAAAGCTAGATCAGGATTCCACTAGAATCAATAAGCTTGAGGATGCTATCACTAATGTGGGTTCCGCTCTTTCCGCTATAAAAACTACTCCAAATACCTCCACTCTACTATCTAAGTTCATGTATGTCCCTAAAGACAAGGGTGAAACATCTAGACTTGCGGATCTCAAATCCATAAGTGTTCACCCTAATTTTCTTACTTTTGCAAGAGACCCTTTTGACACTTTAGAATTTCTTGATTTCTTGCCCAAGAGTTTGATTATTCATAAGGACAAAGAAGTTCCCAAGAATCATAAGTGCTTAATCAAAGAATTGCCTTCCAAAGAAGGCAATACCTAGATCTATCTTGTATCGTGCCTAGCTAGGGGCGTAAAACGATAGCGCTTGTTGGGAGGCAACACAATTTTATGTTTTTTGCTTTTGTTGCTGTTAGGGAATAAATATTGCATCTAGCCTCTGATTAGATGTGTTTTCATGTTTTGTTTAGTGTTTGTGCCAAGTAGAACCTTTGGTAAGACTTGTGTGAAGTTTATTTGATCTTGCTGTGAAAAAACAGAATCGTTAGCGCTCGCTAAAGTAGTCTTCAGATTTTACTGGAGCGTGCTTTTTAGTTGATTCTTTTTACTGCTGATTTGTAGATAAATTTCCCAAATTTACCAATTTAGTTTGAAGTTTTTGGAGTTCCATAAGTAGGCGAACCCAGCAGATTACTACAGACTGTTCTGTTTTTGACAGATTCTATTTTTCATGTGTTGTTTGCTTATTCCGATACATCTATGAGTAATATTGGAGGATATGAACCATATAGAACTTGGAGTACAGTAGGTTTAACACCAATATAAACAATGAATGAATTACTTGCTGTACCTTTGAGTGGTGGTTTGCTTTCTCTTACTAACGGAGCTCACGAGAATTTTTGTCTAAGTTTTGTGTTGTGAAGTTTTCAAGTTTTGAGTATTGCTTTGATGGACTATGGAACAAGGAGTAGCAAAGACCTAAGCTTGGGGATGCCCATGGCACCCAAAGAAAAATCAAGATAATCGAAAGCCTAAGCTTGGGGATGCCCCGGGAAGGCATCCCCTCTTTCGTCTTCATCCATCAGTAACTATACTTGGAGCTATATTTTTATTCGCAACATGCTATGTGTTTTGCCTGGAGCGTCTTGTATAATTTGAGTCTTTGCTTGTTAGTTTGCCACAATAATCCTTGCTGGACACACATATTTGAGAGGGTTAAATATGCCCTAGAAATTGTTAGAACACTCTATATGCTTCACTTATATCTTTTGAGTTGAATAGTTTTTGCTCTAGTGCTTCACTTATATCTTTTAGAGCACGATAGTGGTAATATTTTGTAGAAATTGTTGAACTCTCATGCTCCACTTAGATCTATTTGAGAGTCTATTAAAGTAGCATGGTAAAGTGTTTAGGATAAAGAAACTAGTCTTCACATGATAAACATCCAATGTCAATGTAGTAAGAAATTTCACATCAAGTGCATTGAGTAGAAAGAGATGTTGGATGCTTGATAAATGTTTTGAGACATGAGGATAGTGATATTAGAGTCATGCTAGTGGAGTAATCATGAAATTAAGAAATATTTGTGTTAAGGTTGGTGATTCCCGTAGCATGCATGTATGGTGAACCGTTGTGTGACTAAGTTAAAACATGAGGTATTTGTAGAGTGTCAACCTTTGTGTGGAGGTCGGGGGCGCGCGATGGTTAACTCCTACCAACCTCCCCCCTAGGGGCATGCGTTGATTGCTTTGTTTTGATGACTCGTAGGTTTTTGTAATAAGTATATGAGTTCTTATGACTAATGTTGAGTTCATGGATTATACGCACTCTCACCCTTCCATCATTGCTAGCCTCTCTTGTACCGCGCAACTTTCGCCGGTGCCATAAACCCACTATATATCCTTCCTCAAAACAGCCACCATATTGTTCCTCAAAACAGCCACCATACCTACCTATCATGGCATTTCCATAGCCATTCCGAGATATATTGCCATGCAACTTTCCACCGTTCCGTTTATATGACACACATCATATTGTCATATTGCCATTGCATGATCATGTAGTTGACATCGTATTTGTGGCAAGGCCACCACACATAATTTTTTATACATGTCACTCTTGTTTCATTACACGTACCAGTACACCGCCGGAGGCATTCATATAGAGTCATACTTTGTTGTTGTAGTATCGAGTTGTAATCTTGTATTGTAATGAAAGTGTGATGATCATCATTTATAGAGCATTGTCCCATGGGAGGAAAGGCTGAATCTATAAAGCCCCTCCGCAAAAAAAAAGAACAAAAAAAGAAAGGCCCAAAAAAAGGAAAAAAAAGGGACAATTGCTACTATGTTTTTCCTCACTTGTGCTTCAAAGTAGCACCATGTTCTTCATTGTAGAGAGTCTCATGCTTAGTCACTTTCATATACTAGTGGGAATTTTCGTTATAGAACTTGGCTTGTATATTCCAACGATGGGCTCCCTCAAATGCCCTAGGTCTTTGTGAGTAAGCAAGTTGGATGCACACCCACTAGTTTCTTTTTTTGAGCTTTCATTCATATTTAGCTCTAGTGCATCCGTTGCATGGCAATCCCTACTCACTCACATTGATATCTATTGATGAGCATCTCCATAGCCCGTTGATATGCCTAGTCGATGTGAGACTATCTCCATCTTTTTGTCTTCTCCAAAACCACCTCTATTCCACCCATAGTGCTATGTCCATGGCTCACGCTCATGTATTGCGTGAAAGTTGAAAGGTTTGAAAAGATAGAGCATGAAAACAAATGCTTGGCTGAAATCGGGGTTGTGCATGATATGAATATTTTGTGTGATAGCAAGGGAGCATAGCCAACACTATATGATTTTGTAGGGATAACTTTCTTTAGCCATAGTATTTTGTGAAGACGTGATTGCTTTGTTAGTATTGCTTGAAGTATTGTTATTTCTTATGTCCATATAGACTTTTATCTTGAATCCTTCAGATCTGAACATTCATGCCACAATTAAGAGAATTACATTGAAAAACTATATTGGTTAGCATTCCACATCAAAAATTCTTTCTTTATCATTTACCTACTCGAGGACGAGCAGGAATTAAGCTTGGGGATGCTTGATACTCTCCAACGTATCTATAATTTTTGATTGTTCCATGCTATTATTTATGAAGTCTTGGATGTTTAATGGGCTTTATCATTCACTTTTATATCATTTTTGGGACTAACCTACTAACCCAAAGGCCCAGTCCAGATTGCTGTTTTTTGCCTATTTCAGGGTTTTGCAGAAAAGGAATATCAAACGGACTCCAAACGGAATGAAACCTTCGCAGAAGATATTTTTGGAGAAAATCACGTGAGATAAACTTCGGGGCCAAGCCAGAGGACAGGGGGCCCACCCTCGAGGGTAGGGGGCGCGCCCCCCTTCCCAGGACGCGCCCCCCTACCTCGACGGCAGGCCCGGTGGCCCCTGGTGCCCCTCTTCTTCCTATATATGCCTACGTACCCCAGAAACTCCATACGCAGAGAGAAAACCCTAATTCCACCGCTGTAGCTGCTGTTCCCGTGGAGATCCCATCTTGGAGCCTGTTCCGGGAGGGGGATCCATCACGGAGGCCTTCATCATCATCATCATCGCCCTCACCATGAGTTGTGAGTAGTTTACCACAGACCTTCGGGTCCATAGCTAGTATCTAGATGGCTTCTTCTCTCTCTCTCTTGATCTCAATACAAAGTTCTCCTCGGTCTTCGAGGAGATCTATTCGATGTAATCTCTTTTTGCGGTGTGTTTGTCGAGATCCGATGAATTGTGAGTTTATGATCAAGGTTATCTATGAAAGATATTTGGTTCTTCTCTGAACTTTTTATGTGTGCTCATAATATCCTTGCAAGTCTCTTCGAATTATTGGTTTGGTTTGGCCTACTAGATCTATAGTTCTTGCAATGGGAGAAGTGCTTGGCTTTGGGTTCAATCTTGCGGTGTCCTTTCCCAGTGACAGTAGGGGCAGCAAGGCACGTATTGTATTGTTGCCATCGAGGATAAAAAGATGGGGTTTTCATCATATTGCTTGAGTTTATCCCTCTACATCATGTCATCTTGCTTAAGGCGTTACTCTGTTCGTATGAACTCAATACACTAGATGCATGCTGGATAGCGGTCGATGTGTGGAGTAATAGTAGTAGATGCAGGTAGGAGTCGGTCTACTTGTCTCGGACGTTATGCCTATATACAATGATCATGCCTAGATAGTCTCATAATTATTCGCTTTTCTATCAATTACTCGACAGTAATTTGTTTACCCGCCGTAGAATACCGCTATCATGAGAGAAGCCACTAGAGAAAACTATGGCCCCCGGGTCTATCTCTATCATATTACTTTCCCGTTAATTTCTGCCGCCGTTATTTATTTGCTTTCTTTACTTTCTGTTCCTATACCAAAAATACCAAAAATATAATTATCATCTCTATCAGATCTCACTATCGTAAGTGACCGTAAAGGGATTGACAACCCCTTATCGCGTTGGTTGCGAAGTTCATATTTGTTTGTGCAGGTGAGAGGGACTGGCGCGTGGTATCCTACTGGATTGATACCTTGGTTCTCAAAAACTAAGGGAAATACTTACGCTACTGTGCTGCATCTCCCTTTCCTCTTTGAGGGAATACAACGCAAGCTCAAGAGGTAGCAATGACAAGCTCGAGTTCTTCGAAAACGGAGTTCACATGCATCTTCTATGATGTTTTCGATGTTAGAGGTTATGCCGGTTCTTCTCTGATGGAGGTTGCACTCCTCTATATCCTAGGCATACCTCCCTGCCTCTTCTTACTATAACCGGTTCTTCTCTGCCACTGTTTTGATGCTACACGTCTTCCTCTATCCAACAAGCTTGAGTTTGCTCAATTCGGAGCTCATTTGCAGAAGTTATGGCAGTTCTGGTTGTATTGCATCCTTCTGTGTCTTTAGTTGCAATATGAAGGCGGCCAAGTGCTAAAGCCTTAGTGGTGTGCGGTAGTACCGCTCAAGGGAGCGGTAGTACCACAGGAGCCAGCGGTAGTACCGCTCCTAGTGAGCGGTAGTACCGTTGCCCCCAGCCCTGACGCAAATGCATGCGGAAGTAGGCGCGGATGTAATTTTGTACATCCGCCCTCATGCGGTAGTACCGCGACTCCTGTCCGGTACTACCGTGCCGGACTTTCGCCAGCTCCAACCTCTGCGGAAGAAGACACGGATGTAATTTATTACTTCCGTGCATTTCCAGTACTAGTTGATACCTGCCTTACGGTAGTACCGTAAGGACGCGCGGTAGTACCACTCCGGCGGTTCTACCGCTCATTGCCCTGTGCAACAGGCCCTCATCTGGTCACTGTCGCGCGAGCGGTAGTACCGCATGGCCTTGCGGTAGTACCGCAAGTTTGGTGCGGTAGTACCGCGTCACGCGGGCTGAGAGAGGGGATAACGGTTGGATTCTTTCCTCTCCTATAAAAGGGGGTCTTCTTCCCCATTGAATATTATCCTTTGAGGTCGTGTTCTTCCCCCATTGTTGACCTTCTTCGAGCTTGCTATCTCTCAATCCCTCCATGGATTCTTGCTAGTTTTTGGGGGGGGAGAAAGAGGAGATCTAGATCCACATTTCCACCAATCACTTTCTCCTCATTGTGAGGGGAACCCTTTGGATCTAGTTCTTGGAGTTCTTCGTGCTCTCTTCTCCATTCCTCCTCTCATTTCCCTCCTTAGCATTAGTAGCTTTGGTGGGATTTGAGAGAGAAGGACTTGGGCACTCCGTGTGCCCTTGCCATTGCATTTGGTGAATCGGTTTGAGTTCTCCACGGTGATACGTGGAGGTTACAAGTTGAGAAGCTTATTACTCTTGGGTGCTTGGTACCCTTGAGCTTGTTCCTCTTGGGTGCTTGGGCGCCCTAGACGGTTGAGGTCACCTCGGGGCCATATTCCATTGTGGTGAAGCTTCGTGGTGTCGTTGGGGAGATAGCCCCAACCTTTGTGGTGTTCGGAGCTCAATCATTGTGGTGTAAAGCTCCGGGCAAGCGTCGGGGTCTCCAATTATGTTGTGGAGATCGCCCCGAGCAATTTGACGGGTTCCGGTGACCGCCCCCAAGGTTTGCCAAAGTGTACTGGTTCGGTGACCGCCCCCAAGGGTCGCCATTTGTATGGGTTCGGTGACCGCCCTCAAGGGTCCCTTAGTGGAATCACGACATCTTGCATTGTGCGAGGGCGTGAGGAGATTACGGTGGCCCTAGTGGCTTCTTGGGGAGCATTGTGCCTCCACACCGCTCCAAACGGAGATTAGCATCTGCAAGGGTGTGAACTTCGGGATACATCGTCGTCTCCGCGTGCCTCGGTTATCTCTTACCCGAACCCTTTACTTATGCACTACTTTGTGATAGCCATATTGTTTCTTGTCATATATCTTTCTATCACCTAGTTGTTTATCTTGCTTAGCATAATTTGTTGGTGCACATAGGTGAGCCTAGTTGTTGTAGGTTTTGTGCTTCACATTATGCACTACAATGATGTGACGCCCCAAGACCGACGCTCCACAAGACTTCCATCTATTCCTGATTTCGCAGTGTGTTTCATGTTGCTTGCTTCATTTTATTTGTGCTTGCATCATGTCATCATGCCATCATCTCATTAATTTTTGCACCTAATAAATTGTATGGATCTTTGGTCCATTTAAATTGAGGGAATTCATATGATGATTTCTCTTTAAAATATATTCTCCCAATATTTAGGGAGCTACTAAAAATCTTCCATTAATTTGGAGATACTCATAAACAAACTTGCATCTAAAATTCCTTCCTTCTCCAAATATTTACATCCATGCTCTATCTTCCTTTCACTTCACTTTTCTCATGGAGCTTTGAAATATGTCTGAGTAGCCACATTTCAAGTTGAGGTTGACTCGAATTTATTTGACTCTTCAAATAAATTAAAACCCCTTTTTCTTTTCTTTTTTCCCGGTTCACCCAACTCTCCTCTTTCATTTTCTTTTCTCTGTCGGCCCATCTGGCCAGGTATGCCCGCAGCCCAGCAGCCAGGACCAGTCGTCGGCCTACTAGGCCCAGCTGGGCTTCGAGGCAGCCGAAGGCCGGCCCAGCCTCTATCTCGCTCGTTAACCCTAGCCGCTCCCGATCCTCATCTCTTCCTCGTTTCCCATCCTACGCCGCCCGCCGAGGCCTACTGAAGCTTCTGCCCGGCCGCCGACCGATCTGGCCCCGAGCGCCGCCTCCTCCACGCCTGCTTCTCCAACGGCGTCGTCCATCCACATCACCCCGCTGCACCGCCCCTGCTGCGAGCGACCCAAACCTCCTCTGCTCCGCCGATGTCTCCTGCTGCGCGCCCCGGCCTCAAGCTCGCCCGTGCGCCTCCATCCAGTCCCGGCCATCTTCTGCCGTAGCATGAGCTCGAGCTCCCTTCGTCTCCTGCACCAGCTCCATCTGAGGAGGACATCGCCCCGCTGCCTTCGTGCGCCGCCGCTTTCTGTTGATGCTAAGACCGTGGCTCTAAGACCGTATCCGGTTCGTCGAGACCGACAAGTCCGAAGACGTTGGATGCGCCAAGTACCACGACGTCGGTTTCCCTCCAAGTTTGATGTTGGAACGTGAACGACTACCGTCGCCGAAGACCCATGTACCACTAGCGGCAAGTTCGACTACCGTGGCATGCACCATTACTTCCACGACGACGTGTGTACCACTACCGTCGACCCTCGAAGACCCCGTGGACATCAAGTTCCTCACCGTTACCCCGAACATCTACGAACATGTACAACTACTTTCACTACTTCCCTCAATGAACTTGAACCGCTCCAAACAAACACTTCGAAGGTATAACCCCGAGACGACGCTCGTGGAACGAATGCATGTTGTATGAGATGTATCACTTGTTGCATCATGCCCGTTTGTTTCGTGCACGTTCCTCTTTTGCCATGTCGTCGACACATGGGAACCGGGTAACCGGGAGACCCCATCATCTTGCATGACATGCTCTCGCTCTTTCTTTTGCGCCGGCATCTCAACGAGTTACCAGAACCGATTTGTTGCCGTGGCACCATTTCGGTTATCGCCGCCGTGGCATCCTTTTCTTTCCACCACGGTGACGAAATACTCCATATCATCTTCATGTCAACTTTTAACTAAAAATTGCATAAAACTTGCATTTGTCATCCGCATCATGATAATAACCTTTAAATGCTTAAAATTCTTCTTTCCTTTAACAATTGCTAAATATGCACATGGGGATTTTCTGGAATTGTTGTTTGTTATTTCTGGCCTCATTTAAATTGCCTAAATAGTGTAGTTTAATTGTGCTTCATGTCTTGCCATGTTTAAAAAAGCATTTAAACTTGTTGGGTTCATAATGAGATCAAACTAAATATTCTAACGTGGTGTTTCGTCAATATGCAACTCGTTGCATACCGAGCTCCACTTAAATTGTAGTGTTGTTTGTGCACTTTGCCATGCAATGCATAATTAAGCCGGACATGCATCATACTTGGTTGTGCATCACATGCCATGTCTATGCTTGTGTGTTTGCCGTGTTGTTTGCTTCTTTCCGGTATGCTTCTCTCGTTAGCGTCGGTTTCGTTCCGGAGTTGTGAGGATTCGTTCGACTTCGTCCGTTTGCCTTCTTCATGGACTCGTTCTTCTTCCTTGCGGGATCACATGCAAAATGACCGTTCCCCGACATCACATCTATGTTTGCTTTGCTAGTTGTCTCGCTCAATAGTTATGCCTCAATGCCCATTCTTCTTGTCAGCCTCTTTTGTTGCCATGAAACACACTAACCGCCTTCCTAGCAAACCGTTGATTGGCTAAGTACGCTTTTGCTCAACCCCTCTTATAGCGTTGTTAGTTGCAGGTGAAGTTGATGATTGCTCCACGTTTGGACTTCTTTATTGGGATAAAACAATATATATTAATTAATTAATGCACATATATATTGGTAATGGGTGGAAGGCTTGGCCTTCTGCTTGGTGTTTTGTTCCACTCATGCGACCTTAGGACCCGATAAACCAGTATTATGTTCCTTGATTTTGCGTTCCTAACATGGTTGGGGTTTATGGGCCCCCCTCGATAATTCGCACTGCTTAAAGCTTTTCCAGCAAGATCCAACTTTGGTACTACATTTTCCTAACAACTAAAACTTGCATAGGGAGTAATTAACCCGAGTTCTTAATCAACAACCCGGGCCAGTGCTCCTCATGAGTGTAGGTCCAAACTAGGCAACCTGCGGGGTCGCCTTGGGGAAACCCGAGGTATCTGGTATATACCTGTAGCTTGTCCCATCCGGTCATGGCCTGAGATGAGATACGTGCGGCTACTATCAGGGTGTCGGCACGCCGACAGGTCTTGCTGGATTAGTTTTATCTTTGTCGAAATATCTTGAGCACGGGATTCCGAGAATACTCAGGTCTTCTTAACATGGAGTTGCGACTTAGCAGATCGTGAGCTTGTGATGGGCTAAGTTGGGACACCCCTGCAGGGTTATGAACTTTCGATAGCCGTGCCCGCGGTTATGTGGCACATGGGAATTTGTTAATATCCGGTTGTAGATAACTTGACACCATATCCTTAAGAATACACTAGTTGTGTGAGTAACCGTGATGGTCACTTTTCGAAGGGGTTTTTCGAAAAGTGAACAACGTGGGGTTATGCATGAACGTGAGTAGCTAGGATCACTTATTGATCATCTTTGGCGACCGTTGGCACTTTTCTCATCTCGCTCTGAATTCATAAGCTAGTTGTTTAGTGCTTGCTGCTGACACTTTATTACCTCTCCACACCTAAAAGGCTTTGTTAGTTTTGATACCCGGGAATGGGATTGCTGAGTCCTTGTGACTCACAGATTACAACACACACCAGATGCAGGTACAACTGAGTATGACGCAGGAGATGGACAAGAACTTCACTGGGAGTTCGATATAGAACGTGGTCGCATGTATGTGACGTATCCCGACGATCAGTAGTGGTTCCTACTAGGGGCGATCAGGAGTTGTGGTCGTGGTATCTTTTCTCCATTGGATTTCGTCCTTAGTCGGACCCTATGTTATTTGGATGAATGTATGCTATTGTATTCATTGTGTGACATGGCGAGTGTAAGCCAACTATTTTACTCTTTCATCCCAGTTCTTTACATGAGTTGTGCAAAGATACCACGCTTGCGATCATTCCAGAATGCGCTTATGTCTCTAACTCGTGCCTCGATACGTAGGAGATATAATCGCATCCTGGGCATTACAAGTTGGTATTCAGAGGCTTCTCTGACCTAGGAGCCCCCTGATTGATCGAACCGTTGCCGATGTTGAGTCTAGACACACACACAAAAAAAATTTGAGTCCTATATACATATCGGAGAGTAGGATTTATTTTTACTCCTCATCCCCTTCGTCGCTCTGGTGAGGATTCCTGAAGTTGTTTTAACATCAGTTACATCACTATCCTCAATTTTCACCAATTTTTTTTAGGATCACGCGAGTATTTTTTGGATTGTTCTGATATCCTTGTGACGAGAATTCTGTCTCGGTGCCTCCCGTCTGTTTAGGCTGAGTCCCGTCGAGTTGAGCTCTGAGGTATTGTCGTCTCATTGTGTATCGTTGCAGTTCTAGAATACCAGAGGCGGCCGACATCGAAAACTCTTCTATGCATGTCTGGTGGTGAGATAACCTCGACGTCACCCAGTATTGGTGGGATAGTTCGGGAGTATTGCCACAACTAGTATAGCGGATGCATTTCGAAGGCCCGAGGTGAAAGGTTTCCAAAGGTGCCTGGTTATGTGTTGACGGATGGATACAGCTGGATGTAGGTATTGCTAGTTGGGTGAGATATTGTTCTTCCCCTGTATCCCCAACACCAGATTGCATAACCGGAAAGCTTCGGGAATTAATAGGTGGGATTCAAGTAGCTCTTAGGTAATCTTCCAACGGGTGCATGATATGAGGTTGGGGTTCAACATCTAGTGGAGAGGTTATCATGGTCGATGTTACACTGGGGGTTGCATCTTAAAGGATCCTTGGCTATGCTGATCCGGGGATTGCAAGGCCCTTTGTAACACGTGCCATGGGGCCTCAGCACGAACATGTGGGATGAAACCTCTATTATGTATTTGTTCCATCTGTTACCTTGTTGTTTTATTCTATCATTTTGTTCTCCCAAGTGGCTTCTCGACAAGTTGATGTACCATTAAGCTATGAAATTCATTCGTTCAATTCTCTGTTCGAATGATATGGTGAAGATTATGTTGCAAAATATCTATCCTTTGTTTTTGTTTTGATTATGGTATCCGAGTTGCTTCAATGTCAAGTGTTGATTCCATACTTTTTCTAATCGGTGTTCTCATATTTCTATGGGAGTGCTAGTCCTTCTTGATCATCAAGATTGTCATGTTAAATTCTTTTTCAATCGGCGTGCTTCTCTTCAAGTTAACCGATCCTTTCAATATGTGCAAGACCAATTCTTGGTTTTTCTTAATGGTGCTCGTTTTCCCCGTCCCAACTTGCCTTTGTTTTCCGCACCCTCCCACCTTTTTTCTTATGGAGCCAGAATTCTTTAATCATGTATCTATTTTATTCATGTGAAGTCCCTTCTTTCATTTCCTTCAATGTTTTATCCGGTGATTCTCATGAAGATGTTAAGGAAGCTTCATTTTCATCATTCTCCATTCTCTTTTTCTTCTTTCGTGGACTAAATTCTGCTTTGGTGTTCATCTTATCTTTTCATCTTGTTTCACATGTTTTCACATGTTGGAAGTTCTTATCCAAGTCTCTCTTAATTATTCAACTCTCTCTAATTCTTACCCAAAGCGTACAAGGTATCTCAAAAGGTCTGCGTTTCAATTCTTAATCCGTTCAATCTATTTTGAGGTTTGTCATCCTATTCAAGCCATTTAATTCAACCGGTGCAATCTCTCTTTCAAGTAATCATTTCAACGGTGTTTCTTTTGAGTGGGCCCTAACCCACAGGTATTTTCCCACGATCTTACCTGACTCTTCTAATTTCTTATTCCGGAGTTATTCTGAAATTATTTTCAAAGTGTGACGTAAGTATGGATTCCATCAGTCATATGCCTTCTCTAAGATCGCTTTCATTCATTATTGCTTCAACCTTTATATTTTCATTCTTTCGGAGCTATTCTCAAATTCTTTTCAAGTTTGACGTAAGAATGGATCTCTCATCGGTCAAATGTATCCTCCAAGATCGCTTTCAAATTCTTTTCACCACTGGTTCAACCTTTTAATTCTTCATTCCGGAGTGCCTCAACAATTCAAGGTGGTGTATCTCATCGTATTCTCAGATTTGAAGACCGAACAAGAGTTCCTCTTGAATCCTTACCCGTTCTTCCAAAGATTTGTGGTTCTAGCTTCATGACATCCTCATAGTTGTTTCGATCATGAGGAATCTTTTCATATCATCTGAAGCATTTCATTAATTCTTCCTATCGTGATCCTCCGAAGGCCATCATTTCATAAGATTTCTTCGTTCTCAGTTTTCAACTTCGTCCTCCAACTATTCTTAATTGATGCCTCTTCGTTCGTCTCCATATTCTTACGGTGGTTCATGCAAGATTACTCTTCTGTTGTTATCGTACCAATTCATTTGTTCTTTTCATAATCCTACCGGTGGTTCGTTGAAGATTTACCCAAGTTTGTGCGAGATCTCTCTTTAATTCTTTGCAACGAGAATAAGTAGTATGCCAAATCCTTTGGTTGTCATCAATTTAAATTGGTGAAGGATACTCATAACATAATTCTTATTCTTGTTCCTTCCAAGTGTTTAATTCCTTCGTCTGGATTTCGTTCATGATATCAAATTATTGGTTGTTCATCTTTTCTTTCCGGAGTTCCAAACTCTCTCAATTACCTCGTCAGAAGCTCCATCTAAATCTTTGCCAGGTTTCTTCTTGTTCTTTTCAACTTTCACTCCCTACCATTTCTTTTGTTACCGGAGTTCAACATGGTGGTTCATCATGATTTAATTCATCCTCTAAGTGTTCTTCAAGATTCTTATTGTGGAGGAGCTCAAGTATTCTCCGTCTTGCATTCTAAAGTGCAATTATTTCTACCTTATCTTTTGAGGTGGTGGTATGTCATTTTTGACAATTTCCTTCATGTTTCATGATTCACAAGTTGTCAGGAATGAGATATTTAAACCCATCATTTTCTTTGTTCAGGAGATCTTTCCAACTCTTCAACTTATTCATTGGAGTTATCTTGGGTTGTATTTCACCTAAAGTTTTCCCTAAGGATTGTTGTTATTTATGGTGCTTATAATTGACCCAAAATTTTCATTTATCCTCCCGGGGAAATAAGTTTTTTGTCTCTTTGTTGATATCAATCCAATCAAATGTTTTCGTTAGTAGCCCGTTGTCACCTCATAATTTTGAGATGTTTCCATAAGCCCACATCAAGCTTATTCTTTGGTTGTTGATTTTCTCAACAACTCCGTTCAATCCTTTCTTTTAAAAATGCTCTTTCAAGTCATTCATGGTGGAACTTGTTGTTCTCTTATTTGTTCTTTTCATTCCATTCTTTCAATTCTTCCGGAGGCAGTGTCTTGTTGATTTCATCAAGTATCATTCCATCTTCTCAAGTTCATGTTCATCCCTTCCATTTTCAGTCGGAGTGTTGTCCGAATTATTTCATTCTCATTCCTTCTCTATCTTTTTTTAACCGGAGTGGTCTCAATAACTATCTTGTCACTTAACCTCTTAGTTCTCGTCGTATTCCTTGTTCCTCTTGTCTAACAGAGTGTTTTCAAATTCGTTCATCTCCGTTGTTTTCTTTCATTCAAGTTGTTCAACCCTCCAAGGTTTGTGGTTTCACTCGTTTGTCGAAGAAGCAACTTTGTTTTACCTCTTCTTTTCCGTTTCTATCCGGTGCCTTCTCCAGGATCTCGGGTCGAGATCCTCTGTTAGTGTGGGAGAGTTGTGACGCCCCAAGACCGACGCTCCAGAAGACTTCCATCTATTCCGGGTTTCGCAGTGTGTTTCATGTTGCTTGCTTCATTTTATTTGTGCTTGCATCATGTCATCATGCCATCATCTCATTAATTTTTGCAACTAAATAAATTGTATGGATCTTTGGTCCATTTAAATTGAGGGAATTCATATGATGATTTCTCTTTAAAACATATTCTCCCAGTATTTAAGGAGCTACTAAAAATCTTTCATTAATTTGGAGATACTCATAAACAAACTTGCATCTAAAATTCCTTCCTTCTCCAAATATTTACATCCATGCTCTATCTTCCTTTCACTTCACTTTTCTCGTGGAGCTTTGAAATATGTTTGAGTAGCCACATTCCAAGTTGAGCTTGACTCGAATTTATTTGACTCTTCAAATAAATTCAAACCCCTTTTTCTTTTCTTTTTTCCCGGTTCACCCAACTCTCCTCTTTCATTTTCTTTTCTCTGTTGGCCCATCTCGCCAGGTATGCCCGCAGCCCAGCAGCCAGGCCGAGCCATCGGCCTACTAGGCCCAACTAGGCTTCGAGGCAGCCGAAGGCCGGCCCAGCCTCTATCTCCCTCGCTAACCCTAGCCGCTCCCGATCCTCATCTCTTCCTCGTCTCCCATCTTGCACCGCCCCGCACGCGAGTGTCCCTCTCGCTCGTTCCCCTCTCCCCTTTCCTCGATATCTTCCTTGTCGCCCCGCCTCTCTGCATCTCCGCCTCCGCGCAACTCAACTGTCGCCTCGCCCCGGGTCTCGTCCCCGCGCGCCGTCCGCCCTACATCACCCGAGGCCTCGTGAAGCTTCTGCCCCGCCGCCGGCCGATCTGGCCCCGAGCGCCACCTCCTCCGCGCCTTCTTCTCCAACGGCGCCATCAATCCACATCGCCTCGCTGCACCATCCCTGCTGCGGGCGACCCAAACCTCCTCTGCTCCGCCGATGTCTCCTGTTGCGCGCACCGGCCTCAAGCTCGTCCGTGCGCCTCCATCCAGTCCCGGCCATCTTCTGCGGCAGCATGAGCTCGAGCTCCCTTCATCTCCTGCACCAGCTCCATCCGAGGAGGACATTGCCCCTCTGCCTTCATGCACCGCTACTTTCTGTTGATGCTAAGACCGTGGCTCTAAGACTGTATCCGGTTCGTCGAGACCGGCAAGTCCGAAGACGTTGGATGCGCCAAGTACCACAATGTCGGTGTCCCTCCAAGTTTGATGTTGGAACATGAACAACTACCATCGCCGAAGACCCATGTACCACTAGCGGCAAGTTCAACTACCGTGGCGTGAACCATTACTTCCATGACGACGTGTGTACCACTACCGTTGACCCTCGAAGACCCCGTGGACGTCAAGTTCCTCGCCGTTACCCCGAACATCTACGAACGTGTACAACTACTTCCACTACTTCCCTCGATGAACTCGAACCGCTCCAAACGAACGCTTAAAAGGTATGACCCCGAGACGACGCCCGTGGAACGAATGCATGTTGTATGAGATGTATCACTTGTTGCATCGTGCCCGTTTGTTTCGTGCACGTTCCTCTTTTGCCAAGTCGTCGAAACGTGGAAACCGGGTAACCGAGAGCCCCCATCATCTTGCATGACACGCTCTCGCTCTTTCTTTTGCGCTGACATCTCAACGAGTTACCGAAACAGATTTGTTCACGTGGCACCATTTCGGTTATCGCCGCCGTGGCACCCTTTTCTTTCCACCACAGTGACGAAATACTCCATATCATCTTCATGTCAACTTTTAACTAAAATTGCATAAAACTTGCATTTGTCATCCGCATCATGATAACAACCATTAAATGCTTAAAATTGTTATTTGCTTTAACAATTGCTAAATATGCACATGGTGATTTTCCGGAATTGTTGTTTGTTATTTCCGGCCTCATTTAAATTGCCTAATGTAGTTTAATTGTGCTTCACGTCTTGTCATGTTTAAAAAACATTTAAACTTGTTGGGTTCATAACGAGATCAAACTAGATATTCTAACGTGGTGTTTCGTCAATATGCAACTCGTTACAAACCGAGCTCCACTTAAATTGTAGTGTTGTTTGTGCACTTTGCCATGCCATGCATAATTAAACCGGACATGCATCATACTTGGTTGTGCATCACATGCCATGTTTATGCTTGTGTGTTTACCATGTTGTTTGCTTCTTTCCGGTATGCTTCTCTCGTTAGCTTCGGATTCGTTCCGGAGTTGTGAGGATTCGTTCGACTTTGTCCATTTGCCTTCTTCATGGACTCGTTCTTCTTCCTTGCGGGATCACAGGCAGGATGACCGTTCCCCGATATCACCTCTATCTTTACTTTGCTTGTTGTCTCGCTCTATAGTTATGCCTCGATGCCCATTCTTCTTGTGAGCCTCCTTTGTGGCCATGAAACACACTAACCGCCTTCCTACCCAACCGTTGATTGGCTAAGTACGCTTTTGCTCAGCCCATCTTATAGCGTTGTTAGTTGCAGGTGAAGTTCAAGATTGCTCCACGTTTGGACTTCTTTATTGGGATAAAACAATATATATCTTAATTAATTAATGCACATTATATTGGTAATGGGTGGAAGGCCTGGCCTTCTGCTTGGTGTTTTGTTCCACTCATGCCACCTTAGGACCCGATAAACCGGTGTTATGTTCCTTGATTTTGTGTTCCTAACACGGTTGGGGTCTATGGGCCCCCCTCGATAATTCGCACTGCTTAAAGCTTTTCCAGCAAGATCCAACATTGGTACTACATTTGCCTAACAACTAAAACTTGCATAGGGAGTAATTAACCCGAGTTCTTAATCAACAACCCGGGCCAGTGCTCCTCATGAGTGTTGGTCCAAACTGGGCAACCTACGGGGTCGCCTTGGGGAAACCCGAGGTATCTGGTATATACCTGTAGCTTGTCCCATCCGGTTGTGGCCTGAGACGAGATACGCGCGGCTACTATCAGGGTGTCGGCATGCCGGGAGGTCTTGGTGGATTAGTTTTACCTTTGTCGAAATATCTTGAGCATAGAATTCCGAGAATACTCGGGTCTTCCCAACATGGAGTTGCGACTCCGCAGATCGTGAGCTTGTGACGGGCTAAGTTGGGACACCCCTGCAGGGTTATGAACTTTCGATAGCCGTGCCCGCGGTTATGTGGCAGATGAGAATTTGTTAATATCCGGTTGTAGATAACTTGACACCATATCCTTAAGAATACACTACCTGTGTGAGTAACCGTGATGGTCTCTTTTCGAAGGGTTTTTTAGGAAAGTGAACACGATGGGGTTATGCATGAACGTGAGTAGCTAGGATCACTTATTGATCATCTTTGGCGACCGTTGACACTTTTCTCATGTCGCTCCGAATTCGTAAGCTAGTTGCTTAGTGCTTGCCGCAGACACTTTATTACCTCTCCACATCTAAAAGGCTTTGTTAGTTTTGATACCCGGGAATGGGATTGCTGAGTCCTTGTGACTCACAGATTACAACACACACCAGATGCAGGTACAACCGAGTATGACGCAGGAGATGGACAAGAACTTCACTGGGAGTTCGATGAAGAACGTGGTCGCATGTATGTGACGTATCCCGACGATCAGTAGCGGTTCCTACTAGGGGCGATCAGGACTTGTGGTCGTGGTATATTTTCTCGTTTGGATTTCGTCTGTAGTCGTACCGTGTGTTATTTGGATGAATGTATGCTATTGTATTCATTGTGTGACATGGCGAGTGTCAGCCAACTATTTTACTCTTTCATCCATGTTCTTTACATGAGTTGTGCAAAGATACCACACTTGCGATCATTCCAAAATGCGCTTATATCTCTAACTCGTGCCTCGACACGTAGGAGATATAGTCGCATCCGGGGCATTACAAATGATATGATTTTTAATTAGACAAAATTTATTCTGTAGGTTTTGTGCACTATTCGCGACAGACCTTGAGCTGGATCTGCTCCTCATACAGCTTCTAAGCCAGCGTCCTCTTGCACTCCTTCCCGTTGGATGGCGACCCCTCGCCGGCGCCGTCGGCCAGGTTCTCCGACGAGGTCCGCGCGTGCATGTGCCGCGCGATGGACGTCGACATCAGGGGACTCTCCCTCCTGTCCGTGTCCTCGAGCTCCGGCTTGTTTTGCGTCTCTAATGCAGGCTGCTGCACATCCTCTTGGTGGTCTTTTCCGGTTACACATCTTCTTTGGCCTGCACGTCCTGCTGGTCTTCCTCGGTTCTCCTAATGGACGCGATTTCTACAGCTTGCAGATCTTTGCTGCATTCTTCGGCCACCTTCGACTGCACCAATTCTTTATTGACATCTACAAGTTCATCCTCTGGTAATTTCTTTCGGTCAGATTCTTCTCGAGGAAGGCGGTCTTCACTCTATTTTTGGTCGCAAGATTTCGTCACCAAACAGATTATTTCCACCGGATTGCCCTCGATTTGATCGAGAACTCCTTTTAGATTGCCAGATTTCCATTGCCTTATTCGCTGTGAATCGAAGAGTGTGACTTGCCGACCCGCTCAGGTTCCTTCGTCTCCGTTGTGAATTTGGTCAACTCTGTTGAGGTGACCGCGGGTTGAATACTAAACAATGCACGATCCTTTTTGTAAAACCGATCCCAGATTCACTTAAAAATGGACAGGGGGTTCAATTTCGAAAAAGCAAAAGGACTTTTTTTGAAAAAATGCCGTTGACGTAGAGACCCACTAAAACAAGGACTGCGGGTTAATTTCTTATAAATCGAGGGACTTTTATGCAAAATCGCTAGCGACGACGGACGATAGAAACCCAATTTTCTTTATTATTAGGTAAAGATAAAGATAAAGATTGGAGCCTCCCTCCCTATCCGTGGCAATCGTCAGCCAAATATTGGTGTCCAAAATATACTATATCATACAATAGATGTTAATTTTTTTTTTGAAAAGAAGGTTGACCTCCGGCCTATGTATCAATCGATGCATGCATCCATATTATAAAAAATTGAAATAAAGTCTCAAGTTCCAAGTAAGCTCATAAACCGAGAAAAAATTGGAAAAATAAATCTGGAAAGCGCCACATCCGGCGATAGTGTGCCACATCCGGCGATAAAGAACTGACTACGATGCGTACACACCTAGCCAATTATTAGTTCGCCATCTAAATTGGCTGAAGATAGCCCGTGCTACCGTCTCCCAACGGTTGCATCCAATTGTCAAAAGCTTCCTGAAGTCCGCATGAGTGAGTAACGACCACATACGGATCCAAGTTGTAACTTTGTAGATAACCTGCAAAAAAATTAGTGAATTTTGTCTCATTAAAAACAGGGGCGGAGCCAGGACAAGAAATGAGAGGGGGCAAAGATGTATACATTTTTCTTCTTCTGGAAACATGTATATATGAACTAATGGGTAGGTCATTTAAAAGACCAACCACACAAGCAAAAAATATACTGTCGAAGAAGCAAAATCGTATATTTTTTATAAGATAATGTCATCACACATAACTATGACAAGTTAATTGCCAAAATAAAAGTAAACTAACCACCTAAGACAGAATAACTTGAGGAGTATGGATGTATATGTCATTCCTTTTTATTGTAGATCCTAGATTTCTAGCCTTCCAGATGCATGAAAAGAAATCATTTTTAAACATAGAGAGAATGTAAACATTGACAGGTAAAAATATAAGCTTGAGAACATTACCTCCTTTCGTCATCCCAGGATGACTTTTCGTATGAATGCATTTAACTATCACCTCATTAGGAATATTGCCAGTTGTGGATTTTGCAGAATATCTCTCCATTAGCTTTTCTGGCAATGTCAAATAGTTAAACGATGTACATGAAGACAGAATATTACTATAGCCCATATATTTTAATCTACTCCCACAAGAACTGAACCTAGGGCTTGGTGAGTGGTTAAACTTAGTTATACGAAATTATTATATCCAGCTAGATTGAATCAACCTAATTACTAGTTTGTATCTTTTAAACATGAAATAAGAATAGACTAGTAATTTGAAAATTAGAAAGGGAAAGATCAGAACTGAACCTAGGGCTTGATGAGTCGGGCGCGTCTTTTTCTCCTCAGGGACGGCAACCCGGCCGGCCGTTCGGCGTGTACGTGTACAGATCGAGCCTGATACTTCGAGGGGCGGCCGGCGGCCTATAGGCGCAGAATAGAGCCGCAGGCAAGGCGGCGGCGGTGGCTTCGTTTCGACTCAGAAGCCATGTGACGGACGTTTCTTTTTTTTTTAGGGAAACGCGTACGTTTCTAGCGACTCATGTCATGTGTTCTCTTGATCTCTCTTAGATGGGCTGGTCCGCTGCTGCCTTTTTCACACAAGGGAAGATGGGCTAGGCTTTAAATGACAGAACAATAAGGAAGTGCCAGGCCAGTGGGGTCAAATATCATGGGCCGAGCGGGGGCAAAACCACATATCGGAAGCCAGGTATAAATGGGCCAAAAAATCGAGTGGGGGCATTCGCCCCCACGACCCCGTACGTAGATTCGCCTCATATCATTTCTAGTGTTCCATATAGCACAGAATAGTGCACATATCCCTATCTGAATATGTTTTGCTATGTGTATGTCCACCCCATTAAGTCACATCTCAAATAACTTGTTTATACTCAGTGGGGGATGACCATTAAAAGCATAAACATGGATACTCAAACAGGCATAAAACTAGCTTCATATTCCTAGCTTTTGCAAGTTCGTGTTCCATGAATATAATAGTACCATCCGCGTATTGTAGAACTGAGACGGCCCCCTCTATAAGATGAGGGACGAGTCCTCCTACTTGGCCACTTTCTTTAACCTGACCAATAAGTACTGCCAACATATCCGCTACAATGTTAACAGTACATGAGACATGGAGTCCCCCTGTTGTAACTCCTTACGTGTGTGGAAATAATGACCAGTGTCATCGTTGATCTTTAACCCGACATTGCCTTTATGTATGAATGAATCCACCTAAGATCTCCAGGGTTCATTGAACCCCTTCATACGTAAGCCTTGCTAGAGGAAGGGCCATTTGATAAATTTATAAAATATTCACAATTTTAAAATATTATTTATAATTTTAAAGTTTGGAAAATTTTGTGAATTCAAATATATTCGCAAGCTTTTTGAAAAGTTCATGAATCTGAAAATTGTACAAGAATTCGGTAAACTGTTCACAAAATGAAACAAATGTGCCAGTTTTTAAAAAATCTTTTGTGAATTGTGGAAAATAAGAAGAAAAAAGACTAAAATAAAATTAAACAATAAAAAAATATGAAGAAAATAGTACAGTAATAAAATGAAAGAAAATGGTAGAGCAAAACACATAAAAAGAAAAGAAAAACCCCGAGCAGAACCTTCCCCTTTTTTTGAGTTGAAAGTAGAGCCTTCCCTAAATTGGAAGAAACACTCGGATATACTGGCCCAATAAAGTGCGTGGGGTGTGCATTTGATCGACCGTCCTGCAACAGGCGTTGAATAGAAAATGCAATCCATGTGTGTGTGTTTTTTTAGAACGAAGGCTCGCGAAGAGCCCGGCTTTAAATTAGCAAAGCCATCAACTAGCCAGGAGTTACATCAAACGACCCAAATTACAACGGTCAGAGCGATACAATGGGGAACATTGGATAGAAACACTGACTACAATCTCCACAAGCAGCTAATGAAGTGGAAATTAAGATTACGGCTTGGAGAGGCCGAGCACTCCACACTAGGATCATATGTAGCAGAGCGGAGCAGGAGAGCAAGACATATCTGACCTTCGAAGATGGCCATGCTCCAGGAACACCTAGAGAAGAAGGGGAACAACATCTTCCTTCTCTATCACCGAAGAGGGACCCTACCCCCTCGCCATGGCTCGTAGGCGCCGCACCGTCGGGATTTCGAGAAACTCACCCTAGAGCTGAAAGAATGCCGCCCTCACATCGTAAGGTGGATATAGTGCGACCACTTCGATTTGGGAAATCCCCAACCGGCCGCTCCACCACGTCCATGCCCAACTAGATGGAGACAAGCTTCATGGAATCGGTCGACAAAGAGGAGGCAGCTCAATCCCTCACATGCAGATCCTCCCGACCACACCCAGCATCCCTAACGACGCCTCCAGCAAGGTCACGATGCGCAAGGCGGCGCCGCCGCCAAATCAACAGAGGATAAAGGGTTTTCACCCGGGCAGGGGGGTCGGGGTGGAGAGCAGGTGACCTCGGTTGCGCCCCCATGGAGGGAAGCATCACCCTTAAACGTTGACGTCGCCGGGCCGGCCGGACCGGCCAAGGTTTCCCCCGGTCCCCTAGCTGGCCACCAACACGCACCAACGCCGAAGCCAGAGAACATATCACTAGCCCCCGCCGACGGCGAGAGAGAGGCAACAGGGAGAGCGATTTCGAACCTCCAGATCTGACGAAGAAACTTCGCGATGCGTCCTGATTCCAAACTCTAACCAAACTCAAAGAAAAATCTAAAAACGGAGCCCTCCCACCGGCAAGGACCGGGATCCACTCCGCTCCCATGGCCACCGGAGACGAGACGGACCGACGGCGGCGTCGGCGGGAGGCGAAGAAACCCTATCTTTTTAGGGGAGGCGACGGCTGTATCGTTTCTTTTCTTGACAGGAGCGAACCTCTGTGGTGAATTAGCCTAATCACAAATTAGTTCTAGCTAGGAGCACATATTTACCGAAAACAGTTACTCCCTTCGTTCTACAATGTAGTGCCTATAGTTTTTTATGAAAGTCAAATTTTGCCAACTTTGACCAAGTGTATAGAGAAAACTGTCTACATCTACAATACCAAACATGTACATTCTGAAAATATAACTCACGAAGTATCCAATGATGTGCATTTGGTATTCTAGATGTACATACTTTTCTCTATAAACATGATCAAATTTGTAATGTTTAACTTTTGTAAAAATCTATAGGCACTACATTATGGAACAGAGTGAGTATTTGAAACATGAGATCTAATTTCAAATATCTCAACGTAGCGAATGCAACTATGAAAATGGTATATAATTTGGACGCACGATTCAGGAGATATGTCGTTTCAAAAAAAAATTGAAACCAAAGAAACACAAACAAACCGAGCAAAAATCCTTGTTTCATTCTCTATGTACACTCAACCTACATTTCATAGGTTATACCGATCACTTATGAGTCCCAAGCAAATCAGCATTCAGCAGGTGTCCCCATGCCTAGGGGATGAGAGATTAGTATCTTGTTAGTATCAAATCGTGTCGTATCTTATCAACCACGAGCGCAATTACAAAACAGTAAAACGGAGAGACCTACGAGGCTCCACAGCGCTTTGGCGTTGCTAGCTGTAGGATCGCGATCACGTCGTCTGTACGCTTGTTTGGGCTGCTGCTCCGCAGAACCATCTACGTCACCTATCGTTGATTGGGTCTCGATTGTTTATTGGGCCCGTGAATTGGTTTTCGCGAAGAAGTGTAAAACACAGGCATACGTAGCTGCATGTGTAGCCTAAAAAACGTAGATATGTGTGTCCGCATAGCAGCGCCACCCAGCAGTCATACGTGTGTACGTAACTGGTTTTCTTGTATTCGTTACTAAAAAGGCTATTCTTGCATTGGTTTCGTCCTAGACATCTTTCATATGCACTGTTAATTAAAAAAACCTGAGCAGTCACCTAGCTAATTCTATTTTCGGTGACATCATTACTATGTCATATAAAATATGCGTGTTAGATCATGCAAATTTAATTCATATATATATATATATATATTCAAATTTCTACATGATATTTTATCATTCTATCGTAATATGGGCGGGCACAGCAACGCGCGTCATCATGGTCTAGTGCAGAGAGAATATCGTGTCGAATGTTCCGGTCAATCATCACCAGGAACGATAAGATGACAGGGAGAGGTGTCAATAATAAAGGCATTGCTTGGGACGTTCTGCGACTTGCTACTCATCATGCAGTTGTTTATAGGTGGTGCAATCATACAATCCTGATCTTCGTAGTGGGTTGTGTATAGAAGGAAGCTACAAGGTTTTGATGTGCTCATCGTTATCAAGCTGTCTGGGTAACGCAATTGTACAATCTGCCGGTGATCTAGAGTTCTAGACCCCAACAGGCAACAGATACTACTAACCTACAGAAAATACTAACAGTTTTGCTAAGTCTTAGTCGACTTAGACTTCGTTATGTCTCAGTCGATGTTATATTCCATTGATATTGCATTGAGATTCGTACAATGTTTTTTTTTTAAGTTTTTCTTTTTCTTCCCATATACAATATCACATGACTGAGACTTGGTTAAGTCTCAGTCGACTGAGACCTAGACACACCCAAATACTAAAGATGAAACTGGATGAAGAAGTTGCAAATTTCGGTATATTCACATGGGAACCGCTCGATACAATACAGATTTACATACCGTCTCCTACATACATAAATGAATGACAAATGCTACACTTACGCGCCCATTCCTACTGGATGGAGTTACAGGCTGACCTGGGAAACCTTGATTGGAATCAGGAGAGGGTGGGTCCCGCACCAAAAAATAAAGGAGAGGAAGAGACTGGTGGAGAGGAGTCCGTAAGTGATTTCCGTGCTGGTTTTGCCCGTAAGTGTAGAATTATTGCATCCTACAAGATACTGACTACTAACCTACAGTCTACATACAGATTGAAATGTTCAAAAAAGTCCAACTGAACTTTAAGCACGTTCCTATACCTTCTGATCCATGCCAAAAACCGCCACACCTGCATCACATCAAGAGAAGAACATTATTCAGTGCCAGAGTAAGAGTACTGAGCTCTGCAGATTATCTTGTTCCAGAGTCTGAATTCTTGGTTGCGCAGGAGCTGTAAGCAAGTACAGTAGTAAAATTACCTAGCGTTGGCAGCAGGACGGTGAGAGCGGCAACGCCGACGATTTTGATGGGCATGCCGGTGACCACCATGTCCTTGATGGTGATGTAGCCGGTGCTGAACCCGACAGAGTTGCCGGGCGACCCGGTGGGCAGCAGGTAGGAGAGCTGCGCGCCCACGGCGCCGGGCACCATGAGCAGCAGCGGGTGCACGCCGATGGTCCTGCCCAGCTCCGCCAGCAGCGGCAGCACCAGCGTGGTGGTGGCGTCGTCGGAGGTGAACTCGGTGAGGAGGCCGCTGAAGGCGCACGCCACGGGCGCAACGGCCAGCGCCGGCGCGCCCCGCAGGAAGCCCAGCCACCCGGCGAGGATGTCCGTCAGGCCGCTCGCCTTGAACCCGTCGGCGATGGCGAAGCCGGCGCCGAGGAGCAGGACGATGTGCCACTGCAGCCGCCGGCACTTGCCCCAGTCCATGAGCTTCTCGCCGTCGCCCTTGCCGCTCGGGATTATGAAGAGCAGCGTCGCCATCATGATCTGCATTGCAACCGAGTTGAGTTCATGTGACAGATTGATTGTCTCCGGAAAATGATCAGATGATTCTTGATGCACCTACAGTTACTGTTCCGTCCCCGACATTGCCGTGGAAGAGGACCGACCACCCGGGGATGTCGTCCGTCAGGCTCCTCGTCATCCATAGGACGATCATCAGACCCTGCATGTATCAGCCATTGACCCATTCAGTTCTGCTGCAATAACACTCTGTTTCTAGGTTCAGGGAAGAAGATTTTACTGATTGAAAATGTACGACCAAACTTACCCCGAAAACGGCGAGAACCATCTTCTCTGCAAAAGCCATTGGACCTGGCACAAATGAAAAATGGAGATCCCCATCAGATCACTAAACGCTAGAATTTCAACGGGTGCCAAAGGGCAAATGTTGCTCATTCAGTTTACTCCACGAAATGTTTGACCAAGAAAGATAGCTTAGTACCAAGCAAGCTGAGCTCCCTCCTGAGATGGGTGCGGTCAAGGTAGGCGGAGAGCGCCCTGCCGGTGTCGTTGGAGCAGTACATGAGGCAGAGCGTGGCCCAGAGCGCGGCGAAGAGGATGAGCGACATGGGGAGGCCGAAGGACATCCAGGAGCTGAAGGTGATGGGCTCCTCCTCCGGGAAGTAGGTGGACCACATCCCCACCAGGATGATGTTGGCGCCCGTTCCCGTCAGCGTGGCCATCCCGCCGATCGCCGACGCGTACACGACGCCGAGCACCACCGCCTTGGAGAAGCGCCTGAACTCGCGCGCGTCGGCGCCGGCGGCCGCGTCGCCGGGGAACCTCTGCAGGATCCCCGTGGCGACCGGCATCATCATGACGGTGCAGGGCGTGTTGTGGATCCACATGCTGATGAACATGGTGGTGCCGCAGATGCCCAGCAGCAGCAGCGCCGGCTTCACCGGGTCCCCGCAGAAGAGCGACGTGATCTGCGCGCGGGCCGCACAACACAATGTTAGTACGCTGAGATCGAGCCGGAAGAATCGATCGCCAGGAAGGAGCACGCGCGTACGTTGAGCGCCAGTCGGCGGTGGATGTTGTAGTGCTCGATGGCGAGGGCGAGGATGAAGCTGCCGAGGACGAGGGAGATGACGTCGTCCATGTAGGCCTTGGCGACGGCGTCGGCGGAGGAGACGCCGAAGACGGGGAAGAGAAAGAGCGGCGCCATGGAGGCGACGGCGAGCGGCACGGCGTCGGTGATCCACCAGATGAAGACCCAGGCCAGCACGCCGAGCATGTTGCGCGCCGCGGCGTGGCCGGGGCCCAGGTCCACGAGCGCGCAGATCAGCGCGGCGGCCAGCGGGCCGGCCGCGATCGACAGGTACCTGTTGGCGAGCAGCGACGCGACGAGCGGCGAGCGGGAGGAGCGGTCGTCCGCCGTGATGTCGTGCAGGGGCAGCAGCGACCTCGTCACGTCCTCCGACGAGCTCTCCCAGTGGCTGCTGCACCGCGGGTCCATGGCCGGTGGAATCGAAGAGATCGTTATGGGCTGTTACTTCCCGCCGTCGATACGATGATCTGCAGCCAGCCGCGCGCGTTCTTGGTTGGTTGCTTCTTGGGGTGTGGTGTCCAAAAAGTTTGGTTGTTCTTATAGTTATAGGCGCGGGAACACGACACTGCTGTTGGATTGGAAACTTGGCAGGCGAGTTCACCTCGTGATTTTTACAGTTTTCTTTTGAAAATGCGGCAGGTCCAAGTGTCCGAGTGACCAAGCCAGAGAAGCTTCGGCTCTGACAAGTCGTATCAGGCTGCCACGTCAGATACATACAGAAACAGACAGAAAAACATATCACTCGAATTACTTGTCCTACATGACCATCTTCATGGCTATCCCCAAATCGAAGCTCCACGCCACTCAAAAAACACCTCCACTTCAGAAAGATCTTCCTAAAAATATAGAAGCAGCACTGGTTTTAAAAAGATTGTAGTAATGATTGACGCATGTCGGTCGCTCTGGCGTCCAGATAGGCACGATCGCGGAGCGAGAAGCGGATAAGACTCCTGCCGCGGCGGCCCTGGCTGAACGCTGGCGGCCATGATGCCAGTGCCAGCCCGGCCCCTGGCCCATGCCACGTTCGCGCCCCCCGCAGAACCAGCTCACGAGGAGCCCAAGAGCTGGCCGCGGTTGGTGCTCGGACGTGGCGACCTGCCGGCGCTCGGCCGCCCGACTCCCCGACGCTGACGGCTTCGCCTCTTATGATCTTATCCACGCCAGACATGTCGACACACTCAAGGGTCAACACGATCGAACATTTTTTGTACTATTTCTCGTGCATGCAGCGCACGCCATGACGTGCCCCGCGCTGAAATTTCTCCCCGTGACAGGTCCTGCCGCCGCGGTGACCCTCGGAGGTAAATCGATCTCGTTTACCTATCAATGCACGCCCGCAATGGCATGAGCGCCGCCGCGGGTGGCGCCTCCCCGGGATGCAACCGGCAAGTGCGTGCGGTACCTGGAGTTGGTCCCTGTCGCAATTGCGATTACTCATCATTGGCGGGTACGAGCGGCCGATCGGCATCATCGCCGGGGTGGGCCGTGGCGCCACCGCCCGGAAGGGCCATGTTTCCCGATCCGCGCAGGCCGGCTTGCCTGCCTCGTCGGTGCCTCGTTGCCATTCCCGAGCAGGGAGTGGGATCTTTCTTGTTTCGGGTGGCAGCATCTGCGATCAGCAAGTCTAACTGAACCGGCGAATCACGTCGCGTAGCGTCTCGCGAGTATCCAGCTGCCGTCGTATCGTGAGCGATCAAGCGAGCGAGCTGTCGGACGCTGATTTGATTCTGTATGGATTCCAGTTCCGTTCCACCAATGCTGATCCGTACACGTTAGGAGCTTCACGCCTTGATCTGTTCAAGTCGTACTAGTAGTAGCCTGGTAGGAGTACACATGCTCGCACGTCTGCGCGCCACGGCTGCACGCGGCCCGAGCTCCATGACCGCGACGGTCTTCCGCTTGGCTCGCTGCAAATCGTCGAGGCTGCAGGCGCGCAATGTTTGGCGGCCAATTCGTGAGGCTGGCCATAGTGGGAGTAACATAGATAGTAACATCACACATCCCAACACAGTTTTGCTTATGTGGCATGTAATTAATAAGGAGAGAAGTGCTTGTGATAACTAGCTATGTTACTGTAACATCACACATACCAATGCAAATTGAGTCTATAGACTAATAAATGAACTCTTGCATGACACCACATCTATGTTTCTACCCACTATGGAGGTAGTAACATAGTCTAGTAATACGTGTATGTTACTAGTGTAAGTTACTCCCCACTATGACTAGTCTGAGGGCGAAACTGAAGCGGGTACACGTGCACTGAATATTCCGTTTGAGCGATTGGTTGATCGGGTGCGCCGCTGTCATGCCCAGTAGCCACGAGCCCACGATCAGCTGCACGGTGGCGACTGATGTATTCGCTGCCGCCTTATCATGCCACGTGGTGCCGGTATCCGATGTCCGGGCTTCAATTCAAACCCGAACGCCTGGCATGTCTTTGCAGGCGTGTCGACAAGATCCAAACAGAACGTTCGATCGATCCATCTGTATTTCAAGTAGCATTCACGTCTCTACAGAAGCTGTACGTGTGAGTTGTAGGATGCCCCGACGACGCCAAGCGCGTGGCACGTCAGCAGTGTGCTGCTGCTCAAGGGTCCAGTTCGCCGGTCGGCGCCGCTAGCGGTCGACGTCGGCGCGATAACCCGGGCGAGGGCGACGTACAACGGCCCTGTTTGGATACACTGAGTTAGAGTTAGTTTGGGTTAGTTTGGACTTAACTAACTCAAAAGTATCCAAACAGTAGGGTTAGTTTGGGTTAGATGCATCTAACCCATCAAAAAAACTAACACACCCAAGAGGTGCTTATTTGGGTTAGTTCTCATCGGGATCATTAAAAAAATATTTTTTTCTCCCGCTCTTTCCGTAGCAGATCCCTCCCCACTTTCTCGAAGCTTCTCGTTCTCTCCCTCCCTCTCTCTCGCACCGCCCGTGAAGGCGCCTCACCGTATCCGCGCTCCCGTCCGTCAATCTAACCCCGTCATCCAAACACCTCTTCGGTTAGAGTTAGTTTAGGGTTAGTTCAGGGTTAGAATCTAACTCTAACCTCTAACCGAGCTAGAGTATCCAAACAAGGCCAACGAGTCCGAATCACACCTCCTGGACGGCTGGACCGGACTACGCCGGATGAGGCCTGCCGCACGTCGCGCGCCCAGAACAACACATGGACGGAGGTACGCACCGGCCAAATCAACAGCGAGCAACTTGGCTACGTACGTGCCGGGTGGCAGAGCCCAAATGGTCTGCTCTCCTCATTCTGCCGATGCTCTTCTCTTTTAGCATCTCTCTGCAACATTTCTTCATCATGCTGCCTCGTGTGATCCATAGTTTTGAATTTCGACGAAATTTCCGAAATTTCGCGAAATTTCGATCATTTCGAGGGTGACCGAAATATTTGCATTTCGTTTGAAATATTTCGTTATTTTTCAATGTATGTGTATAAAATGAGGGAATCCCTTCTATAGTCATCAAAGTTTCCATAGCCCAATGGTAACTTGTTAAGTTCTCAGGTCCTAAGTCTAGTGTTCGAATCCCACTACCTCTTTTTCTTAGCCTTATTCAAATTTTTGCATATTGTGGGAAAAAATTAAAAAAAATGACGCAACTTGAATTCGAACTTGGGTCTATGAAAACTAAAGTTAGAACTATACCACTGGGATAAGTGTGTTCTTAGGTACATGGTTGGCAACGAAAAGGATATATTCCTTTGCTTAAATTCAATTTTTTCCAAATTTAATTAAAATATTCGTTGATTTGTTCGAAACAGATTTCGAAATTTACGAAATTTCCGAAATTTCGTAGGTTTCAAGGGTCATCGAAATATTATTGCTATCGAAATGCGAAACTATGGTGTGATCCTCATGGTAATTATGTATATTGTTGTACCGTGTACGGCAGCGACAAGAAAACTAAATAAACCGAGGATGGCCCGCTAAAAAAGAAGTCGTGAAATCCACCATGGGCGTGTAATGCCCCGGTTTCCGCCTTTTCCCCTTTTCATTCTTCTGTTTTG
Organism: Secale cereale; assembly: GCA_902687465.1. Taxonomy (NCBI): domain Eukaryota; kingdom Viridiplantae; phylum Streptophyta; class Magnoliopsida; order Poales; family Poaceae; genus Secale; species Secale cereale. The sequence continues at coordinate 561,888,501 of LR738713.1, read as the reverse complement.
GCTCTTCTTTTTTATTATGTCCAAAATCATGTGGCCTATTCGGCTTCCAGTCTGAGCATGTTCTAATATTATTATTTTTTCAACAAAATGGCCATGTAAAACAACTGCACCGCACCGTGGTGTGGTTGGGTTCGGGACCGGGAGAAGCCCCTGATATTTGTAAGAATGACATATGTCCTGATTGATGAAATAAAATCTTCCTTTCACCCGCAAAATAAATAAATATATGTTCATGATTTTTTTTTCTCTTCTCAAAAGAATCATAAAGCGAACATTTGTTGTGTAATTTGAAAAAGTACCATTCAGTAAATCTTTCTTTTGGACCAATGAGAGAGACGCACCGACTCTTACGAAGTGGTTTCTGTCGAATGGGAGCTGGCGCATGCGGATCACCTTCTCCAAGCCTTGTCCTCAAGCATATCCGATCATGCGCCAATGCATCTGTCCACTAGCGCGCTGTCCGCTCCCAAGAGAAGGTTCCGTTTTGAAGTGTTCTGGACATAGTTGGAAGGCTTTGAGCAAGCAGTCCGGGAGGCTTGAGTGTGTGATGAGGATATAGTGGATCCATTCAAGCGGCTAAATCAACTTTATAGGAATGCAAGCAAATACTTGCAGGCTTGGGGCCAAAGGAAGATCGGTAACATCAAGGTGCTGATTGTCGTGGCCAACTGGGTGATCTTCAGGCTCGACCAAGTCCACGAGGGGAGATCACTCTCCCCCCTCGAGCTGTGGCTTCGTAGAACCCTTAAGCTCTCCCCACTCGGGCTTGCTTCGCTGGAAAGGACCATCGACAGGCAAAGATCGAGGATTAGGTGGCTGAGAGAGGGAGACGCCAATACCAAGTTGTTTCAAGCGATTGCCAACGACAGGAGGACTAAGAACTTCATCCCGAGCATCAGGTATCGGGATGAAATTGCCATGGACCAGCGGAGGAAGGAAGAGATATTCGCGGAGGCCTTCGACGGCTTTCTAGGCACGGCTACGCAGAGAGAGTTCACCTTGGACACGCAAGCACTCGGTTTGGATCAAATCGACCTCGCTGACCTCGACCTGATCTTTACGGAGGAGGAAGTTTGGAAAGTCATCAAAGAGATTCCCCCGGATCGAGCACCGGGGCCGGACGGCTTTATTGGTATCTTTTACCATAAGGCATGGTCCATAATCAAAGGCGATATCATGGCGGTCATGCTGAACCTATATGTTGGAGACTCGAGAGGCTTTGCTAAACTCAACAAGGCACACATTGTGCTTATACCTAAGAGGGCGGATGCAGCGGAGGTTGGTGATTATAGACCTATCAGTATTCCGCTTAGCTTCTCCAAAATCTTCTCAAAGCTCTTGGCCAACCGGGTTCTTGGAAGAATGCATGAAATGGTAGCTACAAACCAATCTGCTTTCATCGGTAGTAGAAGCATACACGACAATTTCCTCTTGTGAGACAGGTGGCCAGATTTTTTTTTTTTTTTTGAGGAGTAAGGCCAGTTTATTCATCAAATTCCACAGAAGGTGGGATACAAATAGGGTCATGTGGCGGCCAGAAAGATATATGCTCAGAAAGAAAGCGCACCCTTCCTAAAACTGGATATTTCTCGTGCCTTCGACTCGCTCTCTTGGGCCTTCCTGTTCGAGATCCTAACAGCCGAAGGATTTAGCCGAGCTTGGTAATCCTGGACTGCGGCCTTGTTGTCCACGACCTCGACGAATACTGTTGTGGCCGGGGCCGACGTCGACGAGCGCGCAGATCAGCGCGGCGGCCAGCGGGCCGGTCGCGATCGACAGGTACCTGTTGGCGAGCAGCGACGCGACGAGCGGCGAGCGGGAGGAGCGGTCGTCCGCCGTGATGTCGTGCAGGGGCAGCAGCGACCTCGTCACGTCCTCCGACGAGCTCTCCCAGCGGCCGCTGCACCGCGGGTCCATGGCCGGTCGAATCCAAGAGACCGTTACGGGCTGTTACGTCCCACCGTCGATATGATGATCTACAGCCAGCCGCGCGCGTTCTTGGTTGGTTGCTTCTTGAGGTGTAGTGTCCGAAACAAAAATGCTAGACTTACGGAAATCCCACTACGGACGCAAGTTACGGGAACACGACACTACAGTTCGTTTGGAAACTTGGCAGGCGAGTTCACCTCGTGATTTTTACAGCTTTGAAAATGCATGGCCAGACAACTGCGAAAACGGCTGGTCCAAGTGACCAAGCCAGAGAAGCTTCAGCTCTGACAAGTCGTATCACACTGCCACGTCACATACATACATAAATAAGTAAACTACTCAAATTACTTGTCCTACGTGACCATTTTCGTGGCTATCTTCAAATCGAAGTCCCATATACTCCCTCCGGTCTTTTTTACTTCACATATTAGATTTGTGTCAAGTTAAACTTTGCAAAATTTGATCAAATTTATATTAAAAATATCAACATCTACAATATCAAATATGTATACTACGAAACTACATTTTGTAATGAATCTAAAGTAACAATGTTGGTTTGGCATTGTGAATGTTAATATATTTTCCTATATATATTTGGTCAAAGTAAAGACGTTTTGACTTCAGACAAAATTTATATGCGGACTAAAGAAAACCGGAGGGAGTACCACTGGTTTAAAAACTTGTACTTCCTCCAGACCTTTTTAGTTTGCATATAAGATTTGTCTGAAGTCAAGCCTCGTAATGTTTGACTAACTTTATAGAAAAAAGATATCAACATTCACGATGTGAAATCAATATCATTAGATGCGTCATGACTTTAACTTTCATATTGTAGTATAACTTTAGTATTATAGATGTTTATATTTTTTCATATAAATATGGTCAAACTTTATAAAGTTTGACTTCGAACAATTTGTATATGCAGAGTAAAAAAGACCGGAGGGAGTACTATTAATGACTGACGCATATAACGCTGTCGATCGATGTGGCGTCCAGATGGGCACGATCGCGGGGCGAGAACCGGATAAGACTCCTGCCGGGGCGGCCGTCCACCCTGACGTGCACTCCTGGCCCGTGGCCACGTACGATCGCGTCCCCCCGTGGAACCAGCCCGCGAGGAGCCGAAGAGCTGGCCGCGGTTGGTGCTCCGACGTGGCGACCTGCCGGCGCTCCCGACGCTGACGGCGACGGGCATGCAGCTCTTATCCAGGCCAGACATGTCGACATACTCAGCGGTCAACACGATGGAGCAAATTTGTAGTAGTTCTCGTGCATGCCGCGCACGCCATGACGTGCCACCGCGCTGAAATTTTCTCTCGGTGCCCGGCGGCCAGCCGCAGCCGCGGGGACGCTCGTCTGGTGTCTGGACCGGCACGGCTGAAGACCACGGCAGAGGTCGCGTCCGCCCTCGGTGGCCAATCACCGCCTGCTGCGTCTGGCTTTACTACCTCGATGATGGGCTCACGTCGTCGTGCCTCTCTTGCGTTAATCGCCGCCGGAGGTCGGTCCCTGTCGCAATTGCGATTACTCATCATTGGCAATGGCAGGTACAAGTACCCGATCATCATCATTGCTGCCTGACTGTCGCTGGGGTGGGCCGTGGCGCCACCGCCCGGAAGGGCCATGTTTCCCGATCCGCGCAGGCCGGCTTGCCTGCCTCGTCGGTGCCTCGTTGCCATTCCCGAGCAGGGAGTGGGATCTTTCTTGTTTCAGCTGGTACGTAGTAGAGTATCTGCGATCAGCGAGTGTAACTGAACAACGATCACGGGTGGCGAATCACGTCGCGTAGCGTCTCGCGAGTATCCAGCTGCCGTCGTATCGTCAGCGATCGATCGGACGAGCTGTCTCGAGCTGATTTGATTGTGTATGCTGATCCGTACACGTTAGGAGCTTCACGCCTTGATCTGTTCAAGTAGTAGTGGTGGTAGCCTGGTAGGAGTACACATGCTCGCACGTCTGCTCGCCACCGGTGCGAGCTCCATGACCGCGACGGTCTTTGGCGACTGATGTATCCCCTGTCCGGGCTTCAATTCAAACCCGAACGCCTGGCATGTCTTTGCAGGCGTGTCGACAAGATCCAAACAGAACGTTCGATCGATCCATCTGCATTTCAGGAGCACTCACGGCTCTACAGAAGCTGTACGTGTGAGTTCCAGGATGCCCCGACGACGCCAAGCACGTGCCACGTCAGCGGTGTGCTGCCGCTCATCCGCTAGCAGTCGACGTCGGCGCGATAACTCGGGCGACGTTATTGTTGAGTATATTTATGATGTGCATATTGTGTATTGAGATCCACTTCCTAATTAATTGTATAGTTGAGGTCGTGGTCCACTTTTATACATCATATATACGTGCATATAAATATGAGCAATACATAGTACAAGTCATACATCATACATGGTATCAGTTTTCCGAGTTAAACCCCTTCCGCCCCGCTGCCGTCGCATGCACGCCTTCCCGCGCCCGCCACCGCCTCATCCTTCCCCCTGCCGCCGCGCCTCCACCCTCCGCGCCGCCGCGCCAACTGCCCCCGAGCGCCGCCGCCCTCCAAGCCGCCGTCGCTGCCCTTTCCTCCGCCTGCGCGCCACCACCGCCCCGCCCGACCCGCTGCGTCGTTGCCGCCGACTCGACACCATACCCAACCGCCGCCGCCGCACCCGAGCCGCCTCCGCCCTTCCGAGCCGTCATGTCGTCCGTCACCTCCTCCGCGTCCACCAACTCCAACCCGTTCGCCGACCCCAACCCTCCCGACATCAGCGACATCCGCAATCTGAACATCTACGAGCGGGTGCCGATTCGTCTCTCCCAGACGGACTCCTCCTACTACAAGTGGAAGATGTACTTCTCCCTCGTGTTCCGGGAGTACCACCTCGTCGACCATGTGAATGGCTCCGTCGACTCCAGCCTCGTCCCCGAGTTCCATGACTGGTCAACCATCGACACCACGATCATCCGGTGGTTCTTCCTCACCATCTCGCCGGACCTCTTTCCGACGGTCGTGCAGGACGGTGATGACGCCTGCGCCATGTGGACCAAGCTGAACGGGCTCTTCACCGACAACCAGCTGCAACGTCGTGTTTTTTTTGCAGCAAGAGTTTTTTGGGTGTCACCAGGACAACTACTCCGTCGACGACTATTGTCGCCGTCTCAAGACCCTTGCTGACGAGCTCCACGACATTGGTGCGAAGATCGATGATGATCTCCTTCTCAGCACGCTCACCACCGGGCTCAACAAGGACTTCGGCAACGCCGCGGCGAACCTCACCCTCATCCCCAACCCGTCCTTCGCCAAGTTCATTGCGTACCTCCGCTTGAAGGAGCGGCGGATGAAGCAGGTGAAGGGCGGGCCATCCACACCGCCCTTGCCGCCGGCACCACCCGCGGCTGACCTCCGGCGCCTCCCGCTGCCCCGGCCGCGCCACCAGGTGCCCTACCCGGCGCCGCCACCGCAGTACCAAGCGCCCCAGCAGCAGCCGGGGCTGCTCCCGCTCCTGTACGGGCCGCCTGCACCTCCCGCCCCTCCCGCCGAACACTGCCGCGGTGGCCGCCGCGCGGTCAGCAGCAGCAGCAGCAGGGCACCGGGCAGCCTCGTCAGCAACAACAGCAACAGCTCCAGGTGCCTCCCCCGTGGGCGTCCGGCTACAACCCATGGAACGGTATCGTTCATGCCTACACCATGCCGGTTCCACGGGCCACTACACCGACACTTCCCGTGTCGCGCCCGCCCGCGCATCAGGCGTACTACGCGGCTCCGCAGCCGTATGGAGTGTACCCCCCGCCGCAGCTGAGCGACGGCTACTGCTTCCCCATGGCGTCTCCGCCCCCCCTCGCCGGTGCTACCGCCGACTCCTCCGAATCACACCTTCCGGACGAATGAAGTAGTACGCACATGCCAAATCAACAGCGAGCAACTTGGGTAGGTAAGTACCACCCGTCAACAACGAGCAACTTGGGTAGGTAAGTACCACCGGGTGGCAGAGCCCAAATGATCTCCTCTCCTCATTTTCCGATGCTCTTCTCTTTTAGTATCTCTCTGCACAACATTTCCTCATCATGCCTCGTGTGATCCTCATGGTAATTATGTAGTACTATATTGTTGTACCGTGGACGGCAGCGACAAGAAAACTAAATAAACCGAGGATGGTAAGATCGTGACAAGTCGCCAAATCCTTCCCGCGAAAAAACAAGTCTGAAATCCACCATGGGCGTGTAATGCCCCGGTTTCCACCTTTTCCCTTTTCATTCTTCTGTTTTGGCTCTTCTTTTTTATTATTATGTCCAAAATTATGTGGCCTACTCGGCTTCCATTCTGAGCACTTTCTAATATTTTTTATTTTTTCAACAAAATGGCCATGACAATTAAAACAACTGCATCGCACTGTGGTGTGGTCGGGTTCCGGACCACGAGAAGTCCCTAATATTTGTAAGAATGACATATGTCCTGATTGATGAAATAAAATCTTCCTTTCACCCGCAAAATAAATAAATATATGTTCATGATTTGTTCTCTTCCAAAAAGAATCATAAAGTAAATATTTGTTGTGTAATTTGAAAAAAGTACCATTCAGTAAATCGTTCATGACATTTACAACATATTCATGTGTTTAAAAAAGTATGTTCATGAAATGTAGAGTTCTATTTGAACAATTTTTTTTTCAGAAAATACTCATGAAATATGAAAAATATCCCATCTTAAATAATGTTCACATATTATAGAAATATTCATGAAGATAGATATTTTTGTTCGCACAATTTTTAAAATAATATTTTTGACATGCAACAAAATGTTTGTACACTGTAACCGGAGAGATTAAAAAAGGTCGTGAATTTTAAAAAGAAAAAAAAATTATAATAGAAAATGAACAAAAAAGATAAATAAATAGTAAAACCAAAAGAATACAAATATAAAATACAGAAAAATAGGAAAGAACTGGTAGATCTTCACAGAAGCAGGCGAAAAGTTTTTCGCTTTCCAAAACCAGCGTTGTTGGGCCGACCATTAGGGTCAAAATTGGCGGGGAAACGAGGGCTTTCACTCCTTGTCGAGATCGGGTCTGGAATTGAAGAAGAAGTGGGTCTGTATGTATTCCCCCTATATGGGGTCGTACTCGTTGTACTTTGCATAGAGAGGATTGAACCCCCCCTCCCCCACCTTCGTTGCCCGATGCGGTTGCTCCGACTCTTGTTTCTACTTCCGCCTTTCGACCCCTTTTCAGGACAACCGACACGGGAGGAAAACCGTTGCCCGTCATAATATTACCCTTAGGCTCTGCTTAGTTGTTTTATGATTATTTTCGCATGGATTATCACAAAACATCTAAGCTCTGCTATATAGATTTTTCAAGTGTCAATTATAAATTGTCATCAATTTACAAAAGTCAAACGGCTTAGCATTTTCGACGACCATATTGCCCTATCAATTTTGAACCACTGAAGTCTGCAATTTTGTATGTCATACTCCTATCTTTATCTCTTCTGGGAATATTTCATTAGACACAAACCTGTGGAGATAGGATAGTGTGCGGAAGTGCTGACGGAAAATGTATAATACAACTAAGATTTGGCAAACGAGTTAGTAGTGGCAGGCCCGTCGATGAGGGGGACCAAAGTGGCCGACCGCACAGGTGTAACATCCTAAATTTTCAATTCGGAATGTTATACATAGATCATATTGCATTGCATATTTCTTTGCATTTTGTGCGTGGCGATCCTCGAAAATTCTAAGCAACTCAAGTACCTACGGAGAGAGTTGGAATTCTACCGTTTTCGTATTTGAGTTTTCTCGAATACCAGTACGAGGATAGCGTTGGTTTTAATTATTTTTCTCTCCCTAATTATATTTCTAAATAAAATATATGAGCAGAGATAATATGACTTCTCCAAAATAACAGAAATATTGGAGGAAAAATGTTAAAATCACTTTTGGTTTTTATTCGGATTTATTTGCGATTTTATTTGCATAGGAAAAATGCGCATTTTTCAAAATTGCATTTAGGTCCAGGAAAAATGTTCACTTTGTCCTAAATATTATTAGAGGACGGTGAAAATTTATTTCCGAATTTTTGGAGCTCGTTTAGTATTTTTTTCATCCGTTTTAGTGCGTCAGGACTCTTAAAAAAGGAACCGACCTTCGGGCCGTAATTGACTAGGACTCCACCTAGCCGGCATCTTATAAGGCCCGCCCGAGCCCCCAGCCAGCCCACCTCGCCTCGCCGGACCTCGCGCCTCGAAACCCTAGCCGTCGCCGCTGCTCCCGCCGCCGCCGCCGTCGTCGCTGCCGCCGCCGCCGCGCTTCGCCGCCGCCGGAGCCACCCGCCGCATTGCCGCCCTCTGTCGGAGCCCGCCGCCGCCTTATCCGAGGTAGCCTCCGCCGTTTCGTCGCCGCCGGTTTTTTTAAAGAACCGAGCGGTTTTCTTTTAAAAACCCTAGATTTGTTTTTTTTTTCCAGATCGGTTCGGTTTTTTTTCGGTTTAGTTATTTAGCGGACGTTCGTCCATACGTTCGTTTTAGCGAACGTTGTTCGCCCGTTAGTTACAAACAGCGAACGTTCGTTCGTTAACCTGTTCGTTAGTTTTTTTTCGGGGTTTTTATTCGCGATTATTTCGATCGCGATTTCTGCCCTGATCTTGTTTTTCGTTTTTCTTTTCGCTCGAGAGTTGGAATCAGGAGATTCAAAATCCGAGATCTTCGTCTCGACGCCCTCCTTCCGTTTAACCAACTTGAACAAGGTTTTGTTACTGTAAAATTTGACCTTAGAACAATCTAGTAAACGGATCTTGTTTCTTTCGTAGTTTGAGTTTCATTGCTCCGTTTGATTTGATTCTTTTTGCAAACCGGAGTTCTTAAGTTGAACTTTCTGGTTAGATCTTCTTATTTGGAGTTCTGTTTGTGCATCTTTGCTTGATTGCTTATGTATGCTATTGGTTGTTTGCGTTAGAATACCCGGACTACGAAGCGTGCTGCTACGAGTCTCTAGGTTTTGCGAATCATCAGCAAGGCAAGTAACACTTTGATCATACCCTTTATTACCCAATTTTTATGCATTTGATCAAACCTCACACATTGCATGAGTAGAATCTCTTAATTTGTGGGACTCGGAAGTAGATTGAGATAGAACCTATTACCTGCATTATTTTCAAACCCTTGGGAGTTACTTCTACGTTATGCTTAGGTTGCCATGCTCAATGATGTTTCAACTACCATGATAGTTAAAATAAAAATTTATTCCTGTGTTGTAGGGAAAAATTGGCTTTGCGCCAAAACTTTAACCCTAGAGCCTCCACCAGCCAAATATGCATATAGTGTTAGCCTTTATTCTCTTACTTGCATCTACTGTGTTATCTTGTCAGCATATTCCATGTGCTAACCCGTTTCGGGCTGCGACATGTTCGTTGCAGACTTTTCAGACGAGGAGTAAGACGTTCTAGGTTGTTTGTCATGGACTCAGCTATGCCGTTGGAGTTGATGGACTCACTTATCTTCCAAGCCTTCCGCTGTTATTTTGGTTAGATGGCCTTATGCCATAGACTTTTGTAATAAGTTCTCTTTTGAGACATTCGATGTAATAAGTGTGTGATTGTCACTCTGTTATAAATCCTTCAAGTACTGTGTGTGTCAGCATTACCGATCTAGGGATGACACTGAAACACAGAGACTTCGGTCCATTCGGATCGTGGTCGCTACAAGATGGTATCAGAGCACACGCTGACTGTAGGACATGACCACTAAGATAAACCCTAGGTCACTCTTCTCTACTCATTTCTGACTCCTCTCCATTTTCTACTCTTTAGGATGGTGGACCCAAGGAATAAGTTCACTCAACTAGATGAAGACACACCTTTTGGACGACACTTGAAGGAAGTCACTAGGTACCTGAACATAGGAATACCAAGCTTCATCGGGACCGACACCGCCACTTTACCAGAAGAGGAGCGGTGGAGCATTCAAGTTCAAATTCCCGGGAGAACCTTCACACCATCCACCGATTCAATAGAGTTTTCTTTTGATGCACCAACCTGGAGCCTAGGCAAGAGTATGGCAGCCCACATCACTATGGGAAGGAATTAGAGAAGTCTACAAGCAGGAGCTGAAGGACACTATCTACCAGATTTGTGGACGCCAAGATGAACGTTGGGACATGATCAGTACCCGGAAGGATAGGTCCATTGCAGCGTTCATCCAGAAGTTAAACCAGCACATTCATCGACAGGAGCACCATATGTGCGCAGGGATGATAGATTTGAAGAAGGCACTAACCAGGAACTTGGAGCTAGAAGATGAACTCAAGTCTACTCGTGACGGATACGAGGAGGAGATGATGATACTCGTGGAGAAGAATGATGACTTGACGAGGAAGCTAGGAGTATTCATGGGAGATCCAACCCCAGGAGGAGAAGAAGAGGAAGAAGAACCCAAGGAGATTCGCTCAGAATATTACATCATCATCGACGACACAGACTCAGACCCCGAAGATAGTGATGACGAGGACTATGAAGATAAAGCTGGAGCAGACATCATGGAATCTTTCGCCGATCTAAATTTCTAGATGACCACCCTATTACTAGTAGTCTTCCCCCACAAAGTAGTATTTAGAGCACTTTTGTAACGTTAGTTAGATCATTGTAAGCCCTTGTTTGAAATTGATTGGTGTGATATGATGGTGTTTGTCTCATGTGCATATGGGTAGTGATTCTCCCCTTAGACCTCATTTCTATTCTAATCTCTTCCCTCTACACCCATCAGATGCCTCCGAGACGTGAGCCCGGATTCCAGTTTCCCCCTAAGCTCACTCAGTTGATCCAACAGCAGAACACTTTGATGCAACTTCTTGTCTAGAACAATCAGAACAACCAGAACAACATCAACAACCCTCCACCCCCACCACCTGTGGACAACCTGACACGTTTCTTAAGGTTGCAACCACCGGTGTTTGCTAGCAGCATTGAACCAATCGTTGCTGATGACTGGCTGTGCAAGATTGGAAGGAATTTGACCACCGCCAATTGCTCGGATGCTGAGAAGGTGCGATTTGCCGCACATTAGTTGTCTGGACCAGCCGCAGCATGATGGGAGAATTACACAACCACCTTCCCTGTAGCCAATGTCACTTGGGATCAGTTTCAGCAAGCTTTTCGCACTGCCCATGTCTCAACTGGAGCTATGAGCATGAAGAAGCGAGAGTTTCGCAACTTGCGTCAAGGAAATCGTACTGTGGCTTAGTACGTAGATGAGTTTAGTACCCTATCTCGTTATGCCCCAGACGATGTGGCCACCGATGCCGCTAAACATGAGAGGTTTATGGAAGGGCTAAATGATGAGATGAGCGTACAGTTGATGGTGGCAACCTTCAACAACTACCAGGAGTTGGTAGACAAGGCTCTTATGATTGAAGGGAAGCAGCAGCAGATTGAGAGCCGCAAGAGGAAGTATGGACAAGGAAGGAATAATTCTGGAGCCCAGCAGAAACCCCGATTCACCCCGAATTCGGGAGGATACACCCATAACCATGGAAGCCACACCCACACCGGAGGAAGTTCTCACAACCACAATGGCTATAAGAATGGGAATGGGAATGGAGCCACTAATAATCAAAATCGCTCTACTCCATCCACACCCGCCAAGAGGGATTTGAGCCACGTCACCTGTTTCAAGTGCGGGAAGAATGGACACTATGCCACGGAGTGCCCTGAAGCTAAGAATGGGAACGGCAATGGAAGCGCTGGGAAGAAGCCCAACCCGTTCAACAAAGGACAAGTGAACCATGTGACCGTGGAGGAGGTTGAAGAGCAACCAAATGCGATGATCGGTAAGTTTTTGGTTAAGTCATTTACTACAGTAGTTCTTTTCGATACTGGTGCATCGCATTCATACATTTCAAGGGGATTCGTAAATAGACATAAGTTGCCCACCAGAGTCCTTATGACCCCCATGTTAGTAAGTTCACCCAGAGCGGAATATATGGCAAATCAAGGATGTTTTCAGATGCCATTGACCATTGGAAGACATGTTTTCCCCTCAGACCTAATAGTTTTAGAGTCGCAAGTATTGGATGTGATACTGGGTATGGATTGGCTATCGATGTATGGAGGAAACATCGATTGTGCCAGTAAGTCCATTTTGCTTACTACCCCGGAGGGAAAAAGGATCAAGTATGTATGTAGGCATTCGCCTTGAAGGACACAAGTACATTCTCTCACGGGCGTTGTTCAGGAGGAAGTACCCGTAGTAAAGGATTATCAAGATGTTTTTCCAGAGGAACTACCCGGCATGCCACCGGATAGCGATATTGAGTTTTTGATTGAACTATTGCTTGGCACCGGACCTATATCGAAGAGACCATATCGGATTTCAGCGAATGATCTGGAGGAGATCAAGAAGCAGATTAAGGAGTTATTGGAGAAAGGGTTTATTCGCCGGAGTTCATCACCTTGGGGAGCTCTAGTGCTTTTGGTCGAGAAGAAGGATGGATCTTTAAGAATGGTCGTTGATTATCGGGCACTTAATGAAGTGACTATTAAGAATAAGTACCCGCTGCCGATGATCAATGATCTGTTCGACCAACTACAAGGAGCTAAGGTATTCTCCAAGATTGATCTACGATCTGGATACCATCAGGTGAAGATCCAAGAGAAGGATATACCTAAGACAACCTTCACCACAAGGTATGGGCTATATGAGTATACGGTTATGTCATTTGGATTGACTAACGCCCCTGCCTATTTCATGAGTATGATGAATAAGGTGTTCATAGAGTTCTTGGATAAGTTTGTCGTGGCATTCATGGATGATATTTTGGTATACTCGAAGAATGAAGAGGAACACGCGGAGCATTTGCGTTTGGTACTGGAGAAGCTCAGAGAACATCAGTTGTATGCCAAGTTTAGAAAATGCGAGTTTTGGTTGAAGGAAGTTGGATTCTTATGGCATGTTATATCAGGAGAAGGTATAGCAGTGGACCCCGTCAAAGTGCAGGCAGTCACTGAGTGGTTGGCACCCACTTCAGTTGGAGAGATCCGCAGTTTTCTTGGACTCGCGGGATATTACCGGAGATTCATAGAAAATTTCTCCAAGATTGCAAAACCAATGACGACATTGTTGAAGAAGGACACAAAGTTTCATTGGACTAAAGAGTGCGAAGAAAGTTTCCAGGAGTTGAAGAAACGGTTGACAACAGCCCCAGTGCTAATCTTGCCAGATATACGCAAGGATTTCCAAGTGTATTGCGACGCTTCACGCTTAGGACTTGGAGGAGTACTCATGCAGGATGGAAGAGTTGTTTCTTATGCATCTCGTCAACTTCGGCCGCACGAGTTGAATTATGCGACGCATGATTTGGAACTAGCAGCAGTTGTTCATGCACTCAAAACTTGGAGATATTTCCTTATTGGAAATCGTTGTGATGTGTACACGGATCACAAGAGTTTGAAGTACATTTTCACTCAGAAGGAGCTGAACCTCAGATAAAGGAGATGGTTGGAGCTTATAAATGATTACTATATGAAGCTGCACTATCACCCCGGAAGGGCCAACGTCGTGGCAGCCGCTTTGAGCCGGAAGAGTTATGCAAATATCCTAGTAAAGAGAGGATTGCCAATGGAATTAGCAGAAGATCTCAGGGAGCTTCGTTTGGAGATAGTTCCTAGAGGTTTTGTCGCAACATTGGAGGTTCAGTCAACATTGCTGGAAAAGATACTCGAAGCCCAGAAGAAGGACAAAGAGATTGCCGAGATAAAGGAGACGATGAGTGAAGGAAAAGCCAAGGGATTTCGTGAAGATAAACACGACACCTTGTGGTTTGAGGATCGAATCTATATGCCCAACAACCCGGAGATCAAGAAGTTGATACTGCAGGAAGCACATGATTCGCCATACTCGACACACCCCGGAAACACTAAGATGTATTTGGATTTGAAGGAACGTTTCTGGTGGACGGGAATGAAGAAGGATATTGCCGAGTATGTAGCCGTATGTGATGTATGCCAGAGAGTAAAAGCGGAACATTAGAAGCCAGCAGGATTGCTACAGCCTATGACAATACCCGAATGGAAGTGGGATAAGCTTGGCATGGATTTTATCAGGATTGCCCAGAACCAAATCAGGATATGACTCAATCTGGGTAGTAGTGGATCGCTTGACCAAAGTAGCCCACTTTATCCCCGTGAAAACCACGTATACCAGTGCGAAGTTGGCCAAGATATACATGACCAGGATCGTATGTCTGCACGAAGTCCCGAGGACCATTGTATCAGATAGAGGAACACAGTTTACCTCAAAGTTTTAGCATCAGTTGCACTAGACTTTGGGAAGGAGGCTGGAATTCAGTACAACTTGTCATCCGCAGACAGATGGACAGACCGAGAGAGTCAATCAGATTCTAGAGGACATGTTGAGAGCTTGTGCGCTAGATTATGGATCTAGTTGGGACGACAATCTACCCTACGCTGAGTTCTTGTACAACAACAGTTACCAGGCCAGTTTAAAGATGGCACCGTTCGAAGATTGTACGGGAGGAGATGCCGAACGTCGTGAATGTGGGATGAAGTTGGGAACCGTCAGTTATTTGGACCAGACCTGATCAAAGAGTCAGAAGAGAAGGTTAAGCTGATTCGGGATAGACTGAAGGTAGCCCAGTCCAGACAGAAGAGTTATGCAGACTCGAAACGCAAGGAAGTATCCTATGAAATTGGAGATAAAGCGTACCTGAGAGTGTCGCCTCTGCGAGGAGTAAAACTTTTCGGAGTTAAGGGAAAGTTAGCTCCGAGATTTGTGGGACCTTACCGTGTTTTGGAACGCATGGGAGAGGTTGCCTATAAGTTGGAGTTACCCGAAAGATTGTGAGGAGTGCACGATGTGTTTCACGTTTCTCAGCTTAAGAAGTGTCATGCAGAGATGGCCGATATTCTTTTAAGAGACACAGTACCCCTGGAAGCAATTCAGTTGGATAGTGATCTGACTTATGAGGAGAAACCCGTCAAGATTCTCGAATTTTCGAGTAGAGTCACCCGTAGTAAGGTTATCAAGTTTTGCAAAGTTCAGGTGAGTCACCACACCGAGGAAGAAGCCACCTGGGAACTAGAAGATGATCTACGCAAGGACCACCCACACCTGTTCTCTAGCCAAGCCGAATCTCGAGGGCGAGATTCATTCTAAGGGGGGTAGGTTTGTAACATCCCAAATTTTCAATTTGGAATGTTATACATAGATCATATTGCATTGCATATTTCATTGCATTTTGTGCGTGGCGATCCTCGAAAATTATAAGCAACTCAAGGACCTACAGAGAGAGTTGTGAATTCTACCGTTTTCGTATTTGAGTTTTCTCGAATACCGGTACGAGGATAGCGTTGGTTTTAATTATTTTTCTCTCCCTAATAATATGTCTAAATAAAATATATGAGCAGAGATAATATGACTTCTCCAAAATAACAGAAATATTGGAGGAAAAACGTTAAAATCACTTTTGGTTTTTATTTGCGATTTTATTTGCATAGAAAAAATACGCATTTTTAAAAATTGCATTTAGGTCCGGGAAAAATGTTCACTTTGTCCTAAATATTATTAGAGGACGGAGAAAATTTGTTTTGGAATTTTTGGAGCTCGTTTAGTATTTTTTTCGTTCGTTTTAGTGCGTCAGGACTCTTTTAAAAAAAAGGAACCGACCTTCGGTCCGTAACCGACTAGGACTCCTCCTAGCCGGCCACTTATAAGGCCCGCCCGAGCCCCCAGCCAGCCCACCTCGCCTTGCCCGACCCCGCGCCCCGAAACCCTAGCCGCCGTGCCATCGCCGCTGCTCCCGCTGCCGCCGCCGCTGCCGCGCCGCCGTCAGCCGCCGCCGCCGCCCCTGCCCCACCGTCGATGCTGCCGCCGCGGCAGCCACCCGCCGCCTCGCCACCCTTCGCCGGAGCCCGCCGCCGCCTTTCCCGAGGTAGCCGCCGCCGTTCCGCCGTTGCCGTTTTTTTAAAGAACCGAGCGGTTTTCTTTTAGAAACCCTAGATCTGTTTTTTTTTTCTGATCGGTTCGGTTTAGTTATTTAGCGGACGTTCGTCCGTACGTTCGTTTTAACGAACGTTGTTCGCCCGTTAGTTACAGACAGCGAACGTTCGTTCGTTAGCCTGTTCGTCGGTTTTCTTTTTCGAGGTTTTTATCTGCGATTATTTTGATCGCGATTTATGTCCTGATCTTGTTTTTCGTTTTTCTTTTCGCTCGAGAGTCGGAATCAGGTGATTCAAAATCTTAGATCATCGTCTCGACACCCTCTTTCTGTTTAACCAACTTGAACAAGGTTTTGTTACTGTAAAATTTGACCTTAGAACAATCTAGTAAACGGATCTTGTTTCTTTCGCAGTTTGAGTTTCGTTGCTCCGTTTGATTTGATTATTTTTGCAAACCGGAGTTCTTAAGTTGAACTTTCTGGTTAGATATTCTTATTTGGAGTTATGTTTGTGCATCTTTCCTAGATTGCTTATGTATGCCATTGGTTGTTTGCGATAGAATACCCGGACTACGAAGCGTGCTGCTACGAGTCTCTAGGTTTTGCGAATCATCAGCAAGGCAAGTAACACTTTGATCATACCCCTTTATTACCCAGTTTTTATGCATTAGATCAAACCCTCACACATTGCATGAGTAGGATCTCTTAATTTGTGGGACTCGGAAGTAGATTGAGGTAGAACCTATTACCTGCATTATTTTCAAACCCTTGGGAGTTACTTCTACGTTATGCTTAGGTTGCCATGCTATGCTCGTAGACGTGGTTTGGGTTTGAGTGAAATCCATGACAGATGTGAGTTGTTAATTAATGGTACAACTTAAGGTGGCTACTTGAATACACATCTGGGTGGATTGGTTGCAGGGCACCTGGAGAATCCAGTGTTGTCCTAGGAAATCCCGGGGTTCCGTGTGATTATCCTATGGAATGCCACCCAGGCTCAAAGGGATCATAAAACTATTCATGCTAGAAACTTCCGTGTGCAGCCACAATGCCATTATGGGCTCTGGCATAGTATGAGTAAGTTGTGTGAGCTCTTTCAGTGGTGGACTAGCATATGTAGGAGAAAGTAGGTGTACGGGTCCACCCTGGGTAAAGAGTAAATGCTTCTGAAAGACTGTGTCTCGGTCTTCCGTTTCTCAAACACCATGTAGTGCGAGAAAACCAACGGAGGAGATAGAGTCTTGTGGGGAAAAGTGCACAAACCTCTGCAGAGTGTACAAACTGATCATGATTAGCCTTGTCCCCGGTTATGGACAATTTTGAGTATCTAGTACTAGAATTATTGGTTGATCTCATCACTCAATAATTAAAATAAAAATTTATTCCTTTGTTGTAGGGAAAAATTGGCTTTATGCAAAAAATTTAACCCTAGAGCCTCCACCAGCCAAATATGCATATAGTGTTAGCCTTTATTCTATTACTTCCATCTACTGTGTTATCTTGCCAGCGTATTCCATGTGCTGACCCATTTCTGGCTGCAACATGTTACGTTGCAGACTTTTCAGACGAGGAGTAAGACGTTCTAGGTCGTTTGTCATGCACTCAGCTATGCCGTTGGAGTTGATGGACTCACTTATCTTCCAAGCCTTTCGCTGTTATTTTGGTTAGATGGCCTTATGCCATAGACTTTTGTAATAAGTTCTCTTTTGAGACATTCGATGTAATAAGTGTGTGATTGCCACTCTGTTATAAATCCTTCAAGTACTGTGTGTGTGTCAGCATTACCGATCTAGGGATGACACTGAAACACACAGACTTTGGTCCATTCGGACCGTGGTCGCTACAACAGGGCCCTCCAAATCTTGGGGCCCCGGACTGGAGAAAAAAAGGAGTTGAAGCGCCTATTACAGCCTGAGCCCTAGCGTCGTGGGCCTTCCTCAATCCTCCGCCCACGCATATTGCGCCGCCTCTGGCCATCATACCGCCGCTGGCGGCTGCTCTCCCGCTGTCCAGCCCCGCCTGGTATCTGCTCCGCGCTAGTGCCAATCGCATGGTTTCTGGCAGTGTTCCCCGTCCTCTACACGGCCACCGCAGCCGTGGTACTGGTGCCGCTCGGTGCTGACGATACCTAGCCACGCCCAAAACTGGCAGTGAGTCCAAATATGAGAAACATCGGCACTGTTCGCAGCCTCGATCGCTGACCAGTGAGTAATTTCTTTGATTGAGATTAAATCCGGCAATGGTTGGGGAACTCAACTATACCCAAACTGAACCCATGTGACAAATTTTGGAAAACCAAACCAAACTAACCCATTGAAAGTCTTATTGCGACCCAAACCAAACTAAACCACAAGTTATCTAAACCTAAACCGAACTGAACTATTGACAAGAACCGTGGATTTAGCGTATATGTCGAGATTAGTTTCCTAGTGGAGCGGACCAATGACCATAGCTGGGTGGATAGCTGAACGAGCATGTTGCGGAGAATGCCAGCGTTGACCTTCTGATTTGAGTCCTCCGTCGGGTGGCTCGACCACACGGCATAGAAGATGTGGGGTGACACTAGCGAGTGACCCGTACGCCTCAGCCACGGCGGCCGGGTCTGCGAGGTCGAGCTATAGGTGCGAGATGGCGGGTGACGGTGGCGGGGTGGACCGGATGGGCGGCGCACGGCTGGGGGAAGTGGGGTTCCGGCTGGATCTCCATGTTTTGAGGTGGCCACTCTGTAGGCCATGGCCAGGGCACCGACGTTGCTGTTGGATGCTCGAACCCAGGAACCTCCCAGCGCCCATGATGACCAGCAGGTGCACGGCCATCTGCACGAACAAGAAAGCAAAAAGGTCGGGCGCCGTGTCGCCGGCGGCGGCGGAAGGAGTGTCCCCCTTTGCGATGCTCCCGCCGTGAAGTAGAGAGCGCATATATCGTTATCCCTGCGGCTAGTACTGATGGGGTCACTTGCAAGACCTCTGCGATGGCGAGCAGCACAACAAGAGTTCAGGTCGAGGCGGCTGGCGGGGAGGCAATGGGATGGTGCGGCCACCGTGCGGGTGGGCGCTGGCCGGTTGGAGAGTCGGGAGGAAGATGGGTTTCTCTTTTTTTTTTCTCGGTCCATTGCTCCGTTGCTCGCTGGGTGTTGTGGAGGCGAGGAACCAGCGTAGAAACCGGGTTGCACCCGTAGTTCATGGCCCCTAATACCCAAACCATTAAAGGCCATAACCACTTATACCCGAACCGGTTTTTCATATACCCAAACTAAACCAAACTTAAAAAGTCTCGATCCAATATAAGCTGAACCATTTAAGCCCAGCATAAAAACTAAACCATCTCCCCTGGTTTTCTTAAAACCGTTCTCAGATTTAATTGAGATAGGCAAATGACAATACAAGATCTATTTGAACATGATGTATGTGTTGATTTCAAGATTAGTGAATTTGAACATTTAACTGATATTGAATTGAAAAATAATTGTATGCATGTATGGATTAAATGCAAAATGATGCATATTTATACCAGTGTCATTTGGTGTTACAGAAAAATAAGATACATATATTTTTTCACTGGTGGCATGCAACAACAGTAAAGAGGAGTGTCTACAAATATGACATATGGGAGGAATGTGTTGGGTTACGTAGCAGAAATCAAAAAAATTCTACGCTTCACCAAGATCAATCTATGGAGTCATCTAGCAACGAGGGAGAGGGGAGTGCATCTACATACCCTTGTAGATCGCGAGCGGAAGCGTTCAAGAGAACATGGATGATGGAGTCGTACTCGTCGTGATCCAAATCACCGATGATCCTAGCGCCGAACGGAGGGCACCTCCGCGTTCAACACACATATGGAGCAGCGACGTCTCCTCCTTCTTGATCCATCAAGGGGGAAGGAGAGGTTGATGGAGAACCAGCAGCATGACGACGTGGTGCTGGATGCAGCGGTATTCCAGCAGGGCTTCGCCAAGCAGCACTCGAGGAGGAAGGGGTGTCACGGGAGGGAGAGGGAGGCGCCAGGGCATGGGATGCGGCTTCCCTCTCACCCCCCACTATATATAGGGGGCCTAGGGGGGTGCGTCGGCCCTAGAGATCCCATCTCTAGGGGGGCGGCGGCATAGGGGGGACTTGCCCCCCAAGTCATGTGGGGCGCCCCCCACCCCTAGGGTCTCCAACCCTAGGCACAGGGGGAAGGCCCAAGGGGGGCGCACCAGCCCACTATGGGCTGGTTCCCTTCCCCTTTCAGCCCATGGGGCACTCCGGGATAGGTGGCCCCACCCAGTGGACCCCTGGGACCCTTTCGGTGGTCCCGGTACAATATCGGTGACCCCCGAAACTCTCCCGATGGCCGAAACTGGACTTCCTACATATAATTCTTTACCTCCGGACCATTCCGGAACTCCTCGTGACGTCCGTGATCTCATCCAAGACTCCGAACAACATTCGGGTTACCGCATGCATATATCTCTACAACCCTGGCGTCACCGAACCTTAAGTGTGTAGACCCTACGGGTTCGGGAGACACATAGACATGACTGAGACGACTCTCCGGTCAATAACCAACAGCGGGATCTGGATACCCATGTTGGTTCCTACATGCTCCTCGATGATCTCATCGGATGAACCACGAGGTCAAGGATTCAATCAATCCCGTATACAATTCCCTTTGTCTATCGGTATAGTACTTGCCTGAGATTCGGTCGTCGGTATACCGATACCTTGTTCAATCTCGTCATGGCAAGTCTCTTTACTTGTTCCGTAATACATCATCCCATGACCAACACCTTAGTTACATTGAGCTCATTATGATGATGTCTTACCGAGTGGGCCCAGAGATACCTCCCCGTCATACGGAGTGACAAATCCCAGTCTCGGTTCGTGCCAACCCAACAGATGCTTTCGGAGATACCCGTAGTGTACCTTTATAGCCACCCAGTTACGTTGTGACGTTTGACACACACAAAGTATTCCTACGGTATCCGGGAGTTGCACAACCTCATGGTCTAAGGAAAAGATACTTGACATTGGAAAAGCTTTAGCATTACGAACTACACGATCTTGTGCTAGGCTTATGATTGGGTCTTGTCCATCACATTATTCTCCTAATGATGTGATCCCGTTATCAATGACATCCAATGTCCATGGTCAGGAAACCATAACCATCTATTGATGAACAAGCTACTAACTAGAGGTTTACTAGGAACACGTTGTGGTCTAAGTATTCACACATGTATCACTGTTTCCGAATAATACAATTCAAGCATGAACACCATACAATTATCATGAACAAGGAAATATAATAATAACCATTTTATTATTGCCTGTAGGGCATATTTCCAACAGTCTCCCACTTGCACTAGAGTCAATAATCTAGTTACATTGTGATGAATCAAACACCCATAGAGTTCTGGTGTTGATCATGTTTTTCTCGTGGAAGAGGTTTAGTCAACGAATCTGCGACATTCAGATCCGTATGCACTTTACGAATATCTATGTCTCCATCTTGAATATAATTCCAGATGGAGTTGAAACGGCGCTTGATGTGCTTGGTCTTCTTGTGAAACCTGGGCTCCTTGGCAATGGCAATAGCTCCAGTGTTGTCACAGAAGAGAGTCATCGGGCCCAACGCGCTTGGAATAACTCCTAGGTCGGTGATGAACTCCTTCATCCAGACTCCTTCCTGCGCTGCTTCGCAAGCGGCTATGTACTCCGCTTCACATGTAGAATGCGCCACGACGCTTTGCTTGCAACTGCACCAGCTGACTGTCCCACCATGCAAAATATACACGTATCCAATTTGTGACTTGGTGTCATCCAGATCTGTGTCGAAGCTAGCATCGACGTAACCCTTTACGACGAGCTCTTCATCACCTCCATAAACGAGAAACATATCCTTAGTCCTTTTCAAGTACTTCAGGATGTTCTTGACCACTGTTCAGTGTTCCATACCGGGATCACTTTGGTACCTCCCTACCAAACTTATGGCAAGGTTCACATCAGGTCTGGTACACATCATGGCATACATAATAGAACCTATGGCTGAGGCATAGGGGATGACACTCATCTTTTCTCTATCTTCTGCCGAGGTCGGGGATTGAGCCGTGCTCAATCTCATACCTTGCAATACAGGCAAGAACCCTTTCTTGGACTGTTCCATATTGAACTTCTTCAATATCTTATCAAGGTATGTGCTTTGTGAAAGACCAATGAGGCGTCTCGATCTATCTCTATAGATCTTGATGCCTAATATGTAAGCAGCTTCTCCAAGGTCCTTCATTGAAAAACTCTTATTCATGTAGGCCTTTATGCTTTCCAAGAATTCTACATCATTTCCCATCAGCAATATATCATCCACATATAATATGAGAAATGCTACAGAGCTCCCACTCACTTTCTTGTAAATAAAGGCTTCTCCCCAAGTCTGTATAAACCCAAACGATTTGATCACATCATTAAAGCGAATGTTCCAACTCCGAGATGCTTGCATCATCCCATAGATTGAGCGCTGGAGCTTGCATACCTTGTTAGCATTCTCAGGATTGACAAAACCTTCTGGCTGCATCATATACGGTTCTTCCTTGAGGAAGCCATTAAGGAATGCCGTTTTGACGTCCATTTGCCATATCTCATAATCATAGTATGCGGAAATTGCTAACATGATTCGGACAGACTTTAGCATCGCTACGGGAGAGAAAGTCTCGTCTTAGTCAATCCCTTGAACTTGTCGATAACCTTTAGCGACAAGCCGAGCCTTATAGATGGTCACATTACCATCCGTGTCAGTCTTCTTCTTAAAGATCCATTTGTTTTCTATGGCGTGCCGATCATCGGGCAAGTCCACCAAAGTCCACACTTTGTTTTCATACATGGATCCTATCTCGGATTTCATGGCCTCAAGCCATTTGTTGGAATCCGGGCCCGCCATCGCTTCTTCATAGTTCGAAGGTTCACCGTTGTCTAACAACATGATTTCCATGACAGGGTTGCCGTACCACTCTGGTGCGGAACATGTCCTTGTGGACCTACGAAGTTCAGTGGTAACTTGAACTGAAGCTTCATGATCATCATCATTAACTTCCTCCCTAGTCGGTGCAAGCACCACAGGAACAACTTCCTGTGCTGCGCTACTTTCCGGTTCGGAAGGGGTGACTGTCACCTCATCAAGTTCCACTTGACTCCCACTCACTTCTTTCGAGAGAAACTCTTTCTCCAGAAAGGATCCATTCTTGGCAACGAAGACCTTGCCTTCAGATCTGAGGTAGAAGGTGTACCCAATAGTTTCCTTTGGGTATCCTATGAAGACGCATTTTTCCGATTTGGGTTCGAGCTTTTCAGGTTGAAGTTTCTTGACATAAGCATCGCAACCCCAAATTTTAGAAACGACGGCTTAGGTTTCTTGCCAAACCAAAGTTCATACGGTGTCATCTCAACGGATTTAGACGGAGCCCTATTTAAAGTGAATGCGGCAGTCTCTAAAGCATAACCCCAAAATGATAGCGGTAAGTCGGTAAGAGACATCATGGATTGTACCATGTCCAACAGAGTACGATTACGACGTTCGGACACACCATTACGCTGAGGTGTTCCTGGCGGTGTCAATTGTGAAACAATTCCACAGTTCCTTAGGTGCGTGCCAAATTCGTGACTTAAATATTCTCCTCCACGATCCGATCGTAAGAACTTTATTTTTCTGTCACGTTGATTCTCAACCTCATTCTGAAATTCCTTGAACTTTTCAAAGGTCTCAGACTTGTGTTTCATCAAGTAGACATACCCATATCTACTTAAGTCGTCTGTGAGGGTGAGAACATAACGATAGCCTCCGCGAGCTTCAACACTCATTGGACCGCACACATCGGTATGTATGATTTCCAATAAGTTGGTCGCTCGCTCCATTGTTCCGGAGAACGGAGTCTTGGTCATCTTGCCCAAGAGGCATGGTTCGCACGTGTCAAATGATTCATAATCAAGAGACTCCAAAAGTCCATCTGCATGGAGCTTCTTCATACGTTTGACACCAATATGACCAAGGCGGCAATGCCACAAGTATGTGGGACTATCATTATCAACCTTACATCTTTTGGCATTCACACTATGAATATGTGTACCATCACGTTCGAGATTCATTAAGAATAAACCATTGACCAGCGGGGCATGACCATAAAACATTTCTCTCATATAAAATAGAACAACCATTATTCTCGGATTTAAATGAGTAGCCATCTCGCATTAAACGAGATCCGGATACAATGTTCATGCTCAAAGCTGGTACCAAATAACAATTATTAAGGTTTAAAACTAATCCCGAGGGTAGATGTAGAGGTAGCGTGCCGACGACGATCACATCGACCTTGGAACCATTCCTGACGCGCATCGTCACCTCGTCCTTCGCCGGTCTCCGCTTATTCCACAACTCCTTCTTTGAGTTAGAAATGTGAGCAACTGCACCGGTATCAAATACCCAGGAGCTACTACGACCGCTGGTAAGGTACACATCAATAACATGTATATCACATATACCTTTGACGTTGCCGGCCTTCTTATCTGCTAAGTATTTGGGGCAGTTCCGCTTCCAGTGACCCGTTCCCTTGCAATAAAAGCACTCAGTTTTAGGCTTGGGTCCATTATTTGGCTTCTTCCTGGTAACTGGCTTACCGGGCGCGGCAACTCCTTTGCCGTCCTTCTTGAAGTTCTTCTTCCCCTTGCCTTTCTTGAACTTAGTGGTTTTATTCACCATCAACACTTGATGTTCTTTCTTGACCTCCACCTCCGCTGACTTCAGCATTGAATACACCTCGGGAATGGACTTCTCCATCCCTTGCATATTGAAGTTCATCACGAAGCTCTTGTAGCTAGGTGGGAGCGACTGAAGGGTTCTGTCAACGACCGCTTCGTCTGGGAGATTAATTCCCAACTGAGACAAGCGATTGTGCAACCCAGACAATTTGAGTATGTGCTCGCTGACAGAACTATTCTCTTCCATCTTACAACTGTAGAATGCGTCGGAGACGTCATATCTCTCGACTCGGGCATGAGCTTGGAAAACCATTTTTAGCTCTTGGAACATCTCATATGCTTTGTGGTGCTCAAAACGCTTTTGGAGCCCCGATTCTAAGCTGTAAATCATGCCGCACTAAACCAGGGAGTAATCATCACAACGCGACTGCCAAGCGTTCATAACGTCTTGGTTTGCCGGGGCAGGAGCATCACCTAGCGGTGCTTCAAGGACATATGTTTTCTTGGCAGCTATGAGGATGATCCTCAGGTTACAGACCCAATCCGTATAGTTGCTACCATCGTCTTTCAGCTTGGATTTCTCTAGGAACGCGTTGAAGTTAAGGGTAACATGAGCGTGGGCCATTGGATCTACAAGACATATTGTAAAGATTTTAGACTATGTTCATGACAATTAAGTTCATCTAAACAATTCAATGAACTCCCACTCAGATAGACATCTCTCTAGTCATCTAAGTGATACATGATCCGAAGCGACTAGGCCGTGTCCGATCATCACGTGAGACGAACTAGTCATCAACGGTGAACATCTTCATGTTGATCGTATCTTCTATACGACTCATGTTCGACCTTTCGGTCTTCCGTGTTTCGAGGCCATGTCTGCACATGCTAGGCTTGTCAAGTGAACCCTAAGTGTATTGCGTGTGTAAATCTGGCTTACACCCGTTGTATGCGAACGTTAGAGCCTATCACACCCGATCATCACGTGGTGCTTCGGAACAACGAACCTTAGCAACGGTGCACAGTTAGGGGGAACACAATTCTTAAAATTTTAGTGAGAGATCATCTTATTTACTACCGTCGTTCTAAGCAAATAAGATGTAAAAACATGATAAACATCACATGCAATCAAATAGTGACATGATATGGCCAATATCATTTTGCTCCTTTGATCTTCATCTTCGGGGATCCATGATCATCATCGTGACCGGCATGACACCATGATATCCATCATCATGATCTCCATCATCGTGTCTTCATGAAGTTGTCTCGCCAAACATTACTTCTACTACTATGGCTAACAGTTAGCAATAAAGTAAAGTAATTACACGGCGTTTATTCAGTGACACGCATGTCATACAATAAAATAAGACAACTCCTATGGCTCCTGCCGGTTGTCATACTCATCGACATGCAAGTCGTGATTCCTATTACATGAACATGATCAATCTCATACATCACATATATCATTCATCACATCCTTTTGGCCATATCACATCACACGACACATGCTGCAAGAACAAGTTAGACGTCCTCTAATTGTTGTTGCAAGTTTTACGTGGCTGCTATAGGTTTCTAGGAAGAACGTTTCTTACCTACGCCAAAACCACAACATGATATGCCAATTTCTATTTACCCTTCATAAGGACCCTTTTCATCGAATCCGATCCGACTAAAGTGGGAGAGACTGTCACCCGGTAGCCACCTTATGCAACAAGTGCATGTCAGTCGGTGGAACCTGTCTCACGTAAGCGTACATGTAAGGTCGGTCCAGGCCGCTTCATCCCACGATGCCGCTGAATCAAGATAAGACTAGTAGCGGTAAGAGAAATGAACAAATCTACGCCCACAACTGCTTTGTGTTCTACTCGCGCAAGATACTACGCATACACCTAGCTCAGATGCCACTATTGGGAACGTAGCAGAAATCAAAAAAATTCTATGCTTCACCAAGATCAATCTATGGAGTCATCTATCAACGAGGGAGAGGGGAGTGCATCTACATACCCTTGTAGATCGCGAGCGGAAGCGTTCAAGAGAACGTGGATGATGGAGTCGTACTCGTCGTGATCCAAATCACCGATGATCCTAGTGCCGAACGGACGGCACCTCCACGTTCAACACGCGTACGGAGAAGCGACGTCTCCTCCTTCTTGATCCAGCAAGGGGGGAAGGAGAGGTTGATAGAGATCCAGCAGCACGACGGCGTTGTGGTGGATGCAGCGGTATTCCAGCAGGGCTTCGCCAAGCAGCACTTGAGGAGGAAGGGGTGTCACGAGAGGGAGAGGGAGGCGTCAGGACATAGGATGCGGCTGCCCTCCCTCCCCCCACTATATATAGGGGGCCTAGGGGGGTGCGCCGGCCCTAGAGATCCCATCTCTAGGGGGGCGGTGGCCTAGGGGGGGACTTGCCCCCTGATACGTCCAAAACGTATCTATAATTTCTGCTTGCTCCATGCCACTTTTGGGTGATATTGCTATGATATTCATACACTTCCATACACTTTTGATCATATTTGGACTAACCTACTAATCCAGTGCACCCCGGTGCCAGTTTCTGTTTTTGGCTGTTTTTGTATTTCAGGTTTTCACGTTACGAGAACTGCCAGGAAAAATTCAGAAAAATTATATAAAAAATCAGCATTCCGGAAACTTCCTTGCGCCC
>LR738713.1:561545290-561856318 GCA_902687465.1 Secale cereale | reverse complement strand
GGGGGGGGGGCGCCTGGGCTCCCCGAGCCCCGTCTGGTGCCCCCCTTTGGCAGATATTTACAGCTTCCTTCGAAAACCTCGGAAGGGGAACTCTTTTTCGCGATCTCATCTTTGTTCCACCGCCGCCGCCGCTTCCAAGATCGGGAGCACCAGGAGAACCCTTCCCGGCACCCTGCCGGAGGGGAGGATCACCACCGGGAGCCTCTCCACCACCATGGACGCCTCCCGGATGAGTTGTGAGTAGTCTCCCTTGGACCATGAGTCCATGACCAGTAGCTATATGATGTTCTCCTCCCATTCTTGTGCTTCACTAATTAGTCCTCGTGAGCTGCCCTACATGATCGAGGCACCTATGTAATCCTTATGCTGTTGCTATGATGAGTTTGCTGGGATCCGATGGATTATGAGATTATGTTGAGATTGATCTTGAGTAATATATTTGATCTACCTCTTTTATATTTATGTTCATAAGTAATTCTTGCATGTTCTCCGTTGTTATTTATTGCTTTGGCCAAGTAATACGTAGTGACTCCAAGAGGGAACGTTATGCTCGATTGTGGGTTCATGTCCCTCGATGACTAGCTTGAGTGACAGAAACATGAGTCTAGGGGATGTGCTGTTGCCACAAGGGGGAAAACAACGGTGCTTGTGCCCGCGGGTGCAAGGATTGTTTACTTTACGCAAAGTTCTTTTAATGCAGTTGTCTGTTGCATTGAGTTTACACTATGGGTGGGACTCGCAACTTAATACCAGCGAGATGTTCTGGATAGATATCTCAAGGTGGATGATTAGTAGTAGATATTGATGGATTTCGGTCTACTTACTTTGGCGTACCGCCCATGCTTTGAACCTCAACCTTTCTTGCAATGTAGTCAGCATTGGTTTGCGTTCGTGGTCCTGTCAATTGCCCAGCTGTAATTTGTTTACCTCACATAGCTGTTTTATCGTCTTTTGGGAGAGAGACATCACTAGTGAACATCATGAGACTCCGGTCCATATTACCATCATTGATCACATCCGCTATTTACTTTTCACTTTTATTTACTATTGCAAACATTATCTATCACTACTACCATTTGCGTTTAATCCTTTGTGAACTACAAGGCCGGAGGGATTGACAACCTCTCTGTACTCGTTGGGAGCAAAGTTATTTGTATCTGTGTGCAGGTCCACGTTGATTGCTAATATCTGGCGCCGTTAGCAGTTGACACCTACTTGTTGAACCTAGGAGTCTCTGGGGATTCGATCCTTGGCATCTTTGCTAAGGGAAAAACTTCCACAACACTGCATCTTACACCTTCCACTTGGGGTAACCAACGAGGGGTTAGAGGCCCATCACCCCCCAAGTCATGTGGGGCGCCCCCACCCCTAGGGTCTCCAACCCTAGGCGTAGGGGGAAGGCCGAAGGGGGGTGAACCAGCCCACTATGGGCTGTTTCCCTTCCCCTTTCAGCCCATGGGGCCCTCCGGGATAGGTGGCCCCACCCGGTGGACCCCCGGGACCCTTCCGGTGGTCCTGGTACAATACCGGTGACCCCCGATACTCTCCCGATGGCCGAAACTGGACTTCCTATATATAATTCTTTACCTCCGGACCATTCCGGAACACCTCGTGATGTCCGGTATCTCATCCGGGACTCCGAACAACATTAGGGTTACCACATGCATATATCTCTATAGCCCTAGCGTCACCGAACCTTAAGTGTGTAGACCCTACGGGTTCGGGAGACACGTAGACATGACCGAGACGACTCTCCGGTCAATAACCAATAGCGGGATCTGTATTCCCATGTTGGTTCCTACATGCTCCTTGATGATCTCATCGAATGAACCACAATGTCAAGGATTCAACCAATCCCGTATACAATTCCCTTTGTCTATCGGTATAGTACTTGCGTGAGATTCGATCGTCGGTATACCGATACCTTGTTCAATCTCGTCATGGCAAGTATCTTTACTCGTTCCGTAATACATCATCCCGAGACCAACACCTTAGTCACATGGAGCTCATTATGATGATGTCTTACCGAGTGGGCCCAGAGATACCTCTCCGTCATACGGAGTGACAAATCTCAGTCTCGGTTCGTGCCAACCCAATAGATGCTTTCGGAGATACCCGTAGTGTACCTTTATAGCCACCCAGTTACGTTGTGACGTTTGGCACACCCAAATTATTCTTACGGTATCCGGGAGTTGCACAACCTCATGGTCTAAGGAAAAGATACTTGACATTGGAAAAGCTTTAGCATTACGAACTACACGATCTTGTGCTAGGCTTAGGATTGGGTCTTGTCCATCACATTATTCTCCTAATGATGTGATCCCGTTATTAATGACATCCAATGTCCATGGTCAGGAAACCATAACCATCTTTTGATCAACGAGCTAGTAACTAGAGGTTTACTAGGAACACGTTGTGGTCTAAGTATTCACACATGTATCACTGTTTCTGAATAATACAATTCAAGCATGAACACCAGACAATTATCATGAACAAGGAAATATAATAATAACCATTTTATTATTGCCTCTAGGGCATATTTCCAACAGAATGGATAAAGAAAACTATTGATTATGTATTCATTTGTATCCCTTATTACTATTTGTATTTTTGTCATGCTTTATATGTTTCTCTTTGATCATTGAGTATATATATTGTGCAATTGTGATAATTTTTGTATGCTTTCACATGAGGTATTTCCTGGATAGCTAAGGGGTATTTATGGATTGTTTTTCAGTATACAAAAGTTTTAAAATTTATGATCCTATTTTGCATTTCGTCCCGGGCCCCCAAATTCCTGGAGACGGCCCTGCTTGCGCGTGTATCAGCCGGCTGAAGGATAGTGTTTACCTTTTTAACTTTGGGTTTGCCTAAGACTTAATGAAGTCTCAGTCAGCTGATGTCATCATTTTAATTCATGTATAGTTTTTCTCTTTGTCCCGTTTCATATTTGTTCCGGGTTGGGTGATACGTCCATTTTGCATCATGCTTTTATATCAATATTTATTGCATAATGGGATGTTATTACACATTATGTCACAATACTTATGCATATTCTCTCTTATTTTACAAGGTTTACATGAAGAGGGAGAATGCCGGCAGCCGGAATTCTGGGCTGGAAAAAGAGAAAATATTGGAGACCTATTCTGCACAACTCAAAAAGTCCTGAAACTCCACGAAAGTTAGTTTTGGAATATATAAAAAATATCAGGCGAAGAAAGCACCAGAGGGGGGCCACCCACCGTCCACTAGGGTGGGGGCACGCCCCCCAGCCTCGTGGGCCACCTGGCAGCCCCCCGATGCCCATCGTCTGATATAAGGTGTCTTTTGCCCTGGAAAAAATAAGAAGGAAGCTTTCGGGACGAAGCGCCGCCATCTCGAGGCGAAACCTTGGCGGAACCAATCTAGGGCTCCGCCGGAGCTGTTCTGCCGGGGAAACATCCCTCCGGGAGGGGGAAATCGTCACCATTGTCATCACCATCGATCCTCTCATCGGGAGGGGGTCAATCTCCATCAACATCTTCACCAGCACCATCTCCTCTCAAACCCTAGTTCATCTCTTGTATCCAATCTTTGTCTCAAAACATCAGATTGGTACGTGTTGGTTGCTAGTAGTGTTGATTACTCCTTGTAGTTGATACTAGTTGGTTTATTCGATGGAAGATCATATGTTCAGATCCATTATGCATATTAATACCCCTCTGATTATGAACATGAATATGATTTGGCAGTAGTTACGTTTGTTCCTGAGGACATGGGAGAAGTCTTGATATAAGTAGTCATGTGAATTTGGTATTTGTTCGATATTTTGATGAGATGTATGTTGTCTTTCCTCTAGTGGTGTTATGTGAACGCCGACTACATGAAACTTCACCATTGTTTGGGCCTAGAGGAAGGCATTGGGAAGTAATAAGTAGATGATGGGTTGCTAGAGTGACAGAAGCTTAAACCCTAGTTTATGCGTTGCTTCGTAAGGGGCTGAATTGGATCCATATGTTTCATGCTATGGTTAGGTTTACCTTAATACTTCTTTTGTAGTTGCGGATGCTTGCAATAGAGTTTAATCATAAGTAGCATGCTTGTCTAAGGAAGGGCAGCACCCAAGCACCGCTCCACCCACATACCAAATTATCAAAGTAACGAATGCGAATCATATGAGCGTGGTGAAAACTAGCTTGACGATAATTCCCATGTGTACTCAGGAGCGCTTTTCCTTATATAAGAGTTTGTCCAGGCTTGTATTTTCCTACAAAAATGATTGGGCCATCTTGCTGCACCTTATTTCCTTTTATTACTTGTTACCCGTTACAAATTACCTTATCATAAAACTATCTGTTACCGATAATTTCAGTGCTTGCAGAGAATACCTTACTGAAAACTGCCTATCATTTCCTTCTGCTCCTCGTTGGGTTCGACACTCTTACTTATCGAAAGGGCTACGATAGACCCCCTATACTTGTGGGTCATCAAGACTCTTTTCTGGCGCCGTTGCCGGGGAGTGAAGCGCCTTTGGTAAGGAAAAATTTATATAGTGTGCTAAAATTTACAATTCCGCCTATGTTGTCTCAACATAGCCGGTCTCCGCCTATGTTGTCTCAACATAGCCGGTCCCAAGCCCGGGTAAAG
Source organism: Secale cereale (assembly GCA_902687465.1). Classification (NCBI taxonomy): domain Eukaryota; kingdom Viridiplantae; phylum Streptophyta; class Magnoliopsida; order Poales; family Poaceae; genus Secale; species Secale cereale. The sequence goes on along the minus strand of LR738713.1, from coordinate 561,851,692 downwards.
GAGGAGGGTTGTGTTAGGCTTGGCGAGCCAATGTGAAAACTCAGCTACTCTTATGGAGATGAAACCCAAAATATTTTCGTTGGGGCGTAACCCTCTCAGCGACGCGCCACATCGGAACCCGGGTGTGGTGTCAAATGGGCAAGGGCCGGGACGTCACCCCCTTGGTGGTGCGCTGTATCTTGATCTGGATACGGTGGCAAGTAAGCGAGGATCGGGTCGTCGCATCCTTAGTGGCGCGCTACATCGGCGCCCGGATGTAGTGGAAAATGAGCAAGGGTCTTCGCATTTGACTCGACGAGTGCGAAGGGTAAGGAAGCTAGCCGAGGCTAGGAGGATCCGCTTAGGTAGCTGGAACGTAGGGTCCCTGACAGGGAAGCTTCGGGAGCTAGTCGATGCAGCGGTGAGGAGAAGTGTTGATATCCTTTGCGTCCAAGAAACCAAGTGGAGGGGACAGAAGCCAAAGGAGGTGGAGGGTTCTGGCTTCAAGCTGTGGTACACCGGGTTGGCTGCAAACAGGAATGGCGTAGGCATCTTGATCAACAAGAGCCTCAAGCATGGAGTGGTAGACGTCACGAGACGTGGGGACCGGATTATCCTGGTCAAGCTGGTAGTTGGGGACTTAGTTCTCAATGTTATCAGCGCGTATGCCCCGCAAGTAGGCCACACTGAGAACACCAAGAGGGAGTTCTGGGAAGGCCTGGAAGACATGGTTAGGAGTGTACCGATTGGTGAGAAGCTCTTCATAGGAGGAGACCTCAATGGCCACGTGGGTACATCTAACACAGGTTGAAGGGGTGCATGGGGGCTTTGGCTATGGCACCAGGAATCAGGAAGGAGAGGATGTCTTAAGCTTTGCTCTAGCCTACGACATGATTGTAGCTAACACCCTCTTTAGAAAGAGAGAATCACATCTGGTGACCTTTAGTAGTGGCCAACACTCTAGCCAGATTGATTTCATCCTCTCGAGAAGAGAAGATAGGCGTGCGTGCCTAGATTGTAAGGTGATACCTGGAGAGAGTGTTGTACCTCAACATAAGCTGTTGGTTGCTGACTTCCGCTTTCAGACTCGTGTCCAGTGGGATAGGCGTGCCAAAAGTCGCTAGAACGAAGTGGTGGAAGCTCAAGGGGGAGGTAGCTCAGGCGTTCAAGGAGAGGGTCATTAAGGAGGGCCCTTGGGAGGAAGGAGGGGATGCGAACAATGTGTGGATGAAGATGGCGACTTGCATTCGTAAGGTGGCCTCGGAGGAGTTTGGAGTGTCCAAGGGAAGGAGAAGCGAAGATAAGGATACCTGGTGGTGGAATGATGCCGTCCAGAAGGCGATTAAAGAGAAGAAAGAGTGCTTCAGATGCCTGTACTTGGATAGGAGTGCAGACAACATAGAGAAGTACAAGATGGCGAAGAAGGCCGCAAAGCGAGCTGTTGGTGAAGCAAGGGGTAGGGCGTATGAGGGCCTCTACCAACGGTTAGGCACGAAGGAAGGGGAAAGGGACATCTATAAGATGGCCAAGACCCGAGAGAGGAAGACGAGGGATATTGGCCAAGTCAAATGCATCAAGGACGGAGCAGACCAACTCCTCATGAAGGATGAGGAGATTAAGCATAGGTGGCGGGAGTACTTCGACAAGCTGTTCAATGGGGAGAATGAGAGTTCTACCATTGAACTTGATGACTCCTTTGATGAGACCATCATGCGTTTTGTGCGGCCAATCCAAGAGTCTGAGGTCAAGGAGGCTTTAAAAAGGATGAAAGGAGGCAAGGCGATGGGCCCTGATTGTATCCCCATTGAGGTGTGGAAAGGCCTCGGGGACATAGCGATAGTATGGCTAACCAAGCTTTTCAACCTCATTTTTCGGGCAAACAAGATGCCAGAAGAATGGAGACGAAGTATATTAGTACCAATCTTCAAGAACAAGGGGGATGTTCAGAGTTGTACTAATTACCGTGGAATTAAGCTAATGAGCCATACAATGAAGCTATGGGAGAGAGTCATTGAGCACCGCTTGAGAAGAATGACAAACGTGACCAAAAATCAGTTTGGTTTCATGCCTGGGAGGTCGATGATGGAAGCCATTTTATTGGTTCGACAACTTATGGAGAGATACAGGGAGAAAAAGAAGGACTTGCATATGGTGTTCATTGACTTGGAGAAGGCCTATGATAAGATACCACGGAATTTCATGTGGTGGGCCTTGGAGAAACACAAAGTCCCAGCAAAGTATATTACCCTCATCAAGGACATGTACGATAATGTTGTGACAAGTGTTCGAACAAGTGATGTCGACACTGATGACTTCCCGATTAAGATAGGACTGTATCAAGGGTCAGCTTTGAGCCCTTATATTTTTGCCTTGGTGATGGATGAGGTCACAAGGGATATACAAGGAGATATCCCATGGTGTATGCTATTTGCGGACGATGTGGTGCTAGTTGACGATAGTCGGACGGGGGTAAATAGGAAGCTAGAGTTATGGAAACAAACCTTAGAATCGAAAGGGTTTAAGCTTAGTAGAACTAAAACTGAGTACATGATGTGCGGTTTCAGTACTACTAGGTGTGAAGAGGAGGAGGTTAGCCTTGATGGACAGGTGGTGCCTCAGAAGAACACCTTCCGATATTTGGGGTCAATGCTGCAGGAGGATAGGGGTATTGATGAAGATGTGAACCATCGAATCAAAGCCGGATGGATGAAGTGGCGCCAAGCTTCTGGCGTTCTCTGTGACAAGAGAGTGCCACAAAAGCTAAAAGGCAAGTTCTACAGGACGGTGGCCCGACCCGCAATGCTGTATGGCGCCGAGTTCTGGCCGACTAAAAGGCGACATGTTCAACAGTTAGGTGTGGCGGAGATGCGTATGTTGAGATTGATGTGTGGCCACACGAGGAAGGATCGAGTCCGGAATGATGATATCCGAGATAAAGTTGGGGTAGCACCTATTGAAGAGAAGCTTTTCCAACATCGTCCGAGATGGTTTGGGCATATTCAGCGCAGGCCTCCAGAAGCCCCAGTGCATAGCGGACGGCTAAAGCGTGCGGAGAATGTCAAGAGAGGTCGGGGTAGACCGAATTTGACATGGGAGGAGTCCGTTAAGAGAGACCTGAAGGATTGGAGTATCACCAGAGAACTAGCTATGGACAGGGGTGCGTGGAAGCTTGCTATCCATGTGCCGGAGCCATGAGTTGGTCACGAGATCTTATGGGTTTCACCTCTAGCCTACCCCAACTTGTTTGGGACTAAAGGCTTTGTTGTTGTTGTTGTTGTTGTTGTGCTGAAATTTACTGTCACTTGTTACCATGGAACATAATCCTTTGAGGGGCTTGTTCGGGGTATCTTCACCCTGACCAGTAGAGCAAAGAGTTGCTCGTCAACCTACTGAACCTACTGAAAATGTTTACTTTGAAATTCCTTCGGGTATGATAGAGAAACTGCTAGCTAACCCCTTTATAGGAGATAGAACATTGCATCCCGATTTGCACCTAATCTACGTGGATGAAGTTTGTGGGTTATTTAAGCTTGCAAGTATGTCTGAGGATGTTATCAAGAAGAAGGTCTTCCCTTTATCTTTGAAGGGAAAGGCATTGACATGGTTTATGGTATGCGATGATATTGGATCATGGAACTACAACCGGTTGAAATTAGAATTTCATCAGAAGTTCTATCCTATGCATCAGGTTCATCATGATCGTAATTATATATATAATTTTTGGCCTCGCGAAGGAGAAAGCATCGCTCAAGCTTGGGGGAGGCTTAAGTAAATGTTATATTCATGCCCCAATCATGAGCTCTCAAGAGAAATTATTATTCAAAAATTTTATGTTCGGCTTTCTCTCAATAATCACTCCACACTCGATACTTCTTGTACTGGTTCTTTTATGATGAAGACTATTGAATTCAAGTGGGGTTTATTGGAAAGAATTAAACACAACTATGAAGATTGGGATCTTGACGAAGGTAAGGAGTCAGGTATAACACCTAAGTTTGATTGTGTTAAATCTTTTATGGATACCGATGTTTTCCGTGAATTTAGCACTAAATATGGACTTGACTCTGAGATAGTAGCTTCTTTCTGTGAATCATTCGCTACTCATGTTGATCTCCCCAAGGAGAAGTGGTTTAAATATCATCCTCCCATTGAAGTAAACGTAGTTGAACCTATTAAAGTTGAAGAAAAGACTATCACTTATAATGTTGATCCTATTGTTCCTACCGCTTATATTGAGAAACCACCTTTCCCTGTTAGAATAAAGGATCATGCTAAAGCTTCAACTGTGGTTCGTAAGAGTAATACTAGAACACCCACACCCTCTGAGCAAATTAAAGTTGAACCTAGTATTGCTATGGTTAAGGATCTCTTGGTCGATAATATTGATGGGCATGTTATTTACCTCTGTGATGAAGCTGCTAGAATTGCTAGACCCGGTTCTAAAAATAAACATAGACCTGTTGTAGGCATGCCTGTTATTTCTGTTAAAATAGGAGATCATTGGTATCATGGTTTATGTGATATGGGTGCTAGTGCGAGTGCAATACCGCATTCCTTATATGAAGAAATTATGCACGACATTGCACCTGCTGAGTTAGAAGGTATTGATGTTACAATTAAGCTTGCTAAAAAAGATACTATTTCACCAATGGGAATTGTTAGAGATGTTGAAGTCTTGTGTGGGAAAGTTAAATACCCTAATGATTTTCTTGTTCTTGGTTCCCCACAAGATGACTTTTGCCCCATTATATTTGGTAGACCCTTCTTGAATACTGTTAATGCTAAGATAGACTGCAAAAAGGATATTGTTACTGTTGGTTTAGGGGATATGTCTCATGATTTTAACTTTGCTAAATTCCATAGACAACCCCATGATAAAGAATTTCCTAGTGAGGATGAAATTATTGGCCTTGCTTCTATTGCTATACCTCCTAATGATCCTTTAGAAGAATATTTGCTAGACCATGAAAATGATATGTTTATGAATGAAAGAAGGGAAATAGACGAAGTATTCTTTAAGTAGGGCCTATTTTGAAACACAACTTGCCTATTGAAATCCTAGGGGATCCTCCTCCGCCCAAGGGTGATCCCGTGTTTGAGCTCAAACCATTACCTGAAACTCTGAAGTATGCTTATCTCGATGAAAAGAAGATATATCCTGTTATTATCAGTGCTAACCTTTCAGAGCAGGAAGAAGGGCAATTATTGAAAACTCCGAAGAAGCACCGTGCTGCTATTGGATATACTCTAGATGATCTTAAGGACATTAGTCCCACTCTATGCCAACACAAAATAAAATTGGAGAAGGACGCTAAATCGGCTGTTGATCACCAACGACGGTTAAATCCAAAGATGAAAGAAGTGGTAAGGAAAGAAATACTAAAGCTCCTAGAGGCAGGTATAATTCATCATGTTGTTGATAGTCAGTAGGTAAGTCATGTCCATTGTGTCCCTAAGAAGGGAGGTATTACTGTTGTTCCTAATGATAAAGATGAACTGATCCCACAAAGAATTGTTACAGGTTATAGAATGGTAATTGATTTCCGCAAATTAAATAAGGCTACTAAAAATGATCATTACCCTCTACCCTTTATTGATCAAATGCTAGAAAGATTATCCAAACATACACATGTTTTGCTTTCTAGATGGTTATTCCGGTTTCTCTCAAATACCTGTGTCAAAAGAGGATCAAGAAAAGACCACTTTTACTTGTCCTTTCGGTACCTTTGCTTATAGATGTATGCCTTTTGGTTTATGTAATGCAGCTGCTACCTTTCAAAGATGCATGATGGCTATATTCTTTGATTTTTGTGAAAAGATTGTTGAGGTTTTCATGGATGATTTCTCCGTTTATGGAACTTCTTTTGATGATTGCTTGAGCAACCTTGATCAAGTTTTGCAGAGATGTGAAGAAACTAATCTTGTCTTGAATTGGGAGAAGTGCCACTTTATGGTTAACAAAGGTATTGTCTTGGGGCGTAAAATTTCTGAGAAAGGTAACGAAGTTGATAAAGCTAAAGTTGATGCTATTGAAAAGATGACATGTCCTAAGGACATCTGAGGTACAAGAAGCTTCCTTGGTCATGCCAGTTTTTATAGGAGGTTCATTGAAGACTTCTCAAAAATCTCTAGGCCTCTGACTTACCTCTTACAAAAAGATGTTCCTTTTGTCTTTGATGATGATTGTGTAGAAGCATTTGAAATACTTAAGAAAGCATTGATTTCTGCACCTATTGTCCAGCCACCTGATTGGAATTTACCCTTTGAAATTATGTGTGATGCTAGCGATTATGCTGTAGGTGTTGTTCTAGGACAAAGAGTTGATAAGAAATTAAATGTTATTCAATATGCGAGTAAAACTCTAGACAGTGCCCAGAGAAATTATGCTACTACTGAAAAAATTAGCAGTTGTATTTGCTTGTGATAAGTTCATGCCTTACATTGTTGATTCTAAAGTAACTGTTCACACTGATCATGCTGCTATCAAATATATTATGGAAAAGAAAGGTGCTAAATCTAGACTTATTAGATCGGTTCTCATGCTACAAGAATTTGATTTGCATATTATTGATAGAAAGGGAGGTGAGAATCCTATTGCAGACAATTTATCTAGGTTAGAGAATGTTCTTGATGACCCACTACCTATAGATGATAGCTTTCCTGATGAACAATTAGCTGTCATAAATGCTTCTCGTACTACTCCATGGTATGCTGATTATGCTAATTACATTGTTGCTAAATTTATACCACCTAGTTTCACATACCAGCTAAAGAGAAGGTTTTTCTATGATTTAAGGCATTACTTCTGGGATGACCCACACCTTTATAAAGAAGGAGTAGATGGTGTTATTAGACGTTGTGTACCTGAGCATGAACAGGAACATGTCTTACGCAAGTGCCACTCCGAGGCTTATGGAGAACACCATGCTAGAGATAGAACTGCACATAAGGTATTGCAATCCGGTTTTTATTGTCCTACTCTCTTCAACGATGCCCGTAAGTTTGTCTTGTCTTGTGATGAATGTCAAAGAATTGGTAATATTAGTAGACGTCAAGAAATGCCTATGAACTATTCACTTGTTATTGAACCATTTGATATTTGGGGCTTTGATTATATGGGACCGTCCCCTTCCTCCAATGGTTATACACATATTTTAGTTGCTGTTTATTATGTTACTAAGTGGGTAGAAGCTATTCCAACTAGTAGTGCTGATCATAACACCTCTATTAAGATGCTTAAAGAAGTTATTTTTCCGAGGTTTGGAGTCCCTAGATACCTAATGACTGATGTTCGTTCACATTTTAATCATGGTGCTTTCCGTAAAATGCTTGCTAAGTATGATGTTAATCATGGAATTGCATCTCCATACCATCCACATTCTAGTGGTCAAGTAGAACTGGGTAATAGAGAGCTGAAATTAATTTTGCAAAAGACTGTTAATAGATCTAGAAAGAATTGGTCCAAGAAACTTTATGATGCATTATGGGCTTATAGAACTGCATATAAAAATCCTACGGGTATGTCTCCATATAAAATGGTTTATGGGAAGGCATGTCACTTACCTCTTGAACTAGAACATAAGGCGTATTGGGCCATTAAAGAGCTCAATTATGATTTCAAACTTGCCGGTAAGAAGAGGTTATTTGACATTAGCTCACTTGATGAGTGGAGAACCCAGGCCTACGAAAATGCCAAACTATTTAAAGAAAAAGTTAAAAGATGGCATGACAAAAAGATACAAAAGCGTGAGTTTAATGTAGGTGGTTATGTTTTGGTATACAACTCTCGTTTAAGATTTTTTGCAGGAAAACTTCTCTCTAAATGGGAAGGCCCTTACGTTATCGAGGAGGTCTATAGTTCCGGTGCCACAAAAATCAATAACTTCGAAGGCACAAACCCGAAGGTGGTGAACGGTTAGAGAATCAAACATTATATCTCAGGTAATCCCATAAATGTTGAAACTAATGTCATTGAAACCGTAACCCCGGAGACATACATAAGGGACACTTTCTAGAACGTTTCAGACTCTGAAAAGGAATAGGTACGTGGTACGGTAAGTAAACCAACTCCAAAACAGTTCTAATAGCAATTTTTCTCCATTTTGGAATATTTAAGAAAATAGAAAAATAAGAAGTAGTCCAAAAGGGACACTGATACGTCCATCTTGCATCATGCTTATAAGTTGATATTTATTGCATTATGGGCTGTTCATACATGTTTTGTCACAATACTTATGCCTTTTCGCTCTTATTTTGCAAGATTTACATGAAGAAGGGGGAATGCCGGCAGCTAGAATTCTGGGTTGGAAAAGGAGCAAACTCTGGAAACCTATTCTGCACAACTCCAAAGCCCCGAAACTCCACAGAACATTTTTTTGGAAAATATAAAAAATACCTGGCGGAAGAAACCCGCGAGGGGGGCCACTGGCTGGCCTCGTGGGTGGGAGGCGCGCCCCCTTCCCAGGGCGCGCCCCCTGCCTCGAGGGCCAGCCGATGGGCCCCAGGTGACCATCTTCTCCTATATGAAGCGTTTTGACCTGGAAAAAATCAAGAGGAGGCTTTTGGGACCAAACGCCGCCATCTCGAGGAGGAACCGAGGCGGAAACCAATCTAGGGCTCTGGCAGAGCTGTTCTGCCGGGGATACTTCCCTCCGGGAGGGGGAAATCATCACCGCCATCATCACCAACAACTCTCCCATCTTGGGGTGAGCTATCTTCATCAACATCTTCACCAGCACCATCTCCTCTCAAACCCTAGTTCATCTTTTGCATCCAATCTTGGTACCCAAACCTCAGATTAGTACCTGTGGGTTGCTAGTAGTGTTGATTACTCCTTGTAGTTGATGCTCGTTGGTTTATTTGGTGGAAGATCATATGTTCAGATCCATTATGCATATTAATACCCCTCTGATCATGAACAATATTATGTCTTGTGAGTAGTTACTTTTGTTCCTGAGGACATGGGAGAAGTCTTGCTATTAGTAGTCATGTGAGTTTGGTCTTCGTTCGATATTTTGATGAGATGTATGTTGTCTCTCCTCTAGTGGTGTCATGTGAACGTCGACTACATGACACTTCACCATTATTTGTGCCTAGAGGAAGGTATTGGGAAGTAATAAGTAGATGATGGGTTGCTAGAGTGACAGAAGCTTAAACCATAGTTTATGCGTTGCTTCGTAAGGGGCTGATTTGGATCCATATGTTTCAGGCTATGGTTAGGTTTACCTTAATACTTCTTTTCTAGTTGCGGATGCTTGCATTAGAGGTTAATCATAAGTGGGAGGCTTGTCCAAGTAAGGGCAGCACCCAGGCACCGGTCCACCCACATACCAAATTATCAAAGTACCGAACGTGAATCAGATGATCGTGATGAAAACTAGCTTGATGATAATTCCCATATGTCCTCGGGAGCATTTTACCTTGCATAAGAGTTTGTCCAAGCTTGTCCTTTGCTACAAAAAGGATTGGGCCACCTTGCTGCACCTATTTAGTTTTACCGTTTGTCACTTGCTACCAATTACCTTATCACAAAACTATCTATTACTTATAATTTTAGTGCCTGCAGAAAATACCTTACTGAAAACTGCCTATCATTTCCTTCTGCTCCTCATTGGGTTCGACACTCTTACTTATCGAAAGGACAACGATAGACCCCCTACACTTGTGGGTCATCAAGACTCTTTTCTGGCGCCGTTGCCGGGGAGTGAAGCGCCTTTGGTAAGGAAAAATTTATATAGTGTGCTGAAATTTATTGTCACTTGTTACTATGGCTCAGAATCCTTTGAGGGGCTTGTTCGGGGTATCTTCACCCCGAGCAGAAGAGCAAAGAGTTGCTCCTCAACCTACTGCACCTATTGAAAATGTTTGCTTTGAGATTCCTTCGGGTATGATAGAGAAACTGCTTGAAAATCCCTATACAGGAGACAAGACACTTCACCTCGATTTACGTCTAATCTATGTGGATGAAGTTTGTGGATTGTTTAAGCTTGCAGGTATGCCCGAGGATGTTATCAAGAAGAAGGTTTTCCCTTTATCTTTGAAGGAAGACACATTGACATGGTTTTGGCTATGCGATATATGGGATCTTGGAACTATAATCGTCTCAAGTTGGAATTTCATCAGAAGTTCTACCCTATGCACCAGGTTCATCGTGATCGTAATTATATTTATAATTTCTGGCCTCGCGAAGGAGAAAGCATCGCTCAAGCTTGGGGGAGGCTTAAGTCAATGTTATATTCATGCCCCAATCATGAGCTCTCAAGAGAAATGGTCATTCAAATTTTTTATGCTCGGCCTTCTCATAATAATCGCTCCATGCTCGATACTTCTTATTCTGGCTCTTATATGATGAAGACTATTGACTTTAAATGGGATTTATTGGAAATACCTAAACGCAACTCCGAAGATTGGGATCTCAACGAAGGTACGGAGTCAGGTATGACCCCTAAGTTTGATTGTGTTAAAGCTTTTATGGATACCGATGTTTTCCGTGAGTTTAGCACTAAATATGGACTTGACTCTAAGATAGTAACTTCTTTCTATGAATCCTTTGCTACTCATGTTGATCTCCCCAAGGAGAAGTGGTTTAAATACCACCCCCTATTGAAGTAACAGTAGTTGAACCTATTAAAGTTGAAGAAAAGACTATCACTTATAATGTTGATCCTGTTATACCTACTGCTTATATTGAGAAACCACCTTTCCCTGTTAGGATAAAGGATCATGCTCAAGCTTCAGCTGTAGTCCGTAAGAGTAATACTAGAACACCTACACCCTCTGAGCAAATTAAAGTTGAACCTAGTGTTGCTATGGTTAAAGATCTCTTGGTAGAAGATTTAGATGGGCATGTTATTTATCTCCAAGAAGAGTCTGCTAGGATAGCCAAACCTAATGCTAGGAATAAACATAAACCTGTTGTAGGCTTGCCAGTTATCTCTGTCAAGATAGGAGATCATTGCTATCATGGTTTATGTGATGTTCGTGCTAGTGCGAGCATTATCCCTTTTGATCTGTATAACGAAATTATGCATGATATTGCACCTGTTGAGTTAGAAGGGATTGATGTTACTATTAAGCTTGCTAATACAGATACTATTTCACCAGTTGGGATTGTTAGAGATATTGAAGTTCTATGTGGGAAGGTTAAATACCCCGCTAACTTTCTTGTTCTTAGTTCCCCACAAGATGCTTTCTGTCCCATTATATTTGGTAGACCCTTCTTGAATACCGTTAATGCCAAGATAGACTGTGTGAAAGATATTGTCACTGTTGGATTAGGGGATATGTCTCATGATTTTAATTTGCTAAATTCCGTAGACAACCCCTTGAAAAGGCACCACCCAGTAAGGATGAACTTATTGGTCTTGCCTCTATTACCGTGCCACCTAATGATCCTTTAGAACAATACTTGCTAGACCATGGAAATGATATGCAAATGAATGAAAGAAGGTAGATAGATGAAATATTCCTTACACAGGGACCCGTATTGAAAAACAACTTGCCTGTTGAAATCCTAGGGGATCCTCCTCCACCCAAGGGTGATCCCGTGTTTGAACTTAAACCTTTGCCTGATAATCTTAAGTATGTTTATCTTGATGAAAAGAAGATATATCCTGTTATTATTAGTGCTAACCTTTCAGAGCATGAAGAAGAAAGATTATTGAAAACTCCGAAGAAGCACCGAGCTGCTATTGGATATACTCTGGATGATCTTAAGGGCATTATTCCCACTATATGTCAACACAAGATAAAATTGGAAGAAAATGCTAAACCGGTTATTGATCATCAGCGTCGGTTAAATCCTAAGATGAAAGAAGTGGTAAGGAAGGAAATTCTAAAGCTTCTAGAGGCAGGTATTATCTATCCCATTGCTGATAGCCAGTGGGTAAGTCCTGTCCATTGTGTTCCTAAGAAAGGAGGTATGACTGTTGTCCCTAATGATAAAGATGAATTGATCCCGCAAAGGATAGTTACAGGTTATAGGATGGTAATTGATTTCCGTAAGTTAAATAAAGCTACTAAGAAAGATCATTACCCCTTGCCATTTATTGATCAAAAAAGATTATCCAAACATACTCATTTCTGCTTTCCAGATGGTTATTCTGGTTTCTCTCAAATACCTGTGTCAAAGGGGGATCAAGAAAATACCACCTTTACTTGTCCTTTCGGTACCTTTGCTTATAGACGTATGCCTTTTGGTTTATATAACGCACCTGCTACCTTTCAAAGATGCATGATGGCTATATTCTCTGATTTTTGTGAAAATATTGTTGAAGTGTTCATGGATGATTTCTCCGTTTACGGAACTTCTTTTGATGATTGCTTAAGCAACCTTGATCGAGTTTTGTAGAGATGTGAAGACACTAACCTTGTCTTGAATTGGGAGAAGTGCCACTTTATGGTTAATGAAGGCATTGTCTTGGGACATAAAATTTCTGAAAGAGGTATTGAAGTTGACAAAGCTAAAGTGGATGCTATTGAAAAGATGCCATGCCCTAAGGATATCAAAGGTATACGAAGTTTCCTTGGTCATGCCGGGTTTTATAGGAGGTTCATTAAGGACTTCTCCAAAATTTCCAGGCCTCTGACTAATCTTTTACAGAAAGATATTCCTTTTGTCTTTGATGATGATTGTCTAGAAGCATTTGAAATACTTAAGAAAGCATTGATCTCTGCACCTATTGTCCAGCCCCCTGACTGGAATTTGCCCTTTGAGATTATGTGCGATGCTAGTGATTATGCTGTAGGAGCTGTTCTAGGGCAAAGAGTAGATAATAAATTGAATGTTATCCAGTATGCTAGCAAAACTCTAGATAGTGCCCAAAGAAATTATGCTACCACTGAGAAAGAATTTCTAGCAGTTGTGTTTGCTTGTGATAAGTTTAGACCCTATATCGTTGATTCTAAAGTAACTATTCACACTGATCATGCTGCTATCAAATACCTTATGGAAAATAAAGATGCTAAACCTAGACTTATTAGATGGGTTCTCTTGCTGCAAGAATTTGACTTGCTTATTATTGATAGAAAGGGAGCTTAGAACCCCGTAGCAGATAACTTGTCTAGGTTAGAGAATATACTTGATGACCCACAACCTATTGATGATAGCTCTCCTAATGAACAACTGACTGTCATAAATACTTCTCATACTGCTCCATGGTATGTTGATTATGCTAATTACATTGTTGCTAAGTTTATACCTCCTAGCTTCACATACCAGCAAAAGAAAAAGTTCTTCTATGATTTGAGACATTACTTTTGGGATGATCCACATCTTTATAAAGAAGGAGTAGATGGTATTATTAGATGTTGTGTGCCTGAGCTTGAACATGAACAGATCTTACGCAAGCTCTGAAGCTTATGGAGGACACCATGCGGGAGACAGAACTATACACAAGGTATTGCAATCGGGTTTTTATTGGCCTACTCTCTTCAAGGATGCCCGCAAGTTTGTCTTATCATGTGATGAATGTCAAAGAATTGGTAATATTAGTAGACGTCAAGAAATGCCTATGAATTATTCACTTGTTATTGAACCATTTGATGTTTGGGGTTTTGATTATATGGGACCTTTTCCTGCCTCGAATGGGTACACACATATTCTAGTTGCTGTTGATTACGTTACTAAGTGGGTAGAAGCTATTCCAACTAGTAGTGCTGATCATAACACCTCTATTAAGATGCTTAAAGAAGTTATATTTCCGAGGTTTGGAGTCCCTAGATATCTAATGACTGATGGTGGTTCACACTTTATTCATGGTGCTTTCCGTAAGATGCTTGCTAAGTATGATGTCAACCACAGAATTGCATCACCTTATCACCCACAGACTAGTGGTTAGGTAGAACTAAGTAATAGGGAGTTGATATTAATCTTGCAAAAGACAGTTAATAGGTCTAGAAAGAATTGGTCCAAGAAACTACATGATGCATTATGGGCCTATAGAACTGCATACAAAAATCCTATGGGTATGTCTCCATATAAGATGGTATATGGAAAAGCTTGTCACTTACCTCTTGAGCTAGAACATAAGGCATATTGGGCTATCAAAGAGCTCAATTATGATTCCAAACTTGCCGGTGAAAAGAGGCTATTTGATATTCGCTGTCTCGATGAATGGAGAACCCAGGCCTACGAGAATGCCAAGTTATTTAAAGAAAAAGTTAAAAGATGGCATGACAAAAGGATACAAAAGCGTGAGTTCAACGTAGGTGATTATGTTTTGCTATTCAACTCTCGTTTAAGATTTTTGGCCGGAAAACTTCTCTCCAAGTGGGAAGGACCTTACGTTATCGAGGAGGTCTATCGTTCCGGTGCTATAAAGATCAACAACTTTGAAGGCACAAATCCGAAGGTGGTGAATGGTCAAAGGATCAAACATTATATCTCAGGTAATCCTATAAATGTTGAAACTAATATTATTGAAACCATAACCCTGGAGGAATACATAAGGGACACTTTCCAGAACGATTCAGCCTCCGAAAAGGAAGAGGTACGTGATACACTAAGTAAACCGACTCCAAAACAGTTCTAAAGGCAATTTTTCTCCGTTTTGGAATATTTAGAAAAATACAAAAATAAACCGCAGTCCGGAGGAAACACGAGGTGGCCTCGAGGGTAGGAGGCGCGCCCCCTTCCCAGGGCGCGCCCCCTGCCTTGAGGGCACCCCGTGTGTCCCCTGGACTCCGTTTTCTTGTGGGTTAATCCTTTCATGCTGGAAAAATTCATTATATATACTCCCGAAGGTTTTGACCTTTGTATCACGCAGAATTCCTCTATTTTTGACAGATCTAGATCATCATGGCGTCCTCCAACACCCCCAAGGACAAGTTCTTCGAGAAGGTCATCAACCCCTACCTTGCAGAGGTGCTACACCATCCCAAAACCATGGAGTTGCATGAGGGGGTGCTACTGATGACCCTCAACCGTAAGGGATCTGTTGCAGCGTTTTCAATAAGTAAGAGTGTCGAACCCAACGAGGAGCAGAAGGTATTGATAAGCGATTCTGAGCAAGAAATTACTGCAAGCACTGAAAGATAACTTTTTAGGGGTTTTCTCGATATAAGCAACATGAATGTAAAGGCAAGTAATGTAAAAGGTACTGAAAGTAACAAGTGGCCCAATCCTTTATTAGCAAAGGAGAGGCCTAGCAACTGAACTTATAAAGACTAAAGCGTTCTTGAGGACACACAGGAGAGGTAGTCATGTGCTTTCGCCATATCCCGTATCGATACTATGTTATGTGTTGATAAGTGTTGGTGGGTGGATCTATGCTAGTGCACTCTCTAGACCAAGATGAATGCACTCTTATGATTAAACACCTTGCAAGCATCCGCAAATACAAGATAGAATTTAAGGCAAAAGCCTAAACATAGCAATACGATCAAGGATCCATTATTCCCTTATGCAAAAGCGTGCGAACTGGGGTTCAGGTTTCTGTCACTCCGGCAACCCACCATAAGCATTCTTTATACACAATGCATTCCCCTAGGTCCTTAATAAGGCGAAGTGTTGGGTGTTCGACTCACACAACACCACTAGTAGAATGACAACACAACTTAAGTATCAAACAACACATATTACTTCAACAGCATATGACTACTAACAACAAGACTTTCCCCATGTCCTCAAGAACTAAAGTAACTACTCACAAGACATAAAAGAGATCATGATCAGAGGGGATGAATATGTGATAAACAATCTGGACATAATAATATTTCTCCAACAAAACTCAATAGCATTCACCACAAAGTAGTAATCAACACCGATGGAGTAGAGAGGATAGGTAGTACAAGTTACAACACGAGTTGCGATGGAAAGATGAGATCTGGATGAAGATGGAGATGGTGCTGGTGTTGGGGATGATGTTGATGATGATCTCGATGATGCCCGTGATGATGGTGATGACGATGGTGACGATCTCCCCTTCCGGGAGGTGATCTCCCCGGCGGAATCTGCCCGCCGGAGATGTCCTTTTCTTCTCTGTAGGTTTCCGCCTCGAAGCGGCGGCGGAACTCCGAAAAAAGTCCCGTGCCTAGGGTTTTCGGGAGACGGAGAGCATATATGCAAAAGGGGGCGGCCAGAGGTGGGCCAGGGGCTCCAGGCGCCCCCCGGCGCGGCCAGGGGGGGGCGCCCCCAGGCCGCCTGGCACCGTGTGGCCCTCCTCTGACTCCCCTTTTGCGTGTCTTCGTTATTCTTCTGAAAAACACGTCCCGTCAATTTTCAGGTAATTTGGAGGTGTTCTTCTTCAGCAACTCAGTATCTACTTTTTCCTGCTGAATCCTGCGTCTGCTGTTTCGGCATCGGAAAGTTGCAAACTGTGTAAAATAGACCAAAACAACATAAGAACATCATCATAACGTGAAATATATCAATGAATAAGGATAAATTATAATACAAAATAGTGATGCATTTTGGACGTATCAACACCCCCAAGCTTAGACCTCGCTTGTCCCCAAGCGAATATGAACTCAGTAAACCTGTCCACAAGTTTAGAGAGTGAAGTGTCGATAAATAGAATACGGACAAGAAGCATCATAGTCTCTTCACCAACTCAAATATCCGCAGCAACAATCTTCAACTCATAAGGCTCTCATGAAAGAGTGTTAACACTTATATTCGAAAGTAGGACCAATAGAAACTCATTATATCATGGCAAACATGTCCTTTGGTCAAGGAACAACAAATAATTTTAACTTTTGCTTTTGATGGGATTAATTGAAGCTTCTTGAAATAACAAGTTAATAAGCAAGAAGTGAAAGTGTTAACACAGAGGAAGATATTTGCCTTAGCCGGGCATGACAAACAACTTACTTATCAAATGATAACGTCAACCAGGATATGATATGACAAATCTTAATGCAGCTTTATATGCATGAATCCTTATCAACATCAAACGTCTGCTCTCTTTGAGAAATAGAAAGAAGTAGGAATAACTGACTCAACTTTTAAAATTAAAAGATAGGCCCTGCTCTAGGGTAGTAGGGAAAACTCATGTGCTATCCTCAAATCAAACAGAGTGAAAACAAGTTTTTGAGAGGTGCATGATTCGTCAACGAATGCTAATAGATAACTCAATTACTTCTTGAACTGGACAAGTTTCGAGGAACGGCTCCCGTATGAGGACGATAACATCCTCTTATTCTCCTTTGTTTATCACTGCCAAAGTTTTCTGATTTCTCATGAACAAAGCGTGAAGGAGGGTTTGTTTGTTATATTATTTTTAAGCCGGGCGCACTCAATGCCAGTTCCTGTTCGTATTATGGGTTTGCACATTATACATGCAATCCCGGGGTGAAGCTTGTCCAACTCAAAAAGGTCATGAATTAGCTACTACTTCCTCATGAGCTAAAGCAGGGGCACAAAATAAATGATTTGAACATTTAAGGATAACACATAAATTATATACTTTTAGGAGGTGGTAGTGGAGTACCACGAGTAGGTAGGTATGGTGGACTCATATGGAAGGTATTGGCTTAAGGGTATGGACGCACAAGCAGAATTCCGCTTAGTACAGAGTTAGGCTAGCAAAGGTTTTGAGAGAGCAGACAACTGATGATGACTAAGATGCAAAGCAATATAAAGCATGAACATTGAAATAAGCATAACACATCAAGTTGTCTTCCTTGTCAACATAACACTTCAAGTATAATAATATAAAGATTTTGGCTATGTTGATACTCTAAGAGAATCATGCTTGTTGTTATGACCAAAGCTATGTTTGCCAAGATTAAATAAAGTTTCATAGCCATACCTGACATAAGGTCAATACTCCCCATAAGAATCATCATATAAGGTCGATTGCGTGAAGAGAATACCGAGTGCAGCAAAAAGGAACCGATAAACTTCTCATTAATATTCCATCATAGACGACTCCACACACACGGATACAATTCTTCACCAAGGGGCGATAGACCTCAATGCACACACCTATCTCATATAATAATCTCCCTAGACATGATACGACTCTACTTGACTTCTAAAAGACAAAAGGTAAAAGATAAAGATACCGGGCACTCCCCCAAGCTTGGAACAAGCCAAGGGAATGCCATTACCCACGGAGATTTCACTCATCATCCTTGTTGGCGTTGATCAAGTAGTTCTTGGCGAAGCTCTTCCATGGAAGGGATTCTCCAGTCTCATATGAGAAGCTTGTCTCCTGGATCCTGCATTCAGCACCCAAACCCATGCGTAGAAACCTTAGTTCATACTCACAGTTCTGGTTATGTAGATCATTAATCTGCCCTTGGAGTTCTATGATTCTGTCCTCAGACGCGGTGATTCTTTCCCACATCTCCTTCATCTCCTTCAGGAAGTAGTTCTTCAGCTCGTTGGTGATGTCAAAGTTAGCTTCGACATCACGCTCGGTCATCTTCTTGTACTTGAAGACTTCTTGCTCCACTTCTTCCAGCCTGGCCTGGACGCTCCCCTCCTTGATAGGTCCCTTCAGATCTTCTTGATGAAGGACGCCCTCCTTCATCTGAACAACCTGAGGGTGCTTCTTCACCTCAGCGAGGTAAGGGTTGATGACGTTGACGACGAACGTGTCCTTGGGGGAACTTGGAGAAGACATGGCACCTAAATTTAGCTGAAAGATTTCCTGGCAGAAACAGATCGAAGAGAAAACACGCGAAATCGCAAGATACGTTGCCGGAACAACCCGGGCAAATATATAGGAAAAGTTTATGCACAGAAAGGAAGGTAACGGACCAAAGCAGGGTCGGAGTCGGGCACCAGGGTGTCCAGGCGGCCTGCCAGCGCGGCCCAGGGGGGGGGGGCGCCAGGGGGGCGCCTGGACTCCCTGGTGGTCGTCTCCGGCTCCACTTCGACTCGGAATTTTACTAATTTTTCAAAAACGCGTAATACGGAACTTTTATGATGTTTTGCGGTGTTTTCTTACCGTACTACGTACCTTTTCTTTATTCTGCTTCTGCTGGCGTCTGAAACAGGGCTGCAACATGTTCTTCGTGGGTTGTTGTGTATATTATATTCACATCAACATCGACAGGGTCTCCTGCTATGTAATGCTTAAGTCTTTGCCCATTCACAACTCGAGGTTTGGTGCCTTCAAAATTATTAATCTTAATTGCACCAGACCGATAAACTTCTTCTATATGAAATGGTCCTTCGCACCTGGAAAGTAGTTTACCTGGAGAAAACCTAAAACGGGATCTAAACAACAAAACTTTATCACCAACATTAAATTCACGTTTCAGAATCTTCCTATCATGCCACCTTTTTACCTTTTCTTTGAACATTTTAGCGCTCTCGTAAGCTTCACTTCTCCATTCATCTAGAGAAGTCAAGTTCATGAGACGCTTTTCACCAGCTAATTTTGGGTCAGCGTTAAGCTCTCTAACAGCCCAGAAAGCTTTGTGCTCTAGTTCTAATGGCAGATGGCAAGCCTTGCCATATACCATCTTATATGGGGACATACCCATGGGGTTTTTGTAAGCAGTTCTATATGCCCACAAAGCATCTCCCAATTTATTTGACCAATCCTTCCTATTTCTGTTTACTGTTTTCTGCAAGATCAACTTAATCTCTCTATTGGTGAGCTCAACTTGCCCACTAGTTTGAGGATGATAAGGTGAAGCAATTCTATGATTAACATCGTATTTAGCCAAAGCTTTTCTAAAAGCTCCGTGCGTGAAGTGTGATCCTCCATCGGTCATGAGGTACCTTGGTACACCAAACCTAGGAAAAATTACATCTTTAAGCATTTTCAAAGATGTTTTGTGATCAGCACTTTCAGTGGGGATTGCTTCAACCCACTTGGTCACATAATCAACAGCTACTAAAATGTGAGTATACTTGTGCGAAGAAGGAAAAGGACCCATAAAATCGAAACCCCAACAATCGAAAGGTTCAATCACTAGTGAGTAATTCATAGGCATCTCATTCCTTCTACTAATGTTACCAACTCTGTGACATTTATCACAGGCTAAAACATAATTTCTAGCATCTATAAAGAGAGTGGCCCAATAAAAACCTGATTGAAGAACCTTATGTGCAGTCCTCTCACCGGCGTGATGTCCTCCATAGGGACTATCATGACACCGTCGGAGAACGTCCTTCTGCTCATGTTCCGGAATGCATCTTCTCACGATCCCGTCGGGACCTTCTTTGAAAAGATGTGGGTCATCCCAAAAGTAGTGCCTCAAATCATGAAAGAACTTCTTCCTTTGCTGAAATGTTAGACCTGGAGGCAAATACTTTGCAACAATAAAATTAGCATAATCTGCATACCAAGGATCGGAGAAAGGTTGTACTTTTACAACGGCAAGTTGCTTGTCTGGAAAACTATCGTTAACTGGAATGGGGTCATGTGGTATATCTTCCATTCTTGAAAGATTGTCCGCTACCGGATTGTCTTCCCCTTTCCTATCAACAATCTGCAAATCAAATTCTTGGAGAAGGAGTACCCATCTGATAAGCCTTGGTTTGGCATCCTTCTTTGTCATAAGATATTTAATGGCAGCATGATCAGTATGAATAATAACTTTGGAATCAACAATATACTGCCTAAACTTATCACAAGCAAAAACTACAGCTAAGAATTCCTTCTCAGTAGTAGCATAATTTCTTTGAGCACTATCAAGGGTCTTACTAGCATAATGTATAACATTCAATTTCTTATCAACCCTTTGTCCTAAGATAGCTCCAACAGCAAAATCACTTGCATCACACATAATTTCAAAAGGTAAGTTCCAGTCAGGTGGTTGTACTATAGGAGCAGTTATTAAAGCTTTCTTAAGGATTTCAAAAGCTTCCTTACAATTTTCATCAAACGCAAAAGGAACATCCTTCTGGAGAAGATTAGTGAGGGGTCTCGAGGTTTTAGAAAAGTCTTTAATAAATCTTCTATAAAAACCTGCATGACCGAGAAAACTGCGAATACCTTTGATGTCCTTTGGATAAGGCATTCTCTCAATAGCTTCGATCTTGGCTTTGTCCACTTCAATTCCCCTTTCGGAAATCTTGTGACCAAGAACGATTCCTTCATTAACCATAAAGTGACACTTCTCCCAATTGAGTACCAAATTTGTCTCCTCGCGTCTCTGCAAAACTTTATTAAGGTTGTGAAGACAATGGTCAAATGAAGTTCCATAGACGGAGAAGTCGTCCATGAAGACTTCCATAATATCCCCGCAGAAACCATGAAAGATAGCAGACATACACCTTTGAAAAGTAGCAGGGGCATTACATAAACCAAAAGGCATACGTCTGTAAGCATAAGTACCAAAAGGACAAGTAAAAGTGGTCTTCTCTTGATCGACAGTGTTAACATGAATTTGAGAGAAGCCAGAATAACCATCGAGATAACAAAAGTGGGTGTTTTTGGATAACCTTTCAAGCATTTGGTCGATGAACGGCAACGGGTAGTGATCCTTCCTGGTTGCCTTGTTCAACTTCCTGTAATCAATACACATTCTATATCCAATAATAATTCTCTCAGGTATTAGTTCATTTTTATCATTAGGAACCACAGTTGTACCTCCTTTCTTAGGAACACAGTGTACCGGACTTACCCACTTACTATCAGCTATAGGGTAGATAATACCTGCGGCTAGAAGCTTGAGAATCTCAGTTCTCATGACATCCATCATCTTCGGGTTCAACCGTCATTGATGATCAACAACTGGTTTAGCATCAGGCTCAAGGTTGATAGTATGCTGACAGATAGATGGACTAATCCCCTTAAGGTCATCAAGGGTGTAGCCAATTGCGCCTCGGTGTTTACGAAGTACTTCCAATAATCGCTCTTCTTCATATCCTGAAAGGTTAGAATTGATAATAACAGGATATACTTTCTTTTCATATAAATAAGCATACTTGAGTGTGTCGGGAAGAGGCTTAAGATCGAACACCGGGTCTTCTTTCGGTTTTGATAAAATTCCCAAAGGTTCAACCGGAAGGTTGTGCTTCAGGATAGCAGGCTGCCTCAAGAATATTTCATCTAATTCATTTCTTTCCTGCATACGCAAATCATTCTCGTGGTCCTCCATGTATTGCTGCAAAGGATCATCAGGAGGAATAGCAATAGAGGCAATACTTTCAATAATTTTATCATTACTAGGTAAATCAGTACCACGAGGCTGCTTAGAGAATTTAGAAAAATTAAATTCATATGGCTCACCATTGAATTCAACATAAACTTTACCTTTCTTGCAATCTATTATAGCTCCACAAGTTCTAAGAAAAGGTCTACCAAAAATGATGGGACAAAAATCGTCCCTGGCTGAACCAAGTACCAAAAAGTCGGTAGGGTATTTTACCTTTCCACATAGGACTTCAACGTCCCTCACAATTCCGATGGGAGAGATAGTTGATCTATTTGCAAGATGAATAGTAACATCAACTTCTTCAAGTTCACAAGGGGAAATCTCACCGATGATTTCTTCATAGAGTGAATAAGGAATAACACTCGCACTCGATCCCAAATCGCATAGCCCATAATAATTGCGATCTCCTATTTTAACAGATACCACCGGAGTACCTGAAATTGGGCCTTTGTTCTTGGCTGTGACAAGATTAGTGGAAACAACACAAAAAGTTATATTGGAATCCAAAACATCATCAGTAACAAGGTCTTTAATCAATGCAACTCGAGGATCGACCCTGATCTGGTCCTCAGGTTCATCAACTTTTCTCTCACTTTTATTTATTATGCCTGTCACAAGAGAGTGCTCCTTTATCCTCATGGGAAAATGTAATGCCCAGGATGGAATTATACCTCCTACGTGTCGAGGCACGACTTAAAGGCATAAGTCCATCCTAGAATGATCTCAAGTTTGGTAATCTTTGCACAACTCATGTAAAAGAGGGATAGTAAACTGAAAATAGTTGGCTTACAATCGCCACGTCACAGAATAACAGTACAAGTCTCAAACATCATACAATAAGATCACTACAACCCTCTAAGGGCAAAAGCCAAATGTCAAAGTACCAAACTCAGATAAATAAAACAACCACAGGCGGATCGAAACCTAGTAAGAGACTCCACTACTGATCGTCCGGGTAGCGCACGTAGTAACGACTACGCTCCTCGTCGTACTCCCAATCCAGCTCGGTGCCATCACCTGGATAGCTCACAGCTGGACCTGCATCTGGTGTGTGAAGTAACTGTGAGCCACAGAGGACTCAGCAATCCCGTCTCCGGGTAACAGAACTATCAAAGCCTTTAGGTGAGGGAAAGGCTGAAGAAAGAACAAGTCTGCAGCAGCAACTAGCATCTAGCTTACGCAAGTGAGAGCGAGAAGAGAAGGCAACGCGAGAAGTGATCACGAAGTGATCCTAGCTACAAGCTCACAAACATAACCCCTCCGTGTTCAACTTCCGAATCCCTATTCGGAAATTGACAGTCACGGAACACACGCTGGTAGTGTATTAGTATCATTGTGTCAAGTTATCTACAACCGGAATTAACAAGCTCCCATCTGCCACATAACCGCGGGCACGGCTTTCGAAAGTTCAAACCCTGCAGGGGTGTTCCAACTTGACCCATTACAAGCCCACGATCCGCGGAGTCGCAACTCCAAAGTGGGAAGACCCGAGTATCCTCGGAATCCCGTGCTCAAGTTAAACCGAACTAAGGTAAGGCTAATCCAGCAAATCCTCCCGGCGTGTCGACACCCTGATCGTAGCCGCGCGTATCTAGGTCTCAGGACACGACCGGATGGGCGATGCTACAGGTTTTTACCAAACCTTGAGTTTCCTCGAGGTGGCCCTGCAGGACCCCCGTTTCGGACCAACACTCATGTGGAGCACTGGCCCGGGGTTGTTGATTAAGAAAAAGGGTTTATAACTCCCTATGCAAGTTTAGTTTGTTATTAGGTAAATAGTACCAAAGTTGGGATTTGCTGGAAAAGACTTAGCACTTAGCGGTTTATCGAGGGGGTCCCATACACCCCAACCGTGTTAGGAACGCATAATCAAGGAACATAAAACCGGCTTATACGGATCCTAACGGTATGAGTGGAACAAAACACCAAGCAAAAGGCTTAGCCTTCCACCCTTGCCAATATATAGGTGATTTCAATTTAAGCATTTATATAGTGTGATATAACCCAACCAAACTTCAACATGGAGCAAGCATCTTCACTTCACCTGCAACTAGCAACGCTATAAGAAGCGCTGAGCGAAGCGTACTTAGCCAAGCAACGGTTTGCATAGGTAGGGTGGTTAAACATGGCAATTGGTTACAAGTAGGAGGCTGACAAGAAGAACATGGGCATCGAGGCAAAACTATAGATCGAGACTACTAGCAATAGGCAAAGATAGTAATGTTATCGGGGTTCGGTCATCTTGCCTGAAGAGAAGACGTTCGGATCGAGAGAAGGGTCCTCGTGCTCAAACTCGTTGGAAACCTCGTGCTCAACCTCGTTGGAAAACTCGTGCTCAACTTCCGGCTCTAAACACAACAAACACACCAAGCACCAATCAACACGATGCAATGCGCACTCGAAAGACATGGATGCATTATGGATGCACTAAAGATGCACATGGAGCACGTAAAACATCACTCAAGCAAAACACCTCAAAACAAGATAGCAACCTGATATTATTAATCTACACAGAAAAACACCCAAGTTTGATATAAGAATCGCTGAAATCGGAGTTACGGGCTAAAAGTTATGCCCGAAACAAGATTTGAGCGAAAACTGCAAATTACAGCAACATAGCATCTTGGGAGCTCAAAATAATTAATCTACAGCACCCAAAATGCATGGCAAAGGACTTGAACATAAACTAGATATATAGTACAGCAACTAGGTCCAAAGTGCACCCCCAACGGAGTCACGGATCACTAGCAATGATCTTGGACATATTGAACTTTGAAATAAAATTCTGGCAGCAGAATTTTATTGAAAGTTTGGAGCAAAAGATAAACATGCTACAGCCACTCAAATGGACATGTGAGGACATGGATGGAAAGACAACAATATATACTTCAAGGAACAATCAAAATCCACCCCAAAACTATCATGCTTTGTCCTACAACATCACACGAACATGGCATCGGAACGTTACAGATTTCAGACTTAGTGAAATTTCACTAAGTCCCAAAACAGCAACATCATCATAGCACACAAAAGAGCATGTTTAAGACACCTCGAAACTATACATGGCAAAGGGTAAGCACCTCATCAAAATACATATGAAGGTGATCCCGAAACACACAAGCATGCATCATTGTGGTGAACACAACGATTGCAACGAGCTCAACAAGATGGCATTTCATAACAAGTGAAAACACAACATGTGAACATGGCATCTTGCAACAAAGATAACAAGGAAACAATACATCTACCATGCAACCTATCACACACAACACGTAGTTCGTGACGAGACGAACACGTGGACATGACATTTGCATCGTTTGGACAAACGAGCTAAAAGTTATCACATGTCAAAGGTGGCATGAAAATAACACATAACAGCAGTTTATATCATGATGCACTCTTGTAACAGCAAAACAAGTGTCAAGATGACATCTAACATGCATGACTACAACAGGTAAAACGTAGAGGGCATCTCCACGAACATCTGGACATGCTACACGCGCAAAACGGAGCATCACAGAGAAAGTTATGCATGGTCAAACTTTGCATCACAGAACAAGTAAAACAGGGACTTAGTGGATTTTTGGGGTCAACCTGAGCAGATCTGGAAAAAAAAGGTAGATGGCCCGGCGATCTGCAGCGGCGGCGGCCCAGGCGGTGGTACTGTGCGGCCCGGCGAGGCGGAGCGGGAGGCCCAGCCGGCGCGTGGATCTGGGCCGGCGCGGACGGGCCTCGGGGAGGCGCGGGAGGCTGGAGTCGGTACGGGCCTGGCCCGGTGGTGCGGCGACTGGGCCCGGGGCGAGCGGGCGCCTGGTGCGGTGGGCGAAGCCGGCCCAGCCGGATGGAAGGTGGAGGCGCGAGGCAGGCGGTGGCCCAGCCGGCGCGCTGGCGAGCGGGCAGGCGCGGGGCGGAGAGCGGGCAAGTGGGCCGAGCCCAGGCGGTGGTGACGGTGAAGCGAGCGGCGGCTCGCTCGGGTGAGCGACGAGGGAGTGGGGAGGCGCTGCGCCTCGGAGGCTGGCGACCGATGGGCCGCGGCGTACGGCCCGGGGAACCTGGCGATGATCTGGTCCCCAGGCGACGGGCCGGTCGGTGGCTGGCGACAAAGCGGGCTGCGGCGCGCGATCTGGCCGCCTGGCTCGGTGCGACCGACGCGGTCGAGGCGCCCAGCCGCTGGAGCGTTGACCTGGGGATCCCGGTCGATCGGCGGCTGCGCTGGTCAGATCGAAGGATCTGGTTCCCTCGAGGAACCAGAGGAATTTCTTGGATCTGAGGAAGAGGAAAGAAAAAAAAAAGAAAGTGGAGAAGGGGAAGAAGAAGAGGACATGCCAAAAAGACTAGGGGTCTATATATAGCAGTTTTTAGACTAGGGTTTGGAGACTAGGGTTGTTTAGGAGCCCTCCGATCTGATCCAACGGATCCGATCGCGGGGATGTTTAAAAGGGCCTAAACGGAGATAAAAGACTGCAGCAGGGGTATTCCCGGGACACGAAGTAAGGGCACTTCGGACCCACACGGACAACGGAGGGAAAAGTCAACGGAGTCCAAACGAGACGAGATTTGAGAGGCGGGTTGCACACAACAAAACAACAACACACAACACAACCTCACGGCACACCGGTAACGAAAAACGCCCGAACAACAAAGTAGGCCTACGGGACGTCACGGACACGTGAGGGAGCTCCGGAACGCGAAACGGACAACGGGAAGGAACGCCACGAACCGGATGCAACCCACAACACAAATGCAATGCAATGCACATGTTTACATGATATGAATGAATGCCACACACTCACACAACAAAACGACGAAAGCCCGAAAGACAAGGAGCCCGAAATGGAAATAGATGAAGCCGGAGATTTATTATATGCCCAAAAGGGAAAGTATTACATCCGGGGCATTACAAACTCTCCTCTACTACAAAAAGATCTCGTCCCGAGATCTAGGACTGGAAAAAGGAAGGGTACTCGGAACGAAGATGATCTTCTCGTTCCCAGGTAGCTTCTCGGTCTGTGTGATGTGACCACTTGACTTTCAGAAACTTGATGGACTTGTTGCGAGTCTTGCGTTCGGTTTCTTCGAGAATTGCAACTGGATGCTCTCGGTAGGAAAGGTCTTGTTGAAGATCAATCTCCTCAAACGGAATCATGCGCTCAGGTGCCTTGAAGCATTTGCGCAGTTGAGAAACATGGAAGACATCATGAACATTTGCAAAGTTGGAAGGGAGCTCGAGCTGATAGGCTAGATCGCCTCTTTTGCCAAGAATTTTGAAAGGCCCGACGTATCTAGGAGCAAGCTTTCCTTTGATACCGAATCTCTGGGTTCCTTTCATCGGAGAAACTCGGAGATAGACATGATCACCGATGTCGAAAGCCAAATCACGATGCTTTCCATCATAGTAGCTCTTCTGACGCGACTGAGCGGCCTTGAGATTCTCACGTATGACTTTGCACATTTCCTCGGCTTCAGAGATCAAATCATTGCCAAGAAGTTGGCGTTCACCTGTTTCAGACCAGTTGAGAGGGGTACGGCACTTTCTGCCATAGAGAATTTCAAACGGTGCTTTGCCTGCACTTGCTTGAAAGCTGTTGTTGTAAGAGAATTCTGCAAATGGAAGACAGTCTTCCCATTTCATGCCGAAGGAGATGACACAGGCTCTGAGCATATCTTCAAGGATCTGATTCACACGCTCGACTTGACCACTAGTCTGAGGGTGAAAGGCAGTGCTGAACCTGATCTTCGTGCCCATGGCGGACTGAAAGGAGTCCCAGAACCTTGATGTGAACAAGCTGCCACGGTCTGAGGATATCACTTGAGGAATGCCATGTAGGGACACAATTCTGGAAGTGTACAGCTCTGCAAGTTGAGCTGCATTGATTGATTCTTTGACTGGAAGAAAGTGAGCGACTTTGGTAAGCTTGTCAATCACCACAAAGATAGCATCATTTCCTCGCTTGGATCTAGGAAAGCCAGTGACGAAGTCCATTTCAATGTGGTCGAACTTCCACTCAGGAATAGGAAGAGGTTGGAGAAGACCGGCTGGACGTTGATGTTCTGCTTTCACTCTTCTGCATACATCACATTCATTCACGAACTGGGCAATTTCCCTTTTCATGCGTGTCCACCAGTAAGACTGCTTGAGGTCTTGGTACATCTTGGAACTGCCAGGATGAATGGAAAGGAGAGAATCATGAGCTTCTTCCATTATGAGCTTCCTGAGATCACCTTTGGGAACAACGAGTCTGTCCTCGAAGAACAAGGTATCTCTCTCATCAACACGGAAGCACTTATATTTTGGAGTGCCCTTTGCAATCCCATGTTTCACCTTCTTCACCATGGTATCACTGAGCTGGGCCTCACGGACTTGATCTTCCAAGGTAGGAGCAATCTGGAGATTTGCAAGAAAACCCTGCGGAACAACCTGAAGGTTGAGCTTCCTGAAAGCTTCACAAAGCTCAGGCTGGTGTGGTTTGATAAGAAGGCTGTTGCAATATGCCTTTCTGCTCAAAGCATCTGCAATCACATTCGCCTTGCCTGGAGTGTACTCAATGCTGGGGTTGTACTCTTGGATCATCTCGACCCAACGAGTCTGGCGGAGGTTCAGATGCGGCTGTGTGAAGATGTACTTCAAGCTCTTGTGATCAGTGAAGATGTCGACCTTTCTGCCCAACAACAGATGTCTCCACGTAATCAGAGCATGTACCACAGCTGCTAGCTCGAGATCATGTGTGGGATAGTTCTTCTCAGCTGGCTTTAGCTGACGTGAAGTGTATGCCACAATTCTCTTCTCTTGCATAAGCACACCACCAAGGCCTTGAAGAGAAGCGTCACAGAACACTTCATAGGGCTTGGATTCATCTGGAGAAATCAGAACTGGAGCAGAGACAAGCTTCTCTTTGAGGGTTTTGAAAGCCACTTCACACTCGGGAGACCAAGAGTATTTGACATTCTTCTGAAGGAGGTTGGAAAGAGGCTTGGCAATCTTGGAGAAGTTCTCCACAAACCTTCTGCAATAGCTGGCAAGACCCAGAAAACTGCGGAGCTGCTTGACGTTCTGAGGAGCTTCCCAGTTGACAATTGCTTCAACTTTCTCGGGATTAACCGCAATACCGTCAGCTGAGATAATGTGGCCCAGGTACAAAACCTTATCGAGCCAAAACTCGCACTTTGAGAACTTGGCATAGAATTTATGCTCTCGGAGTCGATCAAGAACCAGACGCAAGTGCTTTTCGTGATCTTCTTCATTCTTGGAAAACACCAGAATATCATCCAGATACACAAGCACAAACTCGCCAGTATAGGGGTTGAAGATGTAATGCATCATCCTTGAGAAGGTAGGAGGAGCATTGGCGAGACCGAAGGACATGACGGTATACTCATATGAACCGTAGCTCGTTCTGAACGCCGTCTTGGGAATGTCTTCCTCGCGAATGCGAATTTGATGATAGCCCATTCGGAGGTCAAGCTTAGAGAACACTTTAGCTCCTTTGAGCTGCTCAAAGAGTTCGTTGATGTTGGGGAGCGGATACTTGTTCTTAATCGTCTTCTTGTTCAGTGGCCGATAGTCAACACAGAGACGCTCCGTGCTGTCTTTCTTCTTGACAAATAAGACACCACAGCCCCACGGAGATGTACTAGGCCGTATGAGACCCATACGCTCCTGTTCATCCAACTGTTTCTTCAATTCCTTCAATTCATCTGAAGAGAGCTTGTAAGGACGCCGGCAAACAGGTTCGGTGCCCGGCTCGAGTTCAATGACAAACTCCACCTGACGGTGTGGAGGCATGCCTGGAAGTTCTTCTGGAAAGACGTCTTGATATTCGTTCACCACTGGAATTTGCTCTATGGCATTAATTTCACCCTTATCATTAAGAGAGAAAAGCCGAATAGTATTATCCCTGGAGGCGAAGATAATCACATCTTCATCAGAATGAGTCAACTTGACTTCCTTTTGAGCACAATCAATGTGAGCATAATGCTGAGAAAGCCAATCCATTCCGAGAATGAGGTCGATGTCAGAATGACCTAGAATCACCGGAGAAGCCAAAAATCGATAATCACCCATGCGAATAGAAACATCCGGAGCATAGACACTGGAGTGCATTCGTCTTCCCGGAGAAATAACTGTTAACTCCCTTGGCAGATTTTTGGTGACAAAATCGTGCTTGGATGCAAATGGATATGACATGAAAGAGCAAGAAGCACCCGAATTAAATAACACTTTAGCTGGAAAAGAGTTCACTGGAAGGTTACCCAGAATGACATCAGAAGAAGCCTCTGCTTGTGCTGCATTCATCAGATTAACCCTTGCAGACTTTGGATCATGCTTGACAATAGCTGAACTCATAGGAGGAGGAGGTGGAAGACGCTTCGGATTCGGACATCTGTTGGCATAATGACCCTTCTGAGTGCATTTGTTGCAAGTCACTTCTGAGAGAGGGCGGAACTGAGAGCCACTGGACTTGGAGCCTTGAGACTGAAACTGCTTCTTCGACTGGTTGCTTGGGTTGGGTGGGTGGGAGAAACCACGACCACTAGAGTTCTTGTTGTTGGAGTTGTTGAAGTTGCTGGAGTTGTTGTATGGAGCTCGAATCATTGGAGGAGGAGGAAGCCAGAATTTCTGTTGTTTCGCAGCCAACTGAGACGATGAGGTAGAGTGAACAGCATCTCGAATTCTCTTCTTAGAAGCCTCCATCTTAAGCTGAGCTGCTTCTTGTTTCAAAGCCATATTATAGAACTTATCGAAATCGTCTGGCTCGAACAGAGTGAGAGCAAGCTGAAGTTCATCTTTGAGACCTCCACGGAACTGATAGATTTTGCTCTTTGCATCAGGAATGTCTTGCTTTGCATAGCGAGCGAGGTTTTGGAACTTGACATTATACTGATAGACTGACATGGAGCCCTGCTTGAGGTTGCGGAATTGCTCACGCATACCCTCAATGACACTTGTAGGAATGTGATGCGAGCGGAAATCCTTGCAGAAGTTCTCCCACGAGATCACTTGACCCGGCCTTGAGTCTTTGTACTGCTGCCACCAATCAGCTGCTTGATCTTTCAGTTGGAAGGCTGCAAACTTCACATAGTCATCTTCTTTCACGTTACTGCACTCAAAATGCTTCTTTATGTCGGTCAACCAATCCTCAGCATCAAGAGGGTCGACACAGTAACTGAAAGCTTTAGGATTGTTAGCCAGGAACTGGTTGAGGGTAGCATGGTGCTGCTGGAAGAAGTTGCCTTGGTTCATCGGAACGCCCTGATTAGCTTGATTAGCTTGCATAGCTTGCATTTGCTGCATCATCTGCATCATCAACTGAGTGTTCTGAGCAGTAGTCTGCATAATTGCTCTCCAAGCCTCAGGCGGAGGAGGAGGTGAAGGAGGATGCTCTGGAACCTCTTCCACCTCTGGGTTGACATTCGGAACCTTTTTCGGAGCCATCCTGTAAGAGATGACCACGAATCAGCAATTGATTG
The DNA here is from genome assembly GCA_902687465.1 of Secale cereale. Taxonomy (NCBI): domain Eukaryota; kingdom Viridiplantae; phylum Streptophyta; class Magnoliopsida; order Poales; family Poaceae; genus Secale; species Secale cereale. The sequence goes on along the minus strand of LR738713.1, from coordinate 561,820,183 downwards.
ACAAAAGGAATAAGTGGAATCAATGGAATGAATTGCAACAAGTCTTCACAATAATCATTCGAACAATAAGAACGAATGAAATCATCCGAACAAGAGGAACGAATGAATTTCTCAATTAATAGATAACATCAGTCTTCACGAGAAGCCACATAGGGATCAAAAAGGATAAAATAATAAAACAACAAGGTACGGAAAGGAACAAACACAAGAGAGGAGTTTCGTTCTAACATCTTTGTGCTGAAAGCATATGAACGCGTTACGAAAAGGTTTTGCAATCCCCGGATCAGCATAGCCAAGGACCCTTTAAGATGCAACTCCTGATAGTAACCTCGGTCATATAACCCCTTCACTCAATGTCGAACCCCGAACTAACCTGCATTCGTTGGAAGAATGCCTACGATCTACTGGATAAAACCCACCTATAGCTTTCCGAAAGATTCCAGTTATGCAATCAGGTGTTGGGGATACACGGGAAGCACCGCGCAATCAACTCTAACCTACATCCAGGTGTATCCATCCTTCAACACATAACCAGTCTTTCTCGGAAACTGTGTACCTCGGACCTTCGAAAAGCATCCACTATAACAAGCTATGGCAATACTCCCGAACTACCTCCCCAGTACTGGGTGATGTCGGGGTTATCTTGCCACTGGCCGTATAGGGGAGAATTTCGATGTCGGCCGTCTTAAGTATTTAGTACTGTCGCGATATGCTTGTTACAATGATACCCCGAAGCTCAACTCCTCGGTAACAGGAGGCATCGAGAACAATATCCTTGTCACAAGATCATCGAAACAATCCCAGAATACTCGCGGGATTCCTAAAAAAAAATTTTGTGCAAATTTTGAAGATAGGAGAGACAAGAGTAGACGTCAGGAGTCCTCACCAGAGAGAAAGGGGATGGGAAGCAAAGAATCCTACTCTCCGATATAATATAGGACTCAAAAAGTTTTCAGTGTGTGCCTAGACTCAACCGTCAACGGTTCGATCAAACAGTGGGGGCTCCTAGGTCGGAGAAGGCTCTGAATACCAACTTGTAATGCCCAGGATGGAATTATACCTCCTACGTGTCGAGGCACGACTTAAAGGCATAAGTCCATCCTAGAATGATCTCAAGTTTGGTAATCTTTGCACAACTCATGTAAAAGAGGGATAGTAAACTGAAAATAGTTGGCTTACAATCGCCACGTCACAGAATAACAGTACAAGTCTCAAACATCATACAATAAGATCACTACAACCCTCTAAGGGCAAAAGCCAAATGTCAAAGTACCAAACTCAGATAAATAAAACAACCACAGGCGGATCGAAACCTAGTAAGAGACTCCACTACTGATCGTCCGGGTAGCGCACGTAGTAACGACTACGCTCCTCGTCGTACTCCCAATCCAGCTCGGTGCCATCACCTGGATAGCTCACAGCTGGACCTGCATCTGGTGTGTGAAGTAACTGTGAGCCACAGAGGACTCAGCAATCCCGTTCCCGGGTAACAGAACTATTTAAGCCTTTAGGTGAGGGAAAAGGCTGAAGAAAGAACAAGTCTGCAGCAGCAACTAGCATCTAGCTTACGCAAGTGAGAGCGAGAAGAGAAGGCATCGGCGAGAAGTGATCACGAAGTGATCCTAGCTACAAGCTCACAAACATAACCCCTCCGTGTTCAACTCCCGAATCCCTATTCGGAAATTGACAGTCACGGAACACACGCTGGTAGTGTATTAGTATCATTGTGTCAAGTTATCTACAACCGGAATTAACAAGCTCCCATCTGCCACATAACCGCGGGCACGGCTTTCGAAAGTTCAAACCCTGCAGGGGTATTCCAACTTGACCCATTACAAGCCCACGATCCGCGGAGTCGCAACTCCAAAGTGGGAAGACCCGAGTATCCTCGGAATCCCGTGCTCAAGATATACCGAGCTAAGGTAAGGCTAATCCAGCAAATCCTCCCGGCGTGTCGACACCCTGATCGTAGCCGCGCGTATCTAGGTCTCAGGACACGACCGGATGGGCGATGCTACAGGTTTTTACCAAACCTTGAGTTTCCTCGAGGTGGCCCTGCAGGACCCCCGTTTCGGACCAACACTCATGTGGAGCACTGGCCCGGGGTTGTTGATTAAGAAAAAGGGTTTATAACTCCCTATGCAAGTTTAGTTTGTTATTAGGCAAATAGTACCAAAGTTGGGATTTGCTGGAAAAGACTTAGCACTTAGCGGTTTATCGAGGGGGTCCCATACACCCCAACCGTGTTAGGAACGCATAATCAAGGAACATAAAACCGGCTTATACGGATCCTAACGGCATGAGTGGAACAAAACACCAAGCAAAAGGCTTAGCCTTCCACCCTTGCCAATATATATGTGATTTCAATTAAAGCATTTATATAGTGTGATATAACCCAACCAAACTTCAACATGGAGCAAGCATCTTCACTTCACCTGCAACTAACAACGCTATAAGAAGGGCTGAGCGAAGCGTACTTAGCCAAGCAACGGTTTGCATAGGTAGGGTGGTTAAACATGGCAATTGGTTACAAGTAGGAGGCTGACAAGAAGAACATGGGCATCGAGGCAAAACTATAGATCGAGACTACTAGCAATAGGCAAAGATAGTAATGTTATCGGGGTTCGGTCATCTTGCCTGAAGAGAAGACGTTCGGATCGAGAGAAGGGTCCTCGTGCTCAAACTCGTTGGAAACCTCGTGCTCAACCTCGTTGGAAAACTCGTGCTCAACTTCCGGCTCTAAACACAACAAACACACCAAGCACCAATCAACACGATGCAATGCGCACTCGAAAGACATGGATGCATTATGGATGCACTAAAGATGCACATGGAGCACGTAAAACATCACTCAAGCAAAACACCTCAAAACAAGATAGCAACCTGATATTATTAATCTACACAGAAAAACACCCAAGTTTGATATAAGAATCGCTGAAATCGGAGTTACGGGCTAAAAGTTATGCCCGAAACAAGATTTGAGCGAAAACTGCAAATTACAGCAACATAGCATCTTGGGAGCTCAAAATAATTAATCTACAGCACCCAAAATGCATGGCAAAGGACTTGAACATAAACTAGATATATAGTACAGCAACTAGGTCCAAAGTGCACCCCCAACGGAGTCACGGATCACTAGCAATGATCTTGGACATATTGAACTTTGAAATAAAATTCTGGCAGCAGAATTTTATTGAAAGTTTGGAGCAAAAGATAAACATGCTACAGCCACTCAAATGGACATGTGAGGACATGGATGGAAAGACAACAATATATACTTCAAGGAACAATCAAAATCCACCCCAAAACTATCATGCTTTGTCCTACAACATCACACGAACATGGCATCGGAACGTTACAGATTTTAGACTTAGTGAAATTTCACTAAGTCCCAAAACAGCAACATCATCATAGCACACAAAAGAGCATGTTTAAGACACCTCGAAACTAAACATGGCAAAGGGTAAGCACCTCATCAAAATACATATGAAGGTGATCCCGAAACACACAAGCATGCATCATTGTGGTGAACACAACGATTGCAACGAGCTCAACAAGATGGCATTTCATAACAAGTGAAAACACAACATGTGAACATGGCATCTTGCAACGAAGATAACAAGGAAACAATACATATACCATGCAACCTATCACACACAACACGTAGTTCGTGACGAGACGAACACGTGGACATGACATTTGCATCGTTTGGACAAACGAGCTAAAAGTTATCACATGTCAAAGGTGGCATGAAAATAACACATAACAGCAGTTTATATCATGATGCACTCTTGTAACAGCAAAACAAGTGTCAAGATGACATCTAACATGCATGACTACAACAGGTAAAACGTAGAGGGCATCTCCACGAACATCTGGACATGCTACACGCGCAAAACGGAGCATCACAGAGAAAGTTATGCATGGTCAAACTTTGCATCACAGAACAAGTAAAACAAGGACTTAGTGGATTTTTGGGGTCAACCTGAGCAGATCTGGAAAAAAAAAAGGTAGATGGCCCGGCGATCTGCAGCGGCGGCGGCCCAGGCGGTGGTACTGTGCGGCCCGGCGAGGCGGAGCGGGAGGCCCAGCCGGCGCGTGGATCTGGGCCGGCGCGGACGGGCCTCGGGGAGGCGCGGGAGGCTGGAGTCGGTACGGGCCTGGCCCGGTGGTGCGGCGACTGGGCCCGGGGCGAGCGGGCGCCTGGTGCGGTGGGCGAAGCCGGCCCAGCCGGATGGAAGGTGGAGGCGCGAGGCAGGCGGTGGCCCAGCCGGCGCGCTGGCGAGCGGGCAGGCGCGGGGCGGAGAGCGGGCAAGTGGGCCGAGCCCAGGCGGCGGTGACGGTGAAGCGAGCGGCGGCTCGCTCGGGCGAGCGACGAGGGAGTGGGGAGGCGCTGCGCCTCGGAGGCTGGCGACCGATGGGCCGCGGCGTACGGCCCGGGGAACCTGGCGATGATCTGGTCCCAAGGCGACGGGCCGGTCGGTGGCTGGCGACAAAGCGGGCTGCGGCGTGCGATCTGGCCGCCTGGCTCGGTGCGACCGACGCGGTCGAGGCGCCCAGCCGCTGGAGCGTTGACCTGGGGATCCCGGTCGATCGGCGGCTGCGCTGGTCAGATCGAAGGATCTGGTTCCCTCGAGGAACCAGAGGAATTTCTTGGATCTGAGGAAGAGGAAAGAAAAAAAAAAGTGGAGAAGGGGAAGAAGAAGAGGACATGCCAAAAAGACTAGGGGTCTATATATAGCAGTTTTTAGACTAGGGTTTGGAGACTAGGGTTGTTTAGGAGCCCTCCGATCTGATCCAACGGATCCGATCGCGGGGATGTTTAAAAGGGCCTAAACGGAGATAAAAGACTGCAGCAGGGGTATTCCCGGGACACGAAGTAAGGGCACTTCGGACCCACACGAACAACGGAGGGAAAAGTCAACGGAGTCCAAACGAGACGAGATTTGAGAGGCGGGTTGCACACAACAAAACAACAACACACAACACAACCTCGCGGCACACCAGTAACGAAAAACGCCCGAACAACAAAGTAGGCCTACGGGACGTCACGGACACGTGAGGGAGCTCCGGAACGCGAAACGGACAACGGGAAGGAACGCCACGAACCGGATGCAACCCACAACACAAATGCAATGCAATGCACATGTTTACATGATATGAATGAATGCCACACACTCACACAACAAAACGACGAAAGCCCGAAAGACAAGGAGCCCGAAATGGAAATAGATGAAGCCGGAGATTTATTATATGCCCAAAAGGGAAAGTATTACATCCGGGGCATTACAGAAAAGGAGGCTGTTCATATATAACTGCAGGCAAAATAGGATCAGCAACATAAATATCAATAGGTTTTTCTTTAAAAGGTGCATGGTGCTGGTCTCTACTCTTTTTAAAAGAATCAACATGAGAGGCAAAATTCTTACAGAAATCAATCACTAGATGGGAATCAAGACTAATCTTAGAGCAAAAAGTATTGAAGTAATCAGTTTCTACATAGCTCTCAATATAATCATGTTCATAATTTATAGCGGGTTCAATACCTTTATCAATTTCCCAATCTTCGGTATTCCTCTAGATTCTTTCAAGGAGATCCCACCTTTCTTCAACACTCTTCTTCTGAAATACCCCACTAGAGGAGGCATCCAGCATCTCCTTATCCTGACGAGAAAGCCTGGCATAAAAATTTGTAAGTATTATTTCCTTGGGAAGCTTATGAATAGGGCATTTGAGCATTAGGGACTTCAATCTCCCCCAAGCTTGAGCAATGCTTTCTCCGTCACGAGACCTAAAGTTATAGATATAATTCCTGTCTCGATGAATTTCATGAAGAGGATAAAATTTAGTATAGAAGAGGGACATAAGCTCCTGCCAGTCCAGCAAGTGTGGGTTATCAAGAAGCCCATACCAATCTGAAGCTTTATCTGTAAGGGATACGACAAACAATTTCCTCATGACAAACTCCCTCGATACACCTGCAAGCTTAAATAATGAACATAGTCGTGACAAATATAGCAAGTGTTCTCCGGGATGTCTGTCTCCTGCATAACGATTAGTCAAAACATAATCGATAATGCCAGCTGGTATTTTATAAGGCACAATTTCAGTAGGGGGAGGATCAACCACCACAGGTGTGGGGTGTCTTCCCGCAAGCAACGCTCCAATAATAGGGTTATCCATAAGGACAAAGAGCAACAATAGTAAAAATAAAAACAGAATTATAAAAAGACTTTCTTACCAGTTTCACTTTACCAATAGCGCTACGCTCCCCGGCAACGGCGCCAGAAAACGGTACTTGATGACCCTCAACCGTAAGGGATCTGTTACAGCGTTTTCAATAAGTAAGAGTGTCGAACCCAACGAGGAGCAGAAGGTATTGATAAGCGATTCTGAGCAAGAAATTACTGCAAGCACTGAAAGATAACTTTTTAGGGGTTTTCTCGATATAAGCAACAGGAAAGTAAATGCAAGTAATGTAAAAGGTACTGAAAGTAACAAGTGGCCCAATCCTTTATTAGCAAAGGAGAGGCCTAGCAACTGAACTTATAAAGACTAAAGCGTTCTTGAGGACACACGGGAGAGGTAGTCATGTGCTTTCGCCATATCCCGTATTGATACTATGTTATGTGTTGATAAGTGTTGGTGGGTGGATCTATGCTAGTGCACTCTTTAGACCAAGATGAATGCACTCTTATGATTAAACACCTTGCAAGCATCCGCAAATACAAGATAGAAATTAAGGCAAAAGCCTAACCATAGCAATACGATCAAGGATCCATTATTCCCTTATGCAAAAGTGTGCGAACTGGGGTTCAGGTTTCTGTCACTCCGGCAACCCACCATAAGCATTCTTTATACACAATGCATTCCCCTAGGTCCTTAATAAGGTGAAGTGTTGGGTGTTCGACTCACACAACACCACTAGTAGAATGACAACACAACTTAAGTATCAAACAACACATATTACTTCAACAGCATATGACTACTAACAACAAGACTTTCCCCATGTCCTCAAGAACTAAAGTAACTACTCACAAGACATAAAAGATATCATGATCAGAGGGGATGAATGTGTGATAAACAAACTGGACATAATAATATTTCTCCAACAAAACTCAATAGCATTCACCACAAAGTAGTAATCAACACCGATGGAGTAGAGAGGATAGGTAGTACAAGTTACAACATGAGTTGCGATGGAAAGATGAGATTTGGATGAAGATGGAGATGGTGCTGGTGTTGGGGATGATGTTGATGATGATCTCGATGATGCCCGTGATGATGGTGATGACGATGGTGATGATATCCCCTTCCGGGAGGTGATCTCCCCGGCGGAATCTGCCTGCCGGAGATGTCCGTTTCTTCTCTGTAGGTTTCCGCCTCGAAGCGGCGGCGGAACTCCGAAAAAAGTCCCGTGCCTAGGGTTTTCGGGAGACGGAGAGCATATATGCAAAAGGGGGCGGCCAGAGGTGGGCCAGGGGCTCCAGGCGCCCCCCCCCGGCGCGGTAGGGGGGGCGTCCCCAGGCCGCCTGGGCACCCTGTGGCCCCCCTCTGACTCCCCTTTTGCGTGTCTTCGTTATTCTTCTGAAAAACACGTCCCGTCAATTTTCAGGTAATTTGGAGGTGTTCTTCTTCAGCAACTCAGTATCCACTTTTTCCTGCTGAATCCTGCGTCTGCTGTTTCGGCATCGGAAAGTTGCAAACTGTGTAAAATAGACCAAAACAACATAAGAACATCATCATAACGTGAAATATATCAATGAATAAGGATAAATTATAATACAAAATAGTGATGCATTTTGGACGTATCAGCTGCACATCCGTGATGTTGAAGGGCCGAGGAGGACCGGAAGCGTGGAGACAAGACTCGAAGCAATGGAGCAACAAGTTTTCAAGTGCCAAGGTATGGTGGAACGAGGTCTCGACGCCAACCACATGATGATCTTGGAGCTTGCCAACAACCTCAAGATGGACTCAAGGATATTCGGAGATGCAATCTCCAATCTCCAACAGAAGATCAATCTCCTCCAAGCCCAGTTCTATGACCTGCAAAACCAAAACTGTGAGTATGAATATAGATTCAAGAACATGAGTTTGGCTGCAGATTTGAGTATCCCGGAGACTCGATCATCCTTCTACGATGGTGAGCCCATGCCTTGGAAGAACAACATGCCTACGTCAGCAACAATTCCAGCATCACCAACCCCGAAGAAGGAGACATAATCATATGGGTATGCGCACTCCCCTTGGCAACTGCCAAGCTTGGGGGAGTGACCCCGGTATCGTATCACCATCACTCCTATCTTTACCGTTTTACTTTTTCGACCCTTTTGGTAGTATCTTGATCTATTAGAATAAAGTTAGCATGATCTAGTTGTGAGCTTTTGCTTTGTGAGCCTTATCCTTTGTAATCCAGTCCGTGAGCTATATAATAAAGATTAGTGTTGAGTCAAGGGCTTGATTTCCTCACTTGGGTCATGATAGAAAGAAAGAAAACAAAAAGAGTATCAAAGAGATCATATCGATCTTATGGGAAGTAATGACTTCACATACAAGAGTATGATAAATAAAAGTTGTTGGGAGTTGACAACCATAGTCTTGGTCATCGTTGCAATTAATAGGAAGTAATAAAAGAGGAGAGGCTTCACATACAAATATACTATCTTGGACATCTTTTATGATTGTGAGCACTCATTAATGTATGACATGCTAAAGAGTTGATGTTGGACAAGGAAGACAACATAATGGGTTATGTCTTCTTATATCTGAAATAAAGTATATTGTCATGGATCTTCCAACATGTTGAGCTTGCCTTTCCCCCTCATGCTAGCCAAAACTCCTCGCACTAAGTAGAGATACTACTTGTGCTTCCATATATCCTTAAACCCAGTTTTGCCATGAGAGTCCACCATACCTACCTATGGATTGAGAAAGATCCTTCCAAGTAAGTTGTCATGTTGTAAACCCGCTAAATATATGTGATTTATTAGTGTGGGAGAAATTAGCTTTATACGAGCTTGTGATATGGAAGTAATAAAAGCGACGGATTGCATAATAAAGGTCCTTATCACAAGTGGCAATATAAAGCGAAGTTCTTCTATGCTAAGACTTTGTGCATTCAACCATAAAAACACATGACAACCTCTGCTCCCCTCTGCGAAGGGCCTATCTTTTGTTCTTGTCTTATAATTGTCAAGGTGAGCTCCACCTTTCCTTTTTCATTTTATCCTTTGGCAAGCACACTGTGTTGGAAAGATCCTGATATGTATACCCACTTGGATGTAAGTTTTCATGATCTATTACTGTTGACATTACCCTTGAGGTAAAAGGTTGGGAGGCAACACCATAAGCCCCTATCTTTCTCTCTGTCCGATTAAAACTCCATAAACATAAGTATTGCGTGAGTGTGAGCAATTATGAAAGACTATATGATAGTTGAGTATGCATGCTTGCTGAAAAGCTCTTATATTTACTCTTTCCAATGTTACGATAAATTGCAATTGTCTCAATGACCGAGACCAAAGTTTCTTAGTTTCCAATGAAGTTTATGATGCATACTTGATATTGTGGATGAATTGTTACTTTTGCATAATGATCATATGCTTATATTTATATAAGTTGCTGTTATGAGAATGATCATGATGCCCTCATGTCCGCATTCTGTTTTTATCGACACCTCCATCTCTAAACATGTGGACATATTTTTCGATATCGACTTTCGCTTGAGGACAAGCGAGGTCTAAGCTTGGGGGAGTTGATACGTCCATCTTGCATCATGCTTATAAGTTGATATTTATTGCATTATGGGCTGTTCATACATGTTTTGTCACAATACTTATGCCTTTTCCCTCTTATTTTGCAAGGTTTACATGAGAAGGAGGAATGCCGGTAGCTGGAATTCTGGGCTGGAAAAGGAGCAAACTCTGGAAACCTATTCTGCATAACTCCAAAAGCCCCGAAACTCCACATAACATTTTTTCGAAAAATATAAAAGATACCTGCCGGAAGAAACCCACGAGGGGGGCCACGGGCTGGCCTCGAGGGTGGGGGGCGCGCCCCCCTTCCTAGGGCGCGCCCCTGCCTCGAGGGCCAACCGGTGGGCCCCAGGTTACCATCTTCTCCTATATGAAGTGTTTCGGCGTGCCCCCTGTCTCGAGGCGGAACCGAGGCGGAAACCAATCTAGGGCTCCGGCAGAGTTGTTCTGCCGGGGATACTTCCCTCCGGGAGGAGGAAATCGTCACCGCCGTCATCACCAACAAATCTCCCATCTTGGGGAGAGCTATCTTCATCAACATCTTCACCAGCACCATCTCCTCTCAAACCCTAGTTCATCTCTTGTATCCAATCTTTGTACCCAAACCTCAGATTGGTACCTATGGGTTGCTAGTAGTGTTGATTACTCCTTATAGTTGATGCTAGTTGGTTTATTTGGTGGAAGATCATATGTTCAGATCCATTATGCATATTAGTACCCCTCTGATCATGAACAATATTATGTCTTGTGAGTAGTTACTTTTTTTTCCTAAGGACATGGGAGAAGTCTTGCTATTAGTATTCATGTGAGTTTGGTCTTCGTTCGATATTTTGATGAGATGTATGTTGTCTCTCCTCTAGTGGTGTCATGTGAACGTCGACTACATGACACTTCAACATTATTTGGGCCTAGAGGAAGGCATTGGGAAGTAATAAGTAGATGATGGGTTGCTAGAGTGACAGAAGCTTAAACCCTAGTTTATGCGTTGCTTCGTAAGGGGCTGAATTGGATCCATATGTTTCAGGCTATGGTTAGGTTTACCTTAATACTTCTTTTGTAGTTGCAGATGCTTGCATTAGAGGTTAATCATAAGTGGGAGGCTTTTCCAAGTAAGGGCAGCACCCAAGCACCGGTCCACCCACATACCAAATTATCAAAGTACCGAACGCGAATCAGATGATCGTGATGAAAACTAGCTTGACGATAATTCCCATATGTCCTCGAGAGCGTTTTACCTTGCCTAAGAGTTTGTCCAGGCTTGTCCTTTGCTACAAAAAGGATTGGGCCACCTTGCTACACCTATTTACTTTTACCGTTTGTCACTTGCTACCAATTACCTTATCACAAAACTATCTATTACTTATAATTTTAGTGCCTGCAGAAAATACCTTACTGAAAACTTCCTATCATTTCCTTCTGCTCCTCGTTGGGTTCGACACTCTTACTTATCGAAAGGACTACGATAGATCCCCTACACTTGTGGGTCATCAGACACGAGGCATCCGCAAGGGTGGAGGGCGCGCCCTACCCCCCTGGGCGCCCCCCGGCCTCATGGGCACTTCGTGTGCCATCCGGACTCCGTTTTCTTGCACGATACTTCTTTTGGTCAGTAAAAATTCATTATATAATCCCCCGAAGGTTTTGACCAAGGTACCACGACAGAATCCCCTGTTTTTGTTTCGAGCTATTTTCTGCGAGAGTTGTCAGGGCCAGGCATCATGTCGTCCCCCTCCTCCAATAACGCGGGCGATCATGCTTGGCTAATGAAAATAGAGCTGAAAAGAGATGAACCAGGGGAGATCAACAAGGACGATTGGATCAAGCGCCGGTAGCAGAAGAAGAAGACATCCTTCCGCCTCACTACAATCTTCTTACCCCTACTGATATTGAAGCTTTCAAGATGATTGAAATAGTTCGAAGGCAGAACAAGTATCTAACTCGTGAAAATATTCTGTTGCAAGAGCATATCATCGCACTCAAGGGCATTATTCGTAAGTTGGAGCATCTCCTACGCTTGATGTTGGACGACAAGCCTACATCATCAACAACTCCATCACCATCAAAGGATAACTGAGTATCGGGTATGGGCACTCCCCTTGGCAACTGCCAAGCTTGGGGGAGGTGCCCCGGTATCGTATCACCATCACACTTCTATCTTTACCATTTTTCTTAGTTCGATCCTTTTGGTTATATCTTGATCTAGTAGAATAAAGTTTTGTATGATCTAGTTTTGAGCTTTGCTTTATTATCCTTCTATGTATCCGAGTCAGTGAGCTATATATAATAAAGATTAGTTTTGAGTCAAGGGCTTGATTATCTCACTATGATCATGAGCGAATAAAAGAAAGAATAAAAAGAATTAAAGAGATCATATTGATCTTATGGAGAGTAATGACTTCACATATAAAGAGTATGATGAATAGAAGTTGTTGAGAGTTGACAAACATAGTTTTGGTCATCGTTGCAATTAATAGGAAGTAATAAAGAAAGAGAGGTTTTCACATATAGATATACTATCTTGGCCATCTTTTATGATCGTGAGCACTCATTAAAATATGACATGCTAAAAAGTTGATGTTCGACAAGGAAGACAACGTAATGGGTTATGTTTTCTTATATCCGAAATAAAGTATATTGTCATGGATCATCCAACATGCCGAGCTTGCCTTTCCCCTTCATGCTAGCCAAATCCTTGCACCAAGTAGAGATACTACCTGTGCTTCCAATTATCATTGAACCCAGTTTTGTCATGAGAGTCCACCATACCTACCTATGGATTGAGTAAGATCCTTCAAGTAAGTTGTCATTGTTGCAAGCAATAAAAATTGCTCTCTAAATATGTATGATCTATTAGTGTGGAGAAAATAAGCTTTATACGATCTGGTGATATGGAAGCAATAAAAGCGACAGACTGCATAATAAAGGTCCCTAAACAAGTGGCAATATAAAGTGAAGTTCTTTTACACTAAGATTTTGTACATCCAACCATAAAAGCACATGACAACCTCTACTTCCCTCTGCGAAGGGCCTATCTTTTATTTTTGTCCTGTAGCTTATACAAGAGTCATGGTGATCTTCACCTTTCCTTTTTATATTTTATCCTTTGGCAAGCACATTGTGTTGGAAAGATCCTGACATATATACCCAATTGGATGTAAGTTTTTATAAACTATTATTGTTGACATTACCCTTGAGGTAAAAGGTTGGGAGGCAACACCATAAGCCCCTATCTTTCTCTGTGTCCGATTAAAACTCCATACCCATAAGTATTGAGTGAGTGTTAACAATTCTGAAAGACTAAATGATAGTTGAGTATGTGGACTTGCTGAAAAGCTCTTATATTGACTCTTTCCGATATTATGATAAATTGCAATTGCTTCAATGACCGAGATTATAGTTTGTTAGTTTTCAATGAAGTTTCTGATTCATACTTGACATTCTGAATATATTGCTATTATAAGAATGATCATGATGCCCTCATGTCTGTATTTTTATCGACACCTCTATCTCTAAACATGTGGACATATTTTTTGATATCGGCTTCTGCTTGAGGACAAGCGAGGTCTAAGCTTGGGGGAGTTGATATGTCCATTTTGCATCATGCTTTTATATCAATATTTATTGCATTATGGGCTGTTATTACACATTATGTCACATTACTTATGCCTATTCTCTCTTATTTTACAAGGTTTACATGAAGAGGGAGAGTGCCGGCAGCTAGGGGTGGACTAACGAGCTGCTCGGCTCGTTAAGCTCGTGCTCGTTAAGGCTCGGCTCATTAAGCTCGTTAAGATTAACGAGCAGAAAACCTTGCTCGGCTCACTTCGTTTGAAGCTCGTTAAGCTCGTGAGCGCTCGTTAACAGATTATAATGTTTTACAGTCTATATTATGAGTGCATAGGTGTGATTTTTGAGATGAAATGTGGTCGCTACGAAAAGAAATACACTAGTTTGTTGCCTCCTATGTTGATTTGATTGAATAATAGAGCTGAGGTGCTACAAAAAGTTTGCCACGTAAGATAAAAATATATGTTGTGTTGTTACTAATGAGCTTAACGAGCTACTCCTGAAACTCGTTAGCTCGCTCGTTAAGCTTAACGAGCTAAAATTAATGATTGGCTCTGTTAATTAAGAAGCGAGCCACGAGCTTAACGAGCCGAACTATCGAGCGCTCATTAAGCTCGTGAGCTACGAGCTTTTGGTCCAGCCCTGGCGGCAGCTAGAATTCTGGGCTAGAAAAGGAGCAAATATTGGAGACTTATTCTACACAACTCAAAAAGTCCTGAAACTCCACGAAAGTCGGTTTTGGAATATATAAAAAATATCGGGCAAAGAAAGCACCAGAGGAGGGCCACCCACCGTCCACAAGGGTGGGGGCGCGCCCTACCCCCCGGGCGCGCCCCCTGCCTCGTGGACCACCTGGCAGCCCCCCGATGCCCATCTTCTGGTATAAGGTGTCTTCTACCCTAGAAAAAATAAGAAGTAAGCTTTCGGGATGAAGCACCGCCGTCTCGAGGCGAAACCTTGGCAGAACCAATCTAGGGCTCCGGCGGAGCTGTTCTGCCGGGGAAACATCCCTCCGGGAGGGGGAAATCGTCACCATCGTCATCACCATCGATCCTCTCATCGGGAGGGGGTCAATCTCCATCAACATCTTCACTAGCACCATCTCCTCTCAAACCCTAGTTCATCTCTTGTAGCCAATCTTTGTCTCAAAACCTCAGATTGGTATGTGTTGGTTGCTAGTAGTGTTGATTACTCCTTGTAGTTGATACTAGTTGGTTTATTCGGTGGAAGATCATATGTTCAGATTCATTATGCATATTAATACCCCTCTGATTATGAACATGAATATGATTTGTGAGTAGTTACATTTGTTTTTGTGGAATGGGAGAAGTCTTGCTATAAGTAGTCATGTGAATTTGGTATTCGTTCGATATTTTGATGAGATGTATGTTGTCTTTCCTCTAGTGGTGTTATGTGAACGTCGACTACATGACACTTCACCATTGTTTGGGCCTAGAGGAAGGCATTGGGAAGTAATAAGTAGATGATGGGTTGCTAGAGTGACAGAAGCTTAAACCCTAGTTTATGCGTTGCTTCGTAAGGGGCTGAATTGGATCCATATGTTTCATGCTATGGTTAGGTTTACCTTAATATTTCTTTTGTAGTTGCGGATGCTTGCAATAGAGGTTAATCATAAGTGGCATGCTTGTCCAAGGAAGGGTAGCACCCAAGCACCGGTTCACCCACATACGAAATTATCAAAGTAACGAACGCGAATCATATGAGCGTGATGAAAACTAGCTTGACGATAATTCCCATGTGTCCCCGGGAGCGCTTTTCCTTATATAAGATTTGTCCAGGATTGTCCTTTGCTACAAAAAGGATTGGGCCATCTTGCTGCACCTTATTTACTTTTATTATTTGTTGCCCGTTACAAATTACCTTATCACAAAACTATCTGTTACCGATAATTTCAGTGCTTGCAGAGAATACCTTACTAAAAACTGCCTATCATTTCCTTCTGCTCCTCGTTGGGTTCGACCCTCTTACTTATCGAAAGGAATACGATAGATCCCCTATACTTGTGGGTCATCACTGGGCTTGATGACTAGGCTGAGATAGCTAGACTTTCACTAGGCCCGTTGCTAACTAGGGCAGCTACTACGACGAAGACAAGAAACGTTGCTCGTTTTGTTTTATGCTAATGTTAGCAAAGAAGACAGTTTCATGCGAGGGGAAGAAATATTGACTCCAGAACGAACAACGCCGGTGGTGGTTGCCCTAGCGATTAATTATGTGCACGGAGCACAAGCTAAATCTACACCCAAAATCAACAGGTGGCCGACGTTCCTAGAAGGACAATTTGTCCTTAATGTCGATGCTTGATACGTCTCCAACGTATCTATATTTTTTGATTGTTACATGCTATTATTTATGAAGTCTTGGATGTTTAATGGGATTTATCATTCACTTTTATATCATTTTTGGGACTAACCTACTAACCCAAAGGCCCAGTCCAGATTGCTGTTTTTTTGCCTATTTCAGGGTTTTGCAGAAAAGGAATATCAATCGGAGTCCAAACGGAATGAAACATTCACGAGAGATATTTTTGGAGAAAATCACGCACGCGGAGCTTGAGGACCAAGTCAGGGGATAGAGAGGTGGCCGTTGAGGGTGGGGGCGTGCCCCCTGCCTCGAGGCCCCCTCAAGTGGCCCCCGGTGCCCTCCTTCTTCCTATATAATTCCACGTACCCCAGAAACTCCATACGCAAAGAGAAAACCCTAATTCCACTGCCGTAGCTTCTGTTCCCGTGGAGATCCCATCTTGGAGCCTGTTCCGGAGCTCCACCGGAGGGGGATCCTGTTGGGGAACGTAGTATTTTAAAATTTTCCTACGATCACGCAAGATCTATCTACCAGATGCATAGCAACGAGAGGGAAGAGTGTGTCTACGTACCCTCGTAGACCGGAAGCGGAAGCGTCAAGTGACGCGGTTGATGTAGTCAAACTTCTTCGCGATTCAACCGATCAAGCACCGAACGTACGGCACCTCTGCGTTCAGCACACGTTCAGCTTGATGACGTCCCACGAGCTCTTGATCCAGTTGAGCTTCACGGGAGAGTTTCGTCAGCACGACGGCGTGGTGACGGATATGATGTATTCACCGGCGCAGGGCTTCGCCTAAGCACCGCGACGGTATGACCGAGGTGTGTATCTGTGGAGGGGGGCACCGCACACGGCTGTAACAATTCAACTTGTGTGTCTTTGGGTGCCCCCCTGCCCCCGTATATAAAGGAGCGAGGGGGGAGGCCGGCCGGCCCTTGTTTGGTGCGGCTAGAGGTGCAATCCTACTAGGAATAGGATTGCAATCCTATTCCTAGTAGGAATCACCAAAGAAGGAAGAGAGGGAAAGGAAAAGAGGGAGAGGTGGCGCCCCCCAATCCTAGTCCAACTAGGAACCCTAGGTGGGGCGCCGGCCAGCCCTATGGGCTGCCTCTCTCTTATTCCGGGTAATGAAGACCAAACTCGTAACTCAAATATTCTCCTCCACGATCAGATCGTAGAAACTTTATTTTCTTGTTACGATGATTCTCTACTTCACTCTGAAATTCTTTGAACTTTTCAAATGTCTCAGACTTGTGCTTCATTAAGTAGATATACCCATATCTGCTCAAATCATCTGTGAAGGTCAGAAAATAACGATACCCGCCGCGAGCTTCAACACTCATTGGCCCACATACATCAGTATGTATGATTTCCAACAAATCTGTAGCTCGCTCCATAGTTCCGGAGAACGGAGTTTTAGTCATCTTGCCCATGAGGCATGGTTCGCAAGCACCAAGTGATTCATAATCAAGTGATTCCAAAAGTCCATCATTATGGAGTTTCTTCATGCGTTTTACACCAATATGACCTAAACGGCAGTGCCACAAATAAGTTGCACTATCATTATTAACCTTGCATCTTTTGGCTTCAATATTATGAATATGTGTATCACACGATCGAGATCCAACAAACTATTTTCATTGGGTGTATGACCATAGAAGGTTTTATTCATGTAAACAGAACAACAATTATTCTCTAACTTACATGAATAACCGTATTGCAACAAACATGATCAAATCATATTCATGCTCAACACAAACACCAAATAACACTTATTTAGGTTCAACACTAATCCCGAAAGTATAGGGAGTGTGCGATGATGATCATATCAATCTTGGAACTGCTTCCAATACACATCGTCACTTCATCCTTTAACTAGTTTATGTTCATTATGCAACTCCCACTTCGAGTTACTACTCTTTAGCAACTGAACCAGTATCAAATACCGAGGGGTTGCTATGAACACTAGTAAAAT
Source organism: Secale cereale (assembly GCA_902687465.1). Classification (NCBI taxonomy): domain Eukaryota; kingdom Viridiplantae; phylum Streptophyta; class Magnoliopsida; order Poales; family Poaceae; genus Secale; species Secale cereale. The sequence continues at coordinate 561,802,558 of LR738713.1, read as the reverse complement.
ACACATCAATAATATGTATATCAAATATACCTTTGTTCACTTTGTCATCCTTCTTATCCGCCAAGTATCTAGGGCAGTTCCACTTCCGGTGACCATTTCCTTTGCAGTAGAAGCACTTAGTTTCAGGCTTGAGTTTTAGCTTTGGGTTTCTTCATGGGAGTGACAACTTGCTTGTCATTCTTCTTGAAGTTCCCCTTCTATCCCTTTGCCCTTTACTTGAAACAAGTGGTCTTATTAACCATCAACACTTGATGTTCTTTCTTGATTTCTACCTTCGCCGATTTCAGCATTGCGAAGAGCTCGGGAATTACCTTCGTCATCCCTTGCATATTATAGTTCATCACGAAGTTCTACTAACTTGGTGATAGTGACTAGAGAACTTTGTCAATTACTATCTTATCTGGAAGATTAACTCCCACTTGATTCAAGTAATTGTAGTACCCAGACAATCTGAGCACATGCTCACTGGTTGAGCTATTCTCCTCCATCTTGTAGGCAAAGTACTGTCAGAAGTCTTATACCTCTCGACACGGGCATGAGTATGAAATACTAATTTCAACTCTTGGAACATCTCATATGCTCCGTGGCGTTCAAAACGTTTTTGAAGTCCCGGTTATAAGCCGTAAAGCATGGTGCACTAAACTATCAAGTAGTCATCATACCGAGCTTTTGTCAAAACGTTCATAATGTCTACATCTGCTCCTGCAATAGGTCTGTCACCTAGCAGTGCATTAAGGACATATTTCTCTGTGCAGCAATGAGGATAATCCTCAGATCACGGAACAATTCCGCATCATTGCTACTAACATCTTTCAACTTAGTTTTCTCTAGGAACATATAAAAAATAAACGTGGAGCAACATCGCGAGCTATTGATCTACAACATAGATATGCTAATACTACCAGGACTAAGTTCATGATAAATTAAAGTTCAATTAATCATATTACTTAAGAACTCCCACTTAGATAGACATCCCTCCGGTCATCTAAATGATCACGTGATCCAAATCAACTAAACCATGTCCGATCATCACGTGAGATGGAGTAGTTTCAATGGTGAACATCTTATGTTGATCATATCTACTATATGATTCACGCTCGACCTTTCGGTCTCCAGTGTTCCGAGGCCATATCTGCATATGCTAGGCTCGTCAAGTTTAACCCGAGTATTCTGCGTGTGCAAAACTGGCTTACACCCGTTGTATTTGAACGTAGAGCTTATCACACCCGATCATCACGTGGTGTCTCGGCACGACGAACTTTCGCAACGGTGCATACTCAGGGAGAACACTTATACCTTGAAATTTAGTAAGGGATCATCTTATAATGCTACCGTCGTTCTAAGCAAAATAAGAAGCATAATAAGATAAACATCACATGCAATCAAAATATGTGACATGATATGGCCATCATCATCTTGTGCTTTTGATCTCCATCTTCAAAGCACCGTCATGATCACCTTCGTCACCGGCGCGACACCTTGATCTCCATCGTAGCATCGTTGTCGTCTCGCCAACTATTGCTTCTACGACTATCGCTAACGCTTAGTGATAAAGTAAAGCAATTACATAGCAATTGCATTTCATACAATAAAGCAACAACCATATGGCTCCTACCAGTTGCCGATAACATTACAAAACATGATCATCTCATACAAAACCGTATAACTCATCATGTCTTGACCATATCACATCACAACATGCCCTGCAAAAACAAGTTAGACGTCCTCTACTTTGTTGTTGCAAGTTTTACGTGGCTGCTACGGGCTTAGCAAGAACCGTTCTTACCTACGCATACAAAACCACAACGATGTTTCGTCAAGTATGTGCTGTTTTAACCTTCACAAGGACCGGGCGTAGCCACACTTGATTCAGCTAAAGTGAGAGAGACAGACACCCGCCAGTCACCTTTAAGCAACGAGTGCTCGTAACAGTGAAACCAGTCTCGCGTAAACGTACGCGTAATGTCGGTCCGGGCCGCTTCATCTCACAATACCGCCGAAGCAAAGTATGACATGCTGGCAAGCAGTATGACTAGTATCGCCCACAACTCATTGTGTTCTACTCGTGCATATCATCTACGCATAGACCTGGCTCATGATGCCACTGTTGGGGAACGTAGTATTTTAAAATTTTCCTACGATCACGCAAGATCTATCTACCAGATGCATAGCAACGAGAGGGAAGAGTGTGTCTACGTACCCTCGTAGACCGGAAGCGGAAGCGTCAAGTGACGCGGTTGATGTAGTCAAACTTCTTCGCGATTCAACCGATCAAGCACCGAACGTACGGCACCTCCGCGTTCAGCACACGTTCAGCTTGATGACGTCCCACGAGCTCTTGATCCATTTGAGCTTCACGGGAGAGTTTCGTCAGCACGACGGCGTGGTGACGGATATGATGTATTCACCGGCGCAGGGCTTCGCCTAAGCACCGCGACAGTATGACCGAGGTGTGTTTCTGTGGAGGGGGGCACCGCACACGGCTGGAACAATTCAACTTGTGTGTCTTTGGGTGCCCCCCTGCCCCCGTATACAAAGGATCAAGGGGGGAGGCCGGCCGGCCCTTGTTTGGTGCGGCTAGAGGTGCAATCCTACTAGGAATAGGATTGCAATCCTATTCCTAGTAGGAATCACCAAAGAAGGAAGAGAGGGAAAGGAAAAGAGGGAGAGGTGGCGCCCCCAATCCTAGTCCAACTAGGAACCCTAGGTGGGGCGCCGGCCAGCCCTATGGGCTGCCTCTCTCTTTCCCTTAAAACCCACTATGGACCATCCCCCTTCGTAGGGGGTTCCGGTAACCCCCTCCGGCAATCCCGTTAAATCCGAAACTTTTCCGGAACATTTCCGGTGTCCGAATATAGTCGTCCAATATATCAATCTTTATGTCTCGGACATTCCGAGACTCCTCGTCATGTCCGTGATCTCATCCGGGACTCCGAACTACCTTCGGTACATCAAAACTCATAAACTCATAATACCGATCGTCATCAAACGTTAAGCGTGCGGACCCTACGGGTTCGAGAACTATGTAGACATGACCGAGACTCATCTCCGGTCAACAACCAATAGCGGAACCTGGATGTTCATATTGGCTCCTACATATTCTACGAAGATCTTTTATCGGTCAAAACCGCATAACAACATACGTTGTTCCTTTTGTCATCGGTATGTTACTTGCCCGAGATTCGATCATCGGTATCTCCATACCTAGTTCAATCTCTTTACCGGCAAGTCTCTTTACTCGTTCTGTAACACATCATCTCGTGACTAACTCATTAGTCTTTTGCTTGCAAGGCTTATTGTGATGTGTGTTACCGAGAGGGCCCAGAGATACCTCTCCGACACTCGGAGTGACAAATCCTAATCTTGATCTATGCCAACACCATAAATACTTTCGGAGACACCTGTAGAGCATCTTTATGATCACCCAGTTACGTTGTGACGTTTGGTAGCACACAAGGTGTTCCTACGGTATTCGGGAGTTGCATAATCTCATAGTCATAGGAACATGTATAAGTCATGAAGAAAGCAATAGCAGTAAAACTAAACGATCATAGTGCTATGCTAACGGATGGGTCTTGTCCATCACATCATTCTCCTAATGATGTGATCCCGTTGATCAAATGACAACTCATGTCTATGGCTAGGAAACATAACCATCTTTGATCAATGAGCTAGTCTAGTAGAGGCATACTAGGGACATACTGTTTTGTCTATGTATTCACACATGTATCAAGTTTCCGATTAATACAATTCTAGCATGAATAAAAGACATTTATCATGATATAAGGAAATACAAATAACATCTTTATTATTGCCTCTAGGGCATATTTCCTTCAGATCCATCATGGAGGCCTTCTTCATCATCATCATCGCCCTCACCATGAGTTGTGAGTAGTTTACCACAGACCTTCGGGTCCATAGCTAGTATCTAGATGGCTTCTTCTCTCTCTCAGAATCTCAATACAAAGTTCCCTTTGGTCTTCGAGGCGATCTATTCGACGTAATCTCTTTTTGCGGTGTGTTTGTCGAGATCCAATGAATTGTGAGTTTATGATCAAGGTTATCTATGAAAGATATTTGGTTCTTCTCTGAACTTTTTATGTGTGCTCATAATATCCTTGCAAGTCTCTTCGAATTACCGGTTTGGGCCTACTAGATCTATAGTTCTTGCAATGGCAGAAGTGCTTGGCTTTGGGTTCAATCTTGCGGTGTCCTTTCCCAGTGACAGTAGGGGCAGCAAGGCACGTATTGTATTGTTGCCATCGAGGATAAAAAGATGGGGTTTACATCATATTGCTTGAGCTTATCCCTCTACATCATGTTATCTTGCTTAAGGCGTTAGTCTATTTGTATGAACTCAATACACTAGATGCATGCTGGATAGTGGTCGATGTGTGGAGTAATAGTAGTAGATGCAGGCAGGAGTCGGTCTACTTGTCTCGGACGTGATGCCTATATACAATGATCATGCTTAGATAGTCTCATAATTATTCTCTTTTCTATCAATTGCTCGACAGTAATTCGTTTACCCGCCGTAGAATATCGCTATCATGAGAGAAGCCACTAGAGAAAACTATGCCCCCCGGGTATATTTTCAACATATCAATCTACATCTACTTTACTTTTACCACTTTTATTTGTTGTTTTATTAAGCCAAAAATACCAAAAATATAAACTATCATCTCTATCAGATCTCAATCTCGTAAGTGACTGTAAAGGGATTGACAACCCCTTATCGCGTTGGCTGCGAAGTTCTTATTTGTTTGTGCAGGTGCGAGGGACTCGCGCGTGGTTTCCTAATGGATTGATACCTTGGTTCTAAAAAACTGAGGGAAATACTTACGCTACTGTGCTGCATCTCCCTTTCCTCTTCGAGGGAATACAACGCAAGCTCAAGAGGTAGCAAGAAGAATTTCTGGCGCCGTTGCCGGGGAAGCTTACGCAAAAGTCATATACCAAGTACCTATCGCAAACCCTTATCCTTCGCATTACATTTGTTTGCCTCTCGTTTTCCTCTCCCCCACTTCACCCTTGCTGTTTTATTTGCCCTTCTTCTGCCGTGTGTTTATCATCCGCTTGCTTCTTGTTTGCTTGTGTGTGTTGGATTGCTTGCTTGTCACTATGGCTCAGAACAATACCAAATTGTGTGACTTCTCCAATACCAACAACAATGACTTTATTAGCACTCCGATTACTCCTATTACCGATGCTGAATCTTGTGAGATCAATGCTACTTTGTTGAATCTTGTCATGAAAGATCATTTCTCCGGCCTTCCTAGTGAAGATGCCGCTACCCATCTAAACAACTTTGTTGATTTGTGTGATATGCAAAAGAAAAGGGATACAGAAAACGATATCGTTAAATTGAAGTTATTTCCGTTTTCACTTAGAGATCGTGCTAAAACTTGGTTCTCCTCTTTGCCTAGAAATAGTATTGATTCATGGAATAAGTGCAAAGATGCTTTTATCTCTAAGTATTTCCCACATGCTAAGATCATCTCTCTTAGAAACGATATTATGAATTTGAAGCAACTAGATCATGAGCATGTTGCACAAGCTTGGGAGAGAATGAAATTGATGATACGTAATTGCCCTACACATGGTTTGAATCTATGGATGATTATTCAGAATTTTTATGCTGGCTTGAATTTTGCTTCTAGAAATCTTTTAGATTCGGCCGCCGGAGGCACTTTCATGGAAACCACCTTAGGAGAAGCTACCAAACTCCAAGATAATATTATGGTTAATTATTCTCAATGGCACACCGAAAGATCTACTAGTAAAAAAGTGCATGCTATCGAAGAAATTAGTGTTTTGAGTGGAAAGATGGATGAACTTATGAAATTGTTTGCTGCTAAGAGTGCTTCTTCTGATCCTAATGATATGCCTTTGTCCACTTTGATTGAGAATAGCAATGAATCTTTGGATGTGAATTTTGTTGGTAGGAATAATTTTGGTAACAATGCTTATAGAGGTAATTTTAATCCTAGGCCCTTCCCTAGTAATTCCTCTAATAATTAAGGGAATTCCTACAACAACTCTTATGGAAAGATACCTTCTGAATTTGAAACTAGTGTTAAGGAGTTTATGATCTCGCAAAAGAATTTCAATGCTATGCTTGAAGAGAAATTGCTTAAGGTTGATGAATTGGCTAGAAGTGTGGATATAATTACTCTTCATGTTGATTCTTCGAAACTTAGATCTATCCCACCTAAGCATGATATCAATGAGTCTCTCAAAGCCATGAGAATTTTCGTTGATGAATGCAAAGAAAGAACCGCTAGAATGCATGCTAAAAGAGAAGATTATATTAAATCATGTTCTTCTAGTTATCATGAAAATAAAGATAAAGATCTAAAAGTTATTGATGTGTCTCCTATTAGATCCTTGTTTTCTAGCATTAATCTTGATGAAAATAGGATTGGAGATGATTCTGCTTTAAGGTGTCCCAAATGGTTCGGAATTTTTAGATCTTGATGCTAAAATTGCTAAAAGTGGGAACGAAGAGATTAAAACTTTTCATAGTGATGAACCCACTACTTTGGATCTCAAGGGATTCAATTATGATAATTGCTCTTTGATTGATTGTATCTCCTTGTTGCAATCTGTGCTAAATTCTCCGCATGCTTATAGTCAAAATACAGCTTTCACTAAACATATAGTTGATGCTTTGATGCAATCTTATGAAGAAAAACTTGAGTTGGAAGTTTCTATACCTAGAAAGCTTTATTATGAGGGGGAACCTACTATAAAAATAAAAATAAAAGATCATTAATGCTATGCTTTGTGTGATTTGGGTGCAAGTGTCTCCACTATCCCAAAAACTTTGTGTGATTTGTTAGGGTTCCATGAGCTTGATGATTGTTCTTTAAATTTGCATCTTGCAGATTCCACTATTAAGAAACCTATGGGAAGAATTAATGATATTCTTATTGTTGCCAATAAGAATTATGTGCCCATAGATTTCATTGTTCTTGATATAGATTGCAATCCTTCATGTCCTATTATTCTTGGTAGACCTTTCCGTAGAACGATTGGTGCAATTATTGATATGAAGGAAGGAAATATTAGATTCCAATTTCCATTAAGGAAAGGTATGGAACACTTTCCTAGAAAGAAAATCAAATTACCATATGAATCTATCATGAGATCCACTTATGGATTGCCTTCCAAAGATGGCAATACCTAGATCTGTCTTGTATCGTGCCTAGCTAGGGGCGTAAAACGACAGCACTTGTTGGGAGGCAATCCAATTTTTTATTTTTTGTTTTTGTTTCTGTTAGGGAATAAATATTGCATATAGCCTCTGATTAGATGTGGTTTAATGTTTTTTTAGTGTTTGTGCCAAGTAGAACCTTTGGGAAGACTTGTGTGAAGTTTATATGATCTTACTGTGAAAAACAGAATCGTTAGCGCTCGCTAAAGTAGACGTGGGATTTTACTGGAGCTTGATTTTTAGTTGATTCTTTCTTCTGCTGATTGATATACAAATTGCGCAAATTTACCAATGTGGTTTGAATTTTTTGGAGTTCCAGAAGTAGGCTAACCCTGCAGATTACTACAGACTGTTCTGTATTTGACAGATTCTGTTTTTCGTGTGTTGTTTTCTTATTCCGATGCATCTATGAGTAATATTGGAGGATATGAACCATAGAGAAGTTGGATTACAGTAGGTTTAACACCAATATAAACAAAGAATGAATTCATTGCTGTACCTTTGAGTAGTGGTTTGCTTTCGCATACTAATGGAGCTCACGAGAATTTTTGTCTAAGTTTTGTGTTGTGAAGTTTCAAGAGTATTGCTTTGATGGACTATGGAACAAGGAGTAGCAAAGGCCTAATCTTGGGGATGCCCATGGTACCCCAAGTAAATTCAAGATAATCAAAAGCCTAATCTTGGGGATGCCCCGGGAAGGCATCCCCTCTTTCATGTTCATCCATCGGTAACTATACTTGGAGCTATATTTTTATTCGCAACATGATATGTGTTTTGCTTGGAGCGTCTTGTAAAATTTGAGTCTTTTCTTGTTAGTTTGCCACAATCATCCTTGCTGGACACACTTATTTGATAGATTTAAATATGGCCTAGAAATTGTTAGAACACTCTATGTGCTTCACTTATATCTTTTGAGTTGAATAGTTTTTGCTCTAGCGCTTCACTTATATCTTTTAGAGCATGGTGGTGGTTATATTTTGTAGAAATTGTTGAACTCTCATGCTTCACTTATATCTATTTGAGAGTTTATTAAAACAACATCATAATGTGTTTAGGCTAAAGAAACTAGTCTTCACGTGATAAACATCAAATGTCAATGTAGTAAAAATTTCACACCAAGTGCATTGAATAGAATGAGATGTTGGATGCTTGATAATTGTTTTGAGACATGAGGATAGTGATATTAGAGTCATGCTAGTGGAGTTATTATGAAATTGAGAAATACTTGTGTTAAGGTTAGTGATTCCCGTATCATGCACGTATGGTGAACCGCTATGTGGCGAAGTTAGAGCATGAGGTATTTGTAGAGTGCCAACCTTTGTGTGGAGGTCGGGGGCGCGCGATGGTTAACTCCTACCAACCTCCCCCCTAGGAGCATGCGTTGATTGCTTTGTTTTGATGACTCGTAGATTTTTGCAATAAGTATATGAGTTCTTATGACTAATGTTGAGTCCATGGATTATACGCACTCTCACCCTTCCACCATTGCTAGCCTCTCTTGTACCGCGCAACTTTCGCCGGTGCCATAAACCCACTATATATCCTTCCTCAAAACAACCACCATATTGTTCCTCAAAACAGCCACCATACCTACCTATTATGTCATTTCCATAGCCATCCCGAGATATATTGCCATGCAACTTGCCACCGTTCTGTTCATATGACACGCATCATATTGTCATATTGCCATGCATGATCTTGTAGTTGACATCGTATTTCTGGCAAGGCCACCATGCATAATTTTTATACATGTCACTCTTGTTTCATTGCACATACCGGTGCACCGTGGGAGGAATTCATATAGAGTCATACTTTATTGTTGTAGTATCGAGTTAAAATTTAGTGTTGTAATGAAAGTGTGATGATCATCATTATTAGAGCATTGTCCCATGGGAGGAAAGGCTAAATCTATAAAGCCCCTCCGCAAAAAAAAGAAAAAAAAAGAAAAAAAGGAAAGGCCAAAGAAAAAAAAGGAAAGGCCAAAGAAAAAAAAAAGGCCCCAAAAAAGAAAAAAAGGGACAATTGCTAGTATCTTTTTCCACACTTGTGCTTCAAAGTAACACCGTGTTCTTCATTGTAGAGAGTCTCATGTTTAGTCACTTTCATATACTAGTGGGAATTTTCATTATAGAACTTGGCTTGTATATTCCAACGACGGGCTTCCTCAAATGCCCTAGGTCTTCGTGAGCAAGCAAGTTGGATGCACGCCCACTAGTTTCTTTTGTTGAGCTTTCATTCATATTTAGCTCTAGTGCATCCGTTGCATGGCAATCCCTACTCACTCAAATTGATATCTATTGATGGGCATCTCCATAGCCCGTTGATACGCCTAGTCGATGTGAGACTATCTCCCTCCTTTTTGTCTTCTCCACAACCACCTCTATTGCACCCATAGTGCTATATCCATGGCTCACGCTCATGTATTGTGTGAAAGTTGAAAGGTTTGAAAAGATAGAGTATGAAAACAAATGCTTGGCTGAAATCGGGATTGTGCATGATATGAATATTTTGTGTGATGAAGAGGGAGCATAGCCAGACTATATGATTTTGTAGGGATAACTTTCCTTAGCCATGGTATTTTGAGAAGACATGCTTGCTTTGTTAGTATTGCTTGAAGTATTGTTATTTCTTATGTCAACATAGACTTTTATCTTGAGTCTTTCGGATCCGAACATTCATGCCACAATTAATAGAATTACATTGAAAAACTATATTGGTTAGCATTCCACATAAAAAATTCTTTCTTTAGCATTTACCTACTCGAGGACGAGCATGAATTAAGCTTGGGGATGCTTGATACGTCTCCAACGTATCTATAATTTTTGATTGTTCCATGCTATTATTTATGAAGTATTGGATGTTTAATGGGCTTTATCATTCACTTTTATATCATTTTTTGGACTAACCTACTAACCCAAAGGCCCGGTCCAGATTGATGTCTTTTGCCTATTTCAGGGTTTTGCAGAAAAGCAACATCAAACGAAGTACAAACGGAATGAAACCTTCGCGAGAGATATTTTTGGAGAAAATCACGCACGCGGAGCTTGAGGACCAACTCAGGGGACAAAGAGGTGGCCCTCGAGGGTGGGGGCGCCCCTCCTTCCCAGGGCGCGCCCTCCTGCCTCGAGGCTAGACCTGGCCATGGGCAGCCCGGCCCGGTCGGCCCGACCCGGCCAGGCCCGAAAAAGCCTGACCCGGCCCGGCCCGACCGTGTCCACGGGTCGGGCTCGGGCCCGGCATATTTGTGCATTAACGAAGAGGCCCAGCATGTGGCTCGAGGCCCGTCGGGCTTTTTGTGTGATGGGCCGGGCTAGGGCTCGGGCCTGGGGTTTTTGCGACGGGCTTTGGTAGGCCCGACCCGAAGCCCGGCCCGGCCCGGCAGATGGCCAGGTCTACTCGAGGCCCCCTCAAGTGGCCCCCCGGTGCCCTCCTTCTTCCTATATAAGTCCACGTACCCTAGAAACTCCATACGCAGAGAGAAAACCCTAATTCCACCGCCGTAGCTTCTGTTCCCGTGGAGATTGATACGTCTCAAACGTATCTACTTTTACAAACACTTTTGCTATTGTTTTGACCTCATTCTTGCATGATTTGAACTAAACTAACCCGGACTAACGCTGTTTTCAGCAGAGCTGCCTGTATGGTTTTATTGTGTGCAGGAAAACGGATTTTTAGGTATCTCAGAAAATTCCAAGAAAAATCACAGAAAATCCACGCACCCGAAGGGCCCTTGTGCCAGAAGATGGGCCAGAGGGCAGCCAGGGGGGCCCAGGCGGCCCCACCCCTGGCCGCGCCGGGAGGCCGCCTGGGCGGGTCCTTCCCCCTCTGGTGCCCTACTTTGACCCGTATTTATTCTCGTGACGAGAAAACCCCAGAACAGAAGTCGTTTTCCCAGTTTCCGTCGCGGAGCCGCCGCCACCCTCTGTTCTTCTTCGGGAGGGCTAATCTGGAGGCTGATTTGGCCTCCGGAGAGGGGAGATCGTCTCCATCGTCATCATCATCACCACTCCATCCTCCCTCCATGACTTCTCCTTCCATGTGTCAGTAATTCCCTGCTGTAGGCAAAGGGGGTGATAGGGATTGGATGAGTTAGATCATGTAATAGTTTATCAGATTGTTGGGGGCATGTTGCCTATCATCTACTATGGTGTTTATCATATTTGCTTCAACTTGTTGCTCTTAATGCTTGTCACTTAGGGCTCGAGTGCCATGATTTCAGATCTGAACCCTATGTGTTTGCATGAATATATTTTTGTTCTTGATCCTATCTATGAGTTGTTTGCACCTATTACGGTCCGGAACCGGCGATCCCAAAAGTGACAGCTTGGGACACCAAAGGGGATGGTCCATAATTTGAGGATTCCATGTATCCATTGAGTTCATTGCTTTGTTCCGGTGCTCTTTGACAAGAGCACCTTAATCTCCATAAGTTCCTTTTGGCCCCGTTCGTAGCGGGATGGTAGGACAAAAGATGTTGTGCAAGTTCTTATTGCAAGCACATACAACTACCTGTGGGATACATGCCTAATGTTTGATATTTGCCTAGATGATCATTACTTTTCTGTGTGCCTTGCCCCAAGTTAGATTCATGATGTATCTCATCCATGCAGCGCCCAACCATCCATCTCCCTATCCGACAGTGTTTTAAATCTTGTTGGTTATTAGTTGTTACTTTTGCTGTTTACTTTTACTATTACAACCATCACTATCATATCACCGTTACCACTTATCTTTTGTTGCAAGTAAGTATATTTCAGGTGCGGTTGAATTGACAACTCAACTGTCAAAGCTTATAAATACTCTTTGGCTCCCGTGTGTCGAATATATAAATTGGGTTATTCTTACCTGCGAAGACTATCTCGATCCCTTACGGTTGAGGGTTATCAAGTACCCTTTTCTGGTGCCGTTGCCGGGGAGCATAACAATATTTACAAGTCTACTTGAAGTATCCTACCTGCTGCACTTCATCCGCTATGGGTAAGAAAGGAGACCCCCAAGGTTCTGATCTTACTATCCACTACAAGAAGAGGTACTGTTCTGAACACTAGTGCTACACTTGATTCACCTTTTGTTATGAGTAAGTTTGCCTCACCACCACCACATGATGCTTCTACTGAATCTGTTACTATGTCCGATACTTTTGATGATGCTTCTACTACTTTTGATGATATTAGTTCACTTGGTTATGCTCTTGAGAAACAGATCGCTGCTGCTGCAAAAAAATCTGGAATTGAAATTCCTGTTACTCGCTACCCTATTGGTGGAACTTATGATTATCCTGATTTGAGTAAACTCAAGGAGAGACTACTTGATGATGATTACATTATGCTTGATGATGATTTATGCAGGGAACTAACAGAGTTTGCCGACTCTGACCCTGAAGCTATTAAGAAGCTGCTTGAAAAACACTCCTTGAAGAACAAGACTGTTCCTGATCCTGAATTTGCTACATCTCCTATATGCATCAATGATCCTGATTATGATTTCTCTGTTGATCTTTCACTTATATCTATGGTTGAAGCTGACCCCTTTTATGGCAGAGAAAATGATGATGCTATCGCACACCTGACCAAACTCACTGAGTTGGGTGGCTTGTTTACCACGGATGAAAATATACGAAAATTTTATGTGACTAAGCTTCTTCCTTTCTCTTTGAAGGAAGGTGCTAAAACATGGTATGATTCACTACCATGTGGTTCCATTAAGAGTCCTCAAGACTTAGCTCACTCTTTTGTTGATAAGTACTTTCCTACTCATATGCAACATGCTGCTTTACAAAGAATTTATAACTTTAAACAGTTGCAGGATGAGCACCTCCCTAAAGCTTGGGGGAGGTACTGTAGTCTGATCCAGGCTAGACCAGGACATGGAGTCCCTAAGAATGAATTAATCCATATATTTTATGCTGGTATAACTGATGAATCCAGGTCCTATTTGGATAGTTGTGCTGGTTGTGTTTTCAGGAAAAGAACACCGGACGATGCAGAAGAATTGATGGGCAGGATTGCCAAAAACCATGAAGATTGGTCCGTCCCTGAACCACCTCCACCACCAAAGAAGAGGGGCATGTTTGTTCTAAGCCCCGAAGATATGCGAGAAGCAAAGAAGTCTATTAAAGAGAAGGGTATTAAAACTAAAGACGTGAAGAATCTACCCCCTATTGAGAAGTTGTGTGAGCCTACCACTCACCCTCCTATGGTAGAGGTACACTCTCTTTTAGATTTCAACGCAAGTGACATCCCTCATGGTAAGCCTCCTGATCAATGTTTAGATGAGCTTGATAATTTTATTATGAAGCAAAGTCATTTTAATGAGAGGATACAAAGTCAATTGCATGATAATTCCCTTGCTATCAAAAGTTTGCTTGATGTTCTAGGTAGAACAGTTAATGGTGTTAAATGTCTTGTGAAGCATTTTCATATGGTTCAAACTCAGCTTGAACAAATTTCTAATGTGCAAAAAGATTTGCTTGCTAACAATGCCAAACAAGATGATTTACAGGCCTTCGGGATTAAGACCCGAGGAGGAACTAGCACTCAAGATCCTCTCTATCCAGAGGGGCATCCGAGGAGAATCGAGCAAGATTCTCAAATGCAGGAAGAAGAAATTGTTGGCTCTCCAAAGAAGAAGAAGAAGAAACACAAGGAGGCTGATAATTCCAATGATCCTATTACAAGTGAAGAGCCAGCTGTTGATCCCAACGGTATATCTACCTCCGATGTTGAGACTGAAGACGGTGCCGAACCTGAAGATAAGGATAAGGAGAAGAATGATCCGCCTGAGGTTCGAGAAGAAGAAGCACCTGACAAACGCAAAAAGTACACTAGAGAAGACTTCGTCGCAAGAAGACATGGGAAGGAAAGAGAACCATGGATACAGAAACCCACGCCCTTTCCAGGTAAGTCTCTCAAATCTAAAGAAGAAGCGCATTACAATAAGTTTTGTGAGTGGATGAAACCTCTTTTTCTTCAAATCCCTTTGACTGATGCTATTAAGTTACCTCCCTATTCAAAATATATGAAAGATATTGTTACTAATAAAAGAAAAATTCCTAATGAAGCAATATCTACTATGCTTGCTAACTACTCTTTCAGTGGCAACATTCCTGAGAAGCTTGGTGATCCAGGTATACCCACCATTCCTTGCTCCATAAAGAATAATTATGTCAAAACTGCTTTATGTGATCTTGGAGAAGGAGTGAGTGTTATGCCTTTCTCTCTTTACAAGAGGCTTTGTTTAGAGAAACTAATTCCTACAGATATCTCTCTTCAGATGGCTAACAAGTCAACAGCCGCCCCGATAGGTATTTGTGAGGATGTTCCCGTAGAAGTTGCTAATTGTTTGATCCTTACTGATTTTGTCGTGCTTGACATGCCCGAGGATGGGAGCATGTCCATTATTCTTGGTAGACCTTTTCTTAACACCGCAGGTGCTATTATTGATTGCAATAAAGGAAAGGTTACCTTCAATGTGAATGATAAAGAACACACGGTGTATTTTCCAAAGAAGACCGATAAGAGGCATGGCCTCAACTCTATAGAAAATATCGAGACCGTGAAGATTGGAGAATGGGACTGTCCACTACATGTGCACCACAAATACAAAACTATTATGGTGGGGACAATGTCCATTAAAGTAAAAGTGCAATGATCACTTCGTAAGAGGTGGGACTTTCTGCTCTATATATCGCCGGTTTGTTGGTAAGACTTGATCAACCTTACTAGTGAGCATGTTTTATATAGGTAAAAAGTTGAGCTTGTTATGTTTTCATTTGTTTTAGCTTTTGTTCTCCTTGCTGTACCAAGTGTTTGTGTTTTTGAAGCTTCACAATTCTAATCACTGCTTTAAGTTTTCAGAAAGTTTTGCACCTTTTTGAACTTCGAAAAATTTTCAACAGTGAAGTTTTCAGAAAAATTCCAGAAAAATAAAAATAAAAATTTCCATGCCGGGAGTGACCCAGAGGCACCTGGGGCTGACCAGGGGGGGCCACCAGTGGCCCAGGCGGCCAGCTGGCGTGGCCTGCCCCCTGGCCGCGCCCATAGGGCGCCTGGGGCCCATAGGTCCCGCCTCCAGGTGAGTCTTCTTCCTCTCTCTCTCTCTTTCTCTCCGAAAACACGAGTTCTGCACCTGTTCTTGCGTTCTTGCTGTTCTTGGAGGCGATTTTCGATCTCTCTCTACAGCCTATCATTCGAGCTGAGATTTTGAATAAATACTCCCTGGTATGTAACTCCTCCACCCCTCCAATTAGATTTCTGCTTGGTGGCTTCATTTGTGAGTATTTAGTAGTTCTTGGTGCTGTGTAGATGAGCTTGCATGCATGTGTAGAAATTTATTTTCCATGTTTTGATGCAAGTTTATGCCTTAGGTAAGTGAGTTGAGTAGTTTGCCTTAACCCAGTTTGTTTAAATCCTTGTTTTTGTAACTTGTCAAAAATTTCAGAAATGAGTTTGTTAGGAAGGGCAAAGGGGTGGCTTGAGAAGAAGAGGCCCGCGTGCTCCGATCGAGTTACTAGAGCCGCAGCTTCACCCTTGACTGCTAGGGTGAGCTACAATGAAGATCATGTGCCCCTAGAGTTGTTGGAAGACACAAGTCCAGCACGTGCTATGATGTTCCCATGTGATGAATTCCTTGAAGCTGCGGGAATTAAGGATGAGTTTTATAATCTTTGTGCTAATGCAGGTCTGACACGGCTCGTCACGTGCCGTGTTACTCAGTATCAAAAACTCACCTTCGGTTTCATTAACAGTTTTAGATATAACCTTGATACTGGTTCTATTGAGTTTAAAATTTACAATGATCTTTTGACCATGCCCTTGGAAAAGTTTTGTGAAATAACAGGTGTGCCAAACGTTGGGCGGACGGCGAAGATGACCTCTCAGCCCTCCGAGCTGAAAACCGTCTTCAACTCTCTCTGCAGCATGGGTACGAGGGATATTCATCGGTCAAAAATCTCCAGCATCTTATTCCCTCACCTCAGGTATTTTGCATATTATGTTGCTAGAGGGGTATTAGCTCGTGACAACACGAGCAACACTTCTGCGCCGGATATTGCTATCCTGGCAACCGCCCTCTCAGGGAGGTTTGATTATAATTTGGGTGCCTTAATTGCTCGACCCCTTGCTATGAACGGTAACAGGGGAGATTTATTTGGTGGCGTTTATGCCACACTTATCTTAGAACATCTTAAAGGCACCCCACACCCTGATGATAAGCCTTTTACTTATTTAAATTTTGATCTTGCTGCTATGAAAAGGCATAAGTTTGTTACCATGACTTCTAAGTTTGGTAACCTTGTTTATATCTTGCATTTCGGAACTACCGCGGAACGCAAGATCCGTCTACCTGCACCTCTTTTGTTTGATTTTTCTCGCAGGAACGGATGGTCCTTTGATGTTGTCCAGTTCGATGAGTTCATGGTCCAACATCAGTTTCATAACCCCATGGAGGGGGTTGTGCCCGATGAGGAGGAGCACGGTGAGTTACCACCTTTCCAGGGGGAGACCGTCACCCAGTTTGGTGAAGGGTCTTCCTCTGCTTGGAGTGTGGACCCTTCTTCGTGGGAGGATCCGAGGAGTTCGGTGTACGCGCCGGAATCCTTTTACGACCCTTGGACTCACCAGCACCCCCCGGAGCAGGAGGCTCCTGGGGGCAGTAGCTACTACCAACTTAGGCCAAAAGCCTAAGCTTGGGGGAGTACGTGCCCTTCTCACTTTTCCATTGTATTATCCGTTTTATTTTTGTTCGCTTTGATCTTTTCGAAGTTTTTGCCCGTTCTTCTTTGTTCTTTCTTTGCAAAAACAACAAAAATATTTTCTCTTTCTTTTGCTTTCGTTCAACCTTTGAAATAACCCAAAAAGATTTCCTTTCTCTCTTTTGTTTGCTTTGTTTTCAGAGTTCAGCTCGAGTCCGTGATGGCATTTAATTATATTTCCTACGTTCGATCGTGCAAGTGACAAGGCAGAAATGACAAAGATCAACGGAAGGGAAGCAACAAGGAAACCGGTATGAACTCTTCTTGTTTCTACTTTTGTACATATGCATGTACTTATGATCTAGAGACCAGCTTGTAGCGACATAGTGCTATGTTTACAATGCTTTCCCAGTGGTTCATGCTTTCCTTGTGGCTAGTCTCAAATAGCTAGAGTATATAATGTGTTATTGAAATGATTTACGTGCATTGCATTCTTCATAGTTTGGTATACTAAGGTGGTATTTCCCTTTGGAGAATTCTTGGATTGACTTGGCACATGTTTACACATGTTTAAGACTAAAAAGTCTGCTTTGCCTTGATGATCTTTGAGTTTCAGAATAGTTATATCACTTTCATGCCCGATTCAATGTTGCTTTGTCGCTCTGCATGATCATGACCGTTATTGCTCTCTAGTTGGTCGCTTCCCAGTCTCTTGCTAGCCTTCGCTCGCACTAAGCGGAATTCTGCTTGTGCATCCAAATCCTTTCAAACCAGATATTCCATATGAGTCCACCATACCTTCCTATGTGGTATTTACCTGCCATCCTAACGAAGACTTTCTTGTACCATCTCGAAATTATTGAAATTTACTCTTATTTTGTGCCCCTGTTTTAGCTCATGAGGAAGTAGTAGTTAATTCATGACCTTTTTAAGTTGGACAAGTTTTATCCCGGGATTGCATGTCTAATCTGCAAACCCCTAATACGAGAAGGAACTGGCATGAGTGCGCCCGGCTCATAAAAGATAATACAACAAACAAACCCTCCTTCACGCTTTGTTCATGAGAAATCAGAAAACTTTTGGCAGTGATAAACAAAGGAGATTAAGGGGATGTGATCGTCCCCGTGCGGGAGCCGTTCCTCGAAACTTGTCCAGCTCGAGAAGTAATTGGGTTGTCTACTAACATTCGTTGACGAAATATGCACCTCTCAAAATCATTTTTACCTCTGTTTTCAAAACCAAGAGCTCTGGTACATGTTTAGTCTTTGCTTCCAACCATGGGTTTTCAACCTCGCCATCAAATTCCACAGTTCGAGAGTCTCCACCTTCTTTCTTCAAAGCACCAACTAGGAGAGCATAATTGTCATTCTGAGTGTAATGTGCATTGTCCCAAAGTATTACATTGTCTTCTGCATGCTTGTGATATTATTTATTATGAAATTCTTAGTTCTAGTCTCCTTTAAAACTCTGGAGGAATTTCTGCAATTATGTTTTGCTTCATTCATGGAGGCTAGCGAGATACCACTCTAGTATGTTCAAGCTATGTGCAATGTAATCTTGTCTTGATTTTCAGTAGTATATTATTTACTTTTAGGTATTTGTGATTGATCACTTGAAAGAAGGATTGCTCCGTGCATTGTCCTCATAACATTGTTTCAATACTTGCTAGACTCTTTTCGTAGTACATGCTTATATACATCTAATGAAGCAAAAGAGTTTGTCAAAGTTTTCTTTGTCGCGTCCAGTTCGTTGAACTGAATTGCTTGAGGACAAGCAATATGCTAAGCTTGGGGGAGTTGATACGTCTCAAACGTATCTACTTTTCCAAACACTTTTGCTATTGTTTTGACCTCATTCTTGCATGATTTGAACTAAACTAACCCGGACTGACGCTGTTTTTAGCAGAGCTGCCTGTATGGTTTTATTATGTGCAGGAAAACGGATTTTTAGGTATCTCAGAAAATTCCAAGAAAAATCACAGAAAATCCACGCACCCGAAGGGCCCTTGTGCCAGAAGATGGGCCAGAGGGCAGCCAGGGGGGCCCAGGCGCCCTGCCCAGGCGGCCCCACCCCTGGCCGCGCCGGGAGGCCGCCTGGGCGGGTCCTTCCCCCTCTGGTGCCCTACTTTGACCCGTATTTATTCTCGTGACGAGAAAACCCCAGAACAGAAGTCGTTTTCCCAGTTTTCGTCGCGGAGCCGCCGCCACCCTCTTTTCTTCTTCGGGAGGGCTAATCTGGAGGCTGATTTGGCCTCCGGAGAGGGGAGATCATCGCCATCGTCATCATCATCACCACTCCATCCTCCCTCCATGACTTCTGCTTCCATGTGTGAGTAATTCCCTGCTGTAGGCAAAGGGGATGGTAGGGATTGGATGAGTTAGATCATGTAATAGTTTATCAGATTGTTGGGGGCATGTTGCCTATCATCTACTATGGTGTTTATCATCTTTGCTTCAACTTGTTGCTCTTAATGCTTGTCACTTAGGGCCCGAGTGCCATGATTTCAGATCTGAACCCTATGTGTTTGCATGAATATATTTTTGTTCTTGATCCTATCTATGAGTTGTTTGCACCTATTACGGTCCGAAACAGGCGATCCCAAAAGTGACAGCTTGGGACACCAAAGGGGATGGTCCATAATTTGAGGATTCCATGTATCCATTGAGTTCATTGCTTTGTTCCGGTGCTCTTTGACAAGAGCACCTTAATCTCCATAAGTTCCTTTTGGCCCCGTTCGTAGCGGGATGGTAGGACAAAAGATGTTGTGCAAGTTCTTATTGCAAGCACGTACAACTACCTGTGGGATACATGCCTAATGTTTGATATTTGCCTAGATGATCATTACTTTTCTGTGTGCCTTGCCCCAAGTTAGATTCATGATGTATCTCATCCATGCAGCGCCCAACCATCCATCTCCCTAGGCTACAGTGTTTTAAATCCTGCTGGTTATTAGTTGTTACTTTTGCTGTTTACTTTTACTATTACAACCATCACTATCATATCACCGTTACCACTTATCTTTTGTTGCAAGTAAGTATATTTCAGGTGCGGTTGAATTGACAACTCAACTGTCAAAGCTTATAAATACTCTTTGGCTCCCCGTGTGTAGAATCTATAAATTGGGTTATTCTTACCCGCGAAGACTATCTCGATCCCTTACGGTTGAGGGTTATCAGAGATCCCATCTTGGAGCCTGTTCCGGAGCTCCACCGGAGGGGGATCCATCACAGAGGCCTTCATCATCATCATCATCGCCCTCACCATGAGTTGTAAGTAGTTTACCACAGACCTTCGGGTCCATAGCTAGTATCTAGATGGCTTCTTCTCTCTCTCCAGATCTCAATACAAAGTTCTCCTCGGTCTTCGAGGAGATCTATTCGACGTAATCTCTTTTTGCGGTGTGTTTGTCGAGATCCGATGAATTGTGAGTTTATGATCAAGGTTATCTATGAAAGATATTTGGTTCTTCTCTGAACTTTTTATGTGTGCTCATAATATCCTTGCAAGTCTCTTCGAATTATCGATTTGGTTTGGCCTATTAGATCTATAGTTCTTGCAATGGGAGAAGTGCTTGGCTTTGGGTTCAATCTTGCGGTGTCCTTTCCCAGTGATAGTAGGGGCAGCAAGGCACATATTGTATTGTTGCCATCGAGGATAAAAAGATGGGGTTTACATCATATTGCTTGAGTTTATCCCTCTACATCGTGTCATCTTGCTTAAGGCGTTACTCTGTTCGTATGAACTCAATACACTAGATGCATGCTGGATAGCGGTCGATGTGTGGAGTAATAGTAGTAGATGCAGGCAGGAGTCAATCTACTTGTCTCGGACGTGATGCCTATATACGATGATCATGCCTAGATAGTATCATAATTATTCGCTTTTCTATCAATTGCTCGACAGTAATTCGTTTACCCGCCGTAGAATATCGCTATCATGAGAGAAGCCACTAGAGAAAACTATGGCCCCCGGGTCTATTCTCAACATATCAATCTACATCTACTTTACTTTTACCGCTTTTATTTGCTGTTTTATCAAACCAAAAATACCAAAAATATAAACTATCATCTCTATCAGATCTCACTCTTATAAGTGACCGTAAAGGGATTGACAACCCCTTATCGCGTTGGCTACGAAGTTCTTATTCGTTTGTGCAGGTGCGAGGGACTCGCGCGTGGTCTCCTACTGGATTGACACCTTGGTTCTCAAAAACTGAGGGAAATACTTATGCTACTGTGCTGCATCTCCCTTTCCTCTTCGAGGGAATACAATGCAAGCTCAAGAGGTAGCAATGCTTCATTCACAAAGGGCGATTATGCTGGGTCTTGTGGTGCTGTCATCCGTAATCATCGGTGATCTTTCATGTCGGCAACCACGTCAACATTAGGACATGTAGCTGATGTGTTCACGACAGAAGTGACAACTCTGCTTGAAGGACTGAAGCTAAGAGATACAGGATGCAATAACTTGGTGGTGAGATCGGATAATATCACGGTGGTGGATGCACTTAGATTCAATGAAGGTTATTCTATGGTGGAAGCGCCGGTTCTTAATAATGTAGGTGGAGATTGGAGAGGAAGTATGAGTGGGGAGAAAGATGTGAATTTGTATATTGCAAGGTACAATGGTTTAGGAGCATGACGGTTGCCATTACAAAAACCACATGATGTCATATTCAATGCATATTTCTAAATTAGAACAATTGTTTAAGCAACTATGTCTTTCTCGTATTTATGTGGCAATGCACATGCATTCTGTTATGACAATTATTAACTGATTGAGAACGTAGTGGATACACCCAAGTTCGGTGCACCCCATGATGAAAGGTAAAATCAAAACAAATATATATAAAAAAAATCAAAAATTTGTGGCATTGATTACGAACAAATGTCATAGGTGCTTGCAAAGTTTGGTGGCCAAATAACATCAAATTATCTCCATAAAAATGAAATACAAATTCTTTTCAAACAGTTTACATACATTTGAGGAAACAAATTCAGAGCTCCTCGGATGTCATTTGGCCACCAAATTTTGCAAGAACCTTTTTTTGTCATTATCGAAGCTACAATGTTCCAGACTTTTTATTTGTTTTGATATGTTTTTGGTCATGGGTGTAGTGTGGGTGCATCCACCCGGGGTATAGAAAAGACATCCTCTGATTTTGATGCATGGCAACATTTGATCCACAAATAACTTCAGTACAATGTTGATTACATAATGTAATTAAAATGTTGCTCGGTTGGCAGCAAATCCATTATTTTATTCAAACTAGTACCACAAAACTAAGCCAAACTATGCTAGTTAGTGAACAAGTGGGCACCCCTCAACATAAACTCCTGGTTCGGTAGGGCATGTGGCTAGAGGGAAATGATCAGAGACAGATGAACCCCACCAGTTGACACCATTGATGCCTCGCATCTGAAGAACCAACATCGTCAATAACGCCATTGCAGCAATGCCGGTGTCCATGGCGACGGAGAAGAGTAAGCTGTACCTTGCCCACAACTCTTTGCATCTTCGGAAGATTATGTAGTTAAAAATGAATCCCAACACGAACCAACATATGTAGTTAACTGCTCTAGTTGGAGGCATTTGGGCCCCTGGCATGAAGAGAACTGGCACGAGGATGAGCTTGATCCACTTCTTTTCGGGGAACCGACGAGCAAGGATCCAGACAGGTATTGGCGCAATAATGCCGATCAAGAAGAAATAAACCAACTTTGAGTACACACCTTTAAAGAACATTTGCCTCGGTCCAATAAGACCCCAAACAACCATTTCGTTGTAAATCATTCTGGTACTAGGGCATGTCCATGGACTTCCTCTGGGCAATAGCTCAGTGCGACACAAATCTTTGATAGTGGAAAATAACCACCATGTCACTGCAAAGTCTGAGGTGGTTGCCAGGAACGTACCAATGACCTGTCCAAAAAAATTAGGTAGAGAAAACTGAGTAAGATACCAAATAATATACTCAAAGACACAATCCATGGGCTTAAAACTAAAAATGCCCTTGTAGACTCAATAGGCAGATAGGCATGCAACTTATATTTACTCATTATGTAGCCTTTCTTTGAGCCATCGGACATAAAAAACGCTGTTGTTTAAAAAGTTTAAATAGTCAACTATAGCGGTTTGAGCTGGGCATTGTAAAATGGTGTTCTTGTACAATTGTCCGGTAAAGTTCTGAAATAGCCGACTATAGCTGTTTTGGAGGACTGCCGCTATAGGCCACTATTTGGCATAGGCCGCTATTTAAAACTATGGTTTTATATCCAAATTCGATTAATACTTGAATAAAGTAGGGAACCATCTATCTCTCCCGAAAACCATATCCCCTCCATATTGCCCATGTTATCCCCAATAGTACTGACTGTAAAGAAAAATATGGTTAGCATGTTATTTTACATTTGGTGTTTAATAGCTCTAATGAGATATAAGCCAAACATTTGGTATGTAACATAATGCATTTTTTTAAACCACGGATTGCACATGGTTAGTCAAAATTGTGTGAGGTGTCGCCGCATACAATTCAACATAAATAAATGTGTGCGGTATGCTCCAAGGTAGATAACCATTTATAATTAATGACCGAACCAACACACTTAGTTATTTTTAGGGGCAAAGGGGCTTAATTTATTCAAAGTTTAACATAGTTAGAATCCATGAAAAAATGGTGGGAGTCCCAAACCACACATACATGCCGGCCAAACACAAGCGAGGAAGAAGCCTTTCCCCACGCATGAGCTTCACCATTCGCTTCCCGGTGCTCAAAGCGGAACACCACGCCAGTGAACTCCTTCCTGTGGTACATTTCTTCAAGGATCGCTCCATAAACTACCGAGGCTCCATTGTTGATGTTGGACACTATTTCAAGGTAGTTAGACACAACAACCATCCTCAATATATATGTAAAGGTCCTGATCCATACCAAGCACCTTGTTGCATGCATGTGCTTCCAGGCTCGTTGGGTCGACTAGGCCATCGTAGATTACAACATAAGCTCTGAGGAAGGCAATAATACCCTCTTTGCAAATGACAACAACTGCTCTCTTATCACCACTAGATGACCTATTGCGCCATCCGCGTAGAGACCAACTGCGACTCGGAAGTTAAGCGAACTATTCGAAGGATTTTTCCTCAACTTCCTGCTAGTGATTACGTTCATACATTGTTTCTTTTGGCCTTAATGATGATTATTGCTTGTAACTTTCTTTGGCTATTTATTTTTGATGCTCCGGCCTTTTTGATGCTATGGCCTTTCCTCGTATGGTAATTGCGACGAACAAACAAAAATTGGAAAATTAGTTGAACCATCTAAAGGAATTTTGTGGTGAATTGCCTACAAGTAATTATATTTGTATTCCATTTGTAATTGTCTTGTATATTTACCAATGACAGACAACAACAATCATTATATGTGTGTTTCGCTGTCCGACCAAGGCAGCCCAAGGAACATATCGACTGAAATCCTCACCCCCACGGCAACTAACCATAACCATCAGAACAACGAACCCCACCTGACCAATCCGCTAACCAACAAGGACGCAACATTCGAAGGTCAGGCAGAGATCACAAAACACGCCTACTGAATCAAAAACTTAATTAATTTATGGGCGACACATATAGGAGACGTTCTTTTTATGAATGCCACAAAGACTAGTCATAGCCAAGGAGCGAAACAACTCATGAACAACATATTCTACGAATGATCCATAAAGGGACAAAACACATACGCAATAGAGAACTATTTTAACGATGTTCGTTGGGAACCGTCCAGAAATAATTATATTTGAGGGCCTCAGTGAAGTCCGTTTCCCAGTGGCGTGCTCCGGGGCTGTCTTCGTGCCGTCCGATCTACCCGGAAGGTGCTTGCCCGGGCGACCCGCCTCGGCTGTCCATGACGGGGTGGACTGCGGAGCTCACGCGAGGCCACCACTATTAGACCCCAGACGGGCGTGCTCGCGAGCAACCCCCCACGTTGCCTTGCGTGTAATGGCATGGCCGGACCCCGCCTGTAGGCGCTCCCACCCTGTGTCGGGCTGGTCCGGTCGCGAGAGACAAGGCGTGCGTCTTGCCCACCTACACCCGCTCACGCGGGCCCTGCAACGTCTTCGCCCTTGCCAAGCTGCTTAGGGCATCAACAGCGTATAGATGCTGGGCTGCCTCTATACTGGGTCCCACCTTCAGCCTCTAGGCAGAGTTAAAATTGACGCAGTGTGTAGCATCGGTTGTGACTCTAAGGATTGGGCCCACAGTAGAATAAACAACAGAATTATTGGAAGTCTGGAGCGATCAGTTTTGGTGGGCCTAGACACAACCTGACACAGACAAGTAGGACCATATGTGTTGTTTAATTCTTGGAGGCAGCCTCCAAGGCAAGCGTCGATGCCAAGCTCAAAAAACATAGAGGCAAAATCTGCAGTGTTTGGAGGCCGGCTCCAAGCCTTTAGAGGCAGCTTTAGTGGCTGGAAAACACCACACTGTGGATGCTCTTAGCTCGCGCGAAGAGGGCACATGCGTGCGTCTAGCTTGGGGACTTCGAATTGCATTTCATGCCCGACCTCATAAGCCATGTGCGCACGTCAGTCCTGGTGCCTCTGATGGGCTACTTCGCTCGAGTAAAGATGGGCCCACATGCGCTTGACTCGGGTGGTGCACCCATGGGCAGGTATAGTTGTATTTGAGCGAGGCACTACCATGTGCCCACCTCTGTGTGGCCGTCTTATGCGAGTCGAGTTGTGCCAAGTGAGGGAGCTTCATGGGCATTTCCATCCTTTCATTAAGGCAGTTGCGTTGAGGCCTCTTTGCACATTCTTGCTAGCATCAAGCGCCACCATGAGGTGGACATTCTCCAGCGCGACGGCAATACAACTCCAGTGCGTGGAAGAGGTCATCACAATGAAGGCCGGCGAGGGCGGCTGGCATTCATTTCTTAGGTTTGATGCTTTCTCGCTTTGTTTTTCCCGTTGTCATCTTGCTTCTTTCGATGGTATTTTTCGTTCTTGTGCCCGCACTGGTGTTTGTGTTTTTTTCTTTCTTCCTCTTGGTTGCAGCTTCTCTTATTGCTTGTTTGTTCTTCCTTTGCGCCCGTCCTTAGCCTTGCCTGCTGCTTTTGGACGTGAGGATCTTCTTTTCTAGTGGCCTTGGCTTCATGATGACTCTATTCGAGTGAGAGGATCATGGTGGATGGCACAACGAGCCTGGAGGAAAACGTGGCCAACATCGAGCAGACAATTGAATGTCAGCACCGAGCAAGTTTAGCAGCTTGGCTCGCATCGTCCATGCAGGAGGTTTTCCCAAAGAGCAAGCATATGCCTTGTAAAACTGTGTGAGGTGAATGTTATAGTTGAATATGGCCTTCTTTTTGTGTATTTTTATTATTCCAGTTTATATGATCCCATGTATATGTCGGGTTGTTGTTGGTCGGTGGCGGTAACTCAGTTGTTGCGTTTGTCTGCCCCGGCTATGCTCCTTCATCCGAGTACACGATGTGTGTTCGTCTGACTTTGTCGTTGAGGTGTATATGGGTGTTTTGGTGTGCTGGTGATCTAGAGTTATTGTTCTTACAATGTTGGCATGTAGTATTGTGAGTGTTGGTTTCTGTACGTCCAATGAACCGCTGGATTCAACACGCTTTGGCATTGCAACACTGCCTTGGGCTCATGAGTTATTATGCTTGCGCCCCACGTCACGTGTAGTTACATGTGACAGGGGTAATTGGGCTTGCTGAGCAAGGCAGATGTTACTCTTCTCGCTTGACCCGCACCCATTGTGTGCGTCTGTACCCAGGTTGTCCCGCTGCCCAAGCAACTTTTGCCTCCGTTGTTAGCCGGGTGCACACACGGACACACCAACGGTTTACGTGCAAGGAAATGTCTGGGTACACAACAACCGGGGTGATTAGTCGGCATGAGCCTAACGAGTATAGATATACAAGCTCGTGGTTGAACCGACTAAGATGCTCGGGGTAAAGGAGCTAACTCTAGTTGAGTTATCCTTCCAGTTGACAACTGGCAAAAAGATATTACATGATCATCCCAATGGTCCCCCAAAATGATCGAGATGGTTGACAATCTTAACCTAAGTAGGAAAGCGAACTCACCAGCTCTCTTCGTGAGAATTGAGATATCTTTGCATGCTAGCTGATCCTATCATGGGCCGACGCGCTGTGGCGATGCAGGTAGGCCTGGCAGAGGTGAAGGGAGCTTGTGCCTGCCGAGTAAGGAAGGCGTGACCCATCCCATTTCACAGACACCTACCTTGCACACTTGTGCCCATCTAGCCCCACTGTCCGGTTAACTTCTGGCTCCACTGTCCGGTTAACTTCTGGCTCGATTGTTTTCTGCGTATACATGCAGGGGGAGGACCTAGTGTTTGACGTCTGGGTGCAAATAAAGGAGGCGCCAAAAAGATACAGCGCAGGTGCAAGCCATTAGCCGGGCACACGACAAGAGGGGTGACTAGTTGGTTCGCATGTATTTTTCCTTTTGTAGTGCACTGCGTCGTGATTTATCAGTCGCGTGAGCCAGGCAGGCACGCGTGGCCATGCCTAGCGGTGCGAGCGTGCGCCGGGCGGGGTGTTAGCCTTGCGCCGCATGTGCTGCCTCATGTTGTCGAGAGATGCCTGCCCGGCCTCTCTGCACACACAACAACATGGCTGACTGGTTGTGTGAGATGGCCTGGTACATACTAAAAAGGCCTTTTTTTTCCTAATTGTGATCCCACATGCCCGAGTTAGAAGTCGCCAGACACACCCCTGAAACGACAGAGAAGATGGGTAATCACACAATGGTACCCAACATGCCCTGCCGTTCGGGCAGTCCATGACTCGGCTCGTAGCCACGCACACCTCTGGACAAAGGAGACGACGATGACGACTATGATGAGCAACCGCTGAATGCATAACACAAGGCACATGAGCGTAGGATAAAAGAACAAGTAGAAGCAGTTGAGGGGCGGCATGCTCCCGTTTAGCCTGGCCTGTGGAATTGTGGGTTGTTTCCTTGGTTTGTATGTGATGCGTGCCCAGTAGCAAGGCGAACAACCTCATGCATGCTTTGGAGCCAGTTGCTGCAAGAAGAGGTTACGGCTACAAAGAGGGGAATGCCAAAACGGAGAGAAGGCTTTCTCCGGGTACACAACAATGAGTTCGGGTAGGCTGTGTGGCTGGTGTGGATGCGGCACCTAGGCCAACGCAGGTTCTCTGTCTTTTTGATGGATATGTGGAGGCACCTTGCCCACTCGGACTATCACTTTTATATGTTGTCGGGAACCGACGAGGCAAAGGCAAGCCACCAAATCTGACGCCCACGAGGCGGACACCACCCGTCAGACACAGATGACGCGAAGGCCATCCATCTGTCAGAGCCGACAAGGCCAGACATCTTCATCATCGTACATCGAGGTGTTGGAGGGATATGGCTAAGTATTGCTGGAGTGACGTTGTATCGCTCGACCCTTCTATTTCACCACATCGTCGCCATCGTCTACACCGAGCACTTTGAGAAGACAAGTCGTGAAGACAGCGACCATTCCAACAGCTTAATCGGAGGCAGTCCACGACTTGACTGCGAACGTAATTAATCGGTAGCTTTTCCAAGGCCCCGTGAACCAGAGATCTTGCAATTTTATTTCTCCAATGAAAGATTAATAAAATGCATGTTATGTAATTAGTACACTAACACGCCCGCAATGTTTATTTCCCCGACGTGTGGAGAAATAATAATATAATAATCGCCTTATTTCTGTTATTTCTCCTGTAAAACACCCCCTTGTAACTGATCTTGGTCCATCCGACATATAGTAAAACCGACATGTGGGTTTGGGGTCTCAACCTAAGTAACTTTGCCACCCCACCCCAATCCCCTTGGGCTTGTGTTTTAGTCAAGAACGTATGCACGAACTGTTAAAAATAGGAATAAATGCAGTAGGAAAACTTTTCACGAACTTTATGTTTTCCATTCTTACCTGAGCGAAGAACATTTCTCTCGGGGGAATTTTCATGTAAACTCCAAGCTTAAAGCTTGCAAGAGTTCCTAGAGTATATTCAATACACCATGTGCTGTACAAATTAAAAACCATATTGGCCAATGGTCGTCCAGGATAAAAGTATCCAATGATGATATGTGCAAACAAACTCAATGGAGGTTGCTACAAAAATGACATCAACATCTTGTAAGAAGTCAAAACATAGATTAAATGGCAGAGTTATCATCATAATTATTTGAGATCAAAGAAAAATCTTAAAGCATGTATAATAGGTTCTAGTCATTGCCCCGCAAAAAAAAAAAGTTCTAGTCATCAGGCTATAAGATGTTCGACATCAACAAAATCCCAGTCGGAGAAAAAAGAAGATAGGAGAGAGAAGGGAGCGGGTGCTCGCCGGACTATAGCACAATCTAAGATAAAATAAAGGCAGCATGTAGCCAGCGCGAGGGTTAAAAACGGGCGATCCCTCCTAAATGCCAATCATCGTATGTTTCCTTGCCTCTCTCTACATGTAATCATTAAATACTATAGCTGACTTAGAGCCTAGAAATAGCCAAAGGTTTCTGGTCCCATTTCACCCGAATTGAAAAAATAATATCAAAATGATTCAAAACTTTCTGTAACAAACATGACTTAGTGTAACACTCGCATGAAAAGTTTCGCGAAGGAATGACTTCTGTGACTGATACTATATAAAAGTTAGCATTCACATTTTTTTGGACCTGAATTTTTTTTTTTGCCGAGAATACCATGAGTCATTAATCCGTGAAACTTTCCACGTGAGTATTACGCTATGCCATGTTTGTTACAAAATTGTTTCAGAATTTTTTGACTTTTTTTATTTTAAAATCTATTTTTCTAATTCAGTGCATTGCCCCCCATATTCGAAAGATCCACTTCCATTTACAGCCAACCTAGCTACTACGAGTACTTTTTTGGAAGGCATTATATGATGTGGCACTAGTATTGAGCCATCAGCATGCTGCTCTATTAGCCTTGCTCCTAGATAACTTTCCAAGTGTTTTAGTTTGGTGTATTAACGTTTGAAAATACAAAGTTTTTATTATTTGTAACTGCATACATCCAAATTTTAAAGAATAGTAAATGAAGTATGCCTTTCTTCTAAAAGTTTGCGAAGCTGGAAAATCGTAGTTATTATTACTAGGAGTAAATATTCACAAAGAAGCAGTTTTGCACAATGGTGTACACAGGTGAACACACATTTACTCTACAATATACACCCACTCCATTTTATGTCTATGCACCAGATTTTTAGATTGTAACATTTTATCTTAGAAAGGAAGTCAAAAAGAACATAAGGAAATGTATATTGGACTTTTTTCTTGTTGACGTGACATAAAACTGGAAATAGAAACAACGACGTCACACCTCTATATCAATATAAAATTTCTAATTTTGCCTTGACTTGTGCCTTACATTTCCTATGCTTATTTGTACACCTAGAGTGAGAAGAGAATAAATATGTGTGCACACTACATAAACTTCGACATAAGAAAACCTTGGGTGCAAAGTAAGCAGTTCTGCACTGGGGTGCACGACAGCCTACTACTAATCAGATTGAATTTATTTAATTTGATAAGATTGATCCCTATGGTACTTTGCTTCATGAATCGTCTTCCTCGCATAAAAACTATTGGAACTTTGCATAAGGGTACTGAGACTCCTTGGTAAATTTATTGCCACCAAATGGACTACCAAATGAGTACATTTTATTCTTAGAATATGACCATATGAAGATATGTTTTTGTATTAAACCACGAGAGGTTTGTTCAGATATGATGGCATTTGTTACTAAGAATTAACAAGGTTTGCTAATTTCATGGCACCGGATACTTCAAGAGTTTAGCAAGCTACCTGGCAGGCGGTGGCACGAAGTGCTGCTAAGGCTGGTGCCAACGCGGGCGGTAGTGGGGGCGGTACCGCCCGCGGTCGGGCGGTAGCGGGGCGAGAGAGGGGCGAGACGAGAGGGGCGGGCGGTGGATCCGTCGCCGGGCGAGAGCGGGCGCTATCGCCCCGCTCTCGCCCGCGTTGGCGGCGGCAGGCGGGCGGCAGTGGGGCGGCAGTGGGGCGGGAGGCGGGGCGGCGCGATGGCGTGGCGGGGCGGTAGTGAGGCGGTAGTGGGGGCGGCAACGGCTAGCTGACGTGGCGCGCTCTGATTCGTCCATTACAGCCCGTGAAATAACTAAATCTGAGGAGAGAGAAGATGACGTGGCGGTAGTCTGCCACTACAGCCCGTGCACTGGCACCGTGATGTGAGAGTGGGGTGAGAGTGGGGTGAGAGTGGGGGTAAAAGCTGACGTGGCGGGGCGGTAGTGGGGCGGTGCGTTGGCACCAGCCTAATGGGGGTACCAACGTAAGTACAAGCAAGCACGCAAGCATGACTCCCCAGTAAGGAAGTTGAAGTTCATTTCCAAATCCTTCGCACGTGAACACTGCCAGACCTAGCATTGATATTGTAAGAAGAATAAACCACCACATTGGAATGCTTCTGTACTTATTCATCATTTGCATATGAATATCAGAACAGCCTCTACGCTCAGCTGATTGGCTTAATTGATTCCAAAATGACCTGCTCACATTGAAAATTTGGGCTCAGGTAAAATATATCTTGCTGCCTAGGGGGGCTAGTTCCCACAATTATAGACAACTAATCACATATATTTCCATTGGGAAGAGATGATGTATATTACCATCATATATACCTATAGAAATAGATGCAAGTTAAATGAATTTGAACTACTCAAGTCTAACAAGGCATCCATCTGTGAATGGAATAGCGCACCCGATTGCCTACGGATAAACGTGTTGTATGTAGCTATTAGTACCCACAAACTTGTAACATATTGTATACAATTCTAGTTACATAGTACTGTATGGTGACACCTATTTACAGGCTTAAATTGGAGGTTGCTATAGAAAAAACACAAAGAGCTAACAAATTCTCAGGCAAACTATTCAACTAAAAAACGTTCTTCCAGTAACAAGGTAACACATTTATATATATGGTACCCCCTATCTTTGCCATCCATTTCTGCATCGCGATCCGTGCAGACGCATTTGTCTTTTTTGTTTCTCTCAAACGACACAACATATGAACTTCAAATTTTGCAGAACAACGATACATTCTAACTACAATCTGGGAAAAAACTTTCAGATTTTTTCATGCATTTTAAATACTTAAAATAATATTTTTAGTCAAACAAAATCTCAATTTGTATATTTATATGAGACCAAAAAATCTGAAAAAAATTCACACGTTGACGTTCTAATGTTTGTTCGATCTGCAAAGTTTGAAGTTCATATGTTGGTTCATTTTAGAGAAACAAAAAAGAGAAATCTTCTTGTTGTAAGTTAGTTGAAAAGTACGGATCTCAAAGCAAGGTTGGAGGGTTGATGATAAGAGGTCTCATGTAGCCTGAGCTACAAAGGAACTTTGTGTATATATATAATGGAATCATGTTACTTTCCATACCTGCCATGAGAGAGTACAATGTTTGTAAGAGATGCTGCTAGAGCTGCAAATCCAAATCCAATAGAGCATGCTCGTGCAATACTCGGGTACAATTCTGAATAACTTTCATACCCATCTTGCTTAAATTGAAAACTACTTCCATCCAATACCCTGGACAAGTTATATCTACCACCGTAGACGTCGTACACTTCTGGGCTGATAATTGGAAACCTCTTTGCCTTAAATGAATTTGTCCAGTAAGCAAAAGGGACAACAATATACATGAATATAATAAATCCAACCATTGTGTTGACAATGACAAAGAAAGGGTAATATATAGGGTTTCCAGTGTAGCTGGTAGATGTTGACCAATCAAGGCCAAATGAACCAATCCCAAAACCATTTAATCCCGAGCCAAGTTGCTGAGCAATGATAGATCTTTTCCAAATTAAGCACACAACTGACACTGCACTAATAGAAGGGAAGAAGTAGCCCGGGATGATGTAGTACGAAAAACTAATGACAAAAACCATGAAGAAAAAATGGCTTCTCGATAGCTTTGCATTTGATTTTTCATCCTTCTCATGAAATGCCCTAAGTTTAGTAAATATGACAACGCTATTAGGATAAAGTAAAAATACTGGACTAAGCAAATGGCATAAATGCTAGGGCAAACCTGAACATTGTTACGTCTGATAGTACTTCAGGCCACCACATCTCTGGGCGATTCACAAAGGGCTTTATGAAGAAGCCAGCAAATCCATATATAATACTCTATGTAAATATCAAGAAGTTTATAAGAAATCAGCTTTAAGTTGTATTACACAAAACATAAAGTAAACACGATCCTTCTTGACAATGATTTATTAAAAATATTAGTGAAAGAAGTGAAAACAATGTACACATAATTTCAGATTCATTCCAGTAAATAAAATGCTAAGATATATGGTCCAGAAATTTGGAGGATGTTTCATGCTTACATTCGTCGTGAGTAGGAGAAAGAAGAATGCCATTGGGTGAATTGATATCCTGAAATAGGCCCTTGTGGCAGCATAAAGATTTGCTGCTGGCATGGTTCCTAAACCAGAACTGAAGATCACCGTACTCAGTAGATGTTCCTTTATGTTGAAGGGGCCTGGGTTTATGGAAATCTTAATTCTGGTTCCTCGAACCCTTAGATTGGATGGAAGCACCGACGCCATGAACTTTCCCAGAGAGTAGCACAATATTGTAACTACGAAATTTGGGACACCAACTGGGTTCTGACGAAAACCAGTCATTACACTGACTAAAGACATGATGATGCAGCCTGTGACCCCGATGATCCATACTCTCAATGTCAATGTAGGGAGTGTTGGATCATCTGTTGTTGGTACAGTCAGCCGTACTTGCTCTATCGGCGATTGGTCTTCATAAAGTTAACAGGTACCACGTAAGGAAAATATTAGACATTAGCAACACAAGCATATAAAAAACTTATAAAACAGCGGCAGCTAAGATTTGCCATATTTTTCCTAGCGTCTCATAGTTAAGAGCTCGCTCAAAGCCTCCATGCCCCAACAAAGACCAGTCACTGGTGATGGCAGAAATGACCTAATTTGGAGTACCCGATAGAATCACTACCTTTTCTTGGCTTGGGCATCCCTATTTCAACAGTTCAGCATAAGGAAAGTTTGAGTGGAACTCTACAAATCAGGCATCTAATCCCCACACCCACGATACAGCAGAATCCCCTACCAGATGCACCCGGCGTCCTTTCCCCATACACATGAACAAGGGAATCTATATATGTGGAAGAACTTGATTATTTACTCCTCCGTCTACAACCGGTCAATAGACTGACTACAGATATCACGATGTGTCGTGCGATGCGAATATGATCCATACTCTAAATGTCAGCGCAGGGAGTGCTGGATCATCTGTTGTTGGCACAGTCAGCAGTACTTGCTCTATCAAAGACTGGTCTCCATAAAGTTCAAATAGACCGTGCATGGGAAATTCCTATGCAAGTTATAAAAGTGGCATCTAACATTTGACCATGTGTCCTAGGACTGCTAAACTAAGAGATCGCTCATGGCCTCCCTGCCCCAACGATGGTACAGTCACCGCCAGAGAATCAGGTAGAATGGTCGTAGCTTTCCATCGCATTGCTACATAAACGATGCGGGCTTAATCACATGGAAAAAGTTTGAGTAGAGCACTAAAATTTGCCTCTCAAATCACCCCAACCTCAATACAGCAGGACCGCATTGCTACATAAGCAATGTCACATAAGTTTGAGTAATTGTTTGATGCTTCATTAATAGTATATGGTTTAGGCTGGCATAAGGCTGCCGTTGCAGAGTAAAAAAATGCACTAAACAAATTGTGTGCGCACTTTTTTTTAGAAAACAAATATCATAGATCGCTTCACCCCCCTATCCCTCTTCTGCCTTTTTATTAACGTGAAGCCTGAGCTCATATGCAGTTCATTTGCAAGTCAAAAGCACAAAGTCCACAGCGCCGCCACTCGTGGCAGCGCGCACCGGTGCGCCTTGTTGGGCCGGCCCATGCGCAGGGCGGGCACCTCCATTTTTTTCGTTTTTTTACGTTTTCTTTTTTATTTTCTGTTTTTGGTTTATTCTATATTGAAATAATTCAGTATTGGTTCTACAATTCAAAATATTGTGAATCTTCTTAAAACAGTTCTTTAATTCAAAATTGTTTGCGATTCAAAAGGATGAACTTTCTTAAATTTTGATGAACTTTTTATATGAGCATTTTTAATAATGATGAACTATTATTCTATTTGATGAAAAAATGGATAATTTTTTTTTGAAATCAATGAATTGTTTTTGAGGTTGATGAACATTTTCCGAAAATGATGAACAAAACTTGAAATTAATGAACATTTTTTAGGTTGCTGAACAAATTTTGAATTTTGGTGAATATTTTTTAAATCCAATGATTTTTTATAATTTTATGAACATTTTTTGAATTATCGAACATTTTTTGAATTTGATGAGCAAAAGAGTGTTTGTGAATTTGAAAAGAAAGTTCGCAAAAAAAAGTAAAGAGGAAAGAAAAACGAAAACACAAAAAGAAAAGGAAAGGAGAAAACAAAGAAGAAAAAATAAAAAGAAAAAAGAAAAAAGAAAAAAACTTGGGGACCTCGCGCCTTACATGGGCCGGCCCAGAGGCGTGCAGGTGAGCTGTGCGGGTGCAGGCATTACGCTAGGGGGCGCCTTACGCGCCATATAGGGGACGCCTGCCATGCAAGCCCATCGTGATCTCTTCATCAAGAGAAAAAAAGCCATCATGGAAGACAAAGAGGCCTGTTAGTTGCAGCCACACACACAGATCTAAAAAAACATATATGTCGCTGCTAATCTCTTTGTTTCCATGCCGCCAGGGACTGTAGGCCTGCTATGGTCGTATCTTTCCATCGCGCGCACTACCGCGCAACCATCTAGAAGCGGAGAAGGGAAGGGGACGCCGCAACAAACATACGTTGATCTAAGGACCACAGAGAGGTTGTCAGCAGGCCGGACACATGGATGAGTGGCAACTACATGAGGGGAAAATGTACTTTATTTTCACATCATATTAGTTCGCGCCTTTACAAATTATAGAAGTATAATCATACACTGTAGACATTAAGAATCAAATTATATCGTTTTCAGTAATTTATCTGTGCTTCTGCAGACATGAAGGGAAGAGAGCGGAATGAATTCATATATTTTTAAAGCATAAAGTATTAGCTTCTCAAATGAACTACTAATCAAATACAACAACAACTTTTATCAATATTGCCCAATGTTATATTCCTTATTTTTTAATAAACTAAATAACAATAATACATATTTTAATCTCATCTCGTGGTACTTTATTAGTATATCTGTTGTTGTGGAATATAAATAGAATTCCATAGAGCTACAAGCTCAGATTCCGGATTCCAGTAAATTTTGCCTTTCCAAAAACAGTTGGGACATTGATAAAACATTTGTATGTAGTACAATGAGTTATAGATTTAGGTGACACAGTGCTGCCAAAGCTAGCTCGTTGATTGAGCAATTTCAAGTATTTGATGATCCCGGAGTGCCATTTCTTTGCCAACTTATTTGTGTATAAAATACTATCTCCAAGGACTCTAATAAGCAGACTTGAGATCAACAACACTGCGATATGGACACATGGGAAATGCATTTATTAATTGAATATCTCCTCTAAAATAAGTGACCACCCATATTTATTACACCTGCCTTCAACCTACCGTGCATGTGTGGGGTGGGGGAGGGGGGTTGGAAGGACCAACCTAACCCTATTTAAAGCAGGATAATAAATGTACCCACCTTCCTAGTGCTCACTTGCTCTTGTCCAACGTGCATAATCATCAATTCTCAATGCAGTATGCTATTTTTTCACCCAATTTTCATCAACACGTGGTTAGAAATATTTAAAATGTTTTTCTATCATGATGGGCATAAACTTAATGTAATAGTAATCATCATAGCCACCCAAGAACATGTATTGCGAAAATATTTTCATGAGGACGGATACAACTACACTGAAACAAATAGCCTAAATGAAACTCCCTTCTAAAAGGTCTATTTATTTATTGTAATTATTTTTTTGGTATAAAATTGAAGAGTTGCTACATTACATGTGACGTTATTTTCAAGAGTAGAGGGCCCCGAAAAGATTCGTGGCTTAATTTATATTAGGACAATGACATTACAAAGCTCATAGAAAGACTCAGAGAAAGAAAAATTAAAATCATGACTAAGGGATAACAAGCTTGTTAAGATGGGGCCTTTAGATCGGCCTCCCGACATATCTCTCCACCAGAAAGATTCACCGAATAATGGAGTTGGACCTCACCCAACACCGCTCGCAAGCTCAAGGAGGAGCTCCAAAAGAAGAAAGAAAGGGGGAGGGTTTGTGGGAGTGATGGTGGCCGAAGCAATGCCTCACCACAAATCTGGTCGAGAGGTGCGAACATAGGAGCTCTTAACATCTAGTAGCAATTAATTGAGAGATATACCCATGTTTTAAGGATGAATTTCAATATTGTTCAATTCAAATGAAACAACAACTTTAATACATATATAGTATGTCTTACCTTGATGCATAGAAGTTTCTTCCATTGAAGTCCCCTCTTCTCTTCTTCGTTTTAATTTTTCTCTTGATTATAAGGAATTTTTTGGCTTGCGATACCACCCATGGACTATTTATAGCCAACGAATTTCATGTGAAGTTTTAGCTTTGTTTGAGTGCCAGCTGCATATTAAGTGGCTGAATTGTGAAAAGTAAGGATATAAATGTGCAACCAACGTAATTAATTATATTTTGTTTTTTCTTGCATGTGAAATTTTGGCTCTGCGTGAGTGCCAACTGTACATTGCCTGGAGGAATTGTGATAAGTAAGGAAATGAATGAGGCAAATTAATGTAATTAATTGTGGGACCACAATAACCGGCGATCGTTGGCTTTTTGGGACAGGTGTGAACGTTCCCTCCCTATGAGACTGAGCCGTGACCGGTTAAACAACTCCCGATTCTTCTCCCACTAGCACGAGTGAGGCAGAGCACATGAGCACGTGAGGCAGAGCATATGAGCACGTGAGGCCGAGCCCTGACGACGCCGATTGCACGAGATTGCTTGAGGAAAATTGGCCGTCAAACCTCCTAGTTCCTTACCCATGTTACAAGAACAAAAATCCCACAAACCCCCTTGTTGCTCTACTTCCGAACCTCAATTCTACTCTCCTATCCGATCTTGTTGATGATGTACAACTTTGGCGTTCGGGGTCGAGGCACAATGGTTCTTCCTTTGAAGAAGAAAGTTACCATACCCAACCCCATGACAAGAGTGTGGAGAGAGGAAGTTATCAACACCCAAGCACTACATTACCAGAGTGCTTGTGTCAATACAAAAAAAATGACACATCCGTGACATTATGGCCTGAATGAACTTTTTTCTGTCATGGTTATGACACTTCTATGATGGTAATTGTGACAAAAACACGTATCATCATAGATGTGGTGGTCTCCTACTTATATAACAAAAATCATGATAGAAAATGGGCTTTTCATCCTGGGCGGGCCGGGGACACACCTGCATGACATTCTTTGGGCCGTCCATGACATAAGAAATCATGGTAGAAGTGGGGGTGAGGAAATATTCACGGAGTTCCCTGTTACGGTGGGTGGTCGGGTCGAGCGATGCAGTGTGCTTCACGCGTTTCTCTCTCATACGCGCGCGCGTGAAAGTCGTGTTCGCTATAACTGAACTCGAGCGAGGCGTTCGATCGCTTACAGAACCCAAGCGACCGATCAATCCCACTACATACTGAAGCCGATCGATTCCTTCGCTGCGAACTGAACCTGAGCGATTCCTTCACGGGTGCTGCTAACTGAACCCGAGCGATCGATCACTGTTGCTGCTTATACTAAAGCCGATCGAACCCTTGTGCGAGACGTAGTCATCCGGTGTGTTGGGTTGCCTCTGGATGAATAATGCATGTTACTGTCGTACACGCGATACGTAGAACGAATCGAGACGTGGTGAGTCCACCTAGCCGGTAGGTTGGCTGTGGATGAATAGTTCCCAGTGGGGGATGGATATGAACAGGACCCCGGCCGTGTGTAAGCGGTTGCCGCTGGATGAACAGGACTCCGTGGTAGTAGGCGGTTGCCGCTGGATGAACAGGACACCGAGGAGGCCGCCACACACCCCACCTGGTTGGGGTGGATGAATAGGACCCCATGGAGGCTGGTTGAATAGGAGCTGGTGGAGGCTGGATGAACAGTAGCCCGTGGATGAACAGTGGCTGGTGGAGCCTGGAGGAAGTCGACGGTGGATGAACAGTAGCAGGTGGAGGCTGGAGGAAGTCGACGGTGGATGAGCAGTAGCTCGTGGAGTCCTATTTTGTGGTACGCCACACCCCTCTCGATGAACATGACCCTATTTCGACCGTAGGTGCTCAAAGAGAAGTCCGTTTCCTTTCGTTTTCCAGTTCAAGTGATGATGATGTTTTCATTTCTATCTTGTCATTCCAATGATAATGTTTCTTACACTCTTCTTCTAATTTTAATGCTATTCTAAATTTCTAATTCTCTGCAGATGAAGAGGATGCTTAGCTATTAAATGTTTTTGCCCAAAAAATCATGTTTACTTTGGACTGATAACATGGTCTAGACCATCTCATCCATTGTATCATAATGCAAGCTTGGTTCGCTTTTTACTCTATGTTACTACTGCAATAAAGTTATGCTTATTATAATTTTTCAGTTCAAGTGATGATGATGTTTCATTTCTATCTTTTCATTCCAATGATAATGTTTCTTGAACTCTTCTGCTAATTTAAATGCTATTATAATTCTCTGCAGATGAAGAGGATGCTTAGCTATTAAAAAAACTAGGTGATTTCCCCGCGCGTTGATGCGGGATTTAAAGATTAAATTTGGATAAATTTTGTATGAGTAAAATAATCTAAATCAAAAGCTATTATTTTCGAAATTAATTGTGTTTGAACAAAGAGTATGCATGTATGCTAGACCATTGGAGATGGAACAATTAAATTGGAGAATGCATGTGCTACAAAAATTGTTTTATTGGATGATGACGTGACACATGTGATGATCTGGAGGGTTGCATGTTGAGAGCATTAGATTTAGTGAGGATAAACTATTCAGATATTATAGACATTAGGGGTCTAGATGATACCCCGCACCTTGCTGCGGCGAATTTTGGTCCTATGCACATGATAATACACAAATCAAATTATTTTGTTTGCGGTGTTGATATAGCAACTTGTGGTTTTTTTTTTTTTGCAATGTGCATTATACACTACAACTAAATAAGTCAGTAGGTACGCTTTTTCTAAGACGCTTTTATATTCGTCCCTACATTAGGAAGTACCTATTATGTAGAGACGCTTTTTAGAACGATATGCATAGCGTCACAAATTTCATTTTTACAGGTGCTTCGTATTCATTATTATTTTCATGTGTAAATATGTTGGGACGATTTTTGAGACGTTTTGGAATCCGACGCTAGGGCTTAGAAAAGAGTTTAACAATAATCTATAATCTTTTCTAATAAAAATAACAAATAATTTTGTAATTGTAGATTTTAAACACGGATTGGAAACGACCTGCCCATCTCTGCCCACAAACGAAACATAAATCTCTTGACTAAACTCTTTTTTTGGATGAAACACTGAACAAAAATATCACCATCTCATGGGCCTTGCGTCATATAGGAGTGCGGGGCACAGGGTCCAGATGACTGTGCTGGCACCCTTAAAAAAAGATGACTGGGTTGTCTCACCAGACATAAGCAATGCGGTTTTGTTTTTTAACGCGTGACATAAAAATCCAAAAAAAGGAGTGTTGTGGGAAATTGAACTCGGGACGTGACGTTGCTTTACTACCGCCACTAGCCAATGGAATAGATGACTGCAGGCGACCGTTTCCAAGTGCAAAATACTTATTAACCTATTGCAGCGCTGAGATTTGGAAGCATTTCTGATCATTTTTTAAAACCGGCAACAATTTTGAAATGCCAAAAAAAAATACAAACTACATTTAAATTAAAAAAATGAAAGTTTAAAATTTCTGGAATTTGGAATAATTTTTGAAAATCATGAATAAATATTGAAAATCCCCTAAAATAATTAACATGCAAATAGATTTTTTGAAAATTCGGAACATTTCTTGAAACCCAAGAGCAATTTTTTGAAAATGACTATTTTATTAAAAAAACGTGATCATTTATTTTAAAAGGAAAATTGGTTTGAAAACATGGACAAAATCTTTAATTTCTGAACATTTTTTGTGTTTACCAACATTTATTAAATATTGTGAAAAACAATTGAAATTCAGAATTGTTTCAAAAAATATTAGCATTTCTTTTAATAATTTTATTTTGGAAAACATGAAAAAGGAATTTGAATTTCATAACAAATTTGGAGTGTTCGAGAAAAGTAATTTTTGAAGTTTTTGAATTTATAAAAAGAAGTGGAAAAATAAATTAAAAAAATGAGACAACAAAATTAAAAATAAGAAACATAAAATAAGAACAAACAAAACTTTTTCCATGTAGCCGCTTGTCTCGTGTTCCTCCTTATGGTCGACAATGTACATCGAAACATTATATATAATTCGATATAATTATTATTTTTCTCTAAAAACAAGCACTTCACAATATATACGCAATAAATGATATTTTTCTCGAAATGATAGGATTCCTGCATTCATTTAGAATAAAAAAGAGTTGCTCAGTTAATTGGGAAAGACCGAGCGAAAACCAAATTGTTCAGTTAATTATGAAGAACCGGACAAAAATCAACACAACCAATGAGTGGCACACACAAGGTACCCCCACTGCAGACTACTCCGATTAGAGCCTCATCGAGTCAACACACATGCGTCATCATCATCACTACTCCCTAGAGGCGTCCTCGTCATCCCTAAATCTTGAGCCAACGGCTTCGACTTCGCCGTAGGCAATCGTCGACCCAACCCACACTATACACGGCGTGTGGAGATGTATGAATATACGCACCAGAACTCAGCTCCTGTGACCAGATAGCGCAACTCCGACTCTGGCGGAGAATCGCAAACGAGAACTAGGCACGGTTGGTGCCGCAGACAATCATTGAACGAACCAGCCGGCCCCGTCATTGTATGACAATCGAGAACCCACCACCACAGCTTCCACTTCACATCGACAAACAAAGCGTCAGAGAAGAGCTGACTACACCTCGGCCATATCAAAGTCTGCGATATTTCTCTCCTCATCATCGTTGCCACAAAAGCCTCGACTCCAACACCATCGTCGTCCACTGGTTCAGCTTACCAATATCCAACCCCAAAGACGAAGCCCTCATGGGAGGGGGGGGGGGGGCAGATACGACACGAAGGCACCGCCATCGTATGATCAAATCAGATCAAGTGTTTCCCCCCGGAGCTCCAGCAATCCGCGCGGGAGCGGTGTGGCAACAATACATCGATGCCTCCAAGAAGGTAAACGACAACCACGGTCGTCGCAATCGCTGGTCATGCCCACAAACGAGACAGGGTTGTCACCCAAGCTCCCGACACCATCTCATCTGTAGATAATCTCACAACAGCGCCCACCTAGCACCAACACCAATCCAGCTCGCAATCGAAGAAGCTCATCGTCTGAGCAGCCAACCGCACCTTGCGGAGGCCGCTGACCAACAAAAACCACAAGATCCACCAACCGCCAATCGATAGTTGGGGTCACTGGATGCATCAAAAACCAGTCCTTATATACCAAGGACCACGCCGCCAGATATGTTGTGTGAGACCACGAAGCACCTTCGTTCCCAGCCATGACGAGGCTGCCATGCGCGCCCGTCGAAGAACGCAGAAGATCAAATAGCCGCCCGTGCGGTGCAGCTCCATCACTACGAGCTGCTCCACCACGCCATCCTGGGCTGTCGTGCAGCCCGAGCAACAACCCCTCACCACGTCGTCGAGTGACCTTATGGTGGCAGAACCTCACCGCAGAACCTCTTGTGTCGCACCTCCCCGGGCAGACTCACCATGTCCTAAACCTGACCAGAGGACTGTCGGGATGCACATACCTTTGCGAGGCCTGCGTCGTGCCTGACTAGATCGGCCAAAGCACCGGCCACCACCCCACACCGCCAAGGGCGTCCCCACTGGACGACTGCCGTCCGCACACCAGATTCGGGCGCGAAGGCCCTAGATCTGCCTATTTGACTGATGAGAGGACTATCATCCCACCAATACAAAGCACGCGACGTCCACTTGCCCGCACCACAGGAGCATGCCATGAGAATGCTCACTCCCTGAAGAAGAATCTCGACGTTGCCACTGCCACACAGGCTTTCCCCGGCAACGCACCATGGCCGCTGCGAGTGGGGAGGCGGTTGTCGGTGGTGGCTAGGTTCACTGCCTATGTCGCTCGTGTGGAGCGACACGGGCCTAATGTGTGCTTCTTAATGGCATACATGCAAAAAGTAATAATAGAGCAAGTGTACGATCACTTGCCCCTTTTCTAGTTGTTTTATCTATAATAGAAATAAATCATCATTTCCCTAAATATTAGTAATAATTAAGTTTTCCTGAATTTCCTTTGGAGGAAATTATTTTGGCCCTTGGCGCGCCTATTTTTCTTTTGCCGCCAGAAAATATCTCCCCGTATATATTTTCTCTCACCCACGCCGCCATCTCCCCACTTATCTCCTTCTTCAACCTCCTAATCCATCTAATGGGATCCCTCCTGGCCGGTGATGTGCATCGCCTCCACAGAGGAGCGGCGATCGATTTGTCTGGTGGCGGACTGAGGGAGAGTCGATGC
This sequence comes from Secale cereale, assembly GCA_902687465.1. Taxonomy (NCBI): domain Eukaryota; kingdom Viridiplantae; phylum Streptophyta; class Magnoliopsida; order Poales; family Poaceae; genus Secale; species Secale cereale. The sequence goes on along the minus strand of LR738713.1, from coordinate 561,758,851 downwards.
GTGGCGAGCAATTGGATGCGGCCGAGGTTGGGGGACAGAGACCGGCCGGCGGGTGCCTCGGTGGCGGCGACTGCGATTGGGCGGGCAGGTCTGAGGATGCATTTACTGTGACGAACATCTTTCTTTTCAACCTACTGGTGGGATTTGGAGAGCAAGATTACATCTGTGCCGCCTAGGCTAGGCACCCCAGATTCGTCGTGCCCCAACCCACTGGGATCTAATCTCTCAAGATGGTACGGAAAATCATCAAATTCTTCTAGTATCTCAAACTTATGTAGTAAATTGATTTCCTGCTTAATCGTTGTAATTCTTGGTGTTCGACTTGGCAAACTGCAGGTGCTCTGCTCCGTGGTAGGAGTATACTAGATATTCACATCAGTAAAAATATCTTTTGAACTTTGAGCATACATACAGTTCGCTCGGTTTGATTGCTTCTCGGTTGGGTTGCGTGTTGTTTACAGATCCTGAGGAGAGGTGAAAAACTACCAGCCTGGACAACGCTCGTCGTGTCTGGCATACAACATGCTGCATTGCAATGACAGCTCTGCGAGGCGACGGACGGGGGTGCTGGCGCCGGGCGTCAAAGACCACCTTTGGCTCCGCTCCTTGCCGTTGCTTTGCCATCCGTCCACGCGCACGACCCTCGTGGCAAAGCTCTAGATGTCGCGCGGGGATTGGTAACCATCGACGTTGTTGCCTTGGAGCTACCAGCGCACGATTTGACCTCTGATGTTTTATGCCCGAGTGCTATTTATTGGACTCACTCCACTTGATCCCAAGGTCTGTCTAGCCTCCTCTCGTGTCTATTCGTAGTTGTTGCTTTCTGGCTAGTAGTACCAATTGGTTAATTTTTCCTATAGCGAAGGATTTGATTTCATTCACAGTCCAGTATTTAGCTACTTCAACGGTCTACTAGCATCGCTAGCTCTAAGGAGAAACATAAATTTCTAACAATGTTGCCATTCCTGGCACTGAAAAATGGTCATGTTTTTCATGCCTAGCAAGTATTACCTTTGATAAAGCATGCAAAATATTTACAGTCACTTTGTCCATTTCAGGGGAGATCATTTCAAAGGAAGCATGGAATGTAGGTGTAAGGTTAGATGGCAAGCTATTTTGCTGATGCATTTTGATGACAAAATTCATGAAGTCCACTTCCCTGTTTATTTGACTCATGATTAGTGGTTACTTTTTTAACTTCCAAATGTTGGCTAGCAATTGATATACTATGATTAAACATGTCATAATCCATTGATTTACGGTCAAGGTTACATTTGATAATTTATAATGACATAAATGAACTTAAATTGTTCCAGGCCTGGCATGTTAGCATTGGCTTACGTTATAGTACAATGAACATATGATGGAAACAACATCGCAAGATCACTCAACACTATATGCCGACACAGTAAAACACACATACACTTCTAATTTGCATGACGAGTACTTCATTTGTTTGCATCATGCATGCATGTTTAGCTTTCTAAATAAATTATTATGTTGTGACAAAACCAAAATCTGAGAACACTGAAAGTATGTGTAGAATAGGGATACTTAGTAGATTCCTAATACACGATATCGAAACTCTTGGGAATTATCATTCTTTAGCTAATTATGTCTCTCCATTCATACCTCTTCCTATTTAATTGCAGAATGCTCATACTGAAAATAGCGGTGCAGTCAAGCTAGGTGGTCTTCACCAAGTCACTAAGCGGGTACATATATGCTAGGTATCCAAACGGTTCTCCTATTGTAGTTGGTCTACTTCTCTATGAAATTTTCCTTCTTTGTGTAAGGTGAAATCTTCCCAGTTTTATGAATAACAAATGTTTCATTTCTTGCAAAAAATGGGATATAACTGAAGTCTTGTTCTTTTCAATCAATTCGAGAAACAAAAACTAACCCGTGGCTAATGGAATTTTGAGAAGTAGAGATAGAACATATGTGGTTGAAGAAAACATGCTTGGAGAGCAATATGTTGCAGTCTCTCTCCGTGGCTAAATCTAGGAGATGAGAACTGGTTAGACCATATGAAAAGTTCCAAATAGTAGGAGATGCTGGTTATATTATTGCTTGACCTTGCTCACATGTAAGTATGTTTCCATACAAGCATCCAGTATGCTCCAATATCCACATTTAATATATTTTAGTTATCAAAGAACATCTTATCTTGCACTTGTATAAAACATTGGTCATTTTCTTTTTCAGGCCGGATGAGGATTCGAAGAGAGAGTGCATTAAGGGAGCCATGAGTAATTGGGTAGTTCCGGATTTGAAAAGGCAGTGCATTGAAGGAGTGAGGATCAGTTGACGAACTAGTCTGTGAATGAACAAGTATTGTGGCTTATGTTATGTTTTAGCTTAATTGACAAGCATAGTTCTAGACTATAGGATATTTCTTATTTATTTGTATGTTTTGTATGAATGTCTTTTATTATTCAGTTGTGAACTTTGGTGTAAGTATCTGTTCGGGCTAATTAGTCCACTCAGCTTGCCAATTTTTATAATGTGATGTTTGCAAATGCAATCTATGAAGTCATTTGGTGCCTTCATATAATTATATTTTTGGAGAAATCTGCATGTGCGGCCATGTCATGATAAATTAAATGATCAAATTTGAAATGATGAAATACAAATTCAAAATAAATCAATCCGTATTTAAAGTGAAATATTCCATTTGTACCGAGTCACTTATGTATATTTAAAGATAAATATAACGTCTGTACACGACATGTATAAAGTACTGGGCCTATGATGAATGTATTTACAGAAGCGCCTCAATGGTCTTGAGATGCAAACGAAACGTGTGTATGTGGGTAGAGACGTGATATGAGCATGTCTAACATAACGTCTCTACCTGTGTAGACACGATATTGAACGTTCCTATACAGCGTCTCATGTCATGTAAAGACACTCACCAAGCGTGTCTATATGGTTTGAGACGGTCCGTGGCAAGACGCTCCAAAGACGCTTTACTAAAATGACTCTACGGTTGCCTAGAGGTGAAATAACATGTCCCTAGGTATGGAATTCGACGTCTCTACTGGCTGTTTTTGTTGTAGTGATAATTGCTGTATAATTACAAAGATAACAAAATATGAATTATGCGATCTACTTTTTCGCTAAATATAGTGATAGGACTCAAGTTATCTTATTTGACGCACATAAGTATGAATGAAACACAAAATAAGGATTCCGAAACAGAGACTATATGGAAGGTTATGTACATATTGCCATTTTGAGATACTCCTACTTATATGTATTATGTGCAACTCTTGTTGTAAATCAATCATACTTGCATTGCTAACAGATTTGAACAAACAAAGGAAACAAACAAATGAATGACCATTGTAGTACCTTGACAGTGAGCAATGTAGCTGATCTTCGTCCCTAATTGGCATTGGCCTACCTACTCAGTGCGTGGGCGTCTGGCCTGCTATAGCGAGGGATGTAAGTAACCGCTGCTACTACTGCTTATTTCCCATCAAACCAAGAGAGGTGGGAGCATTATCTTAAACCTGAAATTTGATAGTGTGGGAGTGCAATATTACCTCTGCATTTCATCAGAACCTGTTGGTGTTCTGCTAGCATCTGAGGGACGTCACAATATCCTGGGGAATATTTGGAATTTCTGAAAAGTAGCCCCTGTAGGATTTTTTAGATCATAAAGCTTTGTCATACATTAAGAGACATGGTTACAATCATACATATGCATGTATCTTCTCCCTATTCTTCCTGCACTGAAAGAAAGGAGGTGTGCTTTGGATAAAAGTGTCATTTCAAGTTCAGTCAGCTGCAGAGTTATGCAGAAGTGTTAAAATCGAGGCAAGTATCAGAGAAACATAAAGGCATAAAACATCAACATTAATTACCCTAGCAAGAACAACCATGCCAAACCAGTTTGTGGATTGAACCAATCAGGGGTATCTAGGAAATCATCAAGAAAATTGTAGAGCTATTTCAAAAAAAATTGTAGAGGGGAAGAACCTAATGCTCCACTTGAATATACTGTTTATGCTCACTGAATTTTGGATTCCTGTTCATTGAAACTGTGAGTTCACATCAAGAAGCACAACAAATAAAACTACTTTTTTTTGGGAAAAGAGTAAATACATTACTCATTGACCGGGGTTACATGAAGATCCAGTATGTCTCTATCCAGCAACCATGAACAAATCCTCCTTCGATCTGGTAAGAGCAGCAAGTTCATGCACCATCTTGTTCTTGTTCCTTTTAAAATGATTGAACTGAACCGAAGCAAAACAACTCATCACCTCATTAATATCATGGATCATCGAGAAACAAACAGAGAGATTAATAGTCTCATGTTGGACTTCCTTTGACAGGAAAAGGCAATCAGTCTCAGTAATCAGTGCCCCCCATGTACAACGAAGCCAGGGTCATCAGCCCAGCGAGTAACGTAGTAGCCTCAGCAACCTCGATGCAAGACCTCTACCATCTCTTGCAATCGCCCCGATACAGCACTGGCCACTCGCGGCAATATACGACGCGTTAGTGTTTAATTTAATTGCGCCTGTCACAGGAGATAACCATCGATTGGCCTCTAACACACCTGGTCTTGAACCCTGCAGATCCGTCTCTAAACCAATAGTTTGCCTGGGGATCCTTCCTGCCCGATCCCTGCTAGACTGACATTGGATAAGAAACATATACCAAATTAAATTACTTGTGAGTTCACATCTGACATAAAGTAGTATAGAAAAGACTTTGAGCATTCGTGAGAGGAAGCCTAACCGGGTGGTAATAGCAAGTCAGGAACCAAGCGTATCACGTGCGGGCAGCGGGCAAGAGGCACCGAGATTTGGACATGATTAGCGGGGGCGACCTGGAGGGTAGGAGCAACGTACGGGGTATAGGGCGATCGACGATTCAACTTATCCGATCCATTCAGGGATAGTTGGAGAAGTCCATGGCGACCGTCCTCCCCCGTTGACCAACGACAACTATGGCGGGTTCATGTTGCGCAAGTAAGACGCGGGGATGTGCCGCTACAACCAGTAGCACGACAGCTTGACCGCCGACGGCTGATCGCAGTCCTGCTTGCGCACCCAAAAGCTCAGCCATCGGGGAAGCCTGATGCCATAGCTGCTAGAGCTAGAGGAGGGCACTGGGTCGTCCGCCATCAAGTTGGGCAGCGCATTGCCGTACCTACTGCCCATCTCCAGCGATTCTTCGGAGCTCCTCGGTTATTAAAAGGAAGATGAACCAATGCCTAGTAATTAAAGTGGTGTGGCAATATTGATTGAAGGCGACTTATAGGCGCCGGCGCGCCGGCCCAAAGTTTGGGCCGGTCGCGCCCCAGCGGTCAGATTGGGCCACCCCGAGCCGTTAGATCCTCTCATCCATCCAGGTCGCCTTCTTCCTTCCCCCGTTTTGCTATTCCCGTCCGCTCGATGGTCCCCCATGGTGGCCGCCCCTCTCCCCCGCGCCCCACAGCGGGTCCTCGGGGTCGTCCCTCTCCTATCGCAAACTCCATCTCTCCCGGCCGCCCCCGCCCCTAGTCATCCCTCCACGGACCAGCACCTCACGTCTCTGGCAAGACATCGCGGCACAGCGCATCATCGTCCCCTTCGCCGGCAGCACCATGCGCTCGTACTCCCCGTCCCAATGCGGGCGGCGAAGTCCCTGCGTCTGTGGCCGCCGCATCCAGCCGCCCCATGGCATCCCCTGTCGCTTTTGCAACCCATCCTCACAAATCAGAACTCGTTCATGGTCACCATCGTCGGGCGTCGTTCCACCGTAGAGAAAAATCTTGTCGGCAGAATCTTTTAGCTTTATCGGTTGCAACAAATGAGGTCGTCTGCCGTCGCCACCGCCAAAAACACTACAAACAAATGCAGCAAACCTAGATGCTGGTTCCAGCTCTGAATTTGGCGGCTGTAGCAAACCCAGATGCTGCTTCCAGCCCTGGCTTCGCCCAGAACAAATTGTTTTGCTCAAAGAAAAACCTCCTGGTCGCTACTTCTGTGATCGCCATGGTAGCACAAAATCTCTCCGGTAGAAGCTTTTGCCTTTGCTGGTTGCAACAAATCATGCGCTCGCCATCGTCATCGCAGAAAAGCACTCCGACGATGCAGCAAAAATGGTTGTGGGTTCCAGCTCAGGATTTGCCGTTTGTAGCAAAACGCAAAGCAGGTTCCAGCTCGGGCCTCGCCCGGAACAAACAATTTGCTGCAAACCGCCTCCTGATGGCTACTTGCGCCAGTCGCCGTGGTAGCAAAAAATCTCGCCAGTCGAAGCTTTTGCATTTGTAGGTTGCAACAAATGGGGACATCCGCCATCGTCGCCGTAGAAAACACTCAGACGATGAAGCAAAACTACATGTTGATTCCAGCTCTGGATTTGTTGGTTGTAGCAAAACAACATGCTAGTTCCAGCACCCCTGTACGTGTCGCGGTTCTGCACCATCTTGTAAGATGCAGCTCACCGCCGTCGTTCAGTAAACATGGCAGGAGAGGGCGCTGTGAGGAGAGGGGGAAGGTGCCCAGGGAAAAAATGACAATGGTCCATCAAAAGATCTATTGTAGCATCGATGGGGGAGCAGCTTAGGTGCGTGGGCAGGAGATGCTTGCAGCGGTGGCCGTCGGAGCTACTCGCAGAAGCAGCATAAGGTCACGCCGTTGGTGCTGACGAGCTCACCCTGTAGTGCATAAGGTGAGAGGAAGAAGCAACGATAGGAAGAACAAGCAAAAAAAAGAAGAAAAAAGGTCCAGTGCTGAAGATATAAGGAAAGGGCGTCTTGGTGAGGCCCACCAAGCGCATGTGGCCAGCCTGTTTCCAGCGTCAAAAGGGAGCGGAGACCGGCCGAGCGCTCGGCCGGTCGTCCGGAGGGAAACCTTTCCCTTGATTGAAACTTAGCACTACACCTTTTTCGGGGCGAAACTTAGCGATACACAGGGAAGAGTGTCCGGGTGAGAGACGGTGGGCCTCCTCGTTTCATCTTCCACCTAGAGTACGTGGCTACGTGCCATGCAACATAGTAGTAGAAATAATTATAGGAAGATTATTTAGAGGAGAAAAATATTTTATATGTGGACCTACTTGATGATGTGGATAGGTTTCATGTCAAGAGAAATAGGTTAGTGGGAATGAACTATTTAGGTATTATAGATTTGCCAAAAAATCAGTTTGCTTTGGACTGATAACATGGTCTAGACCATCTCATCCATTGTATCAGAATGCAAACTTGGTTCTCTTTTTACTCTATGTTGCTACTGCAAATTATGCTTATTATAATTTTTTTAGTTCAAGTGATGATGATGTTTTCATTTCTATCTTGTCATTCCAATGATAATGTTCCATTTGTGTGCACACTTATATTTGTCGCTGGTTGCTGCATGACATTTCATGCTGATATTTTAGCTGCTATATATCTCACCATTGTTCTAATGTCACAGTATAACTCCTTATTTCTTGTACCAATGCAAAATTGAATATCGAGACATTAGACATAAAAAGAACTCCACGGTACGACCACTGATCACATACCATCAAAGTATTAGTGCATTATTAAATTAGTGCTTGCTAATTAACTAGATGAATAAGTAATTATTTTGTATATTTATATGCACGTACACATTTACTAGTGGTGTCAAAACATTAAAGCAGGCAACTAAAAAATGATCAAAGCAGGCATGGTTTTGCCGGCCAATTCCTGCCCGAGAGCCAAAGTGAACTAGGTACGAGAAAATTACGATTCTCATTTTCACTCTGGCCTCCATAGTACACGTGAATATCCCGTTCGACTGGATGACTGATCGGTACTACGTTGTCATGCCATGTTACCACAGTAGCGACTGATGTATGTGTTGCCTCCTAATCCTGTCACATAGTGCAGGTACCCCTGTCCAGGCTTCAATTCAAACTGAAAGCCTGATATGTCTGTGCAGCCGTGTCGACAAAGATGGAAATACAACGTGTACTAAGAGGAGGGAAGGAGGCATGGGGTTCAGAAATAATGAGGCTTTCAATCAAGCTCTCTTGGCTAAACAAGCATGGCGAATCCTACAGTGCCCTAAATCTCTTTGTGCGCATGTTCTTCGAGCCCGTTATTTCAAAGATGTTTCCATCATTAATGCCACTTGCTCATCTAGTGCTTCATATACTTTCAAAAGTATATTATATGGGAGGGGCCTGTTGAGAGAAGGTCTAGTCTGGCGAATTGGTCATGGATCCAAAATTTTAGTTCATCATGATAACTGGATTCCACGCAAGGGAAGTCTAAGGCTACTGGGTCAGACTTTTGTGCACGATATTACAAGGGTTAGCGACCTTCTTAATGTGCAAGGGGATGATTGGGACCATGTCAAGATTGATGACATGTTTTCCACTGGTGATGCATGTTATATCAAGCAAATACCAGTCGGTGGACAGGGTGTGGAGCACTTTCTTGCTTGGAACTTTACAAAGGATGGGGTTTACACTTTTAGATGAGGGTATCATCTGCTTATGAGTTTGAAGAAGGCGAGGACCGGACGGCCGAAACCCTCGTCAAGTGTGAATAATCATCGGAGTTGGCTAGCTATGTCTTGAAGGCGCCGACTTGGGCATGGGGATGCTGGGCGTGCATGGCGAGCTTGTCTGGTTCCTGGTGGCGGCCCGTTCCGGCCGTGTCTCCGATGGGGACCTCGCCCTTCCTTACCTTGTACCTGCCGTGGTGGAGCGGTACTTCATCTCACACATTGATGGCGGCGGAGATCGGCGGCATGGCGCTGTGGAGGCTCGGCGTCCAATGCGCGGAGATGGACTCGCGCAGGAGGAGGTTGCTGTCAGGCGTCATGGTGACGTCGATGGCAGAGTGACCAGACAAGGTAGAAGCCTCAATATGATCTGAAGACGGACTTGTGGAAGATGGCGGCGACGACACACGAGTGCGTCTCACCGGATTGTGCTCCAGACCCGGTATGTGGCTCGGCTGGGGCTTCCGGCATTTGATGTTAGGCTTAGGTGACTGGTTTGGGTAGTGGCCCAGCTAGCACCACCTTCATTATTTTGATGTTAGGCATAGATGAGTGGTCTGGGTAGTGGCCCAGCTAGCACGCCTTCATCATTTGGATAGGAGTAGCGGCATATGTTGCCAAGATGGCGGATTCAGACATATTGTTGTAATACTTTGTAAGGTCCTCGAGAATAATCAATAAAGTGGTCGTATGCATCTCCTAGATGCAGAGGCCGGGGGACATCCTCCTTTTCTAAAAAAAAAAATGTGGGGTACTTATGCACCAAATAAGGTAAAGGTCCATGCATGGAGAATCATGACAAATGGCCTAGCGGTGGGCTTGAAGCTACATCACAGAAGGATTAAGCTAGGTATTTTCTGCACGCCGTGTGGGATGGAAGAAACCATAGTCCGCCATTTTTGGAAATGCCCACACTCTCGGCTGTTCTGGGACGAGTTGGAGGAGCGAAGAGGTGTTCAGGCAGTGAGGCCGCTAGTATATATTCAACCGAATAGAGAAGTTGGAAGATGGTTGTTGGACCGGTTTGGAGTCGCAGGTGAGGAGGAGAAGGAGATGTTACTCCAAGGTGTCTATGGTTTCTGGTTGGCACGCAATGAAGCGAGGGATGGAAAAAGAATTCAAGCATCTCGGGAGATTTCAGTTTTTGTCAAAATACATGGATGGCACTTAGAGCATCTCCACTCGTTCAATGGCGAATCCGGAGATCGTTGAGCTTCTGGCCTGTAAGAAGGCACTTAGAGCATCTCCACTCGTTCATCCCCTAGCGCATAGGTTGGCGCTGTTTTGGGCTCCCCCGGTGAATTTTAGGCCCTGGGGGCGATCTAGGCCCCAGCCACGCCCCTAGGTGCCGCCCCCAAGGTGTCTCAAATTCAAACTTTGTCCATTCCCGCTCCCAAAAAAAGGCCACAAGTCCGGCGATCACAATGCCACAGATCGGCGCTCACGTTGCCATAGTTCGACATTCAAAATGGAAAGTTCGTCCGCAAAAAGGCAGGGCACGTAGGAAAATGCATCAAACGGTGACGTCGTCCTCCGGCGGCGTCGGGGTAGTCGGCGTGCGAGGGTTGGGCGGCGTCTGCGCGGCTTTGGGGTTGGGCGTCGGCGCGACTTCAGTGCTGGGCGGCGTCGGCGTGGCTTCTGTGCTGTTGGGTGACGCAGAGGCATCATCGCTTGGGCTTGTAGGCAGCGTGGGCGTCGGCGTTGGAGTTCGTGGCGCCGTCGACGACATCTGGTTCAGGATGAGGTCGCGCTCCGCCAAGTACGACGCCTTGAGTTGTGGGTCGTCTCTCCGGAGCATGTCCGCCCCTCTGATACGTCCATTTTGCATCATGCTTTTATATTGATATTTATTGCATTATGGGCCATTGTTACACATTATGTCACGATACTTATGCCTTTTCTCTCTTATTTTACAAGGTTTATAGCCGACAGCTGGAATTCTGGGCTGGAAAAGAAGCAAATATTAGAGACCTATTCTGCACAACTCAAAAAGCCCTGAAACTCCACGAAAGTCAGTTTTCAAAAATATAAAAAATATCCGGCAAAGAAAGTACCGGAGGGGGGCCACCCACCGTCCACGAGAGTGGGGGCGCGTCCCCCTGCCTCGTGGGCCACCGTGCAGCCCCCGGATGCCCATCTTCTACTATATCAAGTGTTTTGACCTGGAAAATAAATCCTAAGGAGGCTTTCGGGACAAAGCGCCGCCGTCTCGAGGCGGAACCTTAGCAGAACCAATCTAGGGCTCCGGCGGAGCTGTTCTGACGGGGAAACTTCCCTCCGGGAGGGGGAAATCATCACCATCAACTCTCACATCTTGGGGAGTGATACGGCTCCAACGTATCTATAATTTTTGATTGTTCCATGCTATTATTTATGATGTTTTGGATTTTTAATGGGCTTTGTTATACACTTTTATATTATATTTGGGACTAACCTATTAACCCAAAGGCCCAGTCCAGATTCCTGTTTTTTTTTGCCTATTTCAGGGTTTTACAGAAAAGGAATATTAGACGGAGTCCAAACGGAATGAAACCTTCGGGAGAGATAATTTTTGGAGCGATATTTTCACAGGAGACTTGAGAACCACGGAATAGGGCACACGTGGCGTCCACGAGGGTGGGGGCGCCCCCCCCTATAGGGCGCACCCCTTGCCTCGTGGACCCCACGTTTGTCCCCCTATGCCCTCCTTCCTCCTATATATACCCATGTACCCCGAAAACATCAGAACAACAGAGAAAACCCTAGTTCCACCGCCGCAACCTTCTGTTCCCATGAGATCCCATCTTGGGGCCTGTTCCGGAGCTCCGTTTGAGGGGGGATCTACCATGGAGTGCTTCTACATCAACACCATCGCCTCACCATGAGTTGTGAGTAGTTTACCACAGACCTTCGGGTCCATAGTTAGTACCTAGATGGCTTCTTCTCTCTCTTTGCATCTCAATACCAAGTTCTCCTCGGTCTTCAAGGAGATCTATTCGATGTAATCTCTTTTTGCGGTGTGTTTGTCGACATCCGATGAATTGTGAGTTTATGAGTTTACAATCTACTTTACTTTACCGTTTTTACTTTCTGTTCTTATATCCAAAAATACCAAAAATATCAATCTATCATATCTATCATATCTATCAGATCTCACTTTCGTAAGTGACCGTAAAGGGATTGACAACCCCTTATCGCATTGGCTGCGAAGTTCTTATTTGTTTGTGCAGGTGCGAGGGACTCGCGCGTGGTCTCCTACTGGATTGATACTGTCAGGGATATTACTAGCAGGTATAAACCGGCCAGGAAGATCCAGATTACACTGACATAGTTGTATTATAACAAGCCCAGTAGAATATGTACAAAAGGTTACGGCCCATAGAGGTTTGGGGCCCATGTGTAAGGCATACGGTTTGTAAACCGTCATGTCATGTAACTTGGGATGTAAGATAGAAAGAGTAGAGACCGAGCCGGACACGTTTATGAGCCGGCCTCGGGACTCTGTAAACCGGACCGGGCGTTGCCTCCTATATAAAGGAACGACCCGGCGACGATTCAAGGACAAGAAACAACAGCGCGAAACACAGGCAAGCGATTCGCTCCCTGTTCATCGACGCCCAAGCAATACCACACCAAACTAGACGCAGGCTTTTACCTTCTCGAAGGGGCCGAACTAGTATAAACCATCTGTGTCCTTGTGTGCTTTTAACCTCTTCAAGCTAACCCGCGCGATGGCCTCACACCTAAGTCCTCTAAACCGGACATCTGCCATGCTAATTCCACGACAGTTGGCGCCCACCATGGGGCTATCGCACGATGGTTTCGAGTTCTTGAAGGGCAGCTTTGAAGGACTCAAGGGTTACGCAGTTGGCCGGATGACCAAGAGTCGTCTTGGCCGGATCTACATTGACGATGCAGGCTGGGGCCTCGAGGCCGATACAATCGAATACGGGTATCGGGTCCCCTTCGGCGGCATCCATGTCTTCATCGGCAAGATCGGCGAACCGGGACCTGAGCCGGACATCTTCCCCAACATTGTCGAGCCGGCTCAGCGTGCGAGATCGGCCCGGATTCAGCCCGCCGTGAAGCATGTTTTCGTTGGAGCGGTACATGGAGTCCAAGCCGAGGACGGATCGGATTCTGGTGGCGAGACAGTTGTCTACTCTGACGATGAATCTTCATCCGGAGAGACCGAATCTTTGTATCTGTTGCAGGACGGCCGATCTGAGGGTGTGTCCGATGGTGATAGTATTCCGGACCCCTTTGATCCGCCAAACCGGGTGGCTGTCTTCATGGCTGGATCACAGTCTATGCAGCAGCCCTCGGTGACCGGGGCGTTCACCTCAGAGGTAGCTGGCGCTGGGGCAGGCAGCCAAACCCGATCACCCTCTGACGTTCTATCCACCTTGGTCGAGGAGTTGACGGCGCGCACAACAGCAGAAGTAGCCCCTGCCAACAAGGCACAACATGATGCGGAGATCCATCAGCTTAAGGGCCGGATTGAGCAGGCTAAACAAGATCTGGATGCGGAGAAGGCCAGGATGGCTACCAGGCAAGCAGAGCTAGACTCCCAAGCTTTCCGGCTCAGAGTGGATGAGAATTCTGCACAGGAGGTCATGTACAGAAGACAACAAACTCGTCTACCGCCGGTTTATGAGGCGAGGAATCTCTTTGGCACACCAGGAGTGGGAGCCAGTAACCGCTCGGAGGTGAACCGGGAAGGGGTTCCAGGGACTGGCGCATCGGTTCAGCCGCCGGCCGTAGAGCGGAACCACCAAGTTGTGCCAACGCCGCACGTCCCCACCCCTCCCGGCCATTATTCTAACCCGTTGGATAACATTGTCGCCGCCGCTTCACGACTGGCCGCTTTACCCGTTGAGGGGACATCCCCTGTGGTGGTGGAAGCACGCCGGGCTAAGGAGTTGCTGGACACGGCGCTGATGCAGCAACAGGCGTACTCTTACAGCAGGGAGAGGATTCATTCAACCCCCCGCCAAAGCCGGAGTTACACTAGGCACTGGGATGAACCGGCTGTGTCTAGCAGCGAGCGGAGACGTCACCGTCACACACAGGATAATCCGGCAGGAGCAGAAGCGCACACCCAAGAGGCGATAAACCGGGCCAGACATACTGCCCACGAGGACACCCGTCAAACGACGCCGGTTCACCCAACCACAGCAGAAACGGGAGTCACAACAAGTTCCTTTGGAGTACAGTGCCTAGTCCCCGCTTTACGAAGCGTGAAGTTACCCAAAGACTTCAAAGGCCCGCGCAAGGTACCCAACTACATAGCAGATCTGGCTCCAGAGGCGTGGGTTGAAAGTTATGAGATGGCTATGGAGATGCTTGATGTGGATGAAGCGGCATGCGCCAAGTACTTCACCATGATGCTTGAGGGGACAGCCCGGACATGGTTAAAGGGCCTGCCACCTAATTCCATCGGATCATGGGGTGAGTTGCGTCGCCAGTTTATCAAAAATTTCAAAGATACGTGCAAGCAGCCAATGTCGGTGGTAGACTTAGCAGCATGTGTTCAAGGAGAGCAGGAACCCACGAGCAGCTGGGTGCGGCGAGTATCATAAATCATGCACTCTTCCAACAGTATCAACCCTAGTACGGCGATAGTAACATTGGAAAACAATTGCTGGTTTGAGTCTCTGAAACTGAAGTTAGGACGGCTCAAGCGCGATTGCAATGACATGGGAACACTCATGAGCGCTCTCGTGAAATATGGGGATTCTGATAACACCAAGTACCCAGATGCAGACGGAGACAAGTCCGGAAAGGCAAACAAGGCCGATAAACCGGCGCAAGCTAATCCGGTAGGATCGGGTTACAATGGTAAGCGAAAAGCGGAGAGCAGTTCCGATTTTGTGGCCAATACCAACATTCAGGGAAACGGGCAGCACCGCAAAGGTAGGCCACCTTCGCGTGGTGAGGGGCAATCTTTCAACCTGGATCAACAGTTAAACGAGCCTTGCCCTAAACACAGTATGGAGGGACACCCGTCTAAGCATTTATGGAAGGACTGCCGGATCATGGTAGAGGCCATGAAACAAGCCAGATATAACCACGGACCCCCCGGCGGCAGATCAAGTTCCGGTTTTCAGGGTCCAGGTTACCAAGGTAATGGTTCCGGGTCAGGGTATCATGGCGATAACAATAATTACAACAACAATGGCCAGCATCAACATAACCAGCAGCATGGTCAGGATGGTTACAACAACCAAGGCAATCAACAGCGCCAGCAGCAGCAGCAGCAGCAATCCGGATATCAGAGTAATCCGAAGGAGCTAAGCAGTGGACAGTATCATGTTTTCACCACAAGTTTGTGCAAGCGGGATCAAAAGGTCCTGAAGCGGGCAGTACACGCAATTGAACCGGTGACACCACGTTTCCTACGTTGGTCAGAACAACCTATTGTGTGGAGCAGAGAGGATCACCCACTGTGGGTTGATAATCCGGGCCAGTTGGCCCTAGTGGTGGCACCACAGGTGGGTGGCTACAAGTTCACAAAAGTACTCATGGACGGTGGCAGCAGTATCAACATCTTATACTATGAGACTTTCCGGCGTATGGGGTTGACAGATAAGAAGTTGAGACAGTCCAACACAGTGTTCCATGGAGTGGTGCCAGGTAAATCGGCTTACCCAGTTGGGAAAATTGATCTAGAAGTCACCTTTGGGGATGAGCAGGATTCTAGATCAGAGACAATGACCTTTGAGGTCGTAAAGATCAAAAGTCCGTATCATGCTCTGTTTGGGAGGCCGGTTTACGCCAAGTTCATGGCTAGACCGTGTTATGTTTATCTGCAGCTTAAAATGCCGGGTCACAAGGGAACCATCACGGTTCACGGAAGTCACAAGATAGCTTTGGAATGCGAGGAAGGAGATGCAGCCTATGCAGAGGTAGTGTGTGCTACGGAGGAGTTGAAATTCTACAAGGACAACGTTGATCCGGCGGATATGTCCCCGTTAAAAAATCCAACTACAGAGCATGATCCGGCGTTGAAGTTTAAGTCAGCAGAGGAGATCAAGCAAGTTGACTTTGTCCCAGGCGATTCATCCAAGCAGTTCACTATCAGCGCTAACCTAGACCCCAAATAGGAAAGCGCGCTCGTCGAGTTCATCCGTGAGAATCGGGATATCTTTGCATGGAAACCTTCTGACATGCCAGGTATACCGAGGGAACTCGCTGAGCACAGTCTTAATATTGATCCGAAGTTTAAACCGGTCAAACAGTATTTACGCTGCTTCAATGAGGAGAGGCGCAAGGCTATAGGTGAAGAAGGGGCCAGACTTTTGGCCGCGGGATTCATAGTTGAGGTGTTTCATCCAGAGTGGTTGGCTAATCCGGTGCTGGTTCTAAAGAAAAATGGCACCTGGAGGATGTGTGTTGATTACACAGACTTAAATAAGGCTTGCCCAACTGATCCTTTTGCTCTCCCCCGTATTGATCAGATTATTGATGCTACGGCAGGATGTGAGCAGCTAAGTTTTTTGGATGCATATTCAGGATATCATCAAATCAAGATGGCAGTTAAGGACCAGGAGAAGACAGCTTTTATAACTCCCTTTGGAGCCTTCTGCTATGTATCTATGCCCTTTGGGCTCAAGAGTGCCCAAGCAACTTACCAGCGTTGCGTGCAGAACTGTCTCAAAGGGCAGATCGGAAAAAATGTACATGCCTATGTTGATGACATTGTGGTAAAGTCAAGGAAGGAAGAGACGCTGATAGAGGACCTAAAGGAAACCTTTGACAACCTCCGGATTTATAAGATGATGCTTAATCCCGAGAAGTGCGTTTTTGGTGTTCCGGCGGGTAAACTCCTTGGATTCTTAGTGTCAAACAGAGGAATAGAGGCTAATCCGGAGAAGATCAAGGCGATTACATCCTTGACTAAACCGGCTTGTATCAATGATGTCCAGCGCATAGCAGGCCGGATTACAGCATTGAGTCGATTCATCAGCCGTTTCGGAGAAAAAGCGACCCCGCTTTATTAGATGTTGAAAAAGACGGGCCGGTTTGTATGGAGCGATGCTGCAAACGCTGCGTTCGAGGATTTGAAGCGGCAATTAGCAGAACCTCCAGTTCTTGCTGCTCCTGTTGACAATGAGCCGCTGCTGTTATACGTGGCCGCCAATGCCCGTGCAGTTAGCGTGGCAATTGTGGTGGAACGTAAGGAAGCACACAAGGAATATCCAGTTTAGCGCCCGGTTTACTACATCAGCGAGGTTCTCGTTGAGTCAAAGCAAAGGTATCCGCACTGGCAGAAACTGGTATACGGCGTGTTCATGGCAAACCGGAAGCTGAAGCACTATTTCCAGGGCCACCCAATCACTGTTGTCAGCTCAGCTCCGTTGGGGGATATAATCCAGAACAGAGAGGCTACTGGCAGAGTAGCGAAGGCCATTGAGCTTAGCCCACACGGATTGAAGTATGTACCCCGTACTGCTATTAAATCCCAAGCACTGGTAGATTTCATCAATGATTGGACAGAATTGCAAGCACCAGAGGAGAAGCCGGATCATACATACTGGACTATTCACTTTGATGGATCAAGGCAATTATAAGGCTCGGGGGCTGGAGTCGTATTAACTTCCCCGCGAGGTGAAAATTTTTGTTATGTCCTCCGACTAATGTTCCCTTGCACCAATAATGCTGCTGAGTATGAAGCTCTCCTTCACGGCTTACAGATGGCTAAGGAGATGAACTTGAGCCGGGTCAAGTGCTTTGGTGATTCAGATCTAGTGGCGCAACAGGTGTCTGGCAAGTGGGATTCTAAAGATCCGCTCATGGCAGCTTACAGGCGAGAAGTTGAAGCGGTGGCAGGATATTTCAAAGGATATCAGGTGGATCACATAGACCGACGGAAAAATGAAGCGGCCGATGCATTAAGCCGGCTGGGCTCTCAGCGTAAACCAGTTCCACCAAATACCTTTTTGGATGAATTACACAGTCCATCGGTATAGATACCATTGGAGGAGGATTTGGCTGTTCCTGATCCGGAAGCACAGCTAGTTGCAGCACTTCATGTTATTCCAGATTGGACACTCCCTTACTTGGCATACCTGAGCCGAGGAGAGTTGCCGGATGATGAGGTTGAGGCTAGGCAGTTAATCCGGCGATCCAAATCCATGACCATCGTCAACGGAGAACTTCATCACCACAGCGTTTCTGGGGCGTTCCAGCGAAGTGTATCATCGGAAGAAGGCTGTGATATTCTGCGAGAGATACACGAAGGAGATTGTGGTCATCACGCCGGTTCAAAGTCATTGGTAGCCAAGGCTTTTCGTCATGGGTTCTACTGGTTGACGGCTCATGTTGATGCGGAGGATCTGGTCCGGAGATGCGATGCTTGTCAGAAATTTTCACGGCGTGCTCATGTTCCGGCGCAGGAGTTATGGATGATTCCAATCACTTGGCCGTTTGCGACCTAGGGGCTTGATATGGTTGGGCCTTTCAAACGATCCCAGGATCAGAAAACACACATGTTGGTAGCAGTGGACAAGTTTACAAAATGGATTGAGGCAGAGCCTGTCAGTAAGTGTGTTGCACCAACAGCGGTTAAATTCATCAAAAGGGTAATTTTCTGGTTTGGCTTTCCACACAGCATTATTACTGATAATGGCACCAACCTATCTAAAGGAGAGATGGAAGAGTTTTGCCAGAGGGAACATATTCGCCTGGATGTATCTTCAGTAGCTCACCCTCAATCCAATGGTCAAGCTGAGAGGGCCAACCAAGAGATCCTGAGAGGCATCAAGCCCAGGCTTATGGTTCCTTTGCAAAGAACACCAGGTTGCTGGGTTTAGGAGTTACCTTCTGTCCTTTGGAGCATCAACACTACACCTAACAGGTCTACAGGTTATACGCCCTTCTTCATGGTATATGATGCTGAATCGGTCCTCCCTAGTGACATCCGGCACGACTCACCACGGGTGGCAGCTTATGTTGAAGCGGCTAATGAGCAAGCAAGACAAGACAGCTTAGACCGGCTGGATGAGGAACGGGACACAGCGGTAGCACGATCAGCCATATATCAACAAGACCTGCGCCGATATCACAGCCGTCGGGTTAAGACCAGGACGTTCCAGGAAGGGGACCTGATGCTCCGGCTCATCCAAGACCAGCCAAATATGCACAAATTATCCCCACCTTGGGAAGGGCCCTTTGTGGTCAGCAAGAACCTACACAACGGTTCATACTACCTCGTGGACGTTCGAGAGCATAAAGACTCACGTACAGCAGAGGAAGAGACGAAGAGGCCGTGGAACATCGCTCTTTTGCGACCTTACTACACTTGAGCCATTGGCTCCGCTTCATGTATCATGTACATATTATGATGATTAATAAATAAACCGGCACCCCCGGTAAACCGGGGGATCAGCCATCTTCTTCGAATAGAAGTGTCATATGGGAATTCGCTCAGGTGATATCCATCTAAAATCTATTTTTCTTGATATATATCATTTTTCATCAAAACAAATTGCTTTGATCTGTATATTTTGATATGCTGGACAATTATTTTCTTAAGGGACCAAAGAGGGTTTGCCAAAAAGCGCAACTCCCGTATAGGGACCCTGCCTCTATGGTCACTTGGGGGCTTCCTGTTCAAACATAGGTCGTATTTGAACCAAAGAGAACATAGCCAAACTCACTAGGGGGTTTCTTGATCGTATTCGAATCATAGCTTAACCCCTTTTTGGTCCGACTTGGATTGTATTTGAATCGGGGTTGTTAAAAACATCTCAAGGTCATTAGGGGGCTTCCTGTTCAAACATAAGTCGTATTCGAACCAAAGAGAACATAGCTGTCGGTACCCTCTTGATCGGCGCAACGCCAAAGCCACTGGGGGCTACATGATCGTATTTGAATCCTAGCTTAACCCCTTTGGTCCGGTTTACTGATCGTATTCGAATCAGAAGCCTCCTCAACCGGCGCCCTTGATGCGTCAAATATGGAGCCTGGCAGCTCACAAAAAGCCAAGAGCTTAAAGGCCGCTCTTAAAAAAATGCCTAGAGCTTAAAGGCCGCTCACAAAAAGCCTCGAATTTGGAGCCTGGCAACTCGTAAAAAGCCTCGACTACATGGTCTTATTTGCCAAAAAAAACTTTGTTTCTGTGATTTTACAAGTTTTTGTTGTTAACCAAGTCTATTGATCCGGGATTGGGCAACTTCAAAGTTGACCATATATCTGCAAAATTAAAAGTCTGGGTCATGAACACCAGCATGAGTTAAACCGGTGTTTATCATAACCCGGATCAGTCATCAGGCAAACGCCAAGAGAGCCAAGAGCCTCATCAGCATGTACACTTTCAATTATGCCTACTGGATTAAGGGCGTCAGGCACACTTAATCAAAGGTATGAGGTGTTTTTGGTATAAAACAGATACTCCTTCGATATATGTCTATGGGAACAATGTAATAGGTCCGGTGGTAAACCGCCAGGACATCTTTTTAGTATTGTTTATGCAGGCACAGATAATATAGACATATCAAACCATGACAAAACAAAGGATTCAATTGGCAGACGCCAAGTCAAGCTGTGACATCCATATTGGGACGAAGATAATGTTTCAACTATCCTATTACAAGGCACCTGTAGGCCCAAATAGATTAAAGTTTTTGCAAAAAATGTTCAGCAGCTACAAATTAAACCGGACGGTTTATGATTCCTCTTCACGCTGTGAAGGCTGAGGATTGGCTTGTTCCGGGTCTTCTTCATCTTCAGGGAGTGGCTGGAAATCAGGAGCGTGCCAATCAATCTTGGAGAGTGCACGGAAGTACATTTCCTCATTAATAAGGTCTGACGGATCAACATCTGGAGCGAAAGTTGAAGGAAATATGCCCTAGAGGCAATAATAAAGTTGTTATTTATATTTCCTTATATCATGATAAATGTTTATTATTCATGCTAGAATTGTATTAACCGGAAACTTAGTACATGTGTGAATACATAGACAAAACAGAGTGTCCCTAGTATGCCTCTACTAGACTAGCTCATTGATCAAAGATGGTTATGTTTCCTAACCATAGACATGAGTTGTCATTTGATCAACGGGATCACATCATTAGGAGAATGATGTGATGGACAAGACCCATCCGTTAGCTTAGCACTATGATCGTTTAGTTTTACTGCTATTGCTTTCTTCATGACTTATACATGTTCCTATGACTATGAGATTATGCAACTCCCAAATACCGTAGGAACACCTTGTGTGCTATCAAACGTCACAACGTAACTGGGTGATCATAAAGATGCTCTACAGGTGTCTCCGAAAGTGTTCGTGGTGTTGGCATAGATCAAGACTAGGATTTGTCACTCCGAGTGTCGGAGAGGTATCTCTGGGCCCTCTCGGTAATGCACATCATAATAAGCCTTGCAAGCAAAAGACTAATGAGTTAGTCACGAGATGATGTATTACGGAACGAGTAAAGAGACTTGCCGGTAACGAGATTGAACTAGGTATAGAGATACCGACGATCGAATCTTGGGCAAGTAACATACCAATGACAAAAGGAACAACGTATGTTGTTGTGCGGTTTGACCGATAAAGATCTTCGTAGAATATGTAGGAGCCAATATGAGCATCCAGGTTCCGCTATTGGTTATTGACCGGAGATGAGTCTCGGTCATGTCTACATAGTTCTCGAACCCGTAGGGTCCGCACGCTTAACGTTTGATGACGATCGGTATTATGAGTTTATGAGTTTTGATGTACCGAAGGAGTTCGGAGTCCCGGATGAGACCGGGGACATGACGAGGAGTCTCGAAATGGTCGAGACGTAAAGATCGATATATTGGACGACTATATTCGGACATCGGAAAGGTTCCGAGTGATTCGGGTATTTTTCGAAGTATATGGCCCTTATTGGGCCATACGGGAATAGAGGAGAAAGGCCAAAAGGAAGGAGGCGCACGCCCCCCCCCCTCTGGTCCGAATTGGACAAGGGGTGCAGCCCCCTTTTCCTTCTCCCTCTCCACCTCTTTCCTTCTCTCCTACTCCGGAAAGGAAAGGGGAATCCTACTAGGACTTGGGAGTCCTAGTAGGACTCCCCACACTTGGCGCGCCCCCTCTAGGGCCGGCCTCTCCCTTGCTCCTTTATATATGGGGGCAGGGGGCACCCTAGGACACACAAGTTTAATTGTTCTAGCCGTGTGCGGTGCCCCCCTCCACAGAAACACACCTCGGTCATACCGTCGCAGTGCTTAGGCGAAGCCCTGCGCCGGTAGATACATCATATCCGTCACCACGCCGTCGTGCTGGCGAAACTCTCCCGTGAAGAACAACTGGATCAAGAGCTCGTGGGACGCCATCAAGCTGAACGTGTGCTGAACGCGGAGGTGCCGTACGTTCGGTGCTTGATCGGTTGGATCGCGAAGAAGTTCGACTACATCAGCCGCGTCACTTGACGCTTCCGCTTCCGGTCTACGAGGGTACATAGACACACTCTCCCCCTCGTTGCTATGCATCTAGTAGATAGATCTTGTGTGATCGTAGGAAAATTTTGAATATACTATGTTCCCCAACAGTGGCATCATGAGCCAGGTCTATGCGTAGATGATATGCACGAGTAGAACACAATGAGTTGTGGGCGATACTAGTCATACTGCTTACCAGCATGTCATACTTTGCTTTGGCGGTATTGTGAGATGAAGCGGCCCGGACCGACATTACGCGTACGCTTACGCGAGACTGGTTTCACCGTTACGAGCACTCGTTGCTTAAAGGTGACTGGCGGGTGTCTGTCTCTCTCACTTTAGCTGAATCAAGTGTGGCTACGCCCGGTCCTTGTGAAGGTTAAAACAGCACATACTTGACGAAACATCGTTGTGGTTTTTGTATGCGTAGGTAAGAACGGTTCTTGCTAAGCCCGTAGCAGCCACGTAAAACTTGCAACAACAAAGTAGAGGACGTCTAACTTGTTTTTGCAGGGCATGTTGTGATGTGATATGGTCAAGACATGATGAGTTATACGGTTTTGTATGATATGATCATGTTTTGTAATGTTATCGGCAACTGGCAGGAGCCATATAGTTGTCGCTTTATTGTATGAAATGCAATCGCCATGTAATTTCTTTACTTTATCACTAAGCGGTAGCGATAGTCGTAGAAGCAATAGTTGGCGAAACGACAACGATGCTACGATGGAGATCAATGTGTCGCGCCGGTGACGAAGGTGATCATGACGGTGCTTTGGAGATGGAGATCAAAAGCACAAGATGATGATGGCCATATCATGTCACATATTTTGATTTGCATGTGATGTTTATCTTATTATGCTTCTTATTTTGCTTAGAACGACGGTAGCATTATAAGATGATCCCTTACAAAATTTCAAGGTACAAGTGTTCTCCCTGAGTATGCACCGTTGCGAAAGTTCTTCGTGCTGAGACACCACGTGATGATCGGGTGTGATAAGCTCTACGTTCAAATACAACGAGTGTAAGCCAGTTTTGCACACGCAGAATACTCGGGTTAAACTTGACGAGCCTAGCATATGCAGATATGGCCTCGGAACACTGGAGACCGAAAGGTCGAGCGTGAATCATATAGTAGATATGATCAACATAAGATGTTCACCATTGAAACTACTCCATCTTACGTGATGATCGGACATGGTTTAGTTGATTTGGATCACGTGATCATTTAGATGACTAGAGGGATGTCTATCTAAGTGGGAGTTCTGAAGTAATATGATTAAATTGAACTTTAATTTATCATGAACTTAGTCCTGGTAGTATTAGCATATCTATGTTGTAGATCAATAGCTCGCGATGTTGCTCCCCGTTTATTTTTTATATGTTCCTAGAGAAAACTAAGTTGAAAGATGTTAGTAGCAATGATGCGGAATTGTTCCGTGATCTGAGGATTATCCTCATTGCTGCACAGAGAATTATGTCCTTGATGCACCGCTAGGTGACAGACCTATTGCAGGAGCAGATGTAGACGTTATGAACATTTTGACAAAAGCTCGGTATGATGACTACTTGATAGTTTAAGTGCACCATGCTTTATGGCTTAGAACCGGGACTTCAAAAACGTTTTGAACGCCACGGAGCATATAAGATGTTCCAAGAGTTGAAATTAGTATTTCATACTCATGCCCGTGTCGAGAGGTATAAGACTTCTGACAGTACTTTGCCTACAAGATGGAGGAGAATAGCTCAACCAGTGAGCATGTGCTCAGATTGTTTGGGTACTACAATTACTTGAATCAAGTGGGAGTTAATCTTCCAGATAAGATAGTAATTGACAAAGTTCTCTAGTCACTATCACCAAGTTAGTAGAACTTTGTGATGAACTATAATATGCAAGGGATGACGAAAGGAATTCCCGAGCTCTTCGCGATGCTGAAGTCGGCGAAGGTAGAAATCTTGAAAAAGCATCAAGTGTTGATGGTTAACAAGACCACTTGTTTCAAGTAAAGGGCAAAGGGATAGAAGGGGAACTTCAAGAAGAATGACAAGCAAGTTGTCACTCCCGTGAAGAAACCCAAAGCTAAAACTCAAGCCTGAAACTAAGTGCTTCTACTGCAAAGGAAATGGTCACTGGAAGTGGAACTGCCCTAGATACTTGGCGGATAAGAAGGATGGCAAAATGAACAAAGGTATATTTTGATATACAGATTATTGATGTGTACTTTACTAGTGTTCATAGCAACCCCTGGGTATTTGATACCGGTTCAGTTGCTAAAATTAGTATCTCGAAACGAGAATTGCAGAATGAACAGAGACTAGTTAAAGGTG
Organism: Secale cereale; assembly: GCA_902687465.1. Classification (NCBI taxonomy): domain Eukaryota; kingdom Viridiplantae; phylum Streptophyta; class Magnoliopsida; order Poales; family Poaceae; genus Secale; species Secale cereale. Next base: position 561,734,639 of record LR738713.1, on the reverse strand, counting down.
AAGTGACGATGTGTGTTGGAAGTGGTTCCAAGATTGATATGATCATCATCGCACACTCCCTATACTTTCGGGATTAGTGTAAAACCTAAATAAATGTTATTTGGCATTTGCGTTGAGCATGAATATGATTTGATCATATTTGTTGCAATACGGTTATTCATTTAAAGTCATAGAATAATTGTTATTCTGTTTACATGAATAAAACCTTCGATGGTCATACACCCAATGAAAATAGTTTGTTGGATCTCGATCGTGGTGATACACATATTCATAATATTGAAGCCAAAGATGCAAGGTTAATAATGATAGTGCAACTTATTTGTGGCACCGCCGTTTAGGTCATAATGGTGTAAAGCGCATGAAGAAACTCCATAGTGATGGACTTTTGGAATCACTTGATTATGAATCACTTGGTACTTGCGAACCATGCCTCATAGGCAAGATGACTAAAACTCCGTTCTTCGGAACAATGGAGCGAGCAACAGATTTGTTTGAGATCATACATACAGATGTATGTGGACCAATGAGTGTTGAAGCTCGCGGCGGGTATCGTTATTTTCTGACCTTCACTGATGATTTGAGCAGATATGGGTATATCTACTTAATGAAGCACAAGTCTGAAACATTTGAAAAGTTCAAAGAATTTCAGAGTGAAGTGGAGAATCATCGTAACAAGAAAATAAAAGTTTCTACGATATGATCGTAGAGGTAAAATATTTGAGTTAGCGAGTTTGGCCTTCAGTAAAAACAATGTGAAATAGTTTCACTACTCACGCCACTTGGAACACCATAGTGTAATGGTGTGTCTGAACGTCATAACCGTACTTTATTAGATATGGTGCGATCGATGATGTCTCTTACCGATCTACCACTATCGCTTTTGGGGTTATGCATTAGAGACAGCTACATTCACGTTAAATAGGGCACCATCTAAATCCGTGGAGATGACACCGTATGAACTGTGGTTTGACGACAAACCTAAGCTGTCATTTCTTTAAGTTTGGGACTGCGATGCTTATGTGAAAAAGTTTCAACATGATAAGCTCAAACCCAAATCGGAGAAGTAAATCTTCATAGGATACCCAAAAGAAACTGTTGGGTATACCTTCTATCACAGATCCGAAGGCAAGGTCTTTGTTGCTAAGAGTGGATCCTTTCTAGAGAAGGAGTTTCTCTCGAAAGAAGTGAGTGGGAGGAAAGTAGAACTTGATGAGGTAATTGTACCTTCTCCCGAATTGGAAAGTGGAACATCACAGAAACTAGTTCCAGTGATTCCTACACCAATTAGTGAGCAAGCTAATGATGATGATCATGAAACTTCAGATCAAGTTTCTGCTGAACTTCGTAGATCAACCAGAGTTCGTTCCACATCAGAGTGGTACGGCAACCCGGTTCTGGAAGTCATGTTACTGGACCATGATGAACCTACGAACTATGAGGAAGCGATGATGAGCCCAGATTCCGCAAAATGGCTTGAGGCCATGAAATCTGAGATGGGATCCATGTATGAGAACAAAGTGTGGACTTTGGTTGACTTGCCCGATGATCGGCAAGCCATCGAAAATAAATGGATCTTCAAGAAGAAGACTGACGCTGACGGTAATGTTACTGTTTACAAAGCTCGACTTGTTGCGAAAGTTTTTCAACAAGTTCAAGGAGTTGACTACGATGAGACTTTCTCACCCGTAGCGATGCTTAAGTCTGTCCGAATCATGTTAGCAATTGCCGCATTTTATGAAATCTGGCAAATGGATAACAAAATTGCATTCTTTAATGGATTTATTAAAGAAGACTTGTATATGATGCAACAAGAAGGATTTGTCAATCCTAAAGGTGCTAACAAAATGTGCAAGCTCCAGCGATCCATCTATGGACTGGTGCAAGCATCTCGGAGTTGGAATATACGCTTTGATAAGTTGATCAAAGCATATAGATTTATACAGACTTGCGGTAAAGCCTGTATTTACAAGAAGTGAGTGGGAGCACTACAACCTTTCTGATAAGTATATGTGAATGACATATTGTCGATCGGAAATGATGTAGAATTTTCTGGAAAGCATAAAGGAGTGTTTGAAAGGAGTTTTTCAAAGAAAGACCTTGGTGAAGCTGCTTACATATTGGGCATCAAGATCTATAGAGATAGATCAAGACGCTTGATAAGACTTTCGATGAGTACATACCTTGATAAGATTTTGAAGTAGTTCAAAATGGATCAGTCAAAGAAGGAGTTCTTGCCTGACTTGTAAGGTGTGAAGTTGAGTAAGACTCAAAGCCAGACCACGGCAGAAAAATATAGAGAGAATGAAAGTCATTCCCTATGCCTCAGCCATAGGTTCTATAAAGTATGCCATGCTGTGTACCAAACATGTTGTGTACCTAGCCATGAGTTTGTCAAGGGGGTACAGTAGTGATCCAGGAATAGATCACTGTACAGCGGTCAAAATTATCCTTAGTAACTGGATGACTAAGGAAATGTTTCTCGATTATGGAGGTGATAAAGAGTTCGTCGTAAAGGGTTACGCCGATGCAAGCTTTGACACTAAATCCAGATGACTCTAAGTATCAATCTGGATGCGTATTGAAAGTGGGAGCAATTAGCTAGAGTAGCTCTATGCAGAGCATTGTAGACATAGAAATTTGAGAAATACATACGGATATGAATGTGACAGACCCGTTGACTAAACTTCTCTCACAAGCAAAACATGATCACACCTTATTACTCTTGGGTATTAATCACATAGCGATGTGAACTAGATTATTGACTCTAGTAAACCCTTTGGGTGTTGGTCACATGGCGATGTGAACTATGGGTGTTATTCACATAACGATGTGAACTATCGGTATTAAATCACATGGCGATGTGAGCTAGATTATTGACTCTAGTGCAAGTGGGAGACTGAAGGAAATATGCCCTAGAGGCAATAATAAAGTTGTTATTTATATTTCCTTATATCATGATAAATGTTTATTATTCATGCTAGAATTGTATTAACCGGAAACTTAGTACATGTGTGAATACATAGACAAAACAGAGTGTCCCTAGTATGCCTCTACTAGACTAGCTCATGGATCAAAGATGGTTATGTTTCCTAACCATAGACATGAGTTGTCATTTGATCAACGGGATCACATCATTAGGAGAATGATGTGATGGACAAGACCCATCCGTTAGCTTAGCACTATGATCGTTTAGTTTTACTGCTATTGCTTTCTTCATGACTTATACATGTTCCTATGACTATGAGATTATGCAACTCCCAAATACCGTAGGAACACCTTGTGTGCTATCAAACGTCACAACGTAACTGGGTGATCATAAAGATGCTCTACAGGTGTCTCCGAAAGTGTTCGTGGTGTTGGCATAGATCAAGACTAGGATTTGTCACTCCGAGTGTCGGAGAGGTATCTCTGGGCCCTCTCGGTAATGCACATCATAATAAGCCTTGCAAGCAAAAGACTAATGAGTTAGTCACGAGATGATGTATTACGGAACGAGTAAAGAGACTTGCCGGTAACGAGATTGAACTAGGTATAGAGATACCGACGATCGAATCTTGGGCAAGTAACATACCAATGACAAAAGGAACAACGTATGTTGTTGTGCGGTTTGACCGATAAAGATCTTCGTAGAATATGTAGGAGCCAATATGAGCATCCAGGTTCCGCTATTGGTTATTGACCGGAGATGAGTCTCGGTCATGTCTACATAGTTCTCGAACCCGTAGGGTCCGCACGCTTAACGTTTGATGACGATCGGTATTATGAGTTTATGAGTTTTGATGTACCGAAGGAGTTCGGAGTCCCGGATGAGACCGGGGACATGACGAGGAGTCTCGAAATGGTCGAGACGTAAAGATCGATATATTGGACGACTATATTCGGACATCGGAAAGGTTCCGAGTGATTCGGGTATTTTTCGGAGTATATGGCCCTTATTGGGCCATACGGGAATAGAGGAGAAAGGCCAAAAGGAAGGAGGCGCGCGCCCCCCCTCTGGTCCGAATTGGACAAGGGGTGCAGCCCCCTTTTCCTTCTCCCTCTCCACCTCTTTCCTTCTCTCCTACTCCGGAAAGGAAAGGGGAATCCTACTAGGACTTGGGAGTCCTAGTAGGACTCCCCACACTTGGCGCGCCCCCTCTAGGGCCGGCCTCTCCCTTGCTCCTTTATATACGGGGGCAGGGGGCACCCTAGGACACACAAGTTGAATTGTTCTAGCCGTGTGCGGTGCCCCCCTCCACAGAAACACACCTCGGTCATACCGTCGCAATGCTTAGGCGAAGCCCCGCGCCGGTAGGTACATCATATCCGTCACCACGCCGTCGTGCTGGCGAAACTCTCCCGTGAAGCTCAACTGGATCAAGAGCTCGTGGGACGTCATCAAGCTGAACGTGTGCTAAACGCGGAGGTGCCGTACGTTCGGTGCTTGATCGGTTGGATCGCGAAGAAGTTCGACTACATCAGCCGCGTCACTTGACGCTTCCGCTTCCGGTCTACGAGGGTACGTAGACACACTCTCCCCCTCGTTGCTATGCATCTAGTAGATAGATCTTGTGTGATCGTAGGAAAATTTTGAAAATACTACGTTCCCCAACAAAAGTATGGCCACGAACCGGTGGGATCAGATTCTCAGTGTCGTAAACCGGCCGCTCCACCCATTCATTTTCTAAGTCATAGGCCGGATGATACCTTGTCAGATCCGCTTCATCGGCAAGTTTGCTGGCGAGTGGGCGCATCTCTTTGGTTAAGGCACGGAGGTCTTCGGCGGAGAAGGTGGATCCATCCTCTTTATTGCTGGGATATCCGTTCATAGCCTCATCCGGATCAAAGTCCGGAACCCATGCCTTGGCCCGGGTCAGCGCCATAAGAGAACCAGCCCGTGCAGTAGATTTCTTCACTTCCGCCAGGCGCATAGGCATGACAGATAGCTTCTCCAAAGTGCCTTGGATGGTAGTTGGGGCCGGTTTGTTATGGGACATTGTGCTAATAATCCTTTGAGCGTCGGAATAAAGCTGCTCCACCAGGGTATAAGAGGCCTTGAGCTTCTTCCGGACATCATCTCCAAGATGAGTTATGCGCCTCCCTGAAAGATGTTGGCCAAGTTAAACCGGAGCGGAACAAAAAGATTGCAAAGATGAAAAACATATGCAGACGGGTGCTCACCGAAGATAGCAGAAGTCATGAGTTCTATTTGCTGTCTTAAACCGGTCAGCTCCTGTGTAACCGGATTAAGCGCAGCTTCAGCGTCCTTTGCCCTTTTCTCAAGAGCATTCCTCTGCACTTCCCATGTGGACCGCTCCGGTTCAAAGTCCTTTTTCAATTTTTCCATGTTGGTTATGGTAAGCATGAGCTCTTCCTTGGCTTTGGCGGAAGCAGTTTCAGTAACAGCCAAGGTACTCCGGAGCTCAGTTACCTCCGAAGCCCTCCGGGTCAAGTCAGCCTACAAGGAAATCAAACGGATTAGAAAGACAGATCAATCAAGTCTCAAGCATATAACAAGTTATACACTTGACACTTGGGGGCTAATGTGCAATTGAAGTAACGAATGAGAAATTCAGACAAGTTCCAAGCGCATAAAACAAGTTATATACCTGGCACTTGGGGGCTAATGTAAGTTCATTTTCAGATACACTGGAAGTCCCGGTTCATCTACAATGAAGTTAAACCGGCACTTGGGGGCTACTATGGCCTGAATACAGGATTGCCAAGAACACAAAACAGCGACAAGTAAAAGGAAAGGAAATTAGCTCGTACTTATCCTTCATCATGTTAACCAACCCGGCTTCATATTCACGTCTGGTAAAGAGCCGGTTCAGATACCCGGAATGAAGCTCCTGGGCACTCTACTCGGCATAACTAGATAAGTTTGTGCTCCACTTGCCTTTGTCCTGTTGAAGTTTTTCCTCCTTGGCAGTATGCCTGGCCAAGATGACAGGTTCAGTGGGGGCAGTGAAACCTAACCCGGTTATCTCAACGTCCGCGGATGAAGCGGCAGTTGGTTGGAGAGGGGCAGTAGTAGGCGCCGGGCTGACAGGAGTCGGGCTAGCCCGAGGAGGGCTAACCCGGACAGGACTCGCCGGTTCAGCCGCATTATCATCTCCCGGAGTGGCATCATCACGATCCATAGGAATTGGATCGTCGAACTGAGCTTCAGGGATATCTTCGGGAAGAACAGCCGCTTCAAGGTCATCAGCCGGTTCAGCGGCAGTGGTTTCAGCAGCCACTTTATTTGCTTTCGCCTTCTTACTAGGCTTCGGCTTTCTGGTAAAAGATCAAAGGAACAATAAGAATCATGAAGTTACGAACATAAAGGTAAACCGGAGATAGGGACTTACCCAGGCACGGTCTTCAGCACGGGGACCTGCGTGGCAGTTGACTCGCCGGAAGAGGACAAAGTAGCCTCCTGATAGTTAGGATCAGACGGTTTAAGCGGTTTACGTATGAGGCCGGCTTTTGGATGAAGAAGAGTTGGAGAAAGTAAAACCTCGGAGCAACGCCTGCGAGCCGGCGTAAGAGGTATTCCGGATGACTCCACCACATGGCCGCTATGGCGCGTGGTCCGGCGTGCTTCATGCTACTGTTTCTTCAAAAGAAAGTTGGGATCCAATTGAGCGTAAGGATGAGAAAAGGGATATTTCCGGGACACCCAGCGGATTTTGGGGGGCAGCGGTTCTGAGTCAGAAGAGAGAGAAATTACCTCAACTCCCGCCGCTTTACTTCCTTCCGCCAGATCCTGTGGAAAGGCACTGTTAACATAAATTTGGACAAAGGGAGACTAAAGCATGCGAGGTTTAATTCATACCTCCGAATCCGGATCATCCTCCTCAGGATGTGAACCGGAGGCAGCAACAGCCTTTTTCTTCTTAATAGCATAAGTTTTCCGACGTGGTTGCTTGGCCGGTTTATCTTGAGTCTTCCTCTTCCAAAAGGGATCATTGGCCTGTGCAGAAGATAGGAAATAAATGCAAAGACAATTGATATGGCCGGATTAAAACAAAACAGGAAAAGATCGAAAAGGACTTACCGCTGGCGGTTTATTAGTTTCGCAGAACGGAGCTAAACCGGTCCGGTTGCACTCCTCCAAAGAGACATTTAACATTTTCTTCGCGGTCCGGCTGGCGCTGAGGATCATCCGGTTTACGAGTGTACTCACACATCAGGCCTAAGCGCCGGCTCAGCGGAAAAATGCTCCAGGCAAGCCAGTAGCGGACAAAGTCTACTCCGGTTAAGCCGTTGGCTACAAAGGCCCTGAGCTTAGAAAGTTGAGGAGCAAACCGGGCACGATCCGGGGCACTGAGGCGCTGTGGCAAGGGATGATCCATTGGAAGGCGATACGCGCGGTAACCCGGCAGTGGGTTTTCTCCTTCAGGCGAAGTGTCTTTACAATAGAACCATGTTTGGTTCCAGTCCTTGGGGTGGCTGTGAAGGGTAGCATGAGGGAAGCTCACATCTTTCCTCTTTTGGATACTGACGCCACCCAACTCTTGATGCGGTCCGTCAGTAAACTCCGTTCGCCGGTTTAAATGAAAAAAGTCTCGGAACAGATCCACTAATGTTTCTTCTTGAAGATATACTTCTGAGAAGACTTTAAAATTGCAGATATTTGACATAGAATTTGGACCTACGTCCTGAGGATGGAGTTGAAAAGCGGCTAACACGTCCCGGAAGAATTTTGAACCGGGAGGGCTAAAACCCCGGGCCAGGTGATCAAAGAAAACAATGACCTCTCCTTCCTCAGGGGTAGGTGGACACTCATCTCCTGGGGCCCGCTAGTGCAGAACCTCCTTAGGACCCAGAATACCGATCGAAGCAGCATTCGTTAAGTCATCCTCAGTAATGCGGGAAGGAGCCCAGTTGCAAGCGACGAACTGCTTGGCCATCGTTTGGAATAAGGAAATGCTGAAAAGTACAGTACAAAATCCGGTTTACCAATTGCTGAAGCATAAGCTGGAGCATTGTATAAAGTTATCGACCTAATCGACGGTTTAAACAAGGGACTAATGGCATTAATAATCCGGACACAGATGCGAGACGAACAGCTACCGATTTATGATAACAGGGAAAGGAGAAGTTAAACCGTCAATTACGAATACGGGCTTACATCTAAACCGTCAGTAAAACATATGACGTGCAAGTATGTCTGAACCGGTGAAACGAGCTACAGATCTAAAGTATGAAGAAACAGTTTTCCCAAAGAGCTGAGGTAAATATGGATCTAAGGCATAAGGAAAAGATGGAATAAAACGCAAGTAGTATACAGTAAGAGCTGCGGAGGCTTCTCTACAGATCGAATCTAAACTGATAAGGCTAGAGGAACTAGGTTTGAGATGGCGGAGCGGAAACGCATGGATTCAGATAAAAACTAAACGAATCTGAGTCTACACCAAGGTTGATCTACGAGTATGAACAGTAAAGCTTCAAGAGTTCATGGCGGATCTACGGGCGAAACCCTAGAGTGAGATCTATTGGGAAGAAGAAGGAGTACCTGACGGAGAAGAGGACGGCGGTGAGGTGTTTCTGGTCATGTTCAGGGTGATGCAGCGGCCTTGGCTCGAGGACGACGAGGAGCTCGAAGAGCGGCGGCGGAGCTTCGAGCGACGGAGGAAGACGAAGGCAGAAGGGGAAAAAGAGGCATGCCCCAGCGGTATTTATAAGCCGAAGAAGTGAAAACAGTAAGCGCGGGAATCGAGGAGGTCAAAGATTGGATAAAGATCGTGCTGTCGCCTCGATTTTTGGTGCGGCATTTAATAAAGGTAACAAACAGAGGTGAGCATTAAAAGCGGAGGGTGACGTCACGACGGATTAAGGCGATTCCAGGAGATGACGTCATAGCCGGTTTATGAAGCAGATAACATACAGAGAAGAGATTTATGCAAGACTTAGAAGACTGACATGAACAAGTTCAAATCAATCTGGGGCCTAATGCCAGGGATATTACTAGCAGGTATAAACCGGCCAGGAAGATACGGATTACACTGACATAGTTGTATTATAACAAGCCCAGTAGAATATGTACAAAAGGTTACGACCCATAGAGGTTTGGGGTCCATGTGTAAGGCATACGGTTTGTAAACCGTCATGTCATGTAACTTGGGATGTAAGATAGAAAGAGTAGAGACCGAGGCGGACATGTTTATGAGCGGGCCTCGGGACTCTGTAAACCGGACCGGGTGTTGCCTCCTATATAAAGGAACGACCCGGCGACGGTTCAAGGACAAGAAACAACAGCGCGAAACACAGGCAAGCGATTTGCTCCCTGTTCATCGACGCCCAAGCAATACCACACCAAACTAGACGTAGGCTTTTACCTTCTCGAAGGGGACGAACTAGAATAAACCCTCTGTGTCCTTTGTCTGCTTTTAACCTCTTCAAGCTAACCCGCGCGATGGCCTCACACCTAAGCCCTCTAAACCAGACATTTGCCGTGCTAATTCCACGACAGATACCTTGGTTCTCTAAAAACTGAGGGAAATACATATGCTACTATGCTGCATCGCCATTTCCTCTTCGAGGGAATACAACGCAAGCTCGAGAAGTAGCAAGAACAATTTCTGGCGCCGTTGCCGGGGAGGCTTATGCAAAAGTCATATACCAGGTACCTATCACAAACCCTTATCCTTCGCATTACATTTATCTGCCTCTCGTTTTCCTCTCCCCCACTTCACCCGCTATCGTGGAATTAGCACGGCAGATGTCCGGTTTAACGGACTTAGTGATGGAACCATCGCACGGGTTAGCTTGAAGGGGTTAAAAGCACAAAGGACACAGAGGGTTTATACTAGTTCGGCCCCTTCGATGAAGGTAAAAGCCTACGTCTAGTTTGGTTTGGGATTGCTTGGGCGTCAATGAACAGGGAGAGGATTGCTTGCCTGTGTCTCGACGGGTTGTTTCTTGTCCCTGAACCGTCGCCGGGTCGTCCCTTTATATAGGAGGTAACGCCCGGTCCGGTTTACAGAGTCCCGAGGCCGGCTCATAATCGTGTCCGCCTCGGTCTCTGATGTTTCTTCCTTGTGTCTCAAGTTTACATGATAAGACGGTTTACAAACCGAAACTCTACACATGGGCCCTAAGCCTTCATGGTCTGCAATCTCTACTGAGCTTACAATTATATAACTATATCACCATGATCCGGTTTACCCTAGCCGGTTTACACCTGCTAGTAATATCCCTGACATTAGGCCCCAGAATGATTTGAACTTGTTCATGTCAGTCTTCTAAATCTTGCATAACCTTCTTTCTTTCATCTTCTTGGTTTTTGTAAACCGGCTATGACGTCAGCCCTAGAAATCATTTGATTCGATCGTGACATCACTTCCGCATTTATTGCACGTAGCTGTTTGTTACTTTGTTTAAAGGTCATCCCGAAAATCGAGGCGACAGGAGAATCTTTATCCAATCTCTGACTTCCTCAAATCCCGCGCCTGCCGTTTCGTCTCTCCACCTTTATAAATACGGCCGCGCCCTTACCTTTCTTCCTTCCGCTCATCTTCCTCCTCCGTCGCCCGAAGCTTCTCCGCTGCGCTCGAGCTCGTCGCCGTCATCGACCAGGCTACTGCATCAACCTGAATCGCGTCCAGAGCCCCTCCACCGCCGTTTCCTTCTTCCTCAGGTACCCCTTTTTCCCTCGCTGTAGATCTGTAGCTTAGGGTTTCACCATTGATTCTGCCATGAGACCTCGAAGCTCTATCTGTTCATCCCCTACTCTGTTTCTGCGGTAGATTCAATCTCAGATTACCTTTGAGATCTGCTCCTGCTCCGCTGCTTTATGCTTAGACTTGGTATTTCTTAGATTAAATCCTTAGAATCATCCGCTCTGTATAAGACCCCCGCAGTTCTTCTGTAATAGACCTGCATAAGTTTCCTCTTTTTCTTACCGCTCAGATCTATTTTACCTTATCCTCTTGTAGAAAACATGTTTCTTCATCCTCATAGATCTGTAAGATACTCGCCGGTTTAGTCGGTCATGCATTGTTTTTGGCAACGTATCAACCATGAACTCGACGGTTTAGCTTCTTTCTTTTTTGTTGTCATAAACCGGTAGCAGCTCGTTTCCTGCTTGCTTCCGGGTTGTCAATGACATTAGTCCCTTGTCTAAACCGTCGTTGTGATTTTTCATATGTGATCCGGTTTATGTTTCTGTATTTGAATAATCCGGATTTTACACTTGCTTTTCCAGCGCTTTCCTTCTGCTAATATGTCTGCCAAGCAATTCGTTTCTTGCGACTGGGTTCCTTCCGTCATTACGGAAGAAGACTTAGCTAATGATGCTGCAATTGGCACTTTGGTCCCTCAAGCAGTTCTGAAATGGAGGGCCCCAGGAAATGAATGCCCCCCTACTCCCAATGAAGGAGAAGTTATTGTCTTCTTTGATCATATGGCCCGAGGCTTTAGTCCTCCCGGTTCAAAGTTCTTCCGGGACGTGCTTGCCGCTTTTCAACTTCATCCTCAGGACATAGGTCCAAATTCCATATCAAACATCTGCGATTTCCAAGTTTTCTCCGAGGTGTATCTTCAAGAGGAACCATCAGTCGACTTGTTCCGGGATTTTTTCCATTTGAACCGGCGAACTGAGTTTACTGGCGGACCTCATCAAGAACCGGGTGGGGTTAGCATTCAAAAGAGAAGAGATACGGTCTTTCCTCACGCCGCTCTCCATACACGCCCCAAGGATTGGAACAAATCTTGGTTCTATTGCCACGACACTTCACCTGAAGGAGAGAGCCCACTGCCGGGTTATCGCGAAGATCGTCTTCCTGAAGATCATCCAGTGCCGCAGCGTCTTAGCTCCTCAGAATGGCCCCGGTTCGCCTCTCAACTCGCCAAACTCAAAGCCTTTATGGCCAACGGATTGACTGGAGTTGATTTTATGCGTTGCTGGCTTGCCTGGAGTATCCTCCCTCTGAGCCAGCACTCCAGTTTGATGTGTCAGTATACCCGAAAGCCGGATGATCCTCAGCGGTTTACCGACGTAGTACTTCCTGAAAAGGAAGTTATTGAATCTGCCAAGAAAATGTTCAACATCTCTTTGGAGGAATGTAGCAAAACTGGATTGGCTCCATATTATAAGAAGAACAAACTGCCAGCGGTAAGCCTTAATCTCTTCCGTCTGTTTCTAATCCATCCATTTAAATTATCTTCAATTTATCTATCATCTTCTACACAGGCCGACGATCCTTTCTGGAAAAGGAAACCTCAGGATAAGTCAGGAAAACAGCCGCGTTGGAAAACCTTCGCTGTTAAGAAGAAAAAGGCGGCTGCTGGCTCCGGTTCACATGTTGAAGAAGATGATCCGGACTCTGAGGTATGAGTTAATCCGGATATGATTTGTTCACCTTTATCCCGATTTATGTTAACAGTATCTTTTCATAGGATTTGGCTGAAACTGATAAAGCGGCCGAAACTAAGGTAATCACTCTTTCTTCAGATTCTGAACCGTCGGTGCCCAAGATTCGTAAGGCATCTCGGAAATACCCTTTTTCTCATCCTTACGCTCAACTGGACCCCAATTTTCTTTTGAAGAAACAGCAACACGAAGCCCGCCGGACTACACGCCATAGTGGCCATGTAGTCGAGTCTTCCGGAATATCTCATACTCCGGCCCGGAGGCACCGCTCTGAGGTTTTACTTTCCCCAACTCTTCTTCATCCCAAGGCTGGACTTATACGCAAACCACTTAAACCGTCTGATCCTAATTATCAGGAGACTCCTTTATCGTCTTCTGGCGAATCCACTGCCACACAGGTCCCAACTCTGAAGACTGTTCCTGGGTAAGTCCTTCATCTTATCCGGCTTACGATTGTATTTGTTTTTGTGACTCTGATTTCTTTTCCACTTTCTTTCAGCAAGCCTAAACCTAGCAAAAGGGCAAAGGCCAGCAAAACGGCTGCTGAGACTGCTACTGATGATCCGGCGGCTGATCCGGATACAGTCATTCCTCCGGAAAATGAGCCTACAGTTCAGCTTGACGATCCTGCTCCCATGGATCATAATTATGCTACTGCTCCTGAAAATCCCAACGCTGAAGATGTTCATGAACCGGCGAGTCCTGTCCGGGCCAACCCTCCTCGGACTAGCCCGGCTCCCGCCAGTCCGGTTCATACTGCCACTCCACAACCGGCCGCTGCCTCTTCTCCGGATATTCAAATAACCGGTACAGGTTTTACCGCTCCTGCTGAAGCTATCATTTTAGCCAAGCATACTGCTAAAGCGGAGAAGCTTCAACAAGAGAAAGGCAAATGGAGCACCGATTTATCCAACTATGCTGATCTGAGTGCCCAGGAGCTTTATTCCGGATACTTGAACCGGCTGCATACCAGTCGGGACTATGAAGCGGGCTTGGTCAATCTGATGAAGGATAAATACGAGGTATCTTACTTGTCTTTTGCTTTTGCGTTCTTTGTATTTCTGTCTATATCATGGTAGCCCCCAAGTTCCGGTTCAGTTTTGTTGAAAGGTGAACCGGTACTTTCAAATGTGAGCAAATAATCTTACATTAGCCCCCAAGTGCCTGGGGCATAACTCGGTTTATGTGCCTGGGACTTGTCTGAATCTTTCTTTCGATGTTTCAACTGCCCATTAGCCCCCAAGTGTCAAGTAGACAACTTGCTTGTGTGCTTGAGACTTGTCTTTAATTGTCACTCTTTGATACTTTAATTGCTCATTAGCCCCCAAGTGTCAAGTGGATAACTCAGTTATGTGCTTGAGACTAGTCTGAACTTTGTCATTTATTCCGCTTGATTTCCCTTGCAGGCTGATTTGACCCGGAGGGCTGAAGAAATAACTGAACTCCGGAATAGACTTGCTAAAACTGAATCCGCTGCTGCCAAGGCCAAAAAAGATCTGGCGCTGAGCTTAACCACTGCTGAACAGTTGAAGAAATATTTTGAATCGGAGCGGACAACCTGGGAGGTGCAGAAGAATGCTCTTGAAAAAAGAGCAAAGGATGCTGAAGAAGCTCTTAACCCGGTGACTCAAGAGCTGGCCGGTTTAAAGCAGCAGATAGAGCTTATGACCTGTGCCGTCTTTGGTAAATACCTAACTTGCACGTGCTTTCATCTCTGCAATTTTTATTCCACTCCGGTTTAACTATGATAACCATATGCAGGGCGACGCGTCACCCATCTTGGGGATGACCTCCGGAAGAAACTTAAGGCTTCTTATACTCTTGTTGAGCAGCTGTATTCCGGCGCTCAGAGGATTATAAGTGCGATGTCTTTTAATAAACCGGCCCCCACCACTATCCAAGGTACTCTGGAAAAGCTTTCTATCTTGCCAGTACGCTTGGAAGAGGTGAAGAAGTTTGCTGCCCGAGCCGGTTCTCTTGTAGCTCTCACCAGAGCCAAAGCGTGGGTTCCAGATTTTGATCCGGAAGAAGCCCTAAACGGGTATCCCAGCACCAAAGAAGACGGATCGGCCTTCACTGGCAAAGACCTTCATGCTTTGACTAAGGAGATGCGTCCTCTCGCTAGCAAGATTGCTGTTGAATCAGACTTGACCAGGTATCATCCGGCGTACGATTTAAAGAATGAGCGGGTGGACCGGCCGGTTTATGATACCGAAAATCTAATTCCACCAGTGCGCCCCCACACTTTCGCCCCAGATGTTGATCCGTCTGATCTGATTACTGAAGAGATGTACTTCCGTGCTTTATCAAAGATCGATTGGCGCGTTCCTGACTTTCAGCCGCTTCAGGAAGATGAAGAAGCTCCGGAACAAGTCGATCCTCAGCCGTCGCAGCAGGAGGAAGCATAGACCGCACAGTTTATCTTTGCGGTATTATTTTGCCGAAAAAACTTTAATCCGTTCAGGCTTGCTGTGCCTTGTAATAGGATAGCTGGAAATATTGTCCGTCTTGATCCGGATGTCCCAAATTTGCTTTGGCGTCTGCCAATTTGAATCCTTTGTCTGATATGGTTTATCTTGCATACTATCTGTTTCTGCATAGATAATACTTAAAAGATGTCCTAGCGGTTTATCGCCGGACCGATTAAAATGCTCTCATAAATATATCAAACAAGTGTCTGTTTTATACCAGAAATAACTTCATACCTGTGATTAAGTATGCTTGATATCCTTAATCCGGCGAACATTGTTGTTTCTGAGGAAGCTCTTGGCTCCGTTGGGGCGTACCCAATTATTCCGGGTTTACAAGAACTACCGGTTTAAATAATGCAGGAGCCCTGTGTCCAGACTTTTGAAGATATGTGGTCAACTTTGAAGTTGTCCCACTCCGGATCAAAGAACCATAGAAACACATGAGAACACAAATACAAAAAACACAGGTTTGCAAATAAGACCATGTAGTTGAGGCTTTTTGCGAGCTGCCAGGCTCCAAATCGAGGCTTCTGATTCAAATACGATCAGTAAATCGGATCACCAGGGGCTAAGCTAGGATTCGAATACGATCCGTAGCCCCCTAGTGACCGTGAAATTTTAGCCAATCAATGGATTCAAATACGATCCAAGGAGCTTATGATTCGAATACGATCATATAAACCGGATCACCAGGGGCTAAGCTAGGATTCGAATACGATCCGTAGCCCCCTAGTGACCGTGAAATTTTAGCCAATCAATGGATTCGAATACAATCCAAGGAGCTTATGATTTGGATACGATCATATAAACCGGATCACCAGGGGCTAAGCTAGGATTCGAATACGATCCGTAGCCCCCTAGTGACCGTGAAATTTTAGCCAATCAATGGATTCGAATACGATCCAAGGAGCTTATGATTCGGATGCGATCATATAAACCGGACCACCAGGGGCTAAGCTAGGATTCGCATACGATTCGTAGCCCCCTAGTGAGTTTAGCTGTGTTCTCTTTGGTTCGAATACGACCTATGTTTGAACAGGAAGCCCCTTAGTGGATTTGGCTATGTTCTCTTTGGTTCGAATACGACCTATGTTTGAACAGGAAGCCCTTTAGTGGGTTTGGCTATGTTCTCTTTGGTTCGAGTACGACCTATGTTTGAACAGGAAGCCCTTTAGTGGGTTTGGCTATGTTCTCTTTGGTTCGAATACGACCTATGTTTGAACAGGAAGCCTTCTAGTGAATGTAGAAGCAGGGTACCTATATGGGAGTTGCACTGTGCGGCAAACCTTCTTTGGTCCCTTAATAAAGAGTTGTCCTGTATATCAACATAGATAGATCAAGGCATCTTGTCTTCTTAATGAAAATGATATATATACCAAGAGGAATAAACTTTAGATGGATATCACCTGAATGAATTTCCATAAGATACTTATATTTGAAAAAAGGCTGATCCCCCGGTTTACTAAGGGCGTCGGTTTATTCATTAATCATAATATATACATAGGATACAGCAGAGCTCATGGCTCAAGTATAGTAGGGCCGTAGGAGAGCGATATTCCATGGCCTCTTTGTCTCTTCTTCTGATGTCCGTGAGTCTTTGTGCTCTCGAACGTCCACCAGGTAATATGAACCGTTGTGTAGATTCTTGCTGACCACAAAGGGCCCTTCCCAAGGCGGGGATAGTTTGTGCATGTCTGTTTGGTCTTGGATGAGCCGGAGTACCAAATCTCCCTCCTGAAACGTCCTGGTTTTGACCCAGCGGCTGTGATACCTGCGCAAGTCCTGTTGATAAATCGCGGACCTTGCGGCTGCTATGTTACGCTCTTCATCTAGCCGGTCCAAACTGTCATGTCTTGCCTGCTCATTGGCCGCTTCAACATAAGCCGTCACCTGTGGTGAATCATGACGGATATCGCTTGGAAGAACCGCTTCAGCACCGTACACCATGAAGAAAGGTGTATAACCTGTGGACCGGTTTGGCGTAGTATTGATGCTCCAGAGGACAGAGGGTAATTCCTCAACCCAGCACCCTGGTGTTCTTTGCAAGGGAGTCATAAGCCTGGGCTTGATACCTCGCAAAATGTAACACCCCTATGTACTAACTACTGTGATCAACTGCTAATCATGCCATGTAATGTTCATTTACAATGGTAATCTCAGTGGTTAAACAAGTCAACTCAATTTGCCCCTGAAAATTCAAATTCAAATCCAAGTGCAAAATGAAGTTGCTCCAAAAATTATGGAAAAATGTTCATTAATTAGCAAATATTCTATAACTAATGATGATGTTGAAAACAACATCACCAGCAACTCCAAATGAGGGCTAGGGCATTAAACAGTGCCCAAAACAGCACATTAAATGCCATTTCATTTTTGAAAAATTCAAAAATGATCTAATTTTACCCAAACCAATTTTTGGTGATGAGGTATGTAGCCAAGTAATTTTTGGTCCAGCTTCTACATTTTTGCAAAGTCCTCTGGTGGCCTTTCATTTCTTATTCCTCTCTGTGAAATAAATAAATAGGAAAGCAGAAAACTAAAAAGGAAAAGGCCTAAACACCTACTGTGCCACTGGGCTCTAGTTCTACAGTGAGGCCCAGCCCACCTCTACCTAATCTCACCTGCCCCTTCGTCCTCCTGTCGCCGTGTCGCCACCGCCGTGGACGCCGCACGCCCGCCGCGCCCTCGCCGCCACCTGCCGCCACAGGGCCGCGGAGGCGATAAGGCCGCGCCCAGCCGCTCCCCCCTGCCCTCCTCTTCCATTTCCCCCTCTCGCTCGCCTCGTTCCCCTCCTCCTTCCACCAGATCCGCCGACTCCCGAGCGCCACCGCAGCTGTTCGAGCTTCGCCGTCGTGGCCACCGGCGTCGAGGGGCTCGGCCGAGGTGTCCAGCAGCTGCGCCGCGGTCGGCTACGCCCTCCTTGCCCACGAGCCGGAGCTGGGAGGCTCGGGAGCGAGCGCACGCTGTCGCCCCCTTCCTCTCGGCCTCCGGCGAGCTCCGACAAGTTACGGCGCCCCCGAGCCTGCTTCGAGCAGGCGTTGAACGGCGCCCCCCCTGTGAGCTCCTTCCTTCCTTCCCCTTCTCTCTCGTCGCCGTTTAGCAGCCTGAGGGTGCCGTTCCCTTCGTGCCCGAGCTCGCCTCCGCCGAGCTCGTCGCCGGCTAGGTTTCGGTGACCGAACACCAGCGCTACGGTGTCCCTCGAGCTTGCGTGCGCGCGTAGATCACCCCTCCATCCTTGGTTCGAGCCGTTGAGCTCTGCTATTGCTAGTTCGTCATCGACCGAACGCCACCGCCGCCGGTCGTGCCTGGTCCGGCCAGTTCCGACCACTTCGGCCCTTGCGACCACCGTAGATGGATGCGCGGCTCCGTCCGCAGCCGAACGAGCCTACGCGCGGGTCGAATGGACCCCCGTAGCGTTTTTCCGACCATCTCCGGCGAGAAACCGCCGCTGGAGAGGTCACCGGCGCGTTTCCGGCGCCGCCGGCCGCCGTGGCTGACCTGGGGCCACCCCCAGGGTCGCTGCCCGTGGGCCCCGGGGCCCCCCCGTTGACTGGGTTGACCAGTCAACGTGCTGACTGGGCAGCCCCAGCCGCTGACACGCGGGCCCCACCGCCCTGCTAATTAACTAAGACGTTTTAAAATTAAAATAAGTTAATTAAGGTTAATAGTCTATGACAGGTGGGGTCCAGTAGCTAAATAGAATTAGTTTAAATTAAAACAACCTCTGTTTTATAACAGAGGATGACAGGTGGGACCCACTGGTCAGGTTTGACCTGACCAGTGCGGCTGTTGACTGCTGATGCAGTGCTGACGTCAGCATGATGCAATAAAACCTTTTCTGTTATTAAATTAATTCCAGAAATTCAAATAAACTTTGAAAAATCATATCTTTTAATCCGTAACTCCGATGAAAATAATTTATATATGAAAATTGCTCAGAATTTCGATACGAATCTAGATACGCCCTCCGTATTCCCATCAGATGCCCCTAGCTAGATGAACATGGAACTTTTGACCTGTTTTCGATAAATGAATAGTGCTTAACTTTAATAAAATAAATCCAAACAAGTTCTTAAAAATAACTAATAAAACCTAGGCATGTTTTTAGGCAACCCTGCACTGCACGTTAGCTTAGCACGCTCTGTGTTGCATATGCTTGTGTATTTATCTGTTTCTTCCCCCTCTTCTCTCTCGGTAGAGTCCGGCGCTGTCGCAGATCCCGAGACCGACGACGTCCCGGTGATTGGTTCCCCCTCCGACGATCTTGCTTTTGCCACCGAGCAACCAGGCAAGCAACCCCCCCTTGAGCATTTCCGATATCGCCCATGTCTATTCTCTCTTATTCTTGCATTAGAAATTGCTGCTACTGCTGTTGCTCCTATTACTGTTGCATAGCCTGTTTTTGCTAAATTGTTGATACCTGCCTTTATTCATAAACTGCTTAGTATAGGTTGGGTAGCACTGCTATGGCCCCGCACTCTCGTAGTTGCCTCGCATAGTACCCTTGCCTCGATCAACCGATCGAGCCCCCTTCCCCTGACCTTCTTCACATCACCGCACATCCCCCCCTAATATGCTCGACTCCGCAGAGTTAACATCGGGTGACGAGGGTGATACCTCCGAACTCACTTCTGATGTTGTCCCTGTATTATAGCTAGCTCGTTGTGGGTTACCGAGGGTGATTCCTCTTCCCACTTCCGATTTAGCTCTTGTCGTGCATCCGCTATGGTGTATACCGCCGAGGGTGATTCCTCCGGTACCACCTTATCGGGACATTGTCGTTTCGGAGTCCAACGAGGGTGATTCCTCGGATTCCTCATCGGCATGAAAACCACACGGATGCCCTGGTTTACTGTACCGTGTTTAAATACGTATCGATCCCCGAGGCCGGACGTCGCCAGGAACAAAGGCGTGCGGCCAGAGGTATCGTGCGTCTGATGACACTTTATGGTGACTACTACACATGTTGGATAGAGACGGGTTGACCCTGAGGGGTACCCGCGAGTGCCTTCGAGGCGTGAGCTGTGGAGTCGGGTGACCAGAGAGGGTACCCGCGAGATAACTACGAAGCGTGGCCGGTCCGTAAGGTCCTTGTCACAAGTCTTCGAGACGGGACGTCGTGGTCACCGGTGTGGTGGCAACGCTCGTTACCGCGCGCTCCCAACACACTAAGCGATTTGGATATTTGATCCGAGGGGCCTCCGGGTCCGATAGCACTAACCACCACGTGGGTGTGAGTGGGTGCTCTGCGTCGTATACATCAGCCGGAGTCGTCACGACGTCAGCGATTGAGCGGTCCGTTCGGATTGGACTTAGGATGCAACTGCGCTTGTATAAGGGGTTGCTAGGTCTGCTACCGAACGGCCTCGCAACGTGCGGAGCGTCCGGGGCGATGGCTCAGACCCCTGGGGGCATAGGTTTAGTCCGGCGTGCTCGATCCTCTCTGGCGGTATCCGGTCGGGTTGCGGCGTATGGTTTAGCCGAGGGCGGGCACGACCTGATGGTGTGTCCGGCCGGAGTTAAGCGAGCGTGGTGGGTAACTTGGTGCACCCCTGCAGGGAAGAAACAATCTATCGATAGCCTGTCCTACGGTAACGGACACTCGGAGTTGTATCCACTTCGGTACAACTAGAACTGGTGACTTGAGATATGTGATATGAGATGATATTGCTATAAACACTATACATTATTATGATGAAACTATTCTGCTCCCTTCTATTTGCTGTAAGACGCTGAAGATGCTAGTCTTCGTCAGGACTAGGCTTTTCCCCCTCTGCTCTGGCTTTCTGCAGTCTAGTCCACCCACATAAAGCCTCCTTTGAAAATAATGCATTGCTAGTATAGATCTGATGTAAGTCTTGCTGAGTACTTTGGATGAGTACTCACGGTTGCTTTGCTTCCTCTTTTGTCCTACCCGCATGATAAATCAGACGACGGAGCCATGGTGCCCACAGCCCCAGTGGACGACTACTACTACCAGCCCGAGGCTGGCTACTACTACTACCCGGCCGGCGAGTACTACTACGAGGAGCCGGCGGACGACGACCAGGAGTAGGATCGGAGGTCCCAGGCAGGAGGCCTGCGCCTTTTCGATCGTAGCTTTTCTTTTGCCCCGCCTCGTATGAGGCCTATCTGAACTTGTGTTCTATGTCTGTACCCAGACATCTAATGCTTCCGCTGACTATGTGTGAGACATCATGTTATGTATTCGAGCCCTCGAGGCCCTGGCTTGTAATATATGACTTGTATGTATTTATTTATGTTTTAGAGTTGTGTTGTGATTCCTTCACGTGAGTCCTTAGGCTTGATCGTGTGCATTGCGTGTATGATTAGTGCACGATCGAGCCGGGGTCGTCACAGGTTGGTATCAGAGCCGACTGCCTGTAGGAACCCCCTTTCCAACTCCTTGGCCGAAGTCGAGTCTAGAGGTCCAAAAATGTTTTACTAACTTGGCTGTGTGGCTTATGGCCCCACGTCGCCACTTGGGTGGTGTAGCTTCTTTTATTCCTCATCTATACTCTGGGACTCTTCTCTCTCGTCTATTCGGGTTAAGTTTTACTAACTCCATTAGGTTCTCGTTTCCACATCTACCCGGAGAGCTGGATATCAGTGCGATTTCTTATCATTGACCTGAATAGTCTGATAATCATTCCTTTCCATTTGTTTGTTTAACCTTTCTTATCAAGTTCCGATGATAATTAACTTGACAAGTCTGATTCTTCTTCTTTCAGATGAATCCTCTGTTTCCACCTCGCCCGGAGACTCAGCTTGTGCTTCGCACCTGGGCTCGAGATGCCCCTGGGTTTCCGGCCATTCTAGTCGCTCTCATGACCAGACTGGGATACCGCTGGTACCCCGAGTACATGGTCTACGAGGAGTATCGCGAGTTCAACCAGGAGCAGTATTATGCTGTTGTTCGTATCTACGACCGGCAGGATGACTCAGACACTGAGCTGTACCGCTTTCGCGGTAGTGGCGTGACGGTTGCGATGGCAGTCCATGATGCTGCCTACGCTGCTGTCGCACGCCTCCGAGGAGAGCACAGAGATAGCTTGGATGCCTCT
The DNA here is from genome assembly GCA_902687465.1 of Secale cereale. Lineage (NCBI taxonomy): Eukaryota > Viridiplantae > Streptophyta > Magnoliopsida > Poales > Poaceae > Secale > Secale cereale. Next base: position 561,712,764 of record LR738713.1, on the reverse strand, counting down.
GAGTTTCGATACATTCCGTATGCACCTGCTGGAGATGAGACTGGGTACTACTCAGCTATCTGTGCCCCGTACGAGAGTCGACGTTATGACCCGCAGGTTCTGATTCAGCACACTCAGGCGCTGGATCGTACTGCTCGGGCCCTGGCGGTTGAGTTGTCCATCACTCGGACAGTTCTCTACCAGACGTTGACGCAGTTGGTACCGGCTGTCCAAGCAGGGACACTTCCTCCGTCTATCCTTTGCCCGCGCAGGATCAACACACCTCCAGGTGTCGAGTGGCCTGCGGTTGGAGGTCACACGCCAGTTCGTGGACCCCTGATTCCCGATCGATACCGGGTTCTGCATCAGAGTGCACATGGAGCTCAGGATCCTTCTGCGATCGAGATCCGCCGTCCGCACTTGCAGTTACCCCGTTTCAGTTCCCTTCTCCGACGTTGATGTAGCCTTTGCTATGTCTCGTTGTGTACTTCCTTACCGCGGTCTGCGCGCCGCCTACTATGTCTAGTTTCTGATTTTGCGCCGTTGTGCTGTCCGTTTGTAACCGACGTTATGTACGAACCCGTATGTCATGATGTGTATGATGTTGTATTTATTGCACTTCCCTTATGTCGTGCATCTTTACTTCATTGTTGAATTCATGCAACGTGTATCCTTGTCTCTAAACCACCCCTGTTGGGATTATCAGGATGGCTGGTAACGAAGATCCACCTCCACCTCCGCCTCCGCCTCCGCCGCCAGAATATATGGCTGCCGTAATGCAGACCCTTGACATGCAGCGTCAGGTGCTGCAGGGTATGCTCAACCAGATACCCCAGGTCAACGCCAATGCTCAGCATCAGCCAGCCGCTATCACTCTGCAAGAATTTCTGCGGCTCAATCCAACGGTATTTCGCAGTGCCGCCAACCCCTTGGATGCCGACGATTGGCTGCGTGACATCTTCTTTGAGCTGGATTCTGCCGCCGTGTCCCCTGACAACTATGTCAACTTTGCGACATATTTCCTGAAGGGTCCGGCGGCCCAGTGGTGGGACACGCACCGGAACACAGTGCCTACTGGAACTGTCATCACTTGGGCAGACTTCAAGACTGCCTTCCGTGCTCGGTATATCCCGGAAGGGGTTATCGACCGCAAGCGTACGGAGTTCCGTAACCTGATTCAGGGCAATAAGTCAGTTGATGCCTATCAGCGGGAGTTCCTGGAACTGTCCCGCTACGCTGAGGAGGATATTGCTACTGACGCAAGACGCCAGGAGAAGTTCAGGCGCGGACTTCATCATGATATTCTGCTTGCTCTAGTGGCACTGGACTTTCCGGACTTCGCCACTTTAGTGAACAAGGCCATCCAGGTTGAAACTGGACTCAAGCTACACAAGGATGCTCTTAAGCGCTCTCGCGAGTCGGGCTCATCTACGGGCTCGTCTTCTCAGAAGCGCCGCATATGGATTCCTCAGAGCATGTATCGTCCAAACGCTCCAGTGTACAGGCCTTCATATGCTGCACCTCGTCTGCCTCCTCCACCGCCAATGCAGTACAGGCCTGCTGTCCCAGCACCTCGAGCACCTGCGATTCGTCCAGAGAGTGGACTCTGCTTCAAGTGTGGCCGTCCGGGTCACCGTGCCAGAGACTGTCCGCAGGCTCAGGGTCAGCTGGCTCTTCCATCTGCTGGCCGTGGCAGTGGACGTGGAATTCCTCCGCAGCGCAACAATAATATCAGGCCTTCGAATGCTCGTGGTGGTCAGCTTCACCACGTCAATCTGAGTGAAGACCCAGAGCAGCCAGCCACAGTGATGGGTACACTTCTTGTCAACTCAGTATTTGCTAATGTTTTGTTTGATACCGGTGCATCTGATTCATTCATATCAGAACCATTTGCATTTAAACATGGCTTTAAACAAGATAAACTATATCAAATGGTATCCGTACAAACCTCCGCGGGTCGGTGCAATTCTACCTTATTCTGTCCGGAAGTGGTAGTGGAGATAGAAGAAATGAAGTTTCAGGTACACCTCATTGTCCTGAAATCTTGCGGCATCGACCTTATCCTAGGAATGGATTGGTTGGAGGCTCACGAGGCCCTAATTTATTGTGCCACTAAGATTGTACGTCTTCGGCACCCCTCGAATCAACTCGTGAATTGCCGCGCTCGTGTATCCCATAATGCCGAAGCTCAAATCTATGCCTTAAATGCATTGAATGCCTCACCACTTGAGGGGCTCGAAAACATACCAGTTGTATGCGAATTCCGGATGTCTTCCCAGAAGAACTTCCAGGAATACCCCCTGCTCGAGCCGTAGAATTTGTTATTGACTTGAAGCCGGGTACTACTCCTATTGCGAAGCGTCCTTACAAGATGCCACCGCATGAGCTCCTCGAGCTTAAGGAGGAAATCGACAAGTCTCTCAAGAAGGGCTTCGTCCGTCCTAGTTCCTCTGCCTGGGGAGCACCGTCTCTTTTCGTCAAGAAGAAAGATGGTACGAATAGGCTGGTACAAGATTACCGACATATCAACCAGGCAACCATCCAGAATAAATATCCACTTCCTCGGATTAATGACTTGTATGATCAACTGGCTGGATCATCGGTGTTTTCTAAACTCGACTTGAGGTTGGGTTATCACCAGATCCGTGTCCGCGAAGAGGATATTCCAAAGACTGCATTTGTTACTCGCTATGGCTCTTATGAGTACACTGTCATGTCTTTTGGACTGACTAATGCTCCAGCTACCTTCTCCCGTCTGATGAATTACATATTCATGGATTACCTCGACAAGTTCGTCGTGGTATATCTGGATGATATTCTGGTATTCTCAAAGAACAAGGAAGAACACGCCGAACATCTTCGCCTTGTTCTGGAGAAGCTGCGAGAACATCAGCTTTATGCTAAGTTTTCCAAATGCGAGTTCTGGCTTTCTGAAGTGACCTACCTTGGACATGTGATTTCCAAGGATGGCATTGCCGTTAATCCGGAACGGGTTCAGGCTATTCTTGACTGGACTCCTCCGAAGAATGTCAAGCAAGTGAGAAGTTTTCTCGGCCTTGCAAGCTATTGTCGTCGCTTCGTCGAGAACTTTTCCAAGATTGCCAAGCCCCTGACTAATCTGCTTCACAAAGGCGTTAAGTTTGAGTGGACAGATAAATGCCAGGAAAGCTTTCAAGCTCTTAAGGACAAGCTCGTTTCTGCTCCAGTGCTTGCTCCTCCAGATTCTCGCAAGGACTTTGTGATATATTGTGACGCCTCTCGTCAAGGATTAGGCTGTGTCCTAATGCAAGAACGAAGAGTAGTTGCTTATGCATCGCGTCAACTACGTCCGCATGAAGAGAATTATCCAGTGCATGATCTTGAACTTGCTGCAGTGATCTTTGCATTGAAGCTATGGCGACATTACCTTCTCGGTAACCGGTGTGAGATTTATACTGATCACCAAAGTTTGAAGTATTTATTCACTCAGCCGGATCTTAACCTCCGACAACAGCGATGGTTGGAAACTATTTCTGAATACGACTGCGGTATTTCTTATACCCCTGGCAAGGCTAATGTGATGGCCGATGCCTTGAGTCGCAAGTCATACAGCACCAACCTCAAGGTTAAGCGAGCTCAACCTCGTCTTTATGAGGAGTTACGTAAGCTGAATCTGCATATCGTTCCACAGGGTTCGCTTAATGACCTTGTGATACAGCCGGATCTTGAGAAGGCTGTCAAGGTAGCGCAAACCAAAGATGCTTTCGTCGATGTTATAAAACAGGAACTGCATCTTCCGAAATACAGGGATTTCTCAATATCCGAAGATGGAACCTTGTATTTCCGAGGCCGCATTGTGGTAACACGTTTCGACCTAATGACTGACAAGGTCATGAAGGAGGCACATGATACACCGCTGTCTATTCATCCTGGTAGTACTAAGATGTATCGTGATCTCCGCCAAAGGTACTGGTGGCCTAATATGAAGCGGGATATTGCTCGTTATGTTGCTGAATGCGATGTCTGTCGTCGCGTGAAGGCAGAGCATCAGAAGCCTGCTGGACTTCTACAACCTCTTCCTATTCCGCTGTGGAAATGGGATAAGGTGCAGATGGATTTCATTACTGGATTTCCTAAGTCCCAGAAGGGTAACGATGCCATTCTTGTCGTCATCGACCAACTTTCAAAGGTTGCACACTTCTTGCCAGTCAAGGAGACTATCACTGCTAGCCAGTTAGCAGAACTGTATATCTCCCGAATTGTATCCCTCCACGGAATTCCGAAGGAGATCAGCTCGGACCGTGGCTCCCTGTTCACTTCCAAGTTCTGGGAAAGTTTTCAAGAAGCTTTGGGAACTCATATCCACTGGAGTTCAGCTTATCACCCTCAGTCCCAAGGTCAAGTTGAACGAGTCAATCAAGTGCTTGAAGATATGCTGCGAGCTAGTGTTATATCATTCGGTAAGAAATGGGAAGAATCTCTTCCATATGCCGAGTTCTCGTATAACAACAGCTATCAAGCAAGCTTGAAGATGGCTCCCTTTGAAGTTCTGTACGGACGTAAGTGTCGAACCCCTCTGAATTGGTCAGAAACTGGGGAACGACAAGTTATTGGTCCGGACATTATTCAACACGCAGAAGAGCAAGTCCGTATCGTGCGTGAAAATCTCAAGGCGGCTCAAGACCGTCAGAAGAGCAACTATGATCGCAAGCGATGGGGTCTGACTTATCATCCCGGTGATCAAGTTTATCTTCGTGTCACCCCTATGAAGGGCACACACCGTTTCGGTATCAAGGGCAAGTTAGCTCCACGCTACATTGGTCCCTTTCCCGTGGTTGCTAGACGTGGATTCGTGGCTTACAAATTGCAATTGCCTCCGCAATTCTCGCATATCCACGATGTGTTCCATGTGTCGCAACTTCGTCGATCCTTCAAGGAATCCCCGCATCGTGCGGTGGATCACGAGATGCTCGAGCTTCAAGATGATCTGTCTTATAAGGAGCATCCGATCCGTATCCTCGATCAAACTGAACGTCGGACCCGTCAGAAGACAACCAAGTTCCTGAAAGTGCAGTGGTCAAATCATACTGAAGATGAAGCCACTTGGGAACGCGAGGAAAATCTTCGGGCGGAATACCCCGACCTCTTTGCTTCTACCTCCTAAATTCTCGGGACGAGAATTTCTTTTAGAGGAGGAGAATTTGTAACACCCCTATGTACTAACTACTGTGATCAACTGCTAATCATGCCATGTAATGTTCATTTACAATGGTAATCTCAGTGGTTAAACAAGTCAACTCAATTTGCCCCTGAAAATTCAAATTCAAATCCAAGTGCAAAATGAAGTTGCTCCAAAAATTATGGAAAAATGTTCATTAATTAGCAAATATTCTATAACTAATGATGATGTTGAAAACAACATCACCAGCAACTCCAAATGAGGGCTAGGGCATTAAACAGTGCCCAAAACAGCACATTAAATGCCATTTCATTTTTGAAAAATTCAAAAATGATCTAATTTTACCCAAACCAATTTTTGGTGATGAGGTATGTAGCCAAGTAATTTTTGGTCCAGCTTCTACATTTTTGCAAAGTCCTCTGGTGGCCTTTCATTTCTTATTCCTCTCTGTGAAATAAATAAATAGGAAAGCAGAAAACTAAAAAGGAAAAGGCCTAAACACCTACTGTGCCACTGGGCTCTAGTTCTACAGTGAGGCCCAGCCCACCTCTACCTAATCTCACCTGCCCCTTCGTCCTCCTGTCGCCGTGTCGCCACCGCCGTGGACGCCGCACGCCCGCCGCGCCCTCGCCGCCACCTGCCGCCACAGGGCCGCGGAGGCGATAAGGCCGCGCCCAGCCGCTCCCCCCTGCCCTCCTCTTCCATTTCCCCCTCTCGCTCGCCTCGTTCCCCTCCTCCTTCCACCAGATCCGCCGACTCCCGAGCGCCACCGCAGCTGTTCGAGCTTCGCCGTCGTGGCCACCGGCGTCGAGGGGCTCGGCCGAGGTGTCCAGCAGCTGCGCCGCGGTCGGCTACGCCCTCCTTGCCCACGAGCCGGAGCTGGGAGGCTCGGGAGCGAGCGCACGCTGTCGCCCCCTTCCTCTCGGCCTCCGGCGAGCTCCGACAAGTTACGGCGCCCCCGAGCCTGCTTCGAGCAGGCGTTGAACGGCGCCCCCCCTGTGAGCTCCTTCCTTCCTTCCCCTTCTCTCTCGTCGCCGTTTAGCAGCCTGAGGGTGCCGTTCCCTTCGTGCCCGAGCTCGCCTCCGCCGAGCTCGTCGCCGGCTAGGTTTCGGTGACCGAACACCAGCGCTACGGTGTCCCTCGAGCTTGCGTGCGCGCGTAGATCACCCCTCCATCCTTGGTTCGAGCCGTTGAGCTCTGCTGTTGCTAGTTCGTCATCGACCGAACGCCACCGCCGCCGGTCGTGCCTGGTCCGGCCAGTTCCGACCACTTCGGCCCTTGCGACCACCGTAGATGGATGCGCGGCTCCGTCCGCAGCCGAACGAGCCTACGCGCGGGTCGAATGGACCCCCGTAGCGTTTTTCCGACCATCTCCGGCGAGAAACCGCCGCTGGAGAGGTCACCGGCGCGTTTCCGGCGCCGCCGGCCGCCGTGGCTGACCTGGGGCCACCCCCAGGGTCGCTGCCCGTGGGCCCCGGGGCCCCCCCGTTGACTGGTTTGACCAGTCAACGTGCTGACTGGGCAGCCCCAGCCGCTGACACGCGGGCCCCACCGCCCTGCTAATTAACTAAGACGTTTTAAAATTAAAATAAGTTAATTAAGGTTAATAGTCTATGACAGGTGGGGTCCAGTAGCTAAATAGAATTAGTTTAAATTAAAACAACCTCTGTTTTATAACAGAGGATGACAGGTGGGACCCACTGGTCAGGTTTGACCTGACCAGTGCGGCTGTTGACTGCTGATGCAGTGCTGACGTCAGCATGATGCAATAAAACCTTTTCTGTTATTAAATTAATTCCAGAAATTCAAATAAATTTTGAAAAATCATATCTTTTAATCCGTAACTCCGATGAAAATAATTTATATATGAAAATTGCTCAGAATTTCGATACGAATCTAGATACGCCCTCCGTATTCCCATCAGATGCCCCTAGCTAGATGAACATGGAACTTTTGACCTGTTTTCGATAAACGAATAGTGCTTAACTTTAATAAAATAAATCCAAACAAGTTCTTAAAAATAACTAATAAAACCTAGGCATGTTTTTAGGCAACCCTGCACTGCACGTTAGCTTAGCACGCTCTGTGTTGCATATGCTTGTGTATTTATCTGTTTCTTCCCCCTCTTCTCTCTCGGTAGAGTCCGGCGCTGTCGCAGATCCCGAGACCGACGACGTCCCGGTGATTGGTTCCCCCTCCGACGATCTTGCTTTTGCCACCGAGCAACCAGGCAAGCAACCCCCCCTTGAGCATTTCCGATATCGCCCATGTCTATTCTCTCTTATTCTTGCATTAGAAATTGCTGCTACTGCTGTTGCTCCTATTACTGTTGCATAGCCTGTTTTTGCTAAATTGTTGATACCTGCCTTTATTCATAAACTGCTTAGTATAGGTTGGGTAGCACTGCTATGGCCCCGCACTCTCGTAGTTGCCTCGCATAGTACCCTTGCCTCGATCAACCGATCGAGCCCCCTTCCCCTGACCTTCTTCACATCACCGCACAACCCCCCCCCCCTAATATGCTCGACTCCGCAGAGTTAACATCGGGTGACGAGGGTGATACCTCCGAACTCACTTCTGATGTTGTCCCTGTATTATAGCTAGCTCGTTGTGGGTTACCGAGGGTGATTCCTCTTCCCACTTCCGATTTAGCTCTTGTCGTGCATCCGCTATGGTGTATACCGCCGAGGGTGATTCCTCCGGTACCACCTTATCGGGACATTGTCGTTTCGGAGTCCAACGAGGGTGATTCCTCGGATTCCTCATCGGCATGAAAACCACACGGATGCCCTGGTTTACTGTACCGTGTTTAAAGACGTATCGATCCCCGAGGCCGGACGTCGCCAGGAACAAAGGCGTGCGGCCAGAGGTATCGTGCGTCTGATGACACTTTATGGTGACTACTACACATGTTGGATAGAGACGGGTTGACCCTGAGGGGTACCCGCGAGTGCCTTCGAGGCGTGAGCTGTGGAGTCGGGTGACCAGAGAGGGTACCCGCGAGATAACTATGAAGCGTGGCCGGTCCGTAAGGTCCTTGTCACAAGTCTTCGAGACGGGACGTCGTGGTCACCGGTGTGGTGGCAACGCTCGTTACCGCGCGCTCCCAACACACTAAGCGATTTGGATATTTGATCCGAGGGGCCTCCGGGTCCGATAGCACTAACCACCACGTGGGTGTGAGTGGGTGCTCTGCGTCGTATACATCAGCCGGAGTCGTCACGACGTCAGCGATTGAGCGGTCCGTTCGGATTGGACTTAGGATGCAACTGCGCTTGTATAAGGGGTTGCTAGGTCTGCTACCGAACGGCCTCGCAACGTGCGGAGCGTCCGGGGCGATGGCTCAGACCCCTGGGGGCATAGGTTTAGTCCGGCGTGCTCGATCCTCTCTGGCGGTATCCGGTCGGGTTGCGGCGTATGGTTTAGCCGAGGGCGGGCACGACCTGATGGTGTGTCCGGCCGGAGTTAAGCGAGCGTGGTGGGTAACTTGGTGCACCCCTGCAGGGAAGAAACAATCTATCGATAGCCTGTCCTACGGTAACGGACACTCGGAGTTGTATCCACTTCGGTACAACTAGAACTGGTGACTTGAGATATGTGATATGAGATGATATTGCTATAAACACTATACATTATTATGATGAAACTATTCTGCTCCCTTCTATTTGCTGTAAGACGCTGAAGATGCTAGTCTTCGTCAGGACTAGGCTTTTCCCCCTCTGCTCTGGCTTTCTGCAGTCTAGTCCACCCACATAAAGCCTCCTTTGAAAATAATGCATTGCTAGTATAGATCTGATGTAAGTCTTGCTGAGTACTTTGGATGAGTACTCACGGTTGCTTTGCTTCCTCTTTTGTCCTACCCGCATGATAAATCAGACGACGGAGCCATGGTGCCCACAGCCCCAGTGGACGACTACTACTACCAGCCCGGGGCTGGCTACTACTACTACCCGGCCGGCGAGTACTACTACGAGGAGCCGGCGGACGACGACCAGGAGTAGGATCGGAGGTCCCAGGCAGGAGGCCTGCGCCTTTTCGATCGTAGCTTTTCTTTTGCCCCGCCTCGTATGAGGCCTATCTGAACTTGTGTTCTATGTCTGTACCCAGACATCTAATGCTTCCGCTGACTATGTGTGAGACATCATGTTATGTATTCGAGCCCTCGAGGCCCTGGCTTGTAATATATGACTTGTATGTATTTATTTATGTTTTAGAGTTGTGTTGTGATTCCTTCACGTGAGTCCTTAGGCTTGATCGTGTGCATTGCGTGTATGATTAGTGCACGATCGAGCCGGGGTCGTCACACAAAATCTCTTGATTGGCCCTTTCGGCTTGACCATTGGATTGAGGGTGAGCTACAGAAGATACATCTAGACGAATATGCTCCCTTTGGCAAAATTCTTCCATCTCTCCTTTAGATAAATTGGTGCCATTGTCTGTGATGATGCTGTGTGGAAAGCCAAACCGGAAAATTACCTTTTTAATGAATTTTACCGCTGTCGCCGCATCACACTTGCTCAGAGGCTCTACCTCAATCCACTTTGTAAACTTATCCACAGCAACCAGCAGATGAGTTTTTTGATCTTGGGATCGTTTAAAGGGTCCGACCATATCAAGCCCCCAAGTCGCAAACGGCCAAGTAATTGGTATCATCCGTAGTTCCTGCGCCGGAACAAGAGCACGCCGTGAAAATTTCTGACAAGCATCGCACCTCTGCACTAGATCCTCTGCATCAGCATGGGCTGTCAGCCAATAGAACCCATGTCGAAATGCTTTAGCCACCAAGGATTTTGAACCGGCGTGATGACCACAATCTCCTTCATGAATCTCTCGGAGGATGTCACAGCCTTCCTCGGATGACACACACCGCTGAAATGCTCTAGAAACACTGCGATGGTGAAGTTCTCTGTTTACAATTGTCATGGATTTTGATCGCCGGATTATCTGTCTTGCTTCAATCTCATCCTCGGGCAACTCTCCACGGCTTAGATATGCCAAGTACGGGAGCGTCCAATCTGGAATAACATGAAGTGCTGCAACTAGTTGCGCTTCCGGATCAGGAACGGCCAGATCTTCCTCTGATGGCATCTGAACTGATGGACTGTGCAGCTCATCCAGAAAGGTATTCGGTGGCACCGGTTTACGTTGAGAACCCAACCGGCTCAGAGCATCGGCCGCTTCATTCCTTCGCCGGTCTATGTGATCCACCTGATACCCCTTGAAATATCCTGCGACTGCTTCAACTTCTCGACTGTAAGCTGCCATGAGAGGGTCTTTGGAATCCCACTTGCTGGATACTTGCTGTGCCACTAAATCTGAATCACCAAAACACTTGACCCGGCTCAAGTTCATCTCCTTAGCCATCCGCAGGCCATGAAGCAATGCCTCATATTCTGCTGCATTGTTAGTACAAGGAAACATTAGACGGAGGACATAACAAAACTTGTCACCTCGCGGGGAAGTTAACACAACTCCAGCCCCCGAGCCTTCTAATTGCCTTGAACCGTCAAAGTGAATAGTCCAGTATGTAAGATCCGGCTTCTCCTCTGGTGCTTCCAATTCAGTCCAATCATTGATGAAATCTACCAATGCCTGGGACTTAATTGCGGTGTGTGGCACATATTTCAATCCGTGTGGGCTAAGCTCAATAGCCCACTTCGCCACTCTGCCAGTGGCTTCCCTGTTCTGGATTATATCCCTCAATGGAGCTGAACTGACAACAGTTATTGGGTGGCCTTGGAAATAATGCTTCAACTTCCGGTTTGCCATGAACACGTCGTATACCAGCTTCTGCCAATGCGGGTACCTTTGTTTGGATTCAATGAGAACTTCACTGACATAATAAACTGGACGTTGAACCGGATACTCCTTTCCTGCTTCCTTGCACTCAACCACGATTGCCACGCTGACTACCCGTGCATTGGCGGCGACGTATAATAGCAATGGCTCATTATCAACAGGGGCAGCAAGGACCGGTGGCTCTGCCAGTTGCCGTTTCAAATCCTCAAACGCAGCGTCTGCCTCATCACTCCATATAAACCGGTCTGTCTTTTTCAGCATCTGATAAAGCGGAATTGCCTTCTCTCCCAGACGGCTGATGAACCGGCTCAATGCTGTGATCCGACCGGCGATACGCTGAACATCATTGATACAAGCCGGTTTAGTCAGGGACGTGATTTCCTTGATCTTCTCCGGATTGGCTTCTATTCCACTGTTGGACACCAAGAATCCAAGGAGCTTGCCTGCCGGAACACCGAAAGCACATTTCTCCGGATTAAGCATCATCTTATAGGCCCGAAGGTTATCAAAAGTTTCCTTGAGGTCCTCTATCAATGTCTCCTCCTTCCTTGACTTCACCACGATATCATCCACATAGACATGGACATTTCTCCCTATCTGCCCCTTAAGACAATTCTGTACACAACGTTGGTAGGTGGCTTGGGCACTCTTGAGCCCAAAAGGCATAGATACATAGCAAAAAGCACCAAAAGGAGTTATGAAGGCTGTCTTCTCCTGATTATTAACTGCCATCTTGATCTGATGATATCCAGAATACGCATCCAAAAAACTTAGCCGCTCGCATCCTGACGTAGCATCAATGATCTGATCAATACGGGGGAGAGCAAAAGGATCGGTTGGACAAGCTTTGTTTAGGTCTGTGTAATCCACACACATTCTCCACTTTCCATTTTTCTTTAACACCAGCACCGGATTAGCCAACCACTCCGGGTGGAACACTTCAACTATGAACCCTGCAGCTAACAGCCTAGCCACTTCTTCACCTATAGCCTTGCGCCTTTCTTCGTTGAAACGGCGCAGATATTGCTTGACTGGTTTAAATTTTGTATCAATGTTAAGACTGTGCTCAGCGAGTTCCCTCGGTATACCTGGCATGTCAGAAGGTTTCCATGCAAAGATATCCTGATTCTCACGGATGAACTCAATGAGCGCGCTTTCCTATTTAGGATCAAGGTTAGCGCTGATAGTGAACTGCTTAGATGAATCACCTGGCACAAAGTCAACTTGCTTGGTTTCCTCTGCAGATTTGAACTTCAATGCCGGATCATGCTCTGTAGTTGGCTTCTTCAACGGGGACATATCTGCCGGATCAACATTGTCTTTGTAAAACATCAACTCCTCCGTAGCACATACTGCCTCCGCATAAGCAGCGTCTCCTTCTTCGCACTCTAATGCAATTTTGCGACTTCCATGAACCGTGATGGTTCCTTTGTGACCCGGCATCTTGAGCTGCAGATAAACATAGCACGGCCTAGCCATAAACTTGGCGTAAACCGGCCGCCCAAACAGGGCATGATATGGGCTCCGGATCTTTACCACCTCAAAGGTTATTGTCTCTGACCTGGAATCATATTCATCTCCAAAGGTAACTTCTAGGTCAATTTTCCCAACCGGGTAAGCTGATTTACCTGGCACGACTCCATGAAACACCCTGTTTGACTGTCTTAGCTTCTTATCCGTCAGCCCCATGCGACGGAAGGTCTCATAATACATGATATTGATGCTGCTGCCGCCGTCCATGAGAACCTTGGTGAATTTGTATCCACCTACCTGTGGTGCTACCACTAAGGCCAATTGGCCCGGATTATCAACTCGCGGCGGGTGATCCTCTCTGCTCCACACAATAGGCTGTTCCGACCAGCGTAGGAATCGTGGTGTTGCCGGCTCAACCGCGTGAACCGCCCGCTTTAAGACTTTTTGATCTCGCTTGCACAAACTCGTAGTGAACACATGATACTGTCCGCTACTCAGTTCCTTCGGATTATTTTGATATCCGGATTGCTGCTGCTGCTGACGCTGCTGATTGCCTTGATTGTTGTGATTACCTTGGCCCTGCTGCTGGTTGTTTTGGCTATTGTAGCCGCCCTGACCATACTGATGGTTGCCTTGGTTATTGTAACTGCCCTGACCATACTGATGATTGCCTTGGTTATTGTAACCATTGTTGTTGCCATGATATCCTGATCCGGAGCCGTTCCCCTGATGACCCGGACCATGAAACCCGGGGCCTGAACCGCCGCCTGGTGGCCTGTTGTTAGATCTGACCCGGTTCACCGCCTCCATCATGGCCCTGCATTCTCCCCATGTATGTTTAGCTGGATGCTCCTTTGTTCCATGTTTTGGGCAAGTCTCGTTCAATTGTTACTCCCAATTAATGAACCCCCCGCCGTTTTGTGGAGGCGGTTTACCCTTGTTGCGCTGAAAGCTCCCTTGAACTTGGGTATTGGCCACGAAATCAGAACCACCTTCTGCCTTTCATTTTCCAAGGAAGCTTGCCCCGACCGGATTAGCCTGCGCCGGTTTACCGGGTTTATTTGCCTTTCCAGATTTATCTCCATCCGCTTCTGGGTACTTAGTGCTGTCAGAATCCCCATACTTTACCAAAGCGCTCATGAGAGTTCCCATGTCATTACAATCCCGTTTGAGCCATCCCAGCTTCAACTTGAGAGACTCAAACCGGCAATTGTTTTCCAGTGTTACTATCGTCGTACTGGGGCTGATACCGTTCGAAGAGTGCAGGATTTCTGACACTCGCCGAACCCATGCACTCGTAAGCTCCTGCTCTCCTTGTATACATGCCGCTAGGTCCACCACTGACATCGGCTGTTTGCACGTGTCCTTGAAATTTTTGATAAACTGGCGGCGTAACTCACCCCATGATCCGATGGAGTTAGGTGGTAAGCCCTTCAACCAGGTTCGGGCTGTACCCTCAAGCATCATGGTAAAGTACTTCGCGCAAGCCGCTTCATCCACGTCCAGCATCTCCATAGCCATCTTGTAACTCTCAATCCAAGCCTCTGGAGCCAAATCTGCTGTGTAGTTAGGGACCTTACGGGGACCCTTGAAATCCTTGGGTAACCTTACGCTTCGTAAAGCAGGAATAAGACACGGTACTCCGAAGGAACTTGCCGTGACTCCTGTCTCTGCTGTAGTTGTGTGAACCGGCGTCATTTGACGGATCTCCTCGCGGGCCGTAGGTCTGGCCCGGTTTATCGGCTCCTGGGCTTGCGCCTCTGCGCCCACCGGGTTATCCTGTCTGTGACGATGTCGCCTCCGTTCACTGCTGGACACCTCCGGTTCATCCCAATGCCTAGTATAACTCCGGCTATGGCGGGGCGTTGAATGAAGTCTCTCCCTGCTGTAAGAGTACGCCTGTTGCTGTGTCAATGCCGTGTTGAGCAGATCTTTGACCCTGCGTGCTTCCATTGCCACGGGGGATGTCCCCTCAATGGGTAAAGCGGCCAGGCGTGAAGCGGCAGCGACAATGTTGTCCAAAGGGTTCGAGTAGTGGCCAGGAGGGGTGGGGATGTGAGTTGTGTGCATAACCCGTCGATCTTGCTCCGCAGTGGGTTGTCGTACCGGTTCACCGGTCACTGGGGATCCCCTCCGGTTTGCCTCCGGATTATTGCTGGCTCCCGCTCCTGGCGTACCAAAGAGATTCATCGCCTCATAGACCGGCGGTAAACGAGACTGGTGCCTTCTATCCCTTACTCCCTGCGCAGAGGCCTGATCCATCCTTAACTGAAAAGCCTGAGAATCCAGCTCTGCCTGTCTTGTTGCTATCATAGCTTTCTCTGCATTTAGATCCTGCCTGGCTTGCTCGATCCGGCCCTTCAGCTGTAGGATTTCTGCATCGTGCTGCGCCTTGTCTGCGGGAGCCACCACTGCTACTGCCCGTGCTGTTAACTCCTCTACCAAGGTTGATAGAGCGTCAGCGGCTGAGGGAGCTTGGCCACTCCCCCCTGCTCCGGCTGTGAACGTCCCAGTCACCGTGGGCTGCGGCGTAGGTTGTGATCCGGCCATAAAGACAGCCACCCGGTTTGGCAGATCCAGGGGGTCCGGAATACTGTTCCCGTCGGACACACCCTCAGACCGGCCGTCCCGCAATAGATACAAAGATTCAGTCTCTCCGGATGAGGATTCATTGTCGGAATAGACAACTGTCTCGCCACCAGAATCCGATCCGTCCTCGGCTTGGACTCCATGTATTGCCCCAACGAAAACGCGCTTCACGGCAGGCTGAATCCGGGCCGATCTCGCACGCTGAGCCGGCTCGATGATGTCGGAGAAGATGTCCGGCTCAGGTCCCGGTTCGCCAATCTTGCCTATGAAGACGTGGATGCCGCCGAAGGGAACCCGGTATCCATATTCGATTGAATCGGCCTCCGGGCCCCAGCCAGCGTCGTCGATGTAGATCCGGCTGCGGCGACTCTTGGTCATCCGGCCAACCGCGTAGCCCTTGAGTCCTTCAAAGCTGCCCTTCAAGAACTCGAAACCATCGTGCGGAGGCCCCACGGTGGGCGCCAACTGTCGTGGAATTAGCACGGCAGATGTCCGGTTTAACGGACTTAGTGATGGAACCATCGCACGGGTTAGCTTGAAGGGGTTAAAAGCACAAAGGACACAGAGGGTTTATACTAGTTCAGCCCCTTCGATGAAGGTAAAAGCCTACGTCTAGTTTGGTTTGGGATTGCTTGGGCGTCGATGAACAAGGAGCGGATTACTTGCCTGTGTCTCGACGGGTTGTTTCTTGTCCCTGAACCGTCGCCGGGTCGTCCCTTTATATAGGAGGTAACGCCCGGTCCGGTTTACGGAGTCCCGAGGCCGGCTCATAATCTTGTCCGCCTCGGTCTCTGTTGTTTCTTCCTTGTGTCTCAAGTTTACATGATAAGACGGTTTACAAACCGTAACTCTACACATGGGCCCTAAGCCTTCATGGGCTGCAATCTCTACTGAGCTTACAATTATATAACTATATCACCATGATCCGGTTTACCCTAGCCGGTTTACACCTGCTAGTAATATCCCTGACACCCGCCATTTTATTTGCCCTTCTTTTTGTCGTGTGTTTATCGTTCGCTAGCTTCTTGTTTGCATGTGTGTTGGATTGCTTGCTTGTCACTATGGCTCAGAACAATACCAAATTGTGTGACTTCTCCAATACCAACAAATAATGATTTTATTAGCACTCCGATTTCTCCTATTACCGATGTTGAATCTTGTGAGATCAATGCTGCTATGTTGAATCTTGTTATGAAAGATCAATTTTCCGGCCTTCCTAGTGAAGATGCCGCTACCCATCTAAACAATTTTGTTGATTTGTGTGATATGCAAAAGGAGAGGGATACGGATAATGATATTGTTAAATTGAATTTATTTCCGTTTTCACTTAGAGATCGTGCTAAAACTTGGTTTTCCTCTTTGCTTAGAAATAGTATTGATTCGTGGAATAAGTGCAAAGATGCTTTTATCTCTAAGTATTTCCCTCCTGCTAAGATCATCTCTCTTACAAACGATATTATGAATTTTAAGCAACTAGATCATGAGCATGTTGCACAAGCTTGGGAGAGAATGAAATTAATGATACGTAATTGCCCTACACATGGTTTGAACTTATGGATGATTATTCAAAACTTTTATGCTGGCTTGAATTTTGCTTCCAGAAATCTTTTAGATTCGGCCGCAGGAGGCACTTTTATGGAAACTACCTTAGGAGAAGCTACCAAACTCCTAGATAATATTATGGTTAATTATTCTCGATGGCACACCGAAAGATCTACTAGTAAAAAAGTGCATGCTATTGAAGAGATTAGTGTTTTGAGTGGAAAGATGGATAAACTTATGAAATTATTTGCTGCTAAGAGTGCTTCTTCTGATACTAATGATATGCCTTTATCCACGTTGATTGAAAATAATAATGAATCTTTGGATGTGAATTTTGTTGGTAGGAATAATTTTGGTAACAATGCTTATAGAGGAAACTTTAATCCTAGGCCTTTTCCTAGTAATTCCTCTAATAATTATGGCAATTCCTACAATAACTCTTACGGAAAGATGTCTTCTGAATTTGAAACTAGTGTTAAGGAGTTTATGAATTCGCAAAAGAATTTCAATGCTTTGCTTGAAGAAAATTGCTTAAGATTGATGAATTGGCTAGAAGTGTGGATAGAATTACTCTTGATGTTGATTCTTTGAAACTTAGATCTATTCCACCTAAGCATGATATCAATGAGTCTCTCAAATCCATGAGAATTTCCATTGATGAATGCGAAGAAAGAACCACTAGGATGCGTGCTAAAAAAGAGAGTTATATAAAAGCATGTTCTTCTAGTTATCATGAAAATAAAGATGAAGATTTGAAAGTTATTGATGTGTCTCCTATTAGATCCTTGTTTTCTAGTATGAATCTTGATAAAGATGGGTTTGGAGATGAGTCTACTTTAATAAAAAGGTGTCCCAATTATTCAGAGTTTTTGGATCTTGATGCTAAAATTGTTAAAAGTGGGATTGCAGAGATTAAAACTTTGCATAGTGATGAACCCACTACTTTGGATTTCAAGGGATTCAATTATGATAATTGCTCTTTGATTGATTGTATTTCCTTGTTGCAATCCGTACTAAATTCTTCGCATGCTTATAGTCAAAATAAAGCTTTCACCAAACACATAGTTGATGCTTTGATGCAATCTTATGAAGAAAAACTTGAATTGGAAGTTTCTATCCCTAGAAAGCTTTATGATGAGTGGGAACCAACTATTAAAATTAAAATTAAAGATCATGAATGCTTTGCTTTGTGTGATTTGGGTGCAAGTGTTTCCACTATCCCAAAAAATTTGTGTGATTTTTTAGGCTTCCATGAGCTTGATGATAGTTCTTTAAATTTGCATCTTGCAGATTCTACCATTAAGAAACCTATGGGGAGGATTAATGATGTTCTTATTGTTGCCAATAGGAATTATGTGCCCGTAGATTTCATTGTTCTTGATATAGATTGCAATCCTTCATGTCCTATTATTCTTGGTAGACCTTTCCTTAGAACGATTGGCGCAATTATTGATATGAAGGAAGGAAATATTAGATTCCAATTCCCATTAAGGAAAGACATGGAACACTTTCCTAAAAATAAAATAAAATTACCTTATGAATCTATTATGAGAGCCACTTATGGATTGCCTTCCAAAGATGGCAATACCTAGATCTATCCTTGTACCGTGCTTAGCTAGGGGCGTTAAACGATAGCGCTTGTTGGGAGGCAAGCCAATTTTATATTTTTTGTTTTTGCTTCTGTTTAGGAATAGATATTGCATCTAGCTTCTGTTTAGATGTGGTTTTGTGTTTTAATTAGTGTTTGTGCCAAGTAGAACCTTTGGGAAGACTTGTGTGAAGTTTATATGATCTTGCTGTAAAAAAAATAGAATCGTTAGCGCTCGCTAGAATAGTCACCAGATTTTACTGGAGTGTGCTATTTAGTTGATTATTTTTGAAGATGGTTAATAAACAAATTCCCCATGTTTACCAATTTATTTCAATTTTTTGGAGTTACAGAAGTATGCGAAAGTTACAGATTACTACAAACTGTTCTGTTTTTGACAGATTCTGTTTTTCCTGTGTTGTTTGCTTATTTTGATGAATTTATGAGTAGTATTGGAGAGTATGAATCATAAAGAAGTTGGAATACAGTAGGTTTAACACCAATATAAACAAAGAATGAGTTCATTATAGTACCTTTGAGTGGTCTTTTGTTTTCCGTAAATGCCATGATAATTTCTGCTTGCTCCATGCCTCTTTTGTGTAATATTGCTATGATATTTATGCACTTCCATACACTTTTGATCATATTTGGACTAACCTATTAACTCAGTGCACCCCAGTGCTAGTTTCTGTTTTCTACTGTTTTTCTATTTCAGGTTTTCCCATTACTTAAATTGCCAGAAAAATTCCGGGAAAAATATATAAAAAAATCAGCGCTCCAGAAGCTTTCACGCGCCAGAAGTGGGGCCAGAGGGGAGCCAGGGGCAGCCCACGCGGGCAGCCCACGCGGCCCCCCTCCTGGCCGCGCCGGGGGGGCGCCTGGGCCCCCCTCTCCGCCTCTGGTGACCCCCTTTGGCATATATTTAGCACGCGTCCCGAAACCCTCGAGGACGGAACCCTTTTTCGCGATCTCATCTCTGTTCCGCCGCCACCGCGCTTCCAAGATCGGGAGCACCAGGAGAACTCTTCCCGGCACCCTGCCGGAGGGGAGGATCACCACCGGGAGCTTCTCCACCACCATGGACGCCTCCCGGATGAGTTGTGAGTAGTCTCCCTTGGACCATGGGTCCATGACCAATAGCTATGTGATGTTCTCCTCCCCTCTTTGTTCTTCATCGATTAGACCTCGTGAGCTGCCCTACATGATCGAGGCACATATGTAATCTTTATGCTGTTGCTATGTTGAGTTTGCTGGGATCTGATGGATTATGAGATTATGTTCAGATTGTGTGTGAGTAATACATTTGATTCACCTCTTTTATATTTATGTTCTTGAGTAATTCTTGCATGTTCTCCGTTGCTATTTATTGCTTTGGCCAAGTAGTAGGTAGTAACTCCAAGAGGGAACGTTATGCTTGATTGTGGGTTCATGCCCCTCGATGACTAGCTTGAGTAACATAAACATGAGTCTAGGGGATGTGCTGTTGCCACAAGGGGGAAAACAACGGTGCTTGTACTTGCGGGTGCAAGGATTGTTTACTTTACGCAAAGTTCTTTTAATGCAGTTGTCTGTTGCTTTGAGTTTACACTATGGGTGGGACTCGCAACTTAATACCAGCGAGATGTTCTGGATAGATATCTCAAGGTGGATGATTAGTAGTAGATGCAGATGAATTTCGGTCAACTTGCCTTGGCGTACCGCCCATGCTTTTGAGCCTCTACCTTTCTTTGCAGCATAGTTAGCATTGGTTTGCGCACATAATCCTGTCAATTGCCCAGCTGTAATTTGTTTACCTCGCTTAGCTGTTTTATCATCTTTTGGGAGAGAGACATCACTAGTGAACATCATGGGACCCCGGTCCATATTACCATCACTGATCACACCCGCTATTTACTTCCTGTTCTTATTTCCTAGTTGCACTCATACCTATCACTATTATCTCTTGCGTTTGATCCTTTGTAAACAACAAGGCCGGAGGGATTGACAACCTCTCTGTACTCGTTGGGAGAAAAGTTATTTGTATCTGTGTGCAGGTCCTGTTAAGCGAAAGTTTCTGGCGCCCTTGACACCTTCTTGTCGACCCTCGGAGTCTCACGGGATTCAATCCTTGGTATCCTTGCCAAGGGAAACTTGCCATTACGCTACATCTCAAACCTTCCACTTGGGGTAACCAACGAGGGGTGAGAAGCCATCAAGCAAAGTTTCTGGTGCCGTTGCCGGGGACTCCACTCTTCAAGATAGGGGAGTTGCACGCTATCTTTTATCTTTGCTTTTTAGTCTTGTTAGTTTACCTTTTAGTTTTTGCTTTAGTGTCTTCTATCAAAAATCACAAAAATAGTTATCTTGCTTGCTGCTGCTATGGGTTCCACCAAAAACACTAAGTGGGAGGAGTACACCCCTTCTTCCATCACACCAGTCACCACTGTCGGGATCTACAAAAGTAATAAACCTTGTGATTATGTCAGTTTTGATGGAGAGTCATGCCCATGGCATGGTCTTCCGGGAAATAGGTATGAGCCTCTGTTTAAAGTTGCTCCCACACTTCCCCAAACTTGGGAAGACGTTCAAACTCTTATAATAGAGAGCAATTCAAACAAAGAAGATGATACTACAATTCTGCTTAATAATGATAAAATCGATTTTGATAATTGTAGCCTCTCAGAAGTTGTCACATTTTTACAAAGAATGTCTAAAGACCCCCACACTAGCACACTTAATCTTGCCTTCACAGAGCATATCACTAATGCTCTTATCAAAGCTAGGGAGGAGAAGCTTAGGGTAGAAGCCTCCATACCTAGAAAGCTAGAGGATGGTTGGGATCCTATGATTAAAATTAAGTTGAATAACTTCTCTTGCTATGCTTTATGTGATGTTGGAGCTAGTACCTCCGTTATGCCCAAAAGAATATATGATATGCTTAAATTGAAACCTTTTGATCCTTGTTCTTTTGGTGTTCGTCTTATTGATTCTTCCATAAAGAAACCTTTGGGGAGAATCGACGATGTTCTTATCATTGTCAATGACAATTATGTTCCCGTTGATTTTACTATTATGGATATTGAATGTGAACCTTCATGTCCAATTATTTTGGGACGTCCTTTTCTTCGCACCGTTGGTGCTATCATTGACATGAAAGAGGGGAATATAAAATTCCAATTTCCTCTCAAGAAAGGGATGGAACACTTTCCTAGAAAGAAGATTAAGTTACCTTTTGAGTCCGTTATACGGGCTAGCTATTCTTTTACTCTAGATAAAACTTGATCCTCTCTTTTTGCATCATGCCTAGCTTAAAGGCATAAATGAAAGCGCTTTTGGGAGGCAGCCCACAATGAATAAAGTTTTATTTTGCTTTTGTTGTGTCTTGATGGTTGTTACTACAGTAGCATCATCATTGTATCTTTTCTTTTCAGCTTTGTGCCAAGTTTAGCCTCCGATTGCAAGAAAGTTCAAAAGTTGTGACGTGCAGTCCAGAAAACAGATTATGTCCTTGGACAGAAAAATTCGTATAAAATCACCAGATCATCTTTTTGATCTGAATTTTTTTGACAACGTGCTCTTTACAATTGGCTTTCATGCGTCTGTTCTGAGTTTTTTGATTTGAGTTGCAGAAGTGCCCCGAAAAAATTATTTACTACCTGCTGGTCTGTTTTTCACAGATTCTGTCCTGTTTTGCCTTTTCTTCGTTTTGCAAACCTTGAGCTTGCTTTTTCTTTGCAAAAACCTTTTGGCAATCTTGAGAAACAGTAGATCTTCAAGATTATCTTTATTTCCAGCAAGGAAAAATTATTTTATTATGGGTACTAACCTCGCTAATCAGATTATGATGAGTTATGTATGAAGGGAGTTTTCAAGTGTGCGAGGGAAGATGATAAAAAGATTCAGGAGGGTCAAACGCTCAAGCTTGGGGATGCCCCCGTGCACTCCCAAGAAGTATTCAAGAAGACTCAAGCGTCTAAGCTTGGGGATGCCCCCGTGCATCCCCTTCTCCATCAACAATTATCAGTTCGTCTTTCGTTCCACTATATTTTAATCACTTCATGCGTTATGTGCTATATTTGGAGCGTCTTGCTTTTAGTTTCCTTTTCAGTTTTCTTTAGCTTTGCTTGCTGTTCATAACGAGTTAGAACCCAGCTTTCTTTGTGTGGGAGAGAAACACGCTCCACTTCAACCTAGAACACAACATAGGATTTTCATGCTTATCTTTGCTGTGTGTGTTCTTTGTCTTTCCATAGCTACTGTCATGTTTAGCTCTTAGTTTTCATGCTTTTCTTTTTAAAGAGCTTTTGTTTAGTTGGTTGTTGAACTCTCTTGAGTTTTCATGTTTATCTTGTTAAGAGAGTTGGCTTCTGTGGCACTGGTTGATGTGTCTATGATAAAAATGCTATGTGCATAATGGTGCTTAGTAGTTCATGTTTTCTTATGGTTAGTCTCAAATAGCTGGGGGTTCTTAATGTGTTATTGAAGTACCAGCATGATTTGTTTGCCTATGATGTGGTATGGTTTAGTGATATCTTCCTCCAAGAATTTATTTTGATTGACTTGGCATATGCTCACGCATATTTAAGACTGTAAAGAAAGTCTATCAAGCCTTGATGATCTTTAATTTCTGAGTAGTGATATAACTTCCATGCCCGATTCAATGTTGCTTTGTCGCTCTGCATGATTATGGCCGTCATTGCTCTCTTAGTTGCTCGCTCCCAGTCTTTTGCTAGCCTTCACCTGTACTAAGCGGACTGACTGCTTGTGCATCCAAAATCCTTGAAACCAGTTATGCCATATGAGTCCACCATACCTTCCTATATATGGTATTTACTTGCCATTCCTAACGAAGACTTTCTTGTACCATCTCAAAATTATTCAAAAGCATTTCTCTTTTGTGCCTCTGTTTTAGCTCATGAGGAAGTAGTAGTTAATTCATGATCTTTTTAAGTTGGACAAGTTTTACCCCGGGATTGCATGTCTAATCTACAAACCCCTAATACGAGGAGGAACTGGCATGAGTGCGCCCGGCTCATAAAAGATAATACAACAAACAAACCCTCCTTCACGCTTTGTTCATGAGAAATCAGAAAACTTTTGGCAGTGATAAACAAAGGAGATTAAGGGGATGTGATCTCCCCATGCGGGAGCCGTTCCTCGAAACTTGTCCAGTTCGAGAAGTGATTGGGTTGTCTACTAGCATTCGTTGACGAAATATGCACCTACCAAAAATCATTTTCACCTCTGTTTTCAAAACCAAGAGCTCTGGTACATGTTTATTTTTTGCTTCCAGCCACGGGTTTTCAACCTTGCCATCAAAATCCACGGTTCGAGAGTCTCCACCTTCTTTCTTCAAAGCACCAACTATTGAGAGCATGATTGTCATTCTGAGTGTAATGTGCATTGTCCCAAAGTACCATTGTCTTCTGCATAATTGTGATATCACTTATTCTGAAATCATCGTATCTAGTCGTCACTTAAACTTCGGAGGTGCTCCTGCATTTATGTTTTGCTTCACTAAAGGGGGCAAGCGAGGTATCACTTTGTCATGTTTGCACACCATGCTCACTACAAATCTATTGGGTGTTTCAGTATCATATTGTAAACTTTCAGTTCTTTGTGATATTCTCATGAGGCAACTTAATTACTAAAGATTCATTATCTCAATAAGCATTTGTCATGTGATTGTTAAAGACTCTTTGGTAGCATGTCACCACAGAAATTATGCTTGTTATCATTTACCTACTCGAGGACGAGCAGGAATTAAGCTTGGGGATGTTGATACGTCCAAAACGTATCTATAATTTCTGCTTGCTCCATGCCTCTTTTGTGTAATATTGCTATGATATATATGCACTTCCATACACTTTTGATCATATTTGGACTAACCTATTAACTCAGTGCACCCAAGTGCCAGTTTCTGTTTTCTGTTGTTTTTCTATTTCAGGTTTTCCCATTACTTAAATTGCCAGAAAAATTCCGGGAAAAATATATAAAAAATCAGTGCTCCAGAAGCTTCCACACCCCAGAAGTGGGGCCAGGGGGGAGCCAGGGGTAGCCCACGCGGCCCCCCTCCTGGCCGCGCCGGGGGGGCGCCTAGGCCCCCCTCTCCGCCTCTGGTGACCCCCTTTGGCATATATTTAGCACGCGTCCCGAAACCCTCGAGGACGGAACCCTTTTTCGCGATCTCATCTCTGTTCCGCCGCCACCGCGCTTCCAAGATCGGGAGCACCAGGAGAACTCTTCCCGGCACCCTGCCGGAGGGGAGGATCACCACCGGGAGCTTCTCCACCACCATGGACGCCTCTCGGATGAGTTGTGAGTAGTCTCCCTTGGACCATGGGTCCATGACTAGTAGCTATGTGATGTTCTCATCCCCTCTTTGTTCTTCATCGATTAGACCTCGTGAGCTGCCCTACATGATCGAGGCACAAATGTAATCTTTATGCTGTTGCTATGTTGAGTTTGCTGGGATCCGATGGATTATGAGATTATGTTCAGATTGTGTGTGAGTAATATATTTGATTCACCTCTTTTATATTTATGTTCTTGAGTAATTCTTGCATGTTCTCCGTTGCTATTTATTGCTTTGGCCAAGTAGTAGGTAGTAACTCCAAGAGGGAACGGTATGCTTGATTGTGGGTTCATGCCCCTCGATGACTAGCTTGAGTAACAGAAACATGAGTCTAGGGGATGTGCTGTTGCCACAAGGAGGAAAACAACGGTGCTTGTACTTGCGGGTGCAAGGATTGTTTACTTTACGCAAAGTTCTTTTAATGCAGTTGTCTGTTGCTTTGAGTTTACACTATGGGTGGGACTCGCAACTTAATACCAGCGAGATGTTCTGGATAGATATCTCAAGGTGGATGATTAGTAGTAGATGCAGATGGATTTCGGTCTACTTGTCTTGGCGTACCGCCCATGCTTTTGATCCTCTACCTTTCTTTGCAGCATAGTTAGCATTGGTTTGCGCACATAATCCTGTCAATTGCCCAGCTGTAATTTGTTTACCTCGCTTAGCTGTTTTATCGCCTTTTGGGAGAGAGACATCACTAGTGAACATCATGGGACCCCGGTCCATATTACCATCACTGATCACACCCGCTATTTACTTCCTGTTCTTATTTCCTAGTTGCAGTCATACCTATCACTATTATCTCTTGCGTTTGATCCTTTGTAAACGACAAGGCCGGAGGGATTGACAACCTCTCCGTACTCGTTGGGAGCAAAGTTATTTGTATCTGTGTGCAGGTCCTGTCAAGCGAAAGTTTCTGGCGCCCTTGACACCTTCTTGTCGACCCTCGGAGTCTCACGGGATTCGATCCTTGGTATCCTTGCCAAGGGAAACTTGCCGTTACGCTACATCTCAAACCTTCCACTTGGGGTAACCAACGAGGGGCGAGAAGCCATCATCTACCTATGGATTGAGTAAGATCCTTCAAGTAAGTTGTCATTGTTGCAACTCTTTAAATATGTATGATCTATTAGTGTGGAGAAAATAAACTTTATACGATCTTGTGATACGGAAGCAATAAAAGCGATGGACTGCATAATAAAGGTCCATATCACAAGTGGCAATATAAAGTGACGTTCTTTTGCACTAAGATTTTGTACACCCAACCATAAAAGCACATGACAACCTCTGCTTCCCTCTGCGAAGGGCCTATCTATTGTACTTACCTTATATAAGAGTCATGGTGATCTTCACCTTTCCTTTTTACATTTTATCCTTTGGCAAGCACATTGTGTTAGAAAGATCCTGACATATATACCCAATTGGATGTAAGCTATCATTATCTATTAATGTTGACATTACCCTTGAGGTAAAAGGTTGGGAGGCAACACTATAAGCCCCTATCTTTCTCTATGTCCGACTAAAACCTCATACCCATAAGTGTTGCGTGAGTGTTAGCAATTGTGAAAGACTAAATTATAGTTGAGTATGTGGACTTGCTGAAAAGCTCTTATATTGACTCTTTCTGATGTTATGATAAATTCCAATTGCTTCAATGACTGAGATCATAGTTTGTTAGTTTTCAATGAAGTTTCTGATTCATACTTGACATTGTGAATGGATTGTTACTTATATTGCTGTTATAAGAATGATCATGATGCCCTCATGTCCGTATTTTATTTTATCGACACCTCTATCTCTAAACATGTGGACATATTTTTCGATATCGGCTTCCGCTTGAGGACAAGCGAGGTCTAAGCTTGGGGGAGTTGATACGTCCATTTTGCATCATGCTTTTATATTGATATTTATTGCATTATGGGCTGTTGTTACACATTATGTCACGATA
This sequence comes from Secale cereale, assembly GCA_902687465.1. Classification (NCBI taxonomy): domain Eukaryota; kingdom Viridiplantae; phylum Streptophyta; class Magnoliopsida; order Poales; family Poaceae; genus Secale; species Secale cereale. The sequence goes on along the minus strand of LR738713.1, from coordinate 561,686,354 downwards.
CTTATGCATTTTCTCTCTTATTTTACAAGGTTTACATGAAGAGGGAGAATGCGGGCAGCTGGAATTCTGGGCTGGAAAAGAAGCAAATATTGGAGACCTATTCTGCACAACTCAAAAAGCCCTGAAACTCCACGAAAGTCAGTTTTGGAAAATATAAAAAATATCTGACGAAGAAAGTAACGGAGGGGGGCCACCCACCGTCCACGAGGGCGGGGGCGCGCCCTACCCCCCTAGGCGCGCCTCCTACCCTCGTGGGCCACCTGGCAGCCCCTCGATGCCCATCTTCAGCTATATCAAGTGTTTTGACCTAGGAAAACTCACAAGGAGGATTTTGGGATGAAGCACCGCCGTCTCGAGGCGGAACCGATCTAGGGCTCCGGCACAGCTGTTCTGCCGGCGAAACTTCCCTCCGGGAGGGAGAAATCGTCACCATCGTCATCACCATCAACTCTCTCATCTTGGGGAGGGTTATCTCCATCAACATCTTCATCAGCACCATCTCCTCTCAAACCCTAGTTCATCTCTTGTATCCAATCTTTGTATCAAAACCTCAGATTGGTACATGTGGGTGGCTAGTAGTGTTGATTACTCCTTGTAGTTGATGCTAGTTGGTTTATCCGGTGGAAGATCATATGTTCAGATCCATTATGCATATTAATACCCCTCTGATTATGAACATGAATATGATTTGTGAGTAGTTACGTTTGTTCCTGAGGACATGGGAGAAATCTGGCTATAAGTAGTCATGTGAATTTGGTATTCGTTCGATATTTTGATGAGATGTATGTTGTCTTTCCTCGAGTGGTGTCATGTGAACGTCGACTACATGACACTTCACCATTGTTTGGGCCTAGAGGAAGGCATTGGGAAGTAATAAGTAGATGATGGGTTGCTAGAGTGATAGAAGCTTAAACCCTAGTTTATGTGTCGCTTCGTAAGGGGCTGATTTGGATCCATATGTTTCATGATATGGTTAGGTTTACCTTAATACTTCTTTTGTAGTTGCGGATGCTTGCAATAGAGGTTAATCATAAGTGGGATGCTTGTCCAAGTAAGGGCAGCACCCAAGCACCGGTCCACCCACATACCAAATTATCAAAGTAACGAACGCGAATCATATGAGCGTGATGAAAACTAGCTTGACGATAATTCCCATGTGTCCTCGGGAGCGATTTCGTTTATATAAGAGTTTTTCCAGGCTTGTCCTTTGCTACAAAAAGGTTTGGGCCATCTTGTTGCACCTTATTTACTTTTACTACTTGTTACTCGTTACAAATTACCTTATCACAAAACTATCTGTTACCGACAATTTGAGTGCTTGCAGAGAATACCTTACTGAAAACTGCCTATCATTTCCTTCTGCTCCTCGTTGGGTTCGACACTCTTACTTATGGAAAGGACTACGATAGATCCCCTACACTTGTGGGTCATCACCCTCCCATCAGGAAAGTGCTACCTCTTGAGCATGCATTGGTTTTCCCTTGAAGAGGAAAGGGTGATGCAACAAAGTAGCATTAGTATTTCCCTCAAATTTTGAGAACCAAGGTATCAATCCACTAGGAGACTACACGCAAGTCGCCTAGTACCTGCACAAACAATCAAGAACCTTGCAACCAACGTGATAAAGGGGTTGTCAATCCCTTCACGGGCACTTGCAAAAGTGAGAACTGATAAAGATAATAAGATAAGTATTTTTGGTATTTTTGATGTATAGATTGCAAAATAAAGATTGCAAAATAAATAGTAAACTAGAATTGTAGATCGGAAACTTATATGATGTAAAGTAGACCCGGGGGCCATAGGTTTCATTAGTGGCTTCTCTCATGATAGCATATATTACGGTGGGTGAACAAATTACTGCCGAGCAATTGATAGAAAAGTGAATAGTTATGAGAAGGCATGATCATGAACATAGGCATCACGTCCGTGTCAAGTAGACCGAAACGATTCTGCATCTACTACTATTACTCCACACATCGACCGCTATCCAACATGCATCTAGAGTATTAAGTTCATAAGAACGGAGTAACGCCTTAAGCAAGTTGACATGATGTAGAGGGATAAACTCAAGCAATATGATATAAACCCCATCTTTTTATCCTCGATGGCAACAATACAATACGTGTCGGTTCCCTTTCTGTCACTGGGATGGAGCACCGCAAGATTGAACCCAAAGCTAAGCACTTCTCCCATTGCAAGAAAGATCAATCTAGTAGGCCAAACCAAGCTGATAATTCGAAGAGACTTGCAAAGATATTAAATCATGCATATAAGAATTCAGAGAAGAACCAAATATTGTTCATAGATAATCTTGATCATAAACCCACAATTCATCGGATCTCGACAAACACACCGCAAAAAGAATTACATCGAATATATATCCAAGAACATCGAGGAGAACTTTGTATTAATAACCAAAGAGAGAGAAGAAGCCATCTAGCTAATAACTATGGACCCGAAGGTCTGTGGTAAACTACTCACACATCATCGGAGAGGCTATGGTGTTGATGTAGAAGCCCTCCGTGATCGAATCCCCCTCTGGCAGAGCGCCGGAAAAGGCCCCAAGATGGGATATCAGAGGTACAGAAGGTTGCCGTGGTGGAAAAGCGGTTTTGTGGCTCCCTCAGATGTTTTCAGAGCATAAGAGTATATATAGGTGAAATAAGTAGGTCGGTGGAGCTACGAGGGGCCCATGAGGGTGGGGGCGTGCCTCCCCCCCCCCCGGGCGCGCCCTCCCGCCTCATGGCCGCCTCTTTGCTCCCTTGACTTCCACTCCAAGTCTCCTGGATTGCGTTTGTTCCAAGAAAGATCCTCGCGAAGGTTTTGTTCCATTTGGACTCCGTTTGATATTCATTTTCTGCGATACACTGAAATAGGCAAAAAACAGCAACTGGCACTGGGCCTCCGGATAATAGGTTAGTCCCGAAAATAATATAAAAGAGTATAATAAAGCCCATTAAACATCCAAAACAAATAATATAATAGCGTGGAATAATAAAAGTGTATAGATACGTTGGAGACGTATCAGCATCCCCAAGCTTAATTCCTGCTCGTCCTCGAGTAGGTAAATGATAAAAATAGAATTTTTGATGTGGAATGCTACCTAACATATTTATCAATGCAATTTTCTTTATTGTGGCATCAATGTTCAGATCCGAAAGATTCAAGACAAAAGTTTAATATTGACATAAAAATAATAATACTTCAAGCATACTAACAAAGCAATTATGTCTTCTCAAAATAACATGGCCAAAGAAAGTTCATCCCTACAAAATCATATAGTTTGGCTATACTCCATCTTTGTCACACAAAATATTCAAATCATGCACAACCCCGGTTTCAGCCAAGCAATTGTTTCATACTTTAGTATTCTCAAACTTTTTCAACTTTCACGCAATACATGAGCGTGAGCCATGGATATAGCACTATAGGTGGAATAGAGTGGTGGTTGTGGAGAAGACAAAAAGGAGGAAGATGGTCTCACATCAACTAGGCGTATTAATGGGCTATGGAGATGCCCATCAATAGACATCAATGTGAGTGAGTAGGGATTGCCATGCAACGGATGCACTAGAGCTATAAATGTATGAAAAGCTCAACAAAAGAAACTAAGTGGGTGTGCATCCAACTTGCTTGCTCACGAAGACCTAGGGCATTTGAGGAAGCCCATCGTTGGAATATACAAGCCAAGTTCTATAATGAAAAATTTCCACTAGTATATGAATGTGACAAAATAAGAGACTCTCTATCATAAAGATCATGGTGCTACTTTGAAGCGCAACTGTGGAAAAAGGATAGTAGCATTGTCCCTTCTATCTTTTTCTCTCATTTTTTTGGAGACTCTTTCTCTTTTTTTGGCCTTTCTTTTTTTTTTGGCCTTTCTCTTTTTTTTAATTCCTCACATGGGACAATGCTCTAATAATGAAGATCATCATACTTCTATTTATTTACAACTCAAGTATTACAACTCGATACTAGAACAAAATATGACTCTATACGAGTGCCTCCGACGGTGTACCGGGATGTGTAGTGAACCAAGAGTGACATGTATGAAAAAATTATGAATGGTGGTTTTGCCACAAATACGATGTCAACTACATGATCATGCAAGGCAATATGACAATGATGAAGCGTGTCATAATAAACGGAACGGTGGAAAGTTGCATGGCAATATATCTCGGAATGGCTATGGAAATGCCATAATAGGTAGGTATGGTGGCTGTTTTGAGGAAGGTATATGGTGGGTGTATGGTATCGGCGAAAGTTGCGCGGTACTAGAGAGGCTAACAATGGCGGAAAGGTGAGAGTGCGTATAATCCATTGACTCAACATTAGTCATGAAGAAGTCACATACTTGTTGCAAAAAATCTACAAGTCATCAAAACCAATCACTACACGCATGCTCCTAGGGGAAGGGTAGGTAGGAGTTAACCATCGCGCGATCCCGACCTCCACACAAAGGAAGACAATTAAAGAAATACCTCGTGCTTCAAATTTGTTACACAACGGTTAACATACATGCATGCTACGGGACTTGCAAACCTCAACACAAGTATTTCTCAAATTCACAATTACTCTACTAGCACAACTCTAATATCACCATCTTCATATCTCAAAACAATCATCAAGTATCAAACTTCTCATAGTATTCAATGCACTCTATATGAAAGTTTTTATTATACCCATCTTGGATGCCTATCATATTAGGGCTAATTTTATAGACAATGCAAATAACCATGCTGTTCTAAAAGACTCTCAAAATAATATAAGTGAAGCATGAGAGATCAATAATTTTTATAAAATAAATCCACCACCGTGCTCTAAAAAGATATAAGTGAAGCACATAGAGTATTCTAATAAATTCGGATTCATGTGTGTCTCTCCCAAAAGGTGTGTACAGCAAGGATGATTGTGGTAAACTAAAAAGCAAAGACTCAAATCATACAATACGCTCTAAGCAAAACACATATCATGTGGTGAATAAAAATTTAGCCTCAAGTAAAGTTACCGATAAACGAAGACGAAAGAGGGGATGCCTTCCCGAGGCATCCCCAAGCTTAGGTTTTGGTTGTCCTTGAATTTTACCTTGGGGTGCCTTGGGCATCCCCAAGCTTAGGCTCTTGCCACTCTTTATTCCATAGACCATCAAATCCTTACCCAAAAACTTGAAAACTTCACAACACAGAACTTAACAAAAAATCTCGTGAGCTCCGTTAGTATAAGAAAACAAACCACCACTTTAAGGTATTGTATTGAACTCATTCTTTATTTATATTGGTGTTAAGCCTACTGTATTCCAACTTATCTATGGTTCATACCCCCCGATACTACTCATAGATTCATCAAAATACGCAAACAACACACGAAAAACAGAATCTGTCAAAAACAGAACAGTCTGTAGCAATCTGTAACTCTCAAATACTTCTGTAACTCTAAAAATTCTGAAATAAATTGGTGGACATTAGGAATTTGTCTATTAATCATCTGCAAAAAGAGTTAACCTAAAATCACTCTCCAGTAAAAAATGGCAGCTAATCTCGTGAGCGCAAAAGTTTTTGTTTTTTACAGCAAGATCGCAAAGAGTTCACCCAAGTCTTCCCAAAGGTTCTACTTGGCACAAACACTAATTAAAACATAAAACCACATCTAAACAGAAGATATATGAATTATTTAATACTAAACAGAAGTAAAAGCAAATAAAATAAAATTGGGCTGCCTCCCAACAAGCGCTATCGTTTAACGCCCCTAGCTAGGCATCTATAATTTTAATGATGCTCACATGAAAGATAGAAATTGAAACACGCAGGGAGCATCATGAAGCATATGAAAATCACATCTAAGTCTAACATACTTCCTATGCATAGGCATTATATAAGCAAACAAATTATCAAGACAAGCAAAAACTAGCATATGCAAGGAAGGAGAAAGAAACAATAGCAATCTCAACATAACGATAGGTAATTTAGTGACACGAAAATTTCTACAACCATATTTTCCTCTCTCATAATAATTACATGTAGGACCATAATCAAATTCAAAAGTATAGCTATCACATAAAATTTTCTTTTCATGATCCACATGCATGCAAAGTTGACACTCTTCCAAAATAGTGGATTATCATAAACTAAAGTCACGACCTCTCCAAACCCACTTTCAATATTATTGCAATCATTATTATCAATCCCATATTCATCATGGGGCTTAAATAAATTTTCAAGATCATATGAAGAATCACCACAATCATGATCATTGCAACAAATAGTAGTCATAGCAAAACTAGCATCCCCAAGCTTGAGGTTTTGCATATCATTAACACAATTGACATTAAGAGAATTTATAATAACATTATCGTAAACATGCTTTTCATCGAAGGAACTATCAAGTATGGGTGCAATAGCAACTATCTCATGTTTAACATAAGGAACTATAGCAAATTCATCTTCATAAATATTGGCATCATGGCCACAAGAATAGCAAGTGTCATGTTCATCAAGGGATATTTCAATCAAATCATCGGAATCATAATTATCTATAGATTCATGCATATCATTATTTTCTTCCAAAGCAGCGGCCATTCTTTCAGTAAATTCTTTGACATAGACATTATGAGCATAGGTTTCATAGAAATATTTAATTATGCCAAAAATTTCAGATTCGTAGAGAGTAATATCATACTTTTCAATCAAAGAAGCAACTTCATAACCACCCTTAAAAGCAACAAATTCTTCAATTTGTTCGATATCGTAGTAACTATAAACATCATTTGCATAAGAAGATAAGATTTCATTATCATTAAACTCACATAGGTAGTTGAGGTGTTTTTTAGGGTTCTTAGAGCAACAAGTAAAATCATAAATTTCAGAAAGATTCCAAGCATAACACAACAATCTGTTTATTTGATCCCATAAGAGTCTCCCTTTTCCAGACAAACAGTGACGCACAAAATGAGCATGCTCATCTGAAGATTTCCCATCAACTACGCTAGTTGGGGTTTCAGCACGAGCGCATAAGGATCAAAGATGATCCAAGTAGAACACTTTAAGTGGATCCATATCAATAGATTTTTAGCAAGTAAAGATGCAAGAAAATAGAAGGCACATGGAAACACAAACAAAGATACATACGGGAAGAAGGCGAAGAAAAGGCAAAGGTTTTCGAAAATCGTTTTAGAAGTGGGGGAGAGGAAAACGAGAGGCGAATGGCAAATAATGTAATGCGAGGGAGAAGAGTTTGTGATGGGTACTTGGTATGTCTTGACTTGAGTGTAGATTTCCTCGGCAACGCGCCAGAAATCCTTCTTGCTACCTCTTGAGCATGCGTTGGTTTTCCCTTGAAGAGGAAAGGGTGATGCAGCAAAGTAGCGTAAGTATTTCCCTCAGTTTTGAGAACCAATGTATCAATCCAGTAGGAGACTACATGCAGGTCACCTAGTACATGCACAAACAATCAAGAACCTTGTAACCAACGCGATAAAGGGGTTGTCAATCCCTTCACGGCCAGTTGCAAAAGTGAGATCTCATAAAGATAATAAGATAAATATTTTTGTTATATAGATAGGAAAAATAAAGATTGCAAAATAAATAGTAACTAGAATTGTAGATCGGAAACTTATATGATGTAAAGTAGACTCGGGGGCCATAGGTTTCACTAGTGGATTCTCTCATGATAGCATATATTACGGTGGGTGAAAAAATTACTGCCGATCAATTGATAAAAAAACGAATAGTTATGAGAATATCTAGGCATGATCATGAACATAGGCATCATGTCTGTGTCAAGTAGACCGAAACGATTCTGCATCTACTACTATTACTCCACACATCGACCGCTATCCAGCATGCATCTAGAGTATTAAGTTTATGAGAACGGAGTAACGCCTTAAGCAAGATGACATTATGTAGACGGATAAAGTCAAGCAATATGATATAAACCCCATCTTTTTATCCTCGATGGCAATTGGCAACAATACAATACGTGTCGGTTCCCTTTCTGTCACTGTGATCGAGCACCGCAAGATTGAACCCAAAGCTAAGCACTTCTCCCATTGCAAGAAAGATCAATCTAGTAGGCCAAACCAAACTGTTAATTCGAAGAGACTTGCAAAGATACTAAATCATGCATATAACAATTCAGAGAAGTACCAAATATTGTTCATAGATAATCTTCATCATAAACTCACAATTCATCGGATCTCGACAAACACACCGCAAAAAGAATTACATCGAATAGATCTCCAAGAACATCGAGGAGAACTTTGTATTGAGAACCAAAGAGAGAGAAGAAGCCATCTAGCTAATAACTATGGACCCGAAGGTCTATGGTAAACTACTCACACATCATCGGAGAGGCTATGGTGTTGATGTAGAAGCCCTCCGTGATCGAACCCCCCTCCGGCGGAGCGCTGAAAAAGGCCCCAAGATGGGATCTCACGGGTACAGAAGGTTGCGGCGGTGGAAAAGTGGTTTCGTGGCTCCCTCGGATGTTTTCAGGGTATAAGAGTATATATAGGCGAAAGAAGTAGGTCGGTGGAGCTACGAGGGGCCCACGAGGGTGGGGGCGCGCCCTCCTGCTTCGTGGCCGCCTCCTTGCTTCCTTGACTTCCATTCGAAGTCTCTTGGATTGCGTTTGTTCCAAGAAAGATCCTCGCGAAGGTTTCGTTCGGTTTGGACTCCGTTTGATATTCCTTTTCTGCGAAACACTGAAATAAGCAAAAAAACAGCAACTGACATTGGGCCTCCGATTAATAGGTTAGTCCCAAAAATAATATAAAAGAGCATAATAAAGCCCATTAAACATCCAAAAACAGATAATATAATAGCATGGAACAATAAAAAATTATAGATACGTTGGAGACGTATCAGAAAGCCATGTCGGTGTTCCTCTTCTTCGCGGTGACATTGGTGCGGAGCAGGTCGACGTTGGTGCGGAGCATTGAGAAGTTGAGTGTGTTCGTAGGACCATATTGACCTATTTCTTTGTTATATTGATAATTAGTTAAAACGTGAACATGTCATATTGCTTATCCAAAAAAATTGCGATGGACCACCCTAATCTCAAATGCTAGCTCCGCCACTGGTTTGTATGATCAATGAGCCATGCAGGAATATTTCTGTTGCCGGATCGTTCGTCGAGGATATCAAGTCGAAGCTGCTGGGTTGGGACTTGGGAGGGCTGCAAGGTAACTTGGAATAGGAGGACTGCTAACAAAGCAGCTCATTCCTTAACTAAATTAGCTGCTGGTGATGCCCGTCTCCTCCTCTAGGGCTCCGCCTCCTCCTCCTCCTACTTCTCCAAGAAAAAAAGTTAGGGTTCGTGCCTCTCGCCGGCACCGGCGTAGGTCCGCCTCGTCTCCGGTGGCCCTAGGGTCATGGAGGCGCGGTGGATCCTGGCAAGGTCCGGCGGGAGGGCTCCGTTTTTAGTCGGGTTTTTTTTATCTTGTTAGGGTTTGTGTCCAACTCAGGAAGGCGAGACGGCGGCGGCTCCCTGAAGATGGAATAAAGGTCTCCCCGCCTAGCCCCCGTTCCGGCGGTGCATCTAGCATCGTTGGTGGGCGTGTGGAGGTGTGTCTCCGGCAGATCTATCTTTGGTGGATTTGCTTGGATCTCATCGTTGTTCGTCTACGTTCGCGTGTCTTCGGTTTGGATCCTTTCGATCTACGTTATTTTTTATCGGAAGCGGTTGCTGTTCCAGGGTGCTGGTCCTATGGGGCCTTAGCACGACGACTTTCCTACTGTCTACTACAACAAGTTGTGCCCGGCTCCGGCGATGGAGGGGCGATGACGGCGGCGCGCCTTTGGCTCGCTTGGGTGCTTGTAGTCGTCGCTAGGTGGTCTACGAATCTAGGTGTAATTTTTATTTCTGATATTCGTTGTACTGCCATGATTGAAGATGAATATATTGAAAGTTTTTTCAAAAAAAAAATTACCTGCTGGTGAGGAGTGTTGTCAGGAATGGCGTGCTATGTCTCCTGAATGTATCTTGCATGTAATTTGAGATCCCAAACTTTGATTAATAATGAATGTGGTTTTCCTCAACAACAAAAAACCAGCGGTAGCTAGCACGGTTCTAAAGAAGCTGCACGTGTGAGTTTTAGGATGCCTCCACGACGCCAGGCACATGGCACGTCAGCGGTGAGCTGCTGCTCAAGGATCCAGCTAGCCGGTCGACGTCGGTCCGATCGTCGGTACAATAACTCGGGCGACGTTGCTTACGACAAGTCCGAATCACACCTCCTGGACGGCTGGACCGGACTGCGCCGGATGCGGCCTGCCCCACGTCGCTTGACTGGGTGAGTCTGACTGCCTGAGATGGGAATGAGATGATGTATTTATGGCTTATTTGTGGGATGATGTAGTGAGTAGTATTTCTTGGTAAGACAAAGTGCATACCATGTCCACAGATTTCTCCTGAATTACCTTTATCTCTGAACTATAGAACCAGTTTCTGTCTAGCACAGAAATTGAAAGAATTGCAATATGATTTTGTGAAATGAAATGAACCGGTTCACTACCTCAGCGTAAAAAAAAAGTCTTATATAAGTTACAGAGGTAGTATTTTTTTCGCACACACACAAAAAACTTGCTATACTTGCACCCGGTTCATAACGTTATGTACGACAGGTCCGAATCACACCTCCTGGACGGCTGGACCGGACTGCGCCGGATGCGGCCTCCCCCGGGTCGCGCGCGCCAGAGCACATCACCGGAGGAAAGACGACCGCACGTACGCACGCACATGCCAAATCAACAGCGAGCAACTTGGCTACGTACGTACCGAGTGGCAGAGGCCAAATGATCTCCTCTCCAACTCTGCAAACTGCGCACGGCAGCAAGCTTGGCTCGAGAGTTCGTGGCTGGCCACGGATCAATCGGCCCAGTTTCCGTCGATCGGCTGCAAGGAAATGCAGGTGAGCTGGAGCAGTGCGTCATTAGGGCGTGTTTTTCTTAAATAAACACGTGTCATCCAGATGCTCTTCTCTTTCACTCTCTGCAGCATTTCTTCACGTCTCGTGTGATCCTCATGATAAGAAATGTATCTAGATGTATTTTAGTTCTAGATACATTGTCTTTTATCAATTTTGATGACAAGTATTTTCGAACGGATGGAGTATTTTCTTTTTGAGAACTGTATATTGTTCTACCATGTACGGCAGCGACAAGAAAACTACAAAAGTACAAATAAACCGAGGATGATAAGATCGTGATAAATCGTCAAATCCTTCCAGCAAAAAAAGTCATAAAATCCACCATGGTCGCGTAATGCCCTGGTTTTCAGTTTTTGCATTTTCATTCTTTTGTCTTCTGTTTTGGAGGAAACGTGTCACCCTGTTGGCTAGGGTACCATGGAGCTATGTAGCCCACCCGGTACGAGTCATGGTGTGTCCGTGGTGCTAGAGTTTTTCTATAAAAATATGCCTCCAAAGACTAGTCATGGATGTTATTATTATTATTATTATTATTATTATTATTATTATTATTATTATTATTATTATTATTTTTGTTGTTGTTGTTGTTGTTATTTCTTTAATTATTTTTGAGGGGTTTTTAATTATTATTATTATATTTTAGAACTTTTTATGTCCAAAATTATGTGGCCTATTGGGCTTCCATTCTGAGCATGTTGTAATTTTCCAGAGTATGTCTCCCTGGGCACCGCCTTTTTTTAGGGGACGCTGAGCACCGCCTGCGTCCGCTCTTTTATCCGCCGGTGCACCGGCCCCTATATGGGCCAGGCTCAGCGCTTTTAAGTGACCCCAGCTCAGTTGAACAATTTTCTTGTTTTTCTTCAGCGGCTTATTTATATACACACCCTGGTAATTTCACTATCTTTTGTTATATTTTGAAGTCCTTTAAATGTATATATGGAGACAATACTTTACATATTGTTTTAAATGTTCATCACACATTAAACAAATATTAATGGGAATGTAAAAGTTTTTTCGTGTGGTTCTACAAAAATGTTCGTACCACTCAACCAAATGGCCATGCCTAAAACAATTGCAAACATTTAAAAATATGTTCATGATTTTTTTCTAAAAGAATCATAATTTAAACAATTGTTTGTGTAATTTGGAAAAAAATGTACCATTCAGTAAATCGTTCATGATATTTAAAACATATTCACGCGTTTTAAAAAGTATGTTCATGCAATGTAAAGTTCGATTTGCACATTTTTTCAGAAATTACTCATAAAATATGAAAAATGTCCCATTTTCAATAATGTTCACATCACTTAAAATGCTCATATATTTTAAAAATATTTATGAAGATAGATATTTTGTCAGCAAAATTTTTATAAAATATTTATGACATGTAGCAAAATGTTTGTAGACTGTAACCGGGAGGATTAAAAAAGGTCATGAATTTTTAAAAGAAAAAATGTGAAAAATGAACAAAAAAGAGAAAGAAATAGTAAAACGAAAAGATAAGAGATTTAAAATACAAGAAAAATAGAAAAGAACTGGTCCATCTTCCTAGAACCAGATGACAGGTTTCCAGCTTTCCAACACCAGCATTGTTGGGCCGACCATCGGGGTCAAAATTGGCGGGGAAACGGGGGCGTACATTCCTTGTCGACCACTGCTGTTAGCCGCTACAACCAACAAACTAGAAATCGTATCGCCAATAATAAGATCCCCGATTAGATGGCCGAATCACGCAGGAGAACAACAAGAAAATCCTCAGTTGACTCGTATTGTACAGGGACGAAATCGGTGTATACATGCAACAACTCAATGTCACATTGTCAGTGCACTTAGAGCCAAATTCTCTCCTCGCGTTCTCCTCGGCGACTACCGGACTGCGTCGAGGGCTCGAGGTTGGTGCTGGACGTTAGGCTGTTCTGGGTGAGATGGAGCACATCACAACCCAGGAGATGAGGAGCAACCGAGAATTTTGTGCGTGCGTTGATGCGTGAAGGTGGTTTTTTGGTCAGTTTGGTTGAAGGCCTGGACAACATGCCTGGGAAGAACTCATGCCTGGATCTAGCCTCACTCGTTGGAATTTTTTGCGTGATCTCGCGAGCCTGGTGTGCATGTGTTTGCTTTACATTACACCCTGGACATGCGGCTGCCTGGCAATGTAATTAGTACTATATAAATATACTCATACCCATCAACTTGATGCAAAAGAAATAAATGGAAAACTATTAAATTCATCCAAGTGATTTTTCACAAACATAAACCGCCTTTGACGGGCGCCACGCGTCCCCGCTGGCCGCTCACTCCTCCTTATCCTTATCTTTTCCCGGATGAAGCCTGAGCCACTCATTCCTTTTCCTCATTTGTCTTCTTCCTTCAAGCCAACATGCTTTCCCAGGAACGGCCGTCGCTGTAGGGCTAGGCTGAGAGGATGCTCCTTCCATGACCGGCGGCGGAGCTGCGTTTGATGATGTGCGACGACGCTACAGCCACGTCGACGGCAAAGTTGCGTTGGAGCAGGAGGTGCTACGAGCTGCTGCCATGACCGGTGGCGCTACTGCACAGCGACGGCGAAGGTACGTTGCAGCAACAAAGAGCTATGAGATGTTGCCTTGGCGGGCGGCAGAGCTGCATCGCAGCATGCAGCATGCGATGCGTCAATGAAGCTTCACCGGTGCGTCAATGAAACTTCGCCTGAGCTCCATTGAAGATTTGCCGGTGCGTCAATGAAGCTTCGCCGGTGCTCCATTGAAGCTTCGCTGGTGCGTCAATGAAGCTTCGACGGGGTGGCTCGGTGTTGCTATGGAGCAGCACTCCGGTGGCTCCCGGTGCTGCGATGCAGCGGTCGCCGGTCGCTCCGGTGACGCGAGGTCGCCGAGGCAGGATGACAGGGAGGGTCTGTGTTGCTCTACACCACGGAGAGTTGTTGTGCGCTGCTCTGTATCAGATAGATGGGGATTAGTAGAGAAAGGTACAGGCTGTGTCGAGGCGAATCGGACAACCATCTGTGTAGATCGAACGGTTGGCTGGGCGAATGATTTCTTTAGGAAATCATCCGCCTGATTTGTAGCAGCCACCAAATAATATAGTATTGCCACGCACCCCAGCAAACGCACGGGAAGGGACGCCTGGCTCACGCTAATGCCGTTGCCGGCCGGCTAAGTGCGGCTAATCACGTTTCAGGATTCTGCATGCCAGGCTAGTATCTACTGTCCTGGATACAAACCAAACAAGACCCAGCCAGATCCTAGGGAACTTTTTTTTCATGGTAATACGTGTCTCATTCATATCATAAAGAACAAAGTACAAGTCACGTAAAGACCGACATGACAAAACTGAAAAGATAGCAGAACATCTCTAGGCTTGACACCAACGCCCGTCGCCTGCCTCCGGCACCACCACAGCAGCCACCGAAGAAAAGAATGACGAATCACCTCCTCACCCGAGTTCGGCGCGGCTCCATCGCTGATATGCTGCTTTGCAAACCTCAAAGGTGGCTCACCAAAAGTGAAACCCTTACCGTTGAATGAATCAAACCGGTGCAACACCCGGACACGCCATCGAACTCCAGATCTGGCACCCAACCACGATTAAAACGCCGACGGAGGAAATCATATCTGCCATCCACCAACCACGAGCCCAGCACATGCTCCGTCTTCCAGATGTCGTCGATGCAGACCACAATCTGCATCCGCTCCTGGACTACCTCCCAAGCTCCGCGCCGACGCTGGAGCAAACGCCGTCGCAACGGCGGAGCCCGAGGACACAGGTCCACCACGAGGATGCCTTCGCCGCCACGCCATCCTTGCTTGAACAAACTGGTTTCCAAATCCATCCCCAACCATAGGACCGATGGCCTCGTGAGGGAAGGATCCGAAGAATCTTTATTTAGCATTGTCATCGTCGCCGCCGAAGCAAAGACGATGAACAACATAAAAACATAGACTACGAGAGAGTAAAAGCGATCCACATGCGTGGATCCGGCGACCCCCTCACCACCGACGACCGAGGTCGCCGGCGGAGGGGAGCTGCCGGAGAGCGGGGTTGGAAGATCGTCTTCCCCTGGCGGCGGCAACCTTCGGGCCAGGCAATTTTGTGCGAGGGCAGCAACCAAATACACTCTTTATGCGTGTAGTGTACGCTGAAGATGGGCCTAATTCCTATTTTCAACCCGTTGCAGGGGCCCACTTATTTTACTACCTAATAAAAGAAAATCGTTTGGGCATGGGGGCACGGCCCCTGATCTTCACGTAGCTCTGCCATAGCTCACAGCTGCTTCCAGTTCCAACACGGCCGTGAAATCAGCCGCAGCCTCCCAACTTCTTGCACTACGCCTTTCGCCACCGGCGACTACAACCCCGACTTCGGAGCTACTTCCAGTTCCACCACGGTGACTTCCCTCGCCCGCGACATCAACCTCGACCTCCTAACTGCTTCCACCACGCCTTCCGCCACCGACGACAACAACCCCGGCTTCCAAGCTGCTTCCAGTTCCACCACGACGACTTGCCCCTCCTACGCCATTAAAACCGGCCTCCCAGCTGCTTCCACGACGGCGGCCAACGGCCGCTGCTGCGCGTCGTTCTGCTGCGATGACCCCTGCAGCGGCCGCGGCCCTCCCACGGTCGACGCCATTATCGTCGGTCACTAAATCGGCTAGACTGACTATCACGAGCTGCCGTCGATGACGAGGGAGCGGCTTATAGTACATAAATAAAATAAAATTTTAGTGGGAGCGGCTTCTCTGGGTAAGTTTGACCGTTTGAGATGGAAATGCGATGATATATTTATGGCTTATCTATGAGGTGATGTGGTGAGCAGTATTTCTTAGAAAGATAAAGTGTAGGGCCAAATTCCTATTTCCAACGAGTTGCAGGGGCCGACTACGCACTACCTAATAAAATAAAATTATTTGGGGTAGGGGGAGGGCATGCCCCCCCCCCCTCGTGATCTTCACGTAGCTCCGCTGTTGCTCCCTCCTACTTCCATTTCCAACACGACGACTTTCCCTGCCCGCGAATCAACCGTGGCCTCCCAACTGCTTCCACTACGCCTCCCACAGCAGGTGACAACACCCCCGGCTTCCCAGCTGCTTCCAATTCTACCACGGCGACTTCCCCCGCCCGCGACATCAACCACAGCCTATCAACTGCTTCCACCACGCCTTCACCACCGGCGACAACAACCCCGGCTTCCAAGTTGCTTCCAATTCCACCACGGCGACTTTCCCCTCACGCGCCATTAAAACCGGCCTCCCAGCTGCTCCCACCACAGCGGCCAACGGCCGCTGCTGCGCGTCGTTTTGCTGCGACGGCCACTGTTGTGGCCCTCTCCTGGCCGACGTCATTGCCGCCGGTCACTAAATCGGCCAGACCGACTGCCACGAGCTGCCGTCGATGATGAGGGAGCAGCTTATAGTACTTAAGTAAAATAAAATTTTAGTTGGAGTGGCTTCTCTGGGTGAGTCTGACTGACTGAGATGGGAATGAGATGATGTATTTATGGCTTATTTGTGGGGTGATGTAGTGAGTAGTATTTCTTGGTAAGACAAAGTGCATACCATGTCCACAGATTTCTCCTGAATTACCTTTATCTCTGAACTATAGAACCAGTTTCTGTCTAGCACAGAAATTGAAAGAATTGCAATATGATTTTGTGAAATGAAATGAACCGGTTCACTACCTCAGCGTAAAAAAAAAGTCTTATATAAGTTACAGAGGTAGTATTTTTTTCGCACACACACAAAAAACTTGCTATACTTGCACCCGGTTCATAACGTTATGTACGACAGGTCCGAATCACACCTCCTGGACGGCTGGACCGGACTGCGCCGGATGCGGCCTCCCCCGGGTCGCGCGCGCGCCAGAGCACATCACCGGAGGAAAGACGACCGCACGTACGCACGCACAGGCCAAATCAACAGCGAGCAACTTGGCTACGTACGTACCATCGGGTGGCAGAGCCCAAATGATCTCCTCTCCAACTCTGCAAACTGCGCACGGCAGCAAGCTTGGCTCGAGAGTTCGTGGCTGGCCACGGATCAATCGGCCCAGTTTCCGTCGATCGGCTGCAAGGAAATGCAGGTGAGCTGGAGCAGTGCGTCATTAGCGCGTGTTTTTCCTTAAATAAACACGTGTCATCCAGATGCTCTTCTCTTTCACTCTCTGCAACATTTCTTCACGTGTGATACTCATGATAAGGAATGTATCTAGATGTATTTTAGTTCTAAATACATTCTCTTTCGTCCATTTTGATGACAAGTATTTTCGGACGGAGGGAGTATTTTCTTTTTGAGAACTGTATATTG
This sequence comes from Secale cereale, assembly GCA_902687465.1. Lineage (NCBI taxonomy): Eukaryota > Viridiplantae > Streptophyta > Magnoliopsida > Poales > Poaceae > Secale > Secale cereale. The sequence goes on along the minus strand of LR738713.1, from coordinate 561,669,129 downwards.
TTCTACCATGTACGGCAGCGACAAGAAAACTACAAAAGTACAAATAAACCGAGGATGATAAGATCGTGATAAATCGTCAAATCCTTCCAGCAAAAAAAGTCATAAAATCCACCATGGTCGCGTAATGCCCTGGTTTTCAGTTTTTGCATTTTCATTCTTTTGTCTTCTGTTTTGGAGGAAACGTGTCACCCTGTTGGCTAGGGTACCATGGAGCTATGTAGCCCACCCGGTACGAGTCATGGTGTGTCCGTGGTGCTAGAGTTTTTCTATAAAAATATGCCTCCAAAGACTAGTCATGGATGTTATTATTATTATTATTATTATTATTATTATTATTATTATTATTATTATTTTTGTTGTTGTTGTTGTTGTTATTTCTTTAATTATTTTTGAGGGGTTTTTAATTATTATTATTATATTTTAGAACTTTTTATGTCCAAAATTATGTGGCCTATTGGGCTTCCATTCTGAGCATGTTGTAATTTTCCAGAGTATGTCTCCCTGGGCACCGCCTTTTTTTAGGGGACGCTGAGCACCGCCTGCGTCCGCTCTTTTATCCGCCGGTGCACCGGCCCCTATATGGGCCAGGCTCAGCGCTTTTAAGTGACCCCAGCTCAGTTGAACAATTTTCTTGTTTTTCTTCAGCGGCTTATTTATATACACACCCTGGTAATTTCACTATCTTTTGTTATATTTTGAAGTCCTTTAAATGTATATATGGAGACAATACTTTACATATTGTTTTAAATGTTCATCACACATTAAACAAATATTAATGGGAATGAAAAAGTTTTTTCGTGTGGTTCTACAAAAATGTTCGTACCACTCAACCAAATGGCCATGCCTAAAACAATTGCAAACATTTAAAAATATGTTCATGATTTTTTTCTAAAAGAATCATAATTTAAACAATTGTTTGTGTAATTTGGAAAAAAATGTACCATTCAGTAAATCGTTCATGATATTTAAAACATATTCACGCGTTTTAAAAAGTATGTTCATGCAATGTAAAGTTCGATTTGCACATTTTTTCAGAAATTACTCATAAAATATGAAAAATGTCCCATTTTCAATAATGTTCACATCACTTAAAATGATCATATATTTTAAAAATATTTATGAAGATAGATATTTTGTCAGCAAAATTTTTATAAAATATTTATGACATGTAGCAAAATGTTTGTAGACTGTAACCGGGAGGATTAAAAAAGGTCATGAATTTTCAAAAGAAAAAATGTGAAAAAATGAACAAAAAAGAGAAAGAAATAGTAAAATGAAAAGATAAGAGATTTAAAATACAAGAAAAATAGAAAAGAACTGGTCCATCTTCCTAGAACCAGATGACAGGTTTCCAGCTTTCCAACACCAGCATTGTTGGGCCGACCATCGGGGTCAAAATTGGCGGGGAAACGGGGGCGTACATTCCTTGTCGACCACTGCTGTTAGCCGCTACAACCAACAAACTAGAAATCGTATCGCCAATAATAAGATCCCCGATTAGATGGCCGAATCACGCAGGAGAACAACAAGAAAATCCTCAGTTGACTCGTATTGTACAGGGACGAAATCGGTGTATACATGCAACAACTCAATGTCACATTGTCAGTGCACTTAGAGCCAAATTCTCTCCTCGCGTTCTCCTCGGCGACTACCGGACTGCGTCGAGGGCTCGAGGTTGGTGCTGGACGTTAGGCTGTTCTGGGTGAGATGGAGCACATCACAACCCAGGAGATGAGGAGCAACCGAGAATTTTGTGCGTGCGTTGACGCGTGAAGGTGGTTTTTTGGTCAGTTTGGTTGAAGACCTGGACAACATGCCTGGGAAGAACTCATGCCTGGATCTAGCCTCACTCGTTGGAATTTTTTGCGTGATCTCGCGAGCCTGGTGTGCATGTGTTTGCTTTACATTACACCCTGGACATGCGGCTGCCTGGCAATGTAATTAGTACTATATAAAGATACTCATACCCATCAACTTGATGCAAAAGAAATAAATGGAAAACTATTAAAATCATCCGACTGATTTTTCACAAACATAAACCGCCTTTGACGGGCGCCACGCGTACCCGCTGGCCGCTCACTCCTCCTTATCCTTATCTTTTCCCAGATGAAGCCTGAGCCACTCATTCCTTTTCCTCGTTTGTCTTCTTCCTTCAAGCCAACATGCTTTCCCAGGAACGGCCGTCGCTGTAGGGCTAGGCTGAGAGGATGCTCCTTCCATGACCGGCGGCGGAGCTGCGTTTGATGATGTGCGACGACGCTACAGTCACGTCGACGGCAAAGTTGCGTTGGAGCAGGAGGTGCTACGAGCTGCTGCCATGACCGGTGGCGCTACTGCACAGCGACAGCGAAGGTACGTTGCAGCAACAAAGAGCTATAAGATGTTGCCTTGGCGGGCGGCAGAGCTGCATCGCAGCATGCAGCAGGCGATGCGTCAATGAAGCTTCACCGGTGCGTCAATGAAACTTCGCCGGAGCTCCATTGAAGATTTGTCGGTGCGTCAATGAAGCTTCGCCGGTACTCCATTGAAGCTTCGCTGGTGCGTCAATGAAGCTTCGACGGGGTGGCTCGGTGTTGCTATGGAGCAGCACCCCGGTGGCTCCCGGTGCTGCGATGCAGCGGTCGCCGGTCGCTCCGGTGACGCGAGGTCGCCGAGGCAGGATGACAGAGAGGGTCTGCGTTGCTCTACACCACGGAGAGTTGTTGTGCGCTGCTCTGTATCAGATAGATGGGGATTAGTAGAGAAAGGTACAGGCTGTGTCGAGGCGAATCGAACAACCATCTGTGTAGATCGAACGGTTGGCTGGGCGAATGATTTCTCTAGGAAATCATCCGTCTGATTTATAGCAGCCACCAAATAATATAGTATTGCCACGCACCCCAGCAAACGCACGGGAAGGGACGCCTGGCTCACGCTAACGCCGTTGCCGGCCGGCTAAGTGCGGCTAATCACGTTTCAGGATTCTGCATGCCACGCTAGTATCTACTGTCCTGGATACAGACCAAACAACACCCAGCCAGATCCTAGGGAACTTTTTTTTTCATGGTAATACGTGTCTCATTCATATCATAAAGAACAAAGTACAAGTCACGTAAAGACCGACATGACAAAACTGAAAAGATAGCAGAACATCTCTAGGCTTGACACCAACGCCCGTCGCCTGCCTCCGGCACCACCACAGCAGCCACCGAAGAAAAGAATGACGAATCTATTGGGGAACGTAGCATAATTCAAAAAAATTCTACGTCTTCACCAAGATCCAACTATGGATACATCTAGCAACGAGCAAGTAAGAGTGCATCTACATACCGTTATGTAGATCGTGTGCGAAAGCTTTCAACGAAGTGTGGATGAAGTAGTCGAACTCTTCACGTTCTTCGTCACCGATGATCTAGCGCCGAACGGACGGCACCTCCGCGTTCAACACACGTACGGTGCAGCAACGTCACCTCCTTCTTGATCCAGCAAGGGGGGAGGAGAAGTCGTCAGAGATCCGGCAGCACGACGGCGTGATGACGGATGCAGTGGAGATCGCAGCAGGGCTTCGCTGGGCGCCCTGTGTTGGGAGTATGGAGGTGTGACGGGAGGGGGAGAGGCGCCAGGGCTTGGGTGCGGCTGCCCTCTTCCCCCCCCCCACATATATATAGGGGGCCAGGGGGGCGCCAGGACCCCCTGCAGATCCAATCTGCAAGGGGGCGGCGGCCAAAGGGGGGTTCCTTGCCCCCCAAGGCAAGTGGAGCCCCCCTCCCCTTTAGGGTTTTAACCCTAGGCGCATGGGGAGGTGGGCCCCTTAGTGGTGCGCCAGCCCAAAGGGCTGGACACTTCCCCTTGCGGCCTAGGGGCCCCACCGGGATCGGTGGCCCCACCCGGTGGACCCCCGGGGCCCCTCCGGTGGTCCCGGGACGCTCCCGGTGACCCCCGGAGATCACCCGTTGGCCGAAACTGGACTTCCTATATATCAATCTTTACCTCCGGACCATTCCGGAACTCCTCGTGACGTCCAGGATCTCATCCGGGACTCCGAACAACTTTCGGGTTTCCACGTGCATTTATCTCTACGACCCTAGCGTTACCGAACCTTAAGTGTGTAGACCCTACGGGTTCGGGAGACACGTAGACATGACCGAGACCACTCTCCGGTCAATAACCAACAGCGGGATCTGGATATCCATGTTGGTTCCCACGTGTTCCTCGATGATCTTCATCGGATGAACCACCGTGTCAAGGATTCACTCAATCCCGTATGTTATTCCCTTTGTCCATCGGTACGGTACTTGCCCGAGATTCGATCGTCGGTATTCCCAATACCTTGTTCAATCTCGTCATGGCAAGTCTCTTTACTCGATCCGTAATCCATCATCCCGTGACTAACTACTTAGTCACATATTGAGCTCATAATGATGATGTCTTACCGAGTGGGCCCAGAGGTACCTCTCCGTCATACGGAGTGACAACATCCCAGTCTCGGTTCGTACCAACTCAACAGACACTTTCGGAGATACCCGATGTGTACCTTTATAGCCACCCAGTTACGTTGTGACGGTTGGCACACCCAAAGTACTCCTACGGTATCCGGGAGTTGTACAACCTCATGGTCTAAGGAATAAATACTTGACACCGAAAAGCTTATGCATTACGAACTATACGATCTCGTGTTATGCTCAAGTTTGGGTCTTGTCCATCACATCATTCTCCTAATGATGTGATCCCGTTATCACTGACATCTTATGTCCATGGTCAGGAAACCGTGACCATCTGTTGATCAACGAGCTGGTAACTAGAGGCCTACCAGGGACTCATTGTGGTCTGTGTATTCACACATGTATCGTTGTTTCCGTACAATACAATTCAAGCATGAATAACAGACAATTATCATGAACAAGGAGATATAATAATAATGCTTTTATTATTGCCTCTAGGGCATATCTCCAACAGTCTCCCACTTGCACTAGAGTCAATAATCTAGTTACATTGTGATGAATCGAACACCCATAGAGTTCTGGTGTTGATCATGTTTTGCCCGTGAAAGATGTTTAGTCAACGGGTCTGCTACATTCAGATCCGTATGCACTTTACAAATATCTATGTCTCCATCCTGAACATAATTCCGGATGGAGTTGAAACGGCGCTTGATGTGCTTGGTCTTCTTGTGAAACCTGGGCTCCTTGGTAATAGCAATAGCACCAGTGTTGTCACAGAAGAGAGTCATCGGGCTTGACGCGCTTGGAATGACTCCTAGGTCGGTGATGAACTCCTTCATCCAGACTCCTTCCTGCGCTGCTTCAGAAGCAGCTATGTACTCCGCTTCACATGTAGACGCTGCCACCACGCTCTGTTTGCAACTGCACCAGCTGACTGCCCCTCCATTCAAAATATATACGTATCCGGTTTGAGACTTGGAGTCATCCAGATCTGTGTCGAAGCTAGCATCGACGTAACCCTTTACGACGAGCTCTTCGTCACCTCCATAAACGAGAAACATATCCTTAGTCCTTTTCAGGTACTTCAGGATGTTCTTGACCGCTGTCCAGTGTTCCGTACCGGGATCACTTTGGTACCTCCCTACCAAACTTATGGCAAGGTTCACATCAGGTCTGGTACACAGCATGGCATACATGATAGAACCTATGGCCGAGGCATAGGGAATGACACTCATCTTTTCTCTATCTTCTGCCGTGGTCGGCGACTGAGCCTTGCTCAATCTCATACCCTGCAAAACAGGCAGGAATCCTTTCTTTGACTGATCCATATTGAACTTCTTCAATATTTTGTCAAGGTATGTACTTTGTGAAAGACCAATGAGGCGTCTCGATCTATCTCTATAGATTTTGATGCCTAATATGTAAGCAGCTTCTCCAAGGTCCTTCATTGAAAAACTTTTATTCAAGTAGGCCTTTACATTTTCCAAGAATTCTATATCATTTCCCATCAGCAATATGTCATCCACATATAATATGAGAAATGCTACAGAGCTCCCACTCACTTTCTTGTAAATACAGGCTTCTCCATAAGTCTGTATAAATCCAAACGCTTTGATCACTTCATCAAAGCGAATATTCCAACTCCGAGATGCTTGCACCAGCCCGTAAATCGAGCGCTGGAGCTAGCATACCTTGTTAGCGTTCTCTGGATCGACAAAACCTTCCGGTTGCATCATATACAACTCTTCTTTGAGGAACCCGTTAAGGAATGCTGTTTTGACGTCCATCTGCCATATCTCATAATCATAGAATGCGGCAATAGCTAACATGATTCTGACTGACTTCAGCATCGCTACGGGAGAAAAAGTCTCGACGTAGTCAATCCCTTGAACTTACCGATAACCCTTAGCGACAAGACGATCTTTATAGATGGTCACATTACCAACCGCGTCTGTCTTCTTCTTAAATATCTATTTATTTTCTATGGCGTGCCTATCATCAGGCAAGTCCACCAAAGTCCATACTTTGTTTTCATACATGGATTCTATCTCGGATTTCATGGCTCCAAGCCATTTATTGGAATCCGGGCCCGCCATCGCTTCTTCATAGTTCGAAGGTTCATCGTTGTCTAACAACATGATTTCCAGTACAGGGTTGCCGTACCACTCTGGTGCGGAATGTGCCCTTGTGGACCTTCGAAGTTCAGTAGTAACTTGATCTGTTTCTTCATGATCATTATCATCAACTTCCTCCCTTGTCGGTGCAGGCACCTCAGGAACAGTTTCCTGCGCTGCGCTACTTTCCGGTACAGAAGGGGTGACTGTCACCTCATCAAGTTCTACTTTCCTCCCACTCACTTCTTTCGAGAGAAACTCTTTCTCCAGAAAGCATCCATTCTTGGCAACAAAGACTTTGCCTTCGGATCTGTGGTAGAAGGTGTACCCAATTGTTTCCTTTGGGTATCCTATGAAGACGCATTTCTCCGATTTGGGTTCGAGCTTTTCAGGTTGAAGTTTCTTGACATAAGCATCGCAACCCCAAACTTTTAGAAACGACAGCTTCGGTTTCTTGCCAAACCAAAGTTCATACGGAGTCGTCTCAACGGATTTCGACGGAGCCCTATTTAAAGTGAATGCGGCAGTCTCTAAAGTATAACCCCAAAAAGATAGCGGTAAATCGGTAAGGGACATCATAGATCGCACCATGTCCAACAGAGTACGATTTCGACGTTCGGACACACCGTTACGTTGAGGTGTTCCGGGCGGTGTCAATTGTGAAACAATTCCACAGTTTCTAAGGTGTGTGCCAAATTCATGACTTAAATATTCACCCCCACGATCCGATCGCAAGAACTTTATTTTTCTGTCACATTGATTCTCAACCTCATTCTGAAATTCCTTGAACTTTTCAAAGGTCTCAGACTTGTGTTTCATCAAATAGATATACCCGTATCTACTCAAGTCATCCGTGAGGGTGAGAACATAACGGTAGCCTCCGCGAGCCTCAACACTCATTGGACCGCACACATCGGTATGTATGATTTCCAACAAGTTGGTTGCTCGCTCCATTGTTCCGGAGAACGGAGTCTTGGTCATCTTGCCCAAGAGGCATGGTTCGCACGTGTCAAATGATTCATAATCAAGAGACTCTAGAAGTCCATCCGAATGGAGCTTCTTCATATGTTTGACACCAATATGACCAAGGCGGCAATGCCACAAGTATGTGGGACTATCATTATCAACTTTACATCTTTTGGCATTTACACTATGAATATGTGTATCACTACGTTCGAGATTCATCAAAAATAAACCATTGACCAGCGGGGCATGACCATAAAACATATCTCTCAAATAAATAGAACAACCATTATTCTCCGATTTGAAAGAATATCCATCTCGCATAAGACGAGATCCAGAAACAATGTTCATGCTCAAAACTGGTACTAAATAACAATTATTGAGGTTTAAAACTAATCCCGAGGGTAGATGTAGAGGCAGCGTGCCGACGGCGATCACATCGACCTTGGAACCATTCCCGACGCGCATCGTCACCTCATCCTTCGCCAGTCTCCGTTTATTCCGCAGCTCCTGTTTTGAGTTACAAATGTGAGCAACTGCACCGGTATCGAATACCCAGGAGCTACTACGAGTGCTGGTAAGGTACACATTAATAACATGTATATCATATATACCTTTGACGTTGCCGGCCTTCTTGTCTGCTAAGTATTTGGGGCAGTTCCGCTTCCAGTGACCCGTTCCCTTGCAATAAAAGCACTCTGTCTCTGGCTTGGGTCCATACTTTGGCTTCTTCCCGGCAACAGGCTTGCCAGGCGCGGCAACTCCCTTGCCGTCCTTCTTGAAGTTCTTCTTACCCTTGCCTTTCTTGAACTTAGTGGTTTTATTGACCATCAACACTTGATGTTCTTTCTTGATGTCTACCTCCGCTGATTTCAGCATTGAATACACCTCGGGAATGGACTTCTCCATCCCCTGCATATTGAAGTTCAACACGAAGCTCTTGAAGCTTGGTGGGAGCGACTGGAGGATTCTGTCAACGACCGCTTCATCTGGGAGATTCATTCCCAGCTGAGACAAGCGGTTATGCAATCCTGAAATCTTGAGGATGTGCTCACTGACAGAACTGTTCTCCTCCATCTTACAGCTGTAGAATGCGTCGGAGACATCATATCTCTCGACTCGGGCATGAGCTTGGAAAACCATTTTCAGCTCTTCGAACATCTCATATGCTCCGTGGTGCTCAAAACGTTTTTGGAGCCCCGATTCTAAACTGTAAAGCATGCCGCACTGAACCAGGGAGTAATCATCACTACGCGACTGCCATGTCAGGACCCCGATCCTAAGTCACACCGATCTAGCTGTAACACGTCATATCACTTTGCGGCCTCACGCACGGTAACCCCACGGGTGCCACCTTACCTGGCCCGGGACCGTTTGCGCATTTTGGCACACGTATATGACAGTGTCGCTAGCATCCATATGACAGAGAACCCGGGCCGACATGGCTAGTTATAAACCAAAAGTGGCACTAAATTACAGAGACAGGCATCCATGACCCAGCAACGAACGTGTCGGTCATCAACGTATGAACCCAAGTCGTAGCAAGCTACATGGACTTAAAGGAACAACGCGTGACATTTCCCCTAAGGGACAGACACAGGAACGAAGAAGGACACATGCCGGCCAGCCTACGTGTTCTGAGCAGTAGCAAGCTACCAAGGCTCATTGGAATCACTAGGAGGCATTTCCCTGTAAGATAGGCTACCAAAGGAAAACAACTAGGTGTCGGATCCCACACATACCAAGCATTTCAATCATACACGCAATATGCTCAATATGTGCAAATACAACATTCCATCACAACAGAACTCTATGACTCAAAGTACTTTATTTAAAAGGCTCCAAGAGCCATACATATCATATTCATACAGGTAGGGGTCACATGACCCAACACTCAAGTCATACAGTCATACAAGCACAAGCGGAAGCTACATGTCTGAGTACAGACAACTTAGAAAATAAAACAGGCTTAGTGTAGCCTGACTATCTACAAGGCCCTTCACAAGCTCCAGATCACCGTCTGGGTGTCAAGCTACTCGTCGACGTCAACGTCTATGTAGAACCCATCAGCAGGGGCAGGGTTCTCCTCTGCAACAGTTATTAAGCAAACATGAGTACAAAGGTACTCAGCAAGTCTTACCACAGAACCTATCATACATGCAACATTATCAAAGGGGGTAGTGGAGTTTATAGCAGAATGCCAGCTTTGACCTTGGCTAACCTATACTACAACTCTCAACAGATTGCAAGATGTTATTACGAACACGAGTCCTCTACTCACCACATCAATACACTACCGAGGATCCTCTTCCGTCATCCTACGGAAGGGCCATCCACGGCACTCACACTTATCTTGAGGCTTTTAGTAGTAACCATCAACTTGTCTATGAACTGTAAGAGCAACCAAGTAGTTTGTACCGCGAACAACGGCTATTCAAATAGATTGATAACCCTGCAGGGGTGTACTTCTTCACACATGTTTTCACCACTTAGCGTCTGCACACGACATGTGCTCGGCAGACTTCAAGCGAAAGCCGACGTGGGTGTAGACCACGACCTAACCAACCACTCAAGTCTCTCGTCCAGGTTTATCGCCTATTTGGGTTCCATCCGTGGGGAGATCCGGCCGGGGTGTCGCTCACGGCCCCAAACGATGTGTACAGGGTTCCCGAGTCACCAAACGGGCAACCGGTACACCGTGCCACGTACCTGTCGCATCACAGCCCACCCCGAGGGTCAGCGCTGTGCACGACCTCCAGTAAACTATAAACACCAGAAACTAGTTGCAACTCCTGGACAGAGTACAAGGGCAGTCAATAAGTCGAGCGGGGTCATATTTCAGGGCCCAATGTGTGGTAGTAACTGTAACTTGAATCACACACACAGATCTCGGGTCCTATGGACGATTCCAATGAAACAACCCACCATGTACTCCTACATGGCCTTTCATCGATACATTTACCAAGCGTATTCCACACTTCCTTCTCTTTATCGGTAAGATCATTTCACTCTGATCCATCACCCAGATGAACCAGACCAGACACAACTCTACGCATAGCAGGCAACATAAGTAAATAGCATGGTGGATCACACATCACATGGCTCAATCAACTCCTACACATGCTAGTGGGTTTCAACTATTTACTGTGGCAATGACAGGTCATGCAAGGGAATAGGGTTCAACTACCGCAGCAAGTAGCAGTTCACGCGTTGTTGCCTTAATGCAGTAAAAGAGAGCAGGAGCGAGAAGATTGGGTTTGTATCGGAATGATCAATGATTGCTTGCCTGACAAGGTAGTTGTCGGGTACTGCTCTTCAACTGGATACGCAGCAGTATCCTCGGAAGCAGGACCTAACACAGGGAATACCGACGATACAATCATTAACAAACAAATGCAACAATATGATGCATGCTCATGACATGGCAAGATGCATGTGTGTTGGCTAATGTAACTAAAACCAGAAGGGTTTGAACCTATTTGAATCAAGGATTCAATTGAAGTTCAAACTATTATTTAAATAAGTGCATTATCATGTTTTTGATATATACAGCAAGTTAACTTGTTCAAACATGCATGAAACCAATGCCATTAGAAAGATTGGATTTTTCTGATCATTTTTCATATATAAATCTTTTCCATCTGAGCTATGGTTGATTTTATATGATTTTTAGAAGTTTTGGGTATTTTCTGGAATTTCCTGAATTATTTTAAATCTAAAAATCCCAGAAAACCTTTACTGCGTCAGCATGACATCATGCTGACGTCAGCCAGTCAACAGGGCCAGTCTAGGTCAAACCTGACTGGTGGGCCCCTCATGTCAGTGTCACAGCTAATTAACTGAGTTAATTAGAGTTAAACTAAAACTAATTAGCTGTCAGTGGGGCCAGGGCCCACGTGTCAGTGACTAAACTAATTAACTAATTAAAATTAAATTAACACCTAAACTAAGTTTGACTTGCGGGCAGGGCCCACATGTCATTGACCCAGGGGTCAAACCCGTGGTCAAAACAGGTCCAACTCGCCGGCGTTTAGCCGCCGGCGAGGCCAAACACGGCGGCGTGCTTCGGAAAACGCCTACGGTGCACGGCTCGAGCTGCGACTGGGTGCGTTGGATAGCCCTTGCTGTTGCGCGTCGGATGGTGGTGGTCGCCGGACCTGGGGTGGCCGGAGACGACGGCAACGAGCTCGACGGCGGCGACCGGCGTCGGGCGTGTGTGGATAAACGGCTGCAGGGGCCTAGGCGATGCGTGCGTAGCACCGTTCGCATCTACGTGATGCGGTGAGTATGTTGGACGGGTGCCAGTGACCAAATGGTCACCGGAGCATCACCGGCGGCTAGCACGGCGGCGGTGCGTGCGGGCGAGCTTCGTGCAGTGCGTTGCAGGGCAAAAGGGAGCCAACGGAGAGGGGGAGGAGGTAGCTAGGCTCACAGGGGTTGCAGCAAGCACCGGAGCGAGCTCGGGGGTGGTCGGAGCTGAGCAGAACGGCGAGGGGGATCGCCACGGCCGGAGTTGGGGAAGAAGAGGTCGGGGGCGTCTCCAGGGCGGGCGAGCGCTCGCGGCTCGGCCTGTTCGAAGCAGTCGAGGACGGCGGAGACGATGGACACCAAGGCGGAGCTCAGGGACGACGGTGGACGCGGCTTCTACGACGGTGCGATCACGGCGGCATCGGCCATGGCGCGGGGAGAGCGGAGGAGAGTAACTGGGGGGAGGTGGAGGTGTCTGCGGGGTCGAGGAGGACGTGGAGGGTCGAACCATCCCTCCAGGACGGCGAGGGGGTGAAGCAAGGCGGCGGGCAGCTGCGTGGCGCGCGGCGCGGTCGCCGTCGAGCACCTGCCTGCCTGCCTGGCCGAGCCAAGCAGCTCGCTGGAGCGGCAGCTGGGCTGGGCCGGCAGGTGGGCCGGGTGGGGCGCCTGGTAAGTTCTCTCTCTCCCTTTTTTTCTATTTTCTTTTCTGTTTCATTTCTTTTGCAGCTTTGTTCATTTAATAAAAATGCCTAAACATTTTTATAACTCATAACAATTGTCATACCTACTGTATATATTATGAACAGTAGGAAACATTATAGTTTATGATTATTTGAGCATTTAAAATATTTTGTAGCATTTAAATGCCCAAATTCAAATACCATATGCTTTAATCCAAAGCCCTAGATTGTCCTAGAAAAATGTGCACCATTTTTGGCAGAGGTTTAAGACCAAGGCAGAAATGATGAACATTTTGAAGGGCATTTTGGGTACATTGGAAAATATTTTATCAAACCCTAGTTGTTAGGGGAGGGGTGCTGGGGTTTCTGTTAATCCCATTTCAATTTTCTTTGAAAGTAGACATGATGCACACTCTAGTCAGGTCCTAATGCAAGTGCTAACTAGGGATGTGACAACTCACCCCCACTTAAAAGAATCGCGTCCCAAGATTCGGGTTCCTCCGGAAAGAGGGTGGGGGTACTCAAGTCGAAGACGATCCTCCCTTTCCCAAGTAGTTTCACTCTCGGAATGATGTGACCATTGAACTTTGAGAAACTTGATATTGTGGCGTCGAGTGGTGCGCTCAGTTTGATCAAGAATACAAACGGGGTATTCTCGATATGTGAGATTGTCTTGGAGATCAAGCGTTTCGTGGTCCACTCCGCGGATAGGATCCGAGAAGCAACGCCTGAGTTGAGAAACGTGGAAAACATCATGAACTCTGGAGAGGTGCGGAGGTAGTTCCAATTGGTAGGCAACTTCTCCTCGTTTGGCAAGAATGCGAAAAGGACCGATGTAACGAGGGGCCAATTTGCCTTTGATACCGAAGCGATGGGTTCCCTTAAGAGGAGTAACCCGAAGGTAAGCCTTATCGCCGACTTCAAAAGTCACAGCCTTATGATGACTATCATATTGGCTCTTTTGGCGAGACTGGGCTGTTTTCAATCTCTCACGAACGATGCGAACTTGTTCCTCTGCTTCCTGGATCATATCCGGGCCAAAGAATTGTCTTTCCCCGGTCTCTGACCAGTTAAGAGGTGTTCGACACCTTTGTCCATATAGAACTTCGAAGGGAGCTTTACCCAAGCTGGCTTGATAACTATTGTTATAAGCGAATTCGGCAAATGGAAGACACTTTTCCCATTCCATACCGAAAGAAATGACAGAGGCTCGAAGCATGTCTTCCAGAATTTGATTGACTCGTTCCACTTGACCACTTGACTGCGGATGGAAGGCAGTACCAAAAGAGAGATGAGTTCCCATAGCATTCTGGAAACTTTCCCAAAATCGTGAAGTAAAAAGACTTCCACGGTCTGAGTTAATCTCCAAAGGCACACCATGTAGTGATACTATCCGAGAGATATATAAGTCTGCTAGCTGGCTAGCGGTAATACTCTCCCGAACAGGCAGGAAATGAGCTACTTTAGAGAGACGGTCGATAACGACGAAGATAGCATTATTCCCTTTCCTGGACCTGGGAAACCCGGTGATGAAGTCCATACCGACTTTATCCCATTTCCATTCAGGAATAGCTAGAGGTTGAAGGGTGCCAGCAGGCCGTTGATGCTCTGCTTTGACTCGACGACAAACGTCGCAGTTAGCAATGAACTGAGCGATTTCTCTCTTCATCCTAGTCCACCAGAATCTTTGACGTAGGTCTTGATACATTTTGGTACTACCGGGATGAATCGTGAGAGGAGATTCATGAGCCTCCTTAAGGATTAATTGCCGTAGATGGTGGTTCTTGGGAACCACTACACGGTTCTCAAAGAAAACAACACCTCGATCATCCATGGAGAAACTTTTAGCGAGTCTGCTAGCAATGTTCTCTTGGAGTCGTGATACACCTTTATCACGCTTCTGGGCAGCTATGATTTGATCCATAAGGGTAGGTTTCGCCACCAAGGTGGAAAGGAATCCTCGAGGAACAATGTGAAGGTTAAGCTTACGAAATTCCTCGTGGAGAAGTGGTTGACTTTGTTGTAACATTAAATTGTTACAATATGACTTACGACTTAGTGCATCAGCCATGACATTGGCCTTTCCAGGAGTGTAAGTGATTCCTAAGTCGTAGTCGGTGAGCAACTCAACCCAACGTCTTTGCCTGAGATTTAGATCCGGTTGGGTGAAGATATACTTCAAACTTTGGTGATCAGTGAAGATTTCACAGCGATTACCAAGGAGGTAATGTCGCCATGTTTTGAGTGCATGGACTACAGCTGCAAGCTCTAAATCATGAGTAGGATAGTTATCCTCATGTGGACGCAACTGTCGGGATGCGTATGCAATCACTTGACGATCTTGCATGAGAATGCAACCTAGTCCTTGTCGCGAGGCGTCGCAATAGATTATAAAATCCTTGGAAAAGTCTGGTGGTACCAGTACAGGTGCAGATGTCAGGCGTCTTTTCAGTTCCTGAAAACTGGACTCGCACTGTGGGGTCCACTCAAACTTTTTATCTTTCTTGAGGAGTTCGGTTAGAGGTTTAGCAACCTTGGAGAAGTTCTCGACGAAACGTCGGCAATAGCTCGCTAAGCCAAGAAAATTCCTAACTTGCTTGACCGATTCAGGGGGAGTCCAATCAAGGACGGCTTGAACTCGCTCGGGATTGACAGCAATACCCTTGCCAGAGATCACATGACCTAGATAGGTTACTTCTGGCAACCAAAATTCACATTTAGAGAATTTGGCATAAAGGCGGTGCTCTCGAAGCTTCGTCAATACCAGCCTTAAATGCTCGGCATGATCTTCCTTGTTCTTGGAGAAAATGAGTATATCATCGAGGTATACCACGACGAATTTATCCAAATACTCCATGAATATAGAATTCATTAACCGAGAAAAGGTAGCTGGGGCATTGGTTAATCCGAAGGACATGACGGTGTACTCATATTGGCCATAACGAGTAACGAAAGCCGTTTTAGGAATGTCCCCGTTTTTGATTTTGATTTGATGGTAGCCCAACCTCAAATCCATCTTAGAGAAGACTGAGGATCCCGCGAGCTGATCATACAGGTCGTTGATCCTGGGAAGCGGATACTTATTCTTTATTGTGACCAGATTGACAGGTCGGTAATCTACAACCATCCGCTCCGTTCCATCCTTCTTCTTGACGAAGAGGACGGGGCAAGCCCAAGGGGAAGAACTAGGACGGATGAAACCCTTTTGCAAGGACTCATCGAGTTGTTTCTTTAGCTCAGCTAATTCTAGTGGTGCCATCTTATAAGGTCTCCTAGAGATTGGGACAGTTCCAGGGATAAGATCTATCACGAACTCGACATCTCTGTCAGGTGGAACTCCTGGCAGTTCTTCTGGAAAAACATCCGGGAAGTCGCGAACTACCGGGATATCTTCGAGTTCTGGTAGAGGGCTGGCATTAAGAGAGTAGAGCTGACGTTCAGCCATTCGAGTCAAGACATTGACTATCTTGCTGGATGGATGTGTAAGTTGAACGGTCCTAGTAAAGCAATCAATTTTGGCGTAATGGGTTGTCATCCAATCCATACCCAAGATGATATTTATGTCCGAGGACTTGAGAGCGATTAAAGATGCAAGGAAAACAAGTCAATCGACAAGGATTTCATTTCCATGGCTTACCCTAGAGGTTTGCCACTTTGAACCAGGAGTTTGAATAACCATGGAAGTAGGCATGTCACAAAAAGTCATGTTGTGCAATCGAGCATAGCTCTCAGATATGAACGAATGGGATGCTCTAGTATCGAAAAGAACAGATGCTGGATGGCAGTTTACGAGAAGCGTACCAAGGACGACGTTAGGATCCTCATAAGCTTCTTCGGCAGAAACATAGTTGACATGACCACGTGCTGTGGGGATTGGCTTGACATAGTTCACCTTGCCGGTTGGCTTACCACGGCCAACGGGTTTTCCTGGCTGATTCTGGGGACAATCACTCATGTAGTGTCCCGGTTCTCCACACTTGAAACATGTCACCGTGGTGGTGCGTGGAGCGAAGTTGGAGGGTGTACCTCCATAGGTCTTAGCAGGTGCAAACTGTTGAGTTGGGCGAGGCGCCTCATAGGATGGCCTCGGTGTATACTTGGGTGGCAGAGCAGTGTTAGGAACCCACACACGGCGCTTGTGAGAGCCAGAGCCGGATGAGGAACCAAAATCTCGAGTATGCTTGCGGGTGGCCTCGAAGTCGGTCTGGCCTGTTTCAGCACTGATAGCCTTGTTTACCAACTTCTGGAAGGAAGTGCACTCGTGCAGACGTAAATCTCGACGAAGTTCAGGGCTGAGTCCCTTGCGGAACCTCGCCTGTTTCTTGGCATCGGTGGATACTTCCTCAGGTGCATAGCATGCCAGATTACCAAACTCACGACTATAGCCATCCACAGTTAAACGGCCCTGGGTGAAATTGCAGAATTCCTCCCGCTTGCGATCCATGAGACCTTCCGGAATGTGATGTTCACGGAATGCCTCACTGAACTCAACCCAGGTAGTGACTTGGCCAGCAGGACGCATAGCTTCAAAGTTTTCCCACCAAAGACTAGCAGGGCCCTCAAGATGATAGGCGGCGTAGATAACCTTGTCAGCTTCGGCCACACGGGCAGAGTGTAGCTTGTGGGTGATACTACGTAGCCAGTCATCAGCATCCAGAGGTTCAGTGGAGTGATGGAACTTTGGTGGACACATCTTGATAAAATCGTGGATTGACACCACGTCATTCCTCTGACGGAACCCAGTGTTCTGCTCTATGCGTTCCAGCAGACGGTTGGTCTCTCTCTTGTTCCGTTCTGCTTCAAGCATAACTTCCGCCAAGGAGGGTGGCTGGGGCAGATTTCCATCTCTAGCCCCACTAGCCTCACCCTGCTCCTGAGCAGCAGGAGTGTTGCGAGTGTTGACCATCCTAGGAAAACAAAACAACGGTTTAGACAAGGATGGCAAAAATTTGACATAGAAGTGCAGAATGTAATGGATGACACAGAATGCAGAGATGTTCATCCGTACGACATGGTAATATAGGAACTGCTATATATACACCAGTGGTCACACACACCATACAAAGTTTAGTACAAGCCAAGGCTAAAGTACAACTGCGGTGAAAGACGATACATCCCATCAGAGGCATTCCAAGCTCCTATACATTATTTAACTACACCTCCGGAATTCAATACACACTAAGTCATATTCCACAAGACGCGCAGGACTGTGGAAATACAACTACTACAATACTACTACTACCACGGACTAGCTCAGACATTCGCGTAGTAATCCTCGTAAAGATTACCACCGTAGCCTGGAAGTGGTACAGACGGATCTTGGAACTCGCGAGCACTCGAAGGCTGTGGACCATAGGGGCATGGGTGTGGTCTCGGTCCCGATGCTGGTGGTAACCGACGCCCACGTGGAGGTGTAATACCCCCAACGTCACGCCAATCCATGCGATCAGGCAGACGAGTCCGCACAGGATACAAATCCCGCATGTCCAGATATCCGGCGTGCACAGCAGGTGCAAGCCGTGTCAAAGTAGTCCAGTGAGTGGCTCGAGTGTTATACAGCTCCATTCGGAGGGCACGGACCTCACGGTCCCTATCCTCCAACATCTGAACAGTAGTCTGAAGCAGTGGCTCTTCATGAGCAGCATCAGTATACAGACCAGTGTAGTAGCCTTCCTCTCCGGGGAGTGAGGCTGTCATGTAACAGAACTCAGTGTTCAGCAACAGGGCATGCCTAGCACGGAGAATGGTCATCATCGAATAAGCGGCATCCTGCACTGCCATCTCGATGGTAATCCCGAGTCCATAAGACCAATGGATGGGATCATTAGCTCCGGGATATGAGGGGTATATCCGGACTGTGCAGAAATACTGACTTTGATTGAAATCCCGGTACTGTTCCTCCACGGTGTATTCAGGATACCAGCGATAACCGGTCTCAGTCATCACACGGACTAGCATGGCCGTGTGACCGGGCACATTAATGCACCGAGTCAAACGAACCACTTGGTGAGGGATGCGGCTAGACATCTGAAACACGGAATAATGCAAAGGCATTAGTGTTTCTGGAAGAAATCGGGCAGCATAACAACTGTAAATGCTCAAACAAAGATTTGAGACATCATACAAATGATAGCATAGCCACTCAACAATTCCATATCAAGGTTCCGGTTCAACAATCATCATACTAAAAGGATAGAAACTGAACTGAGGCTTGAAACCAACAATCCTAGGAGTCTACGGATTAGTAACACGTGAACCTAGTAAGGATAAGAGGCCTAGTCCTAAATCCCCGTAGAAAGAATAGACTGACTCAGATCAGAAGGGCATAAGGTAAAGGAGTAAAAAGAGCCTTACGTTCCCTTCCACAATCAATTCCCCTACATATAACTAAGAATTTTTCTAGACTCAACATCGACCAGTTTGGCTTGAGAAACCTATAGGCAGTCCAGCTCTGATGCCAACGCTGTCAGGACCCCGATCCTAAGTCACACCGATCTAGCTGTAACACGTCATATCACTTTGCGGCCTCACGCACGGTAACCCCATGGGTGCCACCTTACCTGGCCCGGGACCGTTTGCGCATTTTGGCACACGTATATGACAGTGTCGCTAGCATCCATATGACAGAGAACCCGGGCCGACATGGCTAGTTATAATCCAAAAGTGGCACTAAATTACAGAGACAGGCATCCATGACCCAGCAACGAACGTGTCGGTCATCAACGTATGAACCCAAGTCGTAGCAAGCTACATGGACTTAAAGGAACAATGCGTGACATTTCCCCTAAGGGACAGACACAGGAACGAAGAAGGACACATGCCGGCCAGCCTACGTGTTCCGAGCAGTAGCAAGCTACCAAGGCTCATTGGAATCACTAGGAGGCATTTCCCTGTAAGATAGGCTACCAAAGGAAAACAACTAGGTGTCGGATCCCACACATACCAAGCATTTCAATCATACACGCAATATGCTCAATATGTGCAAATACAACATTGCATCACAACAGAACTCTATGACTCAAAGTACTTTATTTAAAAGGCTCCAAGAGCCATACATATCATATTCATACAGGTAGGGGTCACATGACCCAACACTCAAGTCATACAGTCATACAAGCACAAGCGGAAGCTACATGTCTGAGTACAGACAACTTAGAAAATAAAACAGGCTTGGTGTAGCCTGACTATCTACAAGGCCCTTCACAAGCTCCAGATCACCGTCTGGGTGTCAAGCTACTCGTCAACGTCAACGTCTATGTAGAACCCATTAGCAGGGGCAGGGTTCTCCTCTGCAACAGTTATTAAGCAAACATGAGTACAAAGGTACTCAGCAAGTCTTACCACAGAACCTATCATACATGCAACATTATCAAAGGGGGCAGTGGAGTTTATAGCAGAATGCCAGCTTTGACCTTGGCTAACCTATACTACAACTCTCAACAGATTGCAAGATGTTATTACGAACACGAGTCCTCTACTCACCACATCAATACACTATCGAGGATCCTCTTCCGTCATCCTACGGAAGGGCCATCCACGGCACTCACACTTATCTTGAGGCTTTTAGTAGTAACCATCAACTTGTCTATGAACTGTAAGAGCAACCAAGTAGTTCGTACCGCGAACAACAGCTATTCGAATAGATTGATAACCCTGCAGGGGTGTACTTCTTCACACATGTTTTCACCACTTAGCGTCTGCACACGACATGTGCTCGGCAGACTTCAAGCGAAAGCCGACGTGGGTGTAGACCACGACCTAACCAACCACTCAAGTCTCTCGTCCAGGTTTATCGCCTATTTGGGTTCCATCCGTGGGGAGATCCGGCCGGGGTGTCGCTCACGACCCCAAACGATGTGTGCAGGGTTCCCGAGTCACCAAACGGGCAACCGGTACACCGTGCCACGTACCTGTCGAATCACAGCCCACCCCGAGGGTCAGCGCTGTGCACGACCTCCAGTAAACTATAAACACCAGAAACTAGTTGCAACTCCTGGACAGAGTACAAGGGCAGTCAATAAGTCGAGCGGGGTCATATTTCAGGGCCCAATGTGTGGTAGTAACTGTAACTTGAATCACACACACAGATCTCGGGTCCTATGGACGATTCCAATGAAACAACCCACCATGTACTCCTACATGGCCTTTCATCGATACCTTTACCAAGCGTATTCCACACTTCCTTCTCTTTATCGGTAAGATCATTTCACTCTGATCCATCACCCAGATGAACCAGACCAGACACAACTCTACGCATAGCAGGCAACATAAGTAAATAGCATGGTGGATCACACATCACATGGCTCAATCAACTCCTACACATGCTAGTGGGTTTCAACTATTTACTGTGGCAATGACAAGTCATGCAAGGGAATAGGGTTCAACTACCGCAGCAAGTAGCAGTTCACGCGCTGTTGCCTTAATGCAGTAAAAGAGAGCAGGAGCGAGAAGATTGGGTTTGTATCGGAATGATCAATGATTGCTTGCCTGACAAGGTAGTTGTCGGGTACTGCTCTTCAACTGGATACGCAGCAGTATCCTCGGAAGCAGGACCTAACACAGGGAATACCGACGATACAATCATTAACAAACAAATGCAACAATATGATGCATGCTCATGACATGGCAAGATGCATCTGTGTTGGCTAATGTAACTAAAACTAGAAGGGTTTGAACCTATTTGAATCAAGGATTCAATTGAAGTTCAAACTATTATTTAAATAAGTGCATTATCATGTTTTTGATATATACAGCAAGTTAACTTGTTCAAACATGCATGAAACCAGTGCCATTAGAAAGATTGGATTTTTCTGATCATTTTTCATATATAAATCTTTTCCATCTGAGCTATGGTTGATTTTATATGATTTTTAGAAGTTTTGGGTATTTTCTGGAATTTCCTGAATTATTTTAAATCTAAAAATCCCAGAAAACCTTTACTGCGTCAGCATGACATCATGCTGACGTCAGCCAGTCAACAGGGCCAGTCCAGGTCAAACCTGACTGGTGGGTCCCTCATGTCAGTGTCACAGCTAATTAACTGAGTTAATTAGAGTTAAACTAAAACTAATTAGCTGTCAGTGGGGCCAGGGCCCACGTGTCAGTGACTAAACTAATTAACTAATTAAAATTAAATTAACACCTAAACTAGGTTTGACTTGCGGGCAGGGCCCACATGTCATTGACCCAGGGGTCAAACCCGTGGTCAAAACAGGTCCAACTCGCCGGCGTTTAGCCGCCGGCGAGGCCAAACACGGCGGCGTGCTTCGGAAAACGCCTATGGTGCACGGCTCGAGCTGCGGCTGGGTGCGTTGGATAGCCCTTGCTGTTGCGCGTCGGATGGTGGTGTTCGCCGGACCTGGGGTGGCCGGAGACGACGGCAACGAGCTCGACGGCGGCGACCGGCGTCGGGCGTGTGTGGAGAAACGGCTGCAGGGGCCTAGGCGATGCGTGCGTAGCACCGTTCGCATCTACGTGCTGCGGTGAGTATGTTGGACGGGTGCCAGTGACCAAATGGTCACCGGAGCATCACCGGCGGCGAGCACGGCGGCGGTGCGTGCGGGCGAGCTTCGTGTAGTGCATTGCAGGGCAAAAGGGAGCCAACGGAGAGGGGGAGGAGGTAGCTAGGCTCACAGGGGTTGCAGCAAGCACCGGAGCGAGCTCGGGGGTGGTCGGAGCTGAGCAGAACGGCGAGGGGGATCTCCGCGGCCGGAGTTGGGGAAGAAGAGGTCGGGGGCGTCTCCAGGGCGGGCGAGCGCTCGGGGCTCGGCCTGTTCGAAGCAGTCGAGGACGGCGGAGACGATGGACACCAAGGCGGAGCTCAGGGACGACGGTTGACGCGGCTTCTACGACGGTGCGATCACGGCGGCGTCGGCCATGGCGCGGGGAGAGCGGAGGAGAGGAACTGGGGGGAGGTGGAGGAGTCTGCGGGGTCGAGGAGGACGTGGAGGGTCGAACCATCCCTCCAGGACGGCAAGGGGGTGAAGCAAGGCGGCGGGCAGCTGCGTGGCGCGCGGCGCGGTCGCCGTCGAGCACCTGCCTGCCTGCCTGGCCGAACCAAGCAGCTCGCTGGAGCGGCAGCTGGGCTGGGCCGGCAGGTGGGCCGGGTGGGGCGCCAGGTAAGTTCTCTCTCTCTCCCTTTTTTTCTATTTTCTTTTCTGTTTCATTTCTTTTGCAGCTTTGTTCATTTAATAAAAATGCCTAAACATTTTTTTAACTCATAACACTTGTCATACCTACTGTATATATTATGAACAGTAGGAAACATTATAGTTTATGATTATTTGAGCATTTAAAATATTTTGTAGCATTTAAATGCCCAAATTCAAATACCATATGCTTTAATCCAAAGCCCTAGATTGTCCTAAAAAAATGTGCACCATTTTTAGCAGAGGTTTAAGACCAAGGCAGAAATGATGAACATTTTGAAGGGCATTTTGGGTACATTGGAAAATATTTTATCAATCCCTAGTTGTTAGGGGAGGGGTGCTGGGGTTTCTGTTAATCCCATTTCAATTTTCTTTGAAAGTAGACATGATGCACACTCTAGTCAGGTCCTAATGCAAGTGCTAACTAGGGATGTGACATGCCAGACGTTCAAAACGTCTTGGGCCGCATCGGGAGTAGGTGCATCACCTAGCGGTGCTTCTAGGACATATGATCTCTTGGCAGCTATGAGGATAATCCTCAGGTTACGGACCCAATCCGTATAGTTGCTACCATCGTCTTTCAGCTTGGTTTTCTCTAGGAACGCGTTGAAGTTGAGGGAAACTGGAGCGTGGGCCATTTGATCTACAAGAGATATTGTAAAGAATTTAGACTAAGTTCATGATAATTAAGTTCATCTTAATCAAATTATAATGAACTCCCACTCAGAATGACATCTCTCTAGTCATCTAAGTGATACACGATCCGAATCGAGTAGTCCGTGTCCGATCATCACGTGAGACGGACTAGTCAAAAACGGTGAACATCTTCATGTTGATCGTATCTTCTATACGACTCGTGTTCGACCTTTTGGTCTTCCGTGTTCCGAGGCCATGTCTGTACATGCTAGGCTCGTCAAGTGAACCCTAAGTGTATCGCGTGTGTAAATCTGTCTTACACCCGTTGTATGTGAACGTTAGAACCTATCACACCCGATCATCACGTGGTGCTTCGGAACAACGAGCTTTAGCAACGGTGCACAGTTAGGGGAAACACATTACTTGAAATTTTAGTGAGAGATCATCTTATTTACTACCGTCGTTCTAAGTAAACAAGATGCAAAAACATGATAAACATCACATGCAATCAATTATAGTGACATGATATGGCCAATATCATCTTGCTCCTTGGATCTCCATCTTCGGGGCACCATGATCATCTTGTCACCGGCTCGACACCATGATCTTCATCATCATGATCTCCATCATCGTGTCTTGAGGAAGTTGTCACGCCAACTATTACTTCTACTACTATAGCTAACGTTTAGCAACGAAGTAAAGTAATTACATGGCGTTATTCAGTGACACGCAGGTCATACAATAATAAAGACAACCCCTATGGCTCCTGCCGGTTGTCAAGTTCATCGACATGCAAGTCGTGATTCCCTATTACAAAAACATGATCAATCTCATACATCACATATATCATTCATCACATCTTCGTTCTTGGCCATACCACGTCACAAAACACATGCTGCAAAAACAAGTTAGACGTCCTCTAATTGTTGTTGCAAGTTTTACGTGGCTTCTATAGGATTTCTAGCAAGAACGTTTCTTACCTACGCCAAAACCACAACATGATTTGTCAACTTCTATTTACCCTTCATAAGGACCCTTTTCATCGAATCCGATCCGACTAAAGTAGGAGAGACAGACACCCGCCAGCCACCTTATGCATCTAGTGCATGTCTGTCGGTGGAACCAGTCTCACGTAAGCGTACGTGTAAGGTCGGTCCGGGCCGCTTCATCCCACAATACCGCCGAATCAAGATTGACTAGTAACGGTAAGAAAGTTGAACAAGATCATACGCCCACAACTGCTTTGTGTTCTACTCGTGCAAGATGCTACGCATAAAACCTAGGCTCAGATGCCACTGTTGGGGAACGTAGCATAATTCAAAAAATTTCTACGTCTTCACCAAGATCCAACTATGGATACATCTAGCAACGAGCAAGTAAGAGTGCATCTATATACCGTTATGTAGATCGCGTGCGGAAGCTTTCAACGAAGTGTGGATGAAGTAGTCGAACTCTTCACGTTCTTCGTCATCGATGATCTAGCGCCGAACGGACGGCACCTCCGCGTTCAACACACGTACGGTGCAGCAACGTCACCTCCTTCTTGATCCAGCAAGGGGGGAGGAGAAGTCATCAGAGATCCGGCAGCACGACGGCGTGATGACGGATGCAGTGGAGATCGCAGCAGGGCTTCGTCGGGCGCCCTGCGTTGGGAGTATGGAGGTGTGACGGGAGGGGGAGAGGCGCCAGGGCTTGGGTGCGGCTGCCCTCTCCCCCCCCACATATATATAGGGGGCCAGGGGGGCGCCAGGACCCCCTGCAGATCCAATCCGCAAGGGGGCGGCGGCCAAAGGGGGGTTCCTTGCCCCCCAAGGCAAGTGGAGCCCCCCTCCCCTTTAGGGTTTTAACCCTAGGCGCATGGGGAGGTGGGCCCCTTAGTGGTGCGCCAGCCCAGAGGGCTGGACACTTCCCCTTGCGGCCTAGGGGCCCCACCGGGATGGGTGGCCCCACCCGGTGGACCCCCGGGGCCCCTCCGGTGGTCCCGGGACGCTCCCGGTGACCCCCCGAGATCACCCGTTGGCCGAAACTGGACTTCCTATATATCAATCTTTACCTCCGGACCATTCCGGAACTCCTCGTGACGTTCGGGATCTCATCCAGGACTCCGAACAACTTTCAGGTTTCCACGTGCATTTATCTCTACGACCCTAGCGTTACCGAACCTTTAGTGTGTAGACCCTACGGGTTCGGGAGACACGTAGACATGACCGAGACCACTCTCCGGTCAATAACCAACAGCGGGATCTGGATATCCATGTTGGTTCCCACGTGTTCCTCGATGATCTTCATCGGATGAACCACCGTGTCAAGGATTCACTCAATCCCGTATGTTATTCCCTTTGTCCATCGGTACGGTACTTGCCCGATATTCGATCGTCGGTATTCCCAATACCTTGTTCAATCTCGTCATGGCAAGTCTCTTTACTCGATCCGTAATCCATCATCCCGTGACTAACTACTTAGTCACATATTGAGCTCATAATGATGATGTCTTACCGAGTGGGCCCAGAGGTACCTCTCCGTCATACGGAGTGACAACATCCCAGTCTCGGTTCGTACCAACTCAACAGACACTTTCGGAGATACCCGATGTGTACCTTTATAGCCACCCAGTTACGTTGTGACGGTTGGCACACCCAAAGTACTCCTACGGTATCCGGGAGTTGTACAACCTCATGGTCTAAGGAATAAATACTTGACACCGAAAAGCTTATGCATTACGAACTATACGATCTCGTGTTATGCTCAAGTTTGGGTCTTGTCCATCACATCATTCTCCTAATGATGTGATCCCATTATCACTGACATCTTATGTCCATGGTCAGGAAACCGTGACCATCTGTTGATCAACGAGCTGGTAACTAGAGGCCTACCAGGGACTCATTGTGGTCTGTGTATTCACACATGTATCGCTGTTTCCGTACAATACAATTCAAGCATGAATAACAGACAATTATCATGAACAAGGAGATATAATAATAATGCTTTTATTATTGCCTCTAGGGCATATCTCCAACAGAATCACCTCCTCACCCGAGTTCGACGCGGCTCCATCGCTGATATGCAGCTTTGCAAACCTCAAAGGTGGCTCACCAAAAGTGAAACACTTACCGTTGAATGAATCAAACCGGGGCAACACCCGGACACGCCATCGAACTCCAAATCTGGCACCCAACCACGATTAAAACGCCGACGGAGGAAATCATATCTGCCATCCACCAACCACGAGCCCAGCACATGCTCCGTCTTCCAGATGTCGTCGATGCAGACCACAATCTGCATCCGCTCCTGGACTACCTCCCAAGCTCCGCGCCGACGCTGGAGCAAACGTCGTCGCAACGGCGGAGCCCGAGGACACAGGTCCACCACGAGGATGCCTTCGCCGCCACGCCATCCTTGCTTGAACAAACTGGTTTCCAAATCCATCCCCAACCATAGGACCGATGGCCTCGTGAGGGAAGGATCTGAAGAATCTTTATTTAGCATTGTCATCATCGCCGCCGAAGCAAAGACGATGAACAACATAAAAACATAGACTACGAGAGAGTAAAAGCGATCCACATGCGTGGATCCGGCGACCCCCTCACCACCGACGACCGAGGTCGCCGGCGGAGGGGAGCTGCCGGAGAGCGGGGTTGGAAGATCGTCTTCCCCTGGCGGCGGCAACCTTCGGGCCAGGCAATTTTGTGCGAGGGCAGCAACCAAATACACTCTTTATGCGTGTAGTGTACGCTGAAGATGGGCCTAATTCCTATTTTCAACCCGTTGCAGGGGCCCACTTATTTTACTACCTAATAAAATAAAATCGTTTGGGCTTGGGGGCACGGCCCCTAGTCTTCACGTAGCTCTGCCATAGCTCACAGCTGCTTCCAGTTCCAACACGGCCGTGAAATCAGCCGCAGCCTCCCAACTTCTTGCACTACGCCTTTCGCCACCGGCGACTACAACCCCGACTTCGGAGCTACTTCCAGTTCCACCACGGTGACTTTCCTCGCCCGCGACATCAACCTCGACCTCCTAACTGCTTCCACCACGCCTTCCGCCACCGACGACAACAACCCCGGCTTCCAAGCTGCTTCCAGTTCCACCACGACGACTTGCCCCTCCTACGCCAGTAAAACCGGCCTCCCAGCTGCTTCTACGACGGCGGCCAACGGCCGCTGCTGCGCGTCGTTCTGCTGCGATGACCCCTGCTGCGGCCGCGGCCCTCCCACGGTCGACGCCATTGTCGTCGGTCACTAAATCGGCTAGACTGACTATCACGTGCTGCCGTCGATGACGAGGGAGCGGCTTATAGTACATAAATAAAATAAAATTTTAGTGGGAGCGGCTTCTCTGGGTAAGTTTGACTGTTTGAGATGGAAATGCGATGATATATTTATGGCTTATCTATGAGGTGATGTGGTGAGCAGTATTTCTTAGAAAGATAAAGTGTAGGGCCAAATTCCTATTTCCAACGAGTTGCAGGGGCCGACTATGCACTACCTAATAAAATAAAATTATTTGGGGTAGGGGGAGGGCATGCCCCCCCCCCCTCGTGATCTTCACGTAGCTCCGCTGTTGCTCCCTCCTACTTCCATTTCCAACACGACGACTTTCCCTGCCCGCGAAATCAACCGTGGCCTCCCAACTGCTTCCACTACGCCTCCCACAGCAGGTGACAACACCCCCGGCTTCCCAGCTGCTTCCAATTCTACCACGGCGACTTCCCCCGCCCGCGACATCAACCACAGCCTATCAACTGCTTCCACCACGCCTTCACCACCGGCGACAACAACCCCGGCTTCCAAGTTGCTTCCAATTCCACCACGGCGAGTTTCCCCTCACGCGCCATTAAAACCGGCCTCCCAGCTGCTCCCACCACAGCGGCCAACGGCCGCTGCTGCGCGTCGTTTTGCTGCGACGGCCACTGTTGTGGCCCTCTCCTGGCCGACGTCATTGCCGCCGGTCACTAAATCGGCCAGACCGACTGCCGCGAGCTGCCGTCGATGATGAGGGAGCAGCTTATAGTACTACCTCCGTCTAGGTGAATAAGTCATTTGCGTAGTTCTAGGTCATCGATTTGAGGAATTAAACGTTTGTTATATGTCATGAAAAATATATCACTAGATTTCTACACGGATGTAGTTTCTAAATATATATATTTTGTCACATATAATACATATTTAGATAGTTTAATCGCCGACCTAGAACTACGCGAATGACTTATTCACCTAGACGGAGGTAGTACTTAAGTAAAATAAAATTTTAGTTGGAGTGGCTTCTCTGGGTGAGTCTGACTGCCTGAGATGGGAATGAGATGATGTATTTATGGCTTATTTGTGGGGTGATGTAGTGAGTAGTATTTCTTGGTAAGACAAAGTGCATACCATGTCCACAGATTTCTCCTGAATTACCTTTATCTCTGAACTATCGAACCAGTTTCTGTCTAGCACAGAAATTGAAAGATTGGTTGTGGGCTTCGCTATGGTGTAGGTGGAGTGTGTCGGCGGCGGCAGCATGTCTCCAGCGCGGCAGCGTCTCCCTGGGTGTGTGGTCAAGCTGTTTTGGTGCTCTTCATTGGGCTGAAGTGTTCCTTCGGTGCCCGTGTATTTTCCAGGACGGGAGGGGATAGGGTTCCCCTCCTCCGGTGGCTGCTCTTCAGCTCGTCGAGCAAGCCGAGGATTTGGTCTTGGCCCTTGCTGCTGCCCATTTGTGCATTTCGACTGCTCACCCCCCTTTCAAGTCTCTACTCTTGCATTTGGCATTGCTCTGTTTTAGGTAAGTCATCGTCGACAGGCTGGGAACGCCTGGTTCGGCCCCTGTGGTTTCCTTCGATGCCTTTCATCCAGGTTCTAGGGTGAGCATGTCCATCGTTCACCAGTGCGGCGCCTTCGTGCCAGGCGAGGAGGCAGGGGCCTTCTGTCACGATGGATCTGGATGGATGTGTTTTCTTCAAGCCCAGGCGTTTGGCAATGGCGTGCTTTGCTCAGCCATCGGTGCCCTTGCCTGAGCCGGTTAGCGCTTTTGCCTTGGTTCTTGGCGAGCGAGGGGTTCCTGGCATCTTCAAGCTATGTGCTCTATGTCCATCTTCTACCTAGCTTGTTGTATATCCAATGCGAGCTGCTCCTAGGCGCCCTTGTATCTTTGCTGATTGTTTTCCTTCCTTGTAGTTGGTGTGTGGTTGTAATCCGGAGTTGTAATCCTGGCCGGTTGATGGCTTTGTTAATTCAAAGCCGGGCTCTGCTTAAGCCTTCGATCTAAAAAAAACGTACATATGCAACGCATGCATGCACACACACTGGGGTGCATGGAGGCGTGCATCATCTGCCGTGCATGCAGGCGTTCATCATCTGCGGCAATGCCCGGTTCGTCGTGCTACGACCAAGCTTGCCCACAACGGCGCAGGTGATCAAGAGCGGCTCACGCACGAGCATGACTCCATGCAAGAGTGTGTAGACGACGAACATGTGGAGTAGGAGCTCATTCGCCGCAGCAGGTAGTGAGCATTCAAAAAAACATGAGCATATCAAAGGCGATGAAGGGGTAGGCTGCGGCGAGGCACGTCATGGCATCGGTCGAGACGACGACGCTGTCTGGCTTGTCGAAGGTGACACGGGAGGAGGTCTGGCGCCGACAAGAGGTGTTCCCCCTCAACCGCTATGGTTCCCGTCTCCATGGACCATCATGTTGAGGCCGCACGCACGCATGGGCACACTAACATGCACACACCATACGCACGCACAACAGAAATAGTAAAAAGAACACACACTAACACGCACAACACAAATGAGAAAAAACACAAAGCACACACTGACATGCACGCGCTAGCAAAAGAAAATATGCATGCATTAGCAGTCAAATAGCGCGGTAAAAGAAATTGTACACAGACGAGTTACATCAAAACATTGTATTGCTTATGTAGAAATTAACCCTCAGGTTATCGACGCTAAAACACAACGGTCCTGGTGGGTTGCGCGTGAGTTCTACGATGCTGACTTCGATTCCCGGTCATTGGAGTAATTTATTTTTCTTCATTTGTCTGTTATACTCACTTACAGGTGGGACCCATAGAGTAGAGAGACAAAAAAAGAACGCTGGCAGTGCTGCCATAGTGACATATAGACTATTTGACCGGTCAATTGGACAAAATACATAGCTCTACGATGAGTAGTGACCGTATAATCACCATAACTCGTATTCAATGACCGGATTGAGCGTATTTTGAAGTCCAGTGACCGTAGTGTGCTTCGACTACAACTTCAGTGACCTCAAGTGTATTTATCTCTACTTGCACCTAGACTTTGTATATTTTCAAAGTGGAGATGCCACCGATAAATCACGAGTGGACATGGTTCCATGCGAGGATGGTATCACCTCCGTCCGTTGGCGTGTGATGCATGCAGTTTGTGTACAACGAGCCACGTATATCAGTTTCTCGGCATCATGTCAATGCCGTATAGTTCACGTATTACACGGTCAATAAGTGTGCATGCCCCACCATACAATAACTGCACTGATCTCAAGTTAATTATAAATATTTGATGTCAGTGTGAGTTACTGTTTATGCATACTAAAACTTTGAACTTCTCCACATATTATAAGGCCCCTCCCAATGCTCCACCTTGTACAGGTGCTAAGGCTGCCATGTAGGCAAAAAGTCTGATGTGGCAAGGTAATTAAGAGGAGAGAGATGCGTGTGATGATCCCAGAAAGAAACAATGGTAAGCGCGAGAACCTAGGCAAAAGACTTAAATGAAAGAATCCCATCAATGCATGAAGAACTTTAGTTGCAAAACATTAAATGAACAATGCTTAGCACCAACAAGTTAAGCACCTATGCATTGGGGGCTTTAGTTGCTAAAGTTTTTAATGTGCTTAGCACCTCATGTAAGCACCAATGCATTGAAAGTAGCCTAAGCAAAACATGTGTGCTCTCTAATCCATGTTATCGTTCAGACTTAGGAGGGAGTATTAATACATCTTTAACACGCACAATCAATGTCGGGCAGAATTTAAACGCACCATTGATTGAACGCGGCTACATCTAAATTGATGGCATTTAAGGCCTGGACAACAATCACCGAGGACCAATAAGCTGGTGAACAAACGAAGCAGTGTTCTGTCCGAACAGTGTCAAACAACAAGAAACAGTTGAGCAAGTGCATGCTACTACGTGAATAGCAAGTGATAGCTTAGCTGAGTCAACATTGTCAACACATAGGTAATAATGCAGTATTAATATATGCATGGCTCAAATGAATTGATACACATGGCTCTAATGAATTGGTACACCAGTACACCCCGCACAAACTGAACTTGCCAAAACAAACCATCAACAAAAATGACAGGCCCACGCTAGTTTTAAGTGTCACTGAAGGTGTACAGGTTCC
This sequence comes from Secale cereale, assembly GCA_902687465.1. Classification (NCBI taxonomy): domain Eukaryota; kingdom Viridiplantae; phylum Streptophyta; class Magnoliopsida; order Poales; family Poaceae; genus Secale; species Secale cereale. The sequence goes on along the minus strand of LR738713.1, from coordinate 561,637,547 downwards.
AGATAGACACGTTCAAACGTCAACCAACGTTTTAAATGGCCTGCGTTGCATTCACAGAACATCATTAAAATTGATGCCTAGCCCACCAACCCATTTAAGATGCCTAGCTCAACCACGTACTTGGAGTATCAACGACATGTAGCCGTCCAATTAACCCGCCGTATAATTTTGGTATTCATTTATTCGCTATATTAAGTGCTAATCTTAGAGCACAGATGGACTGCTCGGATTTCATCCTTGCGTGGCACCATGTCCCAAAAATCCGCGTCCAGATGCCACTTGCTATAATTTTACAAAGCCTTCTAAAGTGGTCTTCTTCATATTTTTGTCTCAATGACCGGTGGGCCATGTATGCCGCGCATATATGTGTTGTGTGTACCTTCTTGCATGGAATCTTTTTTTTTTTTGCATGCTGCATGTCAGCATGTGTGCTATGCTGTGCACGTTTTTTGCATTTCATGGAGGGTGGCGCGTACATGTACGTGTATGCGACTATGCGTGTGTGTATATGACCTGTATGTGTGGTAGTATATATTCATGTACGCAAGCTAGTGTACAGTGTGTATGACAAATTGTCCCCGCATGTCATTGTGTGTTTTGTACAAATACAGCAATTCAATATACAAAGGCTGCCAAAGCAAAAAACATGTTGGCTTTGTTAACCTTCTCTCCTCTTGCTAAAACAAGTTGGGGCAATCCAATACACAAAGGCTATTGGAGATGGAGTGTGGATTTTCGGAGGCCGAGCTTCAGTGAGCTTGCTATTTTGAAAATACAAAAAAAAATCCAGGAAACATATATGTATGCCGCAAGAATGTGTATTTTTTTTTTCCGAAAAATGTTGTGATTTGATGGCACACAAAAAAATATCCGGCCCAATAACAAAACTTAAAGGCCCGTTTAAAAATGCATATTTGTCTTTTTTCTGCACGCCCCATGTAAAATTATAGTACTGTGAAATTTTGCCATAATATTATGAAAAAATAAACAAAAAAGTGGACATATAGGATATAACAAAAATGATTTCGAAAAAAATGCCATTTGGCATGAATAAAACAATGTAATAATTCTTTTTCAGAGGGTAAATTAAACTAAAATTTGTCATGTGAATAAAAGTATTTTTGCCATGGCAAGAATGGAGTAAATTTTTCCATAGAAACGTAAGTTAAAAATTGACATGGGCACACAAGTATATTTACCATGCTGCATAGTAAAAAAGTTGCCATGTTTTGCCATCATATTTAAATTAAAATTGCCATGCTCTACAATATTTTTGCCATGGAAAAAATAAAGTATATTTTACCATGTCATTAAAAGTATGCCATGGAAAAAAATGGAGAAATTTTGACATGGCCAAAATGGTGTGATTTTGCCATGGAGATAAATTAAAAATAGATATGGCTACACGAGTATATTTGCCATGCTACATATTAAAATTTGTCGTGCTCTGGAAATGTAAATTTGACATCATATTTAAATTAAAATTGCCAAGCTCTATACAATAAATTTGTCATCTAAAAAAAATTAAAGTAGAATTTGCTATGCCATTAAAAGTAAAGTTGCCATGGCAAGAAAAACATAGAAAGATCCCACTTTTGGTTGTGAATTAAGTTATTTTTATCATACCCCGTGAACTACAATTGCCATGCCCCATTAATACATTTGCGAAGAACATCTTAAGTTCGCCATGTTTTTGAATATATAACTTTGCCATGTTTTTTGAACATGAACATGGCAAAGTTGTCATGGCAAGTTTGACATGTTTTTTGAACATGGCAAAGTTGCCATGACAAATTTGCCATGTTTTCAGATAAAAAAGTGCCATGGCAATTTTGCCATGTTTTCAGATAACAAATTGCCATGTTTTTAAACATATATAACTTTGCCGTGTTTTTGAACATAACAAAGTTGCCATGGCAAGTTTCCATGTTTTCAGAAAAAGGTGCCATGGCAAGTTTATCATGTTTGTGAACATGACAAAGTTGCCATGGCAAGTTTGCTATGTTTTTAGATAAAAAAGTGTCATGGCAAATCCCATGAATGTTATAATATAGAGCAATTGCCGTTGTTTATGAACAAGGACAAAGATGAAAGATTGACAGGAACTTTGCAAAATTTGAAAAATATATTGTATGGAAATCTATAAAATTTACAGGGCAAAAACACAAACATCAAGTGGTTCCATTGCAAAACACATCTATAAGTTTACATGGCAAAAACACAAACATTCTTTTAACCCCACAGACTTCTAGTTGCCATGGCAACGCATCATGAATCTACATGGCGAAACACAACATTGATTTTGTTCCATGGCAACATATCATGGCAAAAACTATAAAATTTCATTTATACGGGAATCACAAAAAAATTGTTGTCCATTATTGTGTAATCGCATGGCGATTGAAGAGATAAACTAAAAAGAACGAATAAACAAAGCTTGAGCAAGGTGCTACGTGCAAAAGGATTTAGCCAACACAAAGAGATTGTGCAGTGCACCGCCGTAATGGTCATACTCGAGCTGGATCCGGGTCCTCGACCTCCTCAGGCCCCTCCCAGTGCTGGTGTACCGGTGCTAAGGGTGCCACATAGATAAAAAAAATAATGTGGCAGAGCAATTAAAGAGGAGGGAGAGCATTACGGTGACCCCATAAAAACCGATGTTAAGCGCGTGGACTTATGCAAAATGACTATTGTTAATGTATATATGGCATATGATCGTATGTGTATCATATCCCGATTGTATAGCGCTTGTAGCGATTCTAGGATCATGTAGATTGATCTCATAGAGATTTACCTTGCTGTACAAGTTGTAATGCTGACCATATATTGAATGAAATGCCAAGAGGCAATACACGGCAAAAACACATTCTTTCTATTCTAACTTGGTATCAGAGCCCGATCCCATCTTCTCGCCATGACCGGCACCACCGCCGGCGCGCTCGTCTCCACCACCGCCGGCGCGCTCGTGTCCACCACTGCCGGCGCGCTCGTCTCCGGCCCCACCATCACCATGCCGTCGCTCGCCGGACTCATCACCGTTCGGCTCACGCGCGCCAATTTCCTGCTGTGGAAAGCGCAGGTTATACCCAACCTCACCGGCGCTGGTCTCTTCGGCTACCTCGACGGGTCCGTCGCTGCGCCACCAAAGACGATCGTCCAGGGCACCGGCGACGCTGCACACTCGGTGCCCAACCCCGAGTACGAGCCATGGCGGCGCACTGACCAGGCCGTGCTCGGCGCGCTCCTATCCTCCATGACGGAGGAAGTGCTCGCCCAGATGACGCGAGCGACCTCCTCGGCGGCCGTTTGGTCCGCTCTCGGCGCCATGTTCGCCGCTCAGAACCGGGCCAGTGTGCGTCAACTACGCACGCAGTTGTCGCACACGAAGAAGAACGACATGTCAGCGGCAGCGTTCTTCCACAAGATGACGGGCTATGCAGATGCGCTGGCCACCGTCGGCGACGTACTGTCCGAAGACGAGATCATCGGGTACATCATCGATGGACTGGGTCAGGAGTACGACCCGCTCATGACAGCTCTTTCTGTCTTCACCGGCCATGTGAGTCTGTCCGAGTTTTACTCTTATCTTCTAAGCTTTGAAGCCCGCCAGGAACAGCACGCTGCCAACAGCGGCAATTTCTCTTCGTCCGCCAACAACGCCATGCGCCAAGGCAATAGCAATGGGTCCCGTGATGGCAGCCGCAACAGCAACAACACCCATGGGAGTAGGAACGGTGGCCACAATGGTGGCACTGGAGGCCGCTATGGCACCGGCGGCAATGGTGGCAACGGCAACCGTGGCAACAACGGTGGACGCCATAACGGCGGCGGTGGCGGCCGAAACCGTCGCCCACCCCGGTGCCAGATATGCCGCATGGAGGGGCACTATGCCATCGACTGCCGCGACCGCTACAATCACGCATACCAGTCAGACGAGCATCGCAGCGGCAACATGGTGACGTACGGTCAGCGCGACAACAACTGGTACCTCGATACTGGTGCCACCGACCACCTCACCAACGACCTCGACCGCTTGACGATACACGAGCGCTACGGTGGGAAGGATCAAGTTCAAGTCGCAAACGGCGCAGGTTTGGAAATTTCTCACATTGGTCATACTAAACTAGCTGGCTCACGTGATCCCATCCATCTAAATAATGTGCTGCATGTTCCTGAAATTCACAAACACCTCCTCTCTGTTTATCGTCTAGTTTCGGATAATCGTGTGTTTGTGGAATTTCACAAATTTTTCTTCTGTGTGAAGGACAAAATCACGAGGAGGGTTCTTCTTCACGGTAGAAGTCGCCATGGTCTCTACCCCATCCCGTATGGTCGGCCATCATCGTCATCTTCACGTCAAGCGTTTTCCGGAGTTAGGTCTTCATCGAGTCAGTGGCATCATCGCTTGGGTCACCCTTCAAATAATGTCGTTGAGTCTGTCGTTCGGTCAAATAAACTCCCTTGTTCGTCGAGTCATGATACTTTCGTTTGTGATGCTTGTCAGCGCGCCAAAAGTCATCAATTACCTTACAATAATTCTTCACGTGTTTCTTCGAAGCCACTTGAGCTCATTCATACCGATGTGTGGGGGCCTGCCCTTGCCTCCTCCGGAGGTTTTAAATTTTATGTTAGTTTCGTTGATGACTTTAGCCGTTTTACCTGGATTTATCTTCTCAAATATAAATCTGACGTCGAACAAGTTTTCTACAATTTTCAGGCTCATGTCGAACGACTCCTCAACACAAAAATTCGTGCGGTTCAATCTGATTGGGGAGGCGAATACCATCGCTTGCATAAATTTTTCCAGCGCGTTGGTATCTCTCATCGCATATCATGTCCACACACATCCCAACAAAACGGTATCGCTGAACGAAAACACCGCCACCTGGTTGAAACCGGGCTTGCTCTACTAGCTCACTCCAATCTTCCTTTGCGTTACTGGGATGAAGCTTTTCTCACCGCATGTTATTTGATCAATCGCATGCCTAGCCGGACACTTCACAATAAGCCACCACTCGCACGCCTTCTTAATATCACTCCCGATTACTCTTTTCTTCGTGTCTTCGGATGTGCATGTTGGCCTAGTCTTCGCAAATATAACTCCCGGAAACTTGAGTTCCGCTCCAAGATGTGTGTTTTTCTCGGATATAGTCCGTTCCATAAAGGGTATAAGTGTCTTGACAAGTCCACTGGTCGCATCTATATCTCGCGAGATGTTGTCTTCGATGAAAAAGTTTTTCCATTTGCGACTAGTGCGTGTCCCGATTTGTCTCTCTTAAATCCTCCTGTGACTTTTCCTTCCGATGAGCCAGTAGTTCAGGATGCTAATATGAGAAACTACAATCTGTGTTTTTTGTTTCCTGAATCTTATCCCACAGGTTCGGCAGTGCAGCCCTCATCCGCGGCAGGCACGACCGGCGCGAACGACGTGCATGCTACACAGCCATGCGCCCAGCCGGCATGCGCCGCGCAGCAAACGGATGGCCCAGCCCGCGCTCCACCAACATTTGCTGGTTCCTCCGCCGAGTCTGCTGGTGCTCCGTCGCAGCATGGGCCAGTTGCGGCCCAGTCGCCCCAACTGCTGCACGATGCAGCTTCGCCAGGTGCCTCCACGCCCGCGGCAGCTGGGCGAGTCGCGCCCGCTCCAGGCGCACCCGATGCGCTCACATCTGATGCGCCTTCACTCGACGCGTCTACTCGCATGCATGCGCATGCGGATGCAACCGGCGGGGGATCGGCGGCAGTTCCTTCATCGTCGCCTGTGGCCGCTGTTCCTTCGTCGTCGCCTGCCACGTCGCCTGCACCAATGCCGGAGCGTACTCGCACACGCTCCCAAAACAACATCCGACGTCCGAAAATTCTCACGGATGGTACTGTCCGCTACAATCCATATCGACGCAGTTTTAGTGCTGTTGTCTCAGTTCCGACTACGCATCGGCAAGCCCTTGTTGATCCTGCTTGGACATCTGCCATGCGCGAGGAGTTTTCTGCTCTTCAGAACACCGAGACGTGGACGCTTGTGCCTCGACCCCCCGGCACCAACGTCGTCAGCTGTAAGTGGATTTTTAAACTCAAGGAACGGTCGGATGGCTCTCTTGATAGGTACAAAGCTCGATTGGTTGCTCGGGGGTTTACTCAGCAATATGGTGTTGATTATGTTGCCACTTTCAGCCCGGTTGTTAAACCGGCAACTGTTCGGCTTGTGCTATCCGTTGCTATTTCACGGGGCTGGTGTTTGCGTCAGATTGATGTCAGTAATGCATTCCTGCATGGTCTACTTGACGAGGATGTGTACATGCAGCAACCCCCAGGTTTTGAGGATCCTCGGTATCCCCAGCATGTTTGCAAGCTTCGGAAGTCTATTTATGGACTCAAACAATCCCCCCGGGCTTGGTACTCCCGTCTTAGTACTCGGCTGCAACAACTTGGTTTTCATCCATCCAAGGCTGACGCCTCCCTCTTTATTTTTCGGCAAGGAGCTGTGGTCGTTTACATATTGGTCTATGTTGATGATATTGTCATTGCTGGCTCCTGCCCCCGTGTGGTGGATCGTTTGCTTCGCACTTTGGCTGGGTCTTTTCCCATCAAAGATCTTGGTCGTCTTTCTTACTTCCTTGGGATTGAGGCCACCTACAATCCAGGGGGAATGGTGTTGTCTCAGCGAAAGTACGCCGATGATCTACTCCATCGTGCTCATATGGAGAATTGCAAGGAGGTCTCTACTCCCATGTCAGTCACCGATAAGTTGGCAGCGAACCTTGGTACTCCCCTCACCGATGATGATGCTTTCCGCTATCGGAGTATGGTTGGAGGACTGCAGTATCTTACACTTACTCGTCCTGATATTTCATTTGCTGTCAACAAGGTGTGCCAATATTTGGCCAAACCCACTAATGTGCATTGGGAGGCGGTCAAGCGCATATTGAGGTATATTAAGGGTACTCTGGCCACTGGACTCTCCATTCGCCGATCAAGCTCCACACTTCTTAGTGTCTTTACGGATGCTGACTGGGCAGGATGTGTTGATGACAGACGCTCTACAGGAGGGTTTGTGGTTTTCCTTGGCCCTAATCTGATTTCATGGAGTGCTCGAAAGCAACCCACCGTTTCACGATCTAGTACCGAGGCAGAGTACAAGGCACTTGCAAATGGCACAGCTGAAGTCACTTGGGTACAAACTGTGCTTAGGGAACTGGGAGTGTTCCTACCACGACCACCAGTGTTATGGTGTGATAATTTGGGTGCCACCTATTTGAGTGCAAATCCAGTATTTCATGCGAGGACAAAGCATATTGAGGTGGATTTCCACTTTGTGAGAGAAAAGGTGGCGCAAGGAGCATTGGATGTTCGTTTTGTGTCCTCCGGTGATCAAGTGGCAGATGCCTTCACTAAACCTGCTACAAAGATCATGTTGGAGAAATTACGACGCAATCTCAACCTTGTGGCTGGTTGAGATTGAGGGGGAATGTTAATGTATATATGGCATATGATCGTATGTGTATCATATCCCGATTGTATAGCGCTTGTAGCGATTCTAGGATCATGTAGATTGATCTCATAGAGATTTACCTTGCTGTACAAGTTGTAATGCTGACCATATATTGAATGAAATGCCAAGAGGCAATACACGGCAAAAACACATTCTTTCTATTCTAACTAAGGCTGGTCCCAATGGGCAGGAACATAAGGTAGTAACATACACACTTATCTAGACTATGTTACTACCTTCACAATGGGTAGGAACATGTAGGTAGTGTCATGCAACGATGCATTTATTAGCTTATAGACTCATTGTTTCTTGAAGTGTGTGATGTTCCGGTAACTTAGCTACTCCTCATTAAATATGTGCCACATAAGCAACGTTGTATTGAAATATGTGATGTTACTCCTAAGTTCCACCCCATTGTGACCATCCTAAGTTACCGGAACATCACACACTTTAAGAAACAATGAGTCTATAAGCTAATAAATGCATCGTTACATGACACTACCTACATGTTCCTACCCACTGTGGAGGTAGTAACATAGTCTAGATAAGTGTGTATGTTACTACCTTATGTTCCTGCCCATTGTGACCAGCCTAATGCATGAAGGTGTTTTGGTGTTAAAATATTATATGTGGCAGGCTTAGCTATAAAAGTTAAGTAGAGTAGTACCAATGCATTAGGGAGAGTAGTTGCTAAGCTTTTTAATGCATTTAGCACCCCACCTTAACACCAATGCATTGGAAGAGGTCTCGAGCACCAGCAGCACCAACAGCTCCTCGGGCGTACAAAACACAACACAAATTAAGAAAAAAAATAATGGGTGAAGGACAGCCATCGCTGTGAATGCAGGAGGTGCCAGGCCAGCCGCATCACCACGTGCCCCGCCGCGTCACCTCCGCTACAACCCCCACCATGGCTGCTGGCTATTGGATCGCGACCGGTGCTGAAGGGGGACATCGTCTGGGGTCACGAGCAGCCGCGAGGCCTGCCGCGTCACCGTCGTGCCCCACCGCGTCAAATCCGCTCCAACCCCCGCCATGGCTACCGGCTATTGGATCGCGGCCTGCACTGAAGGGAAACGCTGTCGGGGGTCGCAAGCAACCGCTGGACGTCGCTATGATCCCTCCATAGCCACCGCCCGACGAATCCAGCTCATTCGTCAACTTTTCCTCTTGGTCTCCCCGGTAGCCTCCTCGCACATCTGTGGCAGCCGCCTCGTCGAACACGGCGGCCCGGCCCGCGCACCCTGACGAGGCAGCGCAGTGCCGCACAATACCCATTCGACGGGGACTCGCCGGGGATGCACCAGCTCACATTGGAGCGCCGTCGCCGGGATCCCCAGGGATGGAGATTCGACCGGGGAGAGAAAATGGGGTACGGAGTGTATAGGGGAGTGGGCGAGTGGTGAAGAGGAAAGAAGGGAGCAGACATGGTCGTTCGGTCGGTCTGGTAAAATCCGGGACGATTTTTTCTGCTGACATGGCAGTGGCACATACTCTAAGATTAGTGTAGAGCATCTGGCAGCAGCTAAAGCGTTCGGTATGAAAGTCAAAAGAACAGGCCGTACGGGAGTTATTGATTCAGAAAAGAAAAGAAAAACGTGGGACCTGTAAAGGGAACAACAAAACGACCCTACGAAACCGGCGGGAACATGCAGCCGAAGCGCGGACCAACCAAACCAACCGCCCGTGCGAGGACCGAAACTGGGAGGAAGTCGTCCAAGTCCACCGCAACACCGCGTCGGCCGAGAAGACAACGCGTCTTTGCTTCACCCGTCACCCGTCAGCCGTCATCCCCTCTCCTTCTCCCCGCCCCCCTATAATATCCCGTCTCATCCGCGTTCCATTTCCACACAGCAATCAACGGCGTTCTCCACTCCCCATTCTCCCTCTCTCCGGTAGCCCATCTCCGTTCATATGGCCACCGAGGTCCTCCGCCCGCACAACATCCTGCAGCCGCAGCCGCAGAGGATCCGCGCCGCGCACCGTAGGCCCAGCAACCCCGGCACCACCAGGAGGTCTCCTCCTCCATCGACCACGGCGGCCTCGACCACCGGCCGGAGACACCATGGAAGGCCTTCCTCTTCTTCTTCTTCTTCTTCCTACGGGAAGGTGACGTCGGTAGCCGCTCCGGCGAGGCGCCCCGCGGTGGAAGTGTACGCCGGCCCGGCCTTCTCCGCCGCGTCCCCCGAGCCGAGCTCGCTGCCGCTGCCGCAGTTCCCGCTCCAGAAGCCCGCGGCCGCCGTCAACGACGCCGCCACGCGCGACCTCAGGCGCATGCTGCGCCTCGAGTAGCTTGTTAGCCCGGTGCCAGCTAGCAACTCTCCTAGTGGACACGAGCTGTATGTTAGTTTAGTTCTAGCAGCAATCGTCGCTGAGTGGTGCGGCCGCGCGCAGCAAGGCCTCCGGCTCAGTTTTGTGTGGCCGGCGGCAAGGCGCGCGGGGGCCGTGGGCTCCGACGACGGTGGTCTGGGATGAGCGCAGCCAGCAATGTGACCATCGACTGGCATGATGTAATTACAAGTAGAATCGCAAGTCCAAGAGGACCAAGAGTACCTACATATATGTACGACCTCCTAGTTGATCGATCCCCTTTGTACCACGCAGCAGCCAAATGGCCAAAGTTAGGCTAAATTTAATTTGTGTTCATGTTGATTAAAAAAATTATGTGTTTCAATCATGGTAATTTGAGCTGATCCCATCCAAATAAAGTAATGATGATTTCAGTTAGTCACACCACCCGGCAGGCTGCTCGGCCAACTTACATATACTCCTACAATCTTTCAGTCAGACTGGTCGTCTGATCTTTTATTAACTCACACATCTATCTACCTCATCATACCCTCCAACTTTGGCCATTTGTCCCTCAAAAAAAAAAAAAAACTTTGGCCATTTGCCGGCCTCCGGCCCTCTTGCCTCAATATTCCCTTGAGGTGTGAATGTTGGAATTGATCTAAGGTGAACGACATCGCATTTTCGCAGGTTCTGGGACGGCATGTTGTGTAGCGATCAACTCCTCTTTGTTTGACTTCAATTCTGAAATCTCCTCCAAGTCCCTTCAACATGATCCCGGTTAATCGGGGTCCTACATGTGAGTGCCACAGTGGTCGAGGTACCTGCAACTACAGTACTACCTCCTTTCCGGTTTATAAGGCTTGCACGTATATCTAGATTGAAAAATAAACCAACGTAATACAAGTTATCCGTCACAAAAAATATATCATTAGAAACTTCAGATCTTCTACGTTCTAATGGTGTAATTTTTAGACTATACAACTCATTTTATGTTGGTTAAATTATAGACCTAGGGATACGCGCAAGCCTTATAAACCGAAAAGGAGGTAGTAGTAAATTGTACATACATCACACGTTAAATGCCGTCTCGAATGTAACACCTTCAAAGCGTGCCGTTCGGGGTAGATTGAGTGGATGCGGTGTAGTCATACATTTGACGGTAGTCGTAAGGTTGGTCACAATGGGCAGGAACATAAGGTAGTAACATACATACTTATCTAGACTATATTATTACCTTCACAGTGGGTAGGAACATGTAGGTAGTGTCAATGCAACGATACATTTATTAGCTTATAGACTCATTGTTTCTTAAAGTGTGTGATGTTCCGGTAACTTAGCTAGTTACCACAAGCATCTCACTCTTCATTAATATGTGCCACATAAGCAACGTTGTATTGAAATATGTGATGTTACTCCTAAGTTCCACCCCATTGTGACCAGCCTAATGGTAGTATCAAAGTTAGTATCATGCATGCCAACTAGACTATTTTGCTGAGGTGGCATAGAATTAAATGAAGAAAGACAGTGTTGGGTATCATATCATGATACCGTATCATATTAAATACTATGCTACTATGTGTCATGCATGACAATAAATAAGGTTACCTATGATACTAGTATATGATACTGTGCATTACGGAGGTAGTATCATATCTTAGTATCATGTGCATGATACTAAGGTATGATACTACCCATTACAAGCAGCCTAATATGGTACAGTCATCAGTCAGTAAGGCATAAAGTAATATTTCTATGCTTAGTTGGAGGAGAGAAGATAAGAGAGAGAATGTAAGCGGGCTCTTATGCAAGAGCCAGCTGCAGCTCGTGCTCCTAGGCACTATGTGAGAGTGGAAGGTGGGCCATGTACTAATAAAGTAGCACATTGTTATACAAGTTGGCTATATATGACATGACACTTTCTTATAGCTAACAGTTGGCTATAATATTAAGCCTTGCTCTAAGGCGTCGACCATCGTCGCAATTGAGGGGTCAGATGTGACAGTCATTCGGGCATCGGTCGGTGGTGTGGCACACGTGTCATAGAAGAACTTGACGGATCTGAGGTGGGGGTCGTTTCGATGGTGGTGATGACTGAAGCGGGCGAGGTTTGATAGTAACTTGATTCGAAAGCTTATGATCACCATCATTAGTTTCGTCTTAAACGGATGTAGGTGCCACAGACAATTCTTTCTGCACTACGCCACTATCTGGTTGAAGTGAAGGTTCAACAACCTCATCAAGTTATATCTTCCTCCCACTCAATTCTTCGAGAGAAACTCTTTCTCGAGAAAGGACCCGTTCTCAGCGACAAACACTTTGCCCTCGGATCTGAGATAAAAGGTATACCCAGCTGTTTCCTTTCGGTATCCTATGAAGACACATTTGTCCGCTTTGGGTTCAAGCTTTTCTGGCTGAAGCCTTTTGACATAAGCATCACAGCCTCAAACCTTAAGAAACGACAACTTAGGTTTCTTGCCAAACCACAGTTCATACGGTGTCGTGTCTACAAACTTAGATGGTGCCCTATTTGAAGTGAATGCAGTTGTCTCTTACACATAGCCCCGAAACGATAATGGCAGATCGGCAAGAGACATCATAAAACACACTATATCCAATAAGGTACGATTACGATGTTCGGACACACCATTAAGCTGTGGTGTTCCAGGTGGCGTCAACTGTTAAACAATTCCATATTGTCTTAAGTGATTGCCAAACTCATAACTCAGATATTCTCCCATTCGATCGGATCGTAGGAATTTAATCTTCTTGTTATGATGATTCTCGACTTCACTCTGAAATTGCTTGAACTTTTCAAACGTTTTAGACTTATGCTTCATTAAGTAAATATACCCATATCTACTCAAATCATCGGTGAAGGTGAGGAAATAACGATATCCACCGCGCGCGTCAATACTTATCGGACCGCACACATCAGTATGTATGATTTCCAATAAGTCACTTGCCGGTTCCATTGTTCGGAAAACGGGGTTTTTGTCATCTTGCCCATAAGGCATGGTTCGCATGTGTCAAGTGATAGAAAATCAAGAGACTCCAAAAGTCCATCAGCATGGAGTTTCTTCATGCGCTTTACACCAATATGACCTAAGCGGCAGTGCCACAAGAAAGTGATACTATCTTTATCAACTCTACATATTTTGGAATCAATATTACGAACATGTGTATTACTACGATCGAGATTCAATAAACCATTCACATTGGATGCATGACCATAGAAGGTATTATTCATATAAACAGAATAATCATTATTCTCTGACTTAAATGAATAATCATATTGCAATAAACACAATCTAATCATGTTCATGCCTCAACTCAGACACCAGATAACATTTATCTAGGTCCAACACTAATCTTGAAGGTAGAGGGAGCTTGCAATGGTGATCACATCAACCTTGGAAACACTTCCAACACACATCGTCACCTCTCCCTTAGCCAGTCTCCGTTTATTATGCAACTTTTGTTTCGAGTTACCAGTATTAGCAACTGAACCGGTATCTCATAACCAGGTGCTACTAGGAGTACTAGTAAGGTACACATCAATAACATGTATATCAAATATACTTTATTTTGAAGATGCTAGCCTTCTTATCTAACAAGAATTTGGGGTAGTTTCGCTACCAGTGACCGTTCCCCTTACAATAGAAGCACTTAATCTCGGGTCTGGGTTCAACCTTGGGTTTCTTCACTGGAGCGGCAACTGGCTTGCCATTCATGAAGTTTCCCTTCTTGCCCTTGATCCTTCTTGATTTCTACCTTCGCGGCCTACCGCGAACAACTCCGAGATCATATCCATCCCTTTCATGTTATAGTTCATCACAAAGTTCTAGCAGCTTGGTGATAGTGACTAGATAACTCTATCAATCACTGTCTTATCTAGAAGATTAACTCTCACTTGATTCAAGCGATTGTAGCACCCAGACATTTTGAGCACTTTCTCACTGACTGAGCTATTCTCCTCCATCTTTTAGGTATAGAACTTATCGGAGGTCTCATACCTCTAGATTTGGGCATTTTTCACAAAAATAAACTTCAACTTATGGAACATCTCGTATGATCCATGACATTCAAAACACCTTTGAAGTCCCGGTTCTAAGCCGTAAAACATGGCACACTAAATTATCAAGTAGCTAGTCATTAGAACGTGTTTTCCAGATGTTCACGACATCTACAGACGACGCTAGAGTGGTTGGTACACCGAGCGGTGCATCAAGGACTTGAGCCTTCTGTGCAGCAGCGAGGACAATCCTTAGATTACGGACCTAATCCGCATAATTGCTTACAATATCTTTCAACTTTAGTCTTTCTCTAGGAACGTATTAAATTCAGGGGAGCAACTGCACGAGCCATTGATCTACAACATAATTTGCAAAGACAACATAGACTATTGTTCATGATAATGAGTTCAATTAATCATATTACCTAAGAACTCCCACTCAAATCAACATCCCTCCGGTTGTCCAAGTGTAACATGATCCAAATTCACCAACCCAAGTCCAATCATCACGTGAGATGAGGTGGTTTCAATGGTGGACATCTCCATGTTGAGCATATCTACTATATGACTCATGCTCGACCTTTCGGTCTCTTGTGTTTCGAGGCCATGTCTGTACATGCTAGGCTCGTCAAGTTTAACCCAAGTGTTTAGCATGTGAAAAGCTGGCTTGCACCCGTTGTATGTGAACGTAGAGTCTATCACACCCGATCATCACGTGGTGCTTCGAAACGACGAACTTTCGCAACGGTGCACACTTGGGGAGAACACAATTTTATCTTGAAATTTTAGTGAGGGATCACCTTATAATGCTACCGTCGTCCTAAGCAAAATAAGATGCATAAAAGGATTAACATCACATGCAAATCATAAGTGACATGATATGACCATCATCTTGTTGCTTTTGATCTCCATCTCCAAAGCATCGGCATGATCTCCATCGTCACCGGCATGACACCATGATCTCCATCATCGTGTCTCCACTGGGGTTGTCACACCAACCATGCTTCCACTACTATTGCTACCGCTTAGCGATAAAGTAAAGCATTACATAGCGCTTAATGATTGACACCCAGGTCATACAATAATTAAAGACAACCCCATGGCTCCTGCCGGTTGCCGTATTCATCGACATGAAAGTCATGATAATCTATACAAAACATGATCATCTCATACATCAAATATATCTCATCATGTCTTTGGCCATATTATATCACAACATACCCTGCAAAAACAAGTTAGACGTCCTCTAATTTGTTGTTGCATGTTTTACGTGGCTGCTATGGGTATCTAGCAAGAATGATTCTTACCTACGCAAAGCCACAACGATGATATGAAAATTGATATTCAACCTTCTACAAGGACCGCCTTCGTCAAATCCGATCCAATTAAGGTGGGAGAGACAGACACCCGCCAGCCATCTTTATGCAACAAGTTGCATGTCTGTCGATGGAAACGGTCTCACGTACGTGGACATGTAAGGTTGGTCCGAGCCGCTTCATCCCACAATACAACATAATCAAAATAACACTAGGGAAGGAAGCAATCTGAATATCAACGCCCACAAACTCCTTTGTGTTCTACTCATGATGTCATCTACGCATAGACCTAGCTCATGATGCCACTGTTGGGGAACGTTGCATGGGAAACAAAAAAATTCCTACGCTCACCAATATCAATCTAGGAGATGCACATCTACGAGAGGAGAGTTGAATCAACAAACCCTTCTAGATCGCTAAGCGGAAGCATTCAAGAATGCGGTTGATGTAGTGGTACGTCTTCGCGATCCAATCACGATCCGTCCTGCGAACTCCAATCTAGTGCCAAACGGACGACACCCCCGCGTTCAACACACATACGGCTTGATGACGCCTTCACCTCCTCGATCCAGTGAGCGAAGGTGAAGTAGTAGCTCGAGTCCTCCGGCAGCACGACAACGTGGTGGCGGTGGTGGTGGAGGAATTGCGACAGAGCTTCGCTAAGCACTACTCGTATGAGGAGAAGGGCTACGAGAGAGGAGGGGCAGCGCCAATGCATGTAAGGGTGCAGTTTCCCTCTCTCTACCTATTTATATATAGGGGAAGGGGGAGAGGGGGGCACCCCTAGGAGATCCCAGGGAAACCCTAGATGGGTTTTCCCCCTTAGGAGGCTTGGCCCCGAAGCCAAAGTGGTGGGAACCCTAGGGTGGTGCCCCCAGCTCCTATAGCAACATGGGAATGGGTGAAGGGGGCGCACAACCCCTTAGTGGGCTGGTTTGCCCCCTCCCCTTGGCCCATGAGGCCCCCGAACACTTGCTGGGGCCCTCGAAACCCCTTTCGGTCATGTTGGCCATCACGCAGTACCCCCGGAACACTTCCAAACTCCAATACCCTTCGTCCAATATATCGATCTTCACCTCCGGACCATTCCGGAGTCCTCGTCACGTCCGGGATCTCATCCAGGACTCCAAACAACCTTCGGTGACCACCATAATGACTCAACTATACTTATATCATCACCAAATGTTAAGTGTGTAGACCCTGCGGGTTTGAGAACTATGCAGACATGACCGAGACACATCTACGATCAATAACCAATAGAGGGACCTGGATGCCCATATTGATTCCCACATATTCTACAAAGATCTTATCGGTTGAACCTCGATGTCAAGGATTCAAATAATCCTGTATGTAGTTCCCTTTGTCTATCAGTATGTTACTTGCCCGAGATTCGATCGTCGGTATCTCCATACCTAGTTCAATCTCATTATCGGCAAGTCTCTTTACTCGTTCCATAATACATGATCCCGCAACAAACTCCTTAGTCACATTGCTTGCAAGATTCTTGTGATGTTGTATTGCCGAGAGGGCCCGAAGATACCTCTCCGTCATACGGAGTGACAAATCCCAGTCTTGATCCATGCAAATTCAACAGACACCCTCGAAAATACCTCTAGAGCACCTTTATAGTCACCCATTTACGTTGCGACGTTTGGTACACACAAGGTATTCCTCCGGTATCAGTGAATTGCATGATCTCATGGTCATAGGAACATATATACTTGACATGCAGTAAACGATAGCAATAAACTGACACGATCATATGCTACGTTCATAGTTTGGGTCTTGTCCATCACATCATTCTCCTAATGATGTGACCTCATTATCAAATGACAATTCATGTCAATGGCTAGGAAACCATAGCCATCTTTGATCAACGAGCTAGTCCAGTAGAGGCTGACTAGGGACATCTTGTTGTCTATGTATCCACACATGTGTAGGATCGAAAGTATGTCTAGAGAGGGGGTGATTAGACTACTTGACCAAATAAAAATCTATTGTTTTCCCAATTTTAATTCTTGGCAGATTTTAGCAACTTAGCACAAGTCAAGCAATCAACCTACACATGCAATTCTAAGAGTATAGCAGCGGAAAGTAAACAATTGCATATGAAGGTAAAGGGAGGAGTTTAGAGGGAGCAAACGCAAGTGAAGACAACAATGTTTTTTGTCTTGGTTTCGATAGGTGGTGCTATCGTACATCCAAGTTGATGGGGACTTCAACCCACGAAGGGTAACGGCTGCGCGAGTCGACGGAGGGCTCCACCCACGAAGGGTCCATGAAGAAGCAACCTTGTCTATCCCACCATGGCCATCGCCCACGAAGGACTTGCCTCACTAGCGGTAGATCTTCATGAAGTAGGCAAGCTCATTGCCCTTACAAACTCCTTGGTTCAACTCCACAATCTTGTCGGAGGCTCCCAAGTGACACCTAACCAATCTAGGAGACACCACTCTCCAAAAGGTAATAAACGGTGTGTTGATGATGAACTCCTTCTCAAATGCTTCAAGTGATAGTCTCCCCAACACTCAAACAGCTCCTCATAGATTTGGATATGATGGAAGAAGGATTTGAGTGGAAAGCAGCTTGGGGAAGGCTAGAGAACAAGATTCATATGGCAGAAGTGGAATATCTTGATCTCAACACTTGAGTAGGTGGTTCTATCTCAGAGTATGAATGATGGAAGCGTAGGTATGTTCTGATGGCTCTCTCCACGAGTGAAGAGTGGGTGGAGGGGCATATATAGCCTCCACACAAAATCAAACCATTATACACAATTTACCAAACTCGGTGGGACCGATTCAAAGAACTCGGTCAGACTGATTTAGTTCATAATGTGGCCGTTAGGTATTTTGGTGGGACCGATATGATCAACTCGGTGGGACCGATTTCATTAGGGTTAGGGCATAACGTAATCTCGGTGGGACCGATTACACAAACTCGGTGAGACCGATTTTGGTAATAAGCACACAGAGAGTTGGTCAGGCAAACTCGGTGGGACTGATTCGCTCATTTCGGTGAGACCGAAATGTTACGAAGAGGCAACAGAGAGTTTGCATTACACACTCGGTGGGACCAATTGCACATCTCGGTTAGACCGAAAATATTGCAACAGGCAACAGAGAGTTTGCAATCCCATCTCGGTGAGACCGAGATCCCTTTTGGTGAGACCGAAATGATTAGGTTTTCTAGCAGTGGCTATGTCAAATGAACTCGGTGGCGCCGGATAGATATTTTCGATGGGGCCGAGTTTGACTTTTGGTTTGGGACATATGTGGATGTGAGAAAGTGGTTGAGGGTTTTGGAGCATATCACTAAGCATCATGAGCAAGCAAGCCATTAAGCAACACCTCATCCCCTTTCAATAGTATTGGCTTTCCTATGGAATCATTGTGATCTTGGATCACTGAAAAAGAAAATGTAGAGTCCTTAGCTTTGAGCTTGAGCCAATCCTTTCGTCTTTATCATTTTGATGGGTCCACAATCCTAATCCATGCCATGCCAATCATTGAACTTTCCTGAAATATTGTCTTGAGATAACATTAGTTCAATGAGCTATATGTTGTTAGTAATTACCAAAACCACCCGGGGATAGTTACACTTTCAACATGTATTTGAGTTTTTGATAAATACAATTCTAGCATGGATAATAAATGGTTATCATGAACAAGGAAATATTATAATAACCAATTTATTATTGCCTCTAGGACATATTTCCAATAGTAGTCGTGGAAGAGGTGGACGCAGTGCTACTGCTGGCCGGGCGTCATTCATGGCCTAAGGTCGTAGTCATGGCGGCTAACCTACAAATGATGGTGATTTCCACATGAGCGCTACTAGGATGGCAAATCATTTTGAGAAGGATGGGGCCGCAAGAAGGGATAACCCTGATCTGGAGATGGCTGACAAAGATCCGGCAAGTGGTAAATGTCTGAACTTTGAAGTTGATCCCAATACAAGTAGAAATGCAACTTCAAAGCTTGCCGATGAAGATAGAGTCGAAGCTATTGTGGGTCAGCTGAAATTGAGAGAAACCAAAGGTGATGGAACACCACCAAGTGAGGGTTCACCGGGAAAGTCTCAACCTCTCAAAAGTTGACGTACGGGCTAGTGTGGTAGCCGAAAGGTACTCCTTGGGGATGGATGAGGTCTAGTCAGTAAAGGCACTATGCTTTTGTCTGAATGTTTATTATCAATAACGGAGATAGCTTCGTGCCATGGTACGGGCCATCAATTGGATAACTGACTCTTGATGCAGGTCGCACACCGGTCAAGACGTACTTGGGCACATCCACCCCACATCATCGCATCTCTAGCACATCATAGTGGTTGTCTTCCAGAGCACAGTTTAGAATTATTAAGATCGTGAGAAAAAATATAAGATTGTGAGATTAAGATTTCATATTGATCCATGTTTCAATACTAGGGTTTACACCCAAAGGTTGTTAAAGGAATGGTTGAAAAACTAGAATTTAATTTGTTAACAGTAACATGTGAGAACCTTTGTCGTGGCGCACATTCCCTCACCAGTTTGATAACTTAGGGTCACTCCTTGGAAAAAGGCACGAGAACCTTCTACTATGCAAACCGGATCTCAAAGGGCATCACTAGGCCGCAACCTCTTTTTCAACCTTGTATTCAACATATTTTCTCAAGCAAGTAAAGTTAAGTGATTATGGAGTCTCACCAAAGAAGATGTTTTGCAAAAATGTAATAGTCATATAGAGCTCAATCGTGACCATCAAGCTCTAACTTCTACTGTATTGTCTTCAACGTCATTCTGTGATGAATCTTCTTGTGCACCGGGATCACTCCTTGAGTCAATGTATTGTTGGTGTCTTGGTTTTCAGCTCATCGTCGCACAATAGATATTCCTCAAGGGCACCAGTTGATTTAGAATCAAGGAAATATGTGTGCCTTAAGGTCTTAATATAGGTGTTGTCTTCAACGCTGTCTTTGGGAGGTCCTCAAGCATGCCTGGTGTGTTGATGTAGATGGCATTGAATGCTTGAGTCCTTTGAAGGGTTGTCTTGTAGGTCTTGTGCCAACTCTGTAGATGTCAAAGTAGATGAGAGGAGTTGACGTTGAAGTGGTTCTTCTGTGACGCAGTCCATTGGTGGAGGAGGTTCATCCATTTTGTATGGACATGGCTGCTTCTTGATCTGTAGATGTGCCGACACTCCTTATGATTGAGGAGCATGCATGAGCGCCTTTTTTTTGAGTAAACGCATGGCCTGATGGCTCTATAATTTATGCATTTTTAGGGCTCATTTGTTGCATGTTCTCTTCATATATTCTATCCCATTGAACCAAATATATGTCCATTGTGCACGATTGTCGATTGTTGTAGTTTTCATTGTGCGGAATGCACATTTGTATTTTTATTAGTTTTATTTGTCTAGTCGTGTCTGTATTTTTTTGGAGCAACTTAGGACCAAGCATGATGAAAGGACCAATGACAAGTTCAATACAAAGGACTTCTGGTACCATACTTGCATATTTTGGAACGAGGAAAATGTGAATTTACCAATGTGCTACACATCAAGATCTAAATGAGAAATGTATCAACATCGCTCTCCTGAATCCAACGATTCCAAGAATGCCAAAATTGGAGTTCGTATGAAGGAATGTCGTTCGTTTTACCAAAGGGGGCAAAACGCAAGACGGCCAACCATATGACCACGCGGGTCTTTTGCGCGGTCGTCTTGCGTGAAATCTTCTCTAAAAGTTGCCCTTTCAAAATGGATTCTTTACCCATTTTGTCCTTGTTTGTTCCCACGTGATCCTTGGACAATAAGGAAGGACTTGGGAGAGGATAATGATCATCTTGAGCTCTTTGCCGACTGATGTCTACTACGCAACTTTTTTTCTTGTAGACTCCATTGAGCCTCCAAGCGCAGTGTTTTATAGGACAGTAGCAAATTTCGCTCAAGTGGACGACTAAGGTTTATGAATCCGTGGGAGGTGTAGGATGAATATGGTCTCTCTCAAACAACCCTGCAATCAAATATAAGAAATATCTTGTGTCCCCAACACCCCCAATACAATGGTAAATTCTATAGGTGCACTAGTTCGGCGAAGACATGGTGATACAGTGTAGTACGGATAGAAGATATATGTTTTTGTAATATGAAAATATAAAACAGAAAGGTAGTGACGTCTACTACACAACTTTATTCTTATAGGCTCGTGTTTGGCCTCCAAGCGCAGAGTTTTGTAGGACAGTAGCAATTTTCCCTCAAATGGATGACCTCAGGTTTATTAATCCGTAGGAGGTGTAGGATGAAGATGGTCTCTCTCAAACAACCCTGCAACCAAATAACAAAGAGTGTCTTGTGTCCCCAACACACCAAATACAATGGTAAATTATATAGGTGCACTAGTTCGGTGAAGAGATGGTAATACAAGTGTAATATGGACAGTAGATATTAATTTTTGTAATAGGAACAATAAAAAATAGCAAGGTAACAATTAACAAAAGTGAGCAAAAACGGTATTGCAATGCTTGAAAATGAGGCCTAGGGTTCATACTTTCGCTAGTGCAATCTCTCAACAATGCTAACATAGTTAGATCATATGGCAATCCCTCAACGTTGATAAAGATCACTCCAAAGTTATTATCTAGAGGAGAACATAAGACGAAATTGTTTGTAGGGTACGAAAACACCTCAAAGTTATTATTTCCAATCGATCTATCCAAGAGTTCGTACTAAAATAACACCAAGTTATCCTTTCCGATCGATCTATCCAAGAGTTCCTACTAAAATAACACCATAAAAAATTCAGATTCATAATACTCAATCGAACACAAAGAAATTGAAAGAGTACCTCAATATTTCTACCGGAGGAACAAAGACGAAACATGCATCAACCAGTATGCATAGATTACCCCAATCTCACCTCTGAAAGGATCGATATGATTAACTAGAGGGGGGTGAATAGGCAACTAACAATTTTAGCTTTTCTTGACCAAATTAAACTTAGGAACAAAATAGGTTGTCTAGATATGCAACTAGGTGAGCAACCTATATGATGCAACAAAGAAAAGTAAGCAAGCAAGCACGAGATACTAACACACTAAAGCTTGCACAATTAAAAGATAGAGATAACCAAAAGTGGAGCCGGTGAAGACGATGATGTGTTACCGAAGTTCCTTCCCTTTGAGGGGAAGTACGTCTCCGTTGGAGCGGTGTGGAGGTACAATGCTCCCCAAGAAGCCACTATGGCCACCGTAATCTCCTCACGCCCTCACACAATGCGAGATGCCGTGATTCCACTATTTGTACCCTTGAAGGCGGCAATCGAACCTTTACAAACAAGGTTGGGGCTCTCTCCACAATTGAAATGGAGGCTCCCAACGAAACCACGGAGCTTCACCACAATGGATATGGCTCCGAGGTGACCTCAACCGTCTAGGGTGCTCAAACACCCAAGAGTAACAAGATCCGCAAGGGATTAGTGGGGGAATCAAATTTCTCTTGGTGGAAGTGTAGATCTCGGCCTTCTCAACCAATCCCTAGAAAATCAACAAGTTTGATTGGCTAGGGAGAGAGATCTGGCGAAAATAAGCTTTTGGAGCAACAATGGAGCTTAGGGGAAAAGAGGTGAGTCTTCTAGAGGAAGAAGAACCCTTTATATAGTGGAGGAGAAGAGTGAACCGTTACACTCTTCTCAGCCCGCCCAGAGCGGTACTACCGCTGGTGCCAGCGGTACTACCGCGCCCCCCAGTGGTACTACCGCCCTGTGTTAGGGACGAGGTTCAGAGGAGAGGAGCGGTAGTAGCGGCAGTGGTGGCAGCGGTACTACCGCTGCTACTACCGTTGCTACTACCGTAGAACCCGACACGAGAAAAGCTCGTCCCGAATCGACGCGGAGGTGGAGAGTAGCCACGGCGGTACTGCCGCGCATAAGCCCAAGCGGTACTACCGCGCCTTCTCAGCAGTACTACCGCTTAGAGCGTATACGCGGTACTACCGCCCCGGCTACGGTACTACCGCGCCCACAGAAAGAAGTGGAGCTACTTAAGGAAAAGAAAGAAGACGAGGGTGCAAAAATAGAGTGTACGTGATGATTCCAACCTTGGCCTTCTCAATGCGGACCCCCTTGATAGTACGATGTCTCCTACGACTCAAGTCCACCAAAACAAAAGCCTAGCATGACAACACGTCTTGAGCTGATAACTCGGAGGGTAGATAATCGTCTCGTGCTTCTGGATTCGTATCTGAAATACTTGGCACACATGATTAGTCCACAAACGCATTTTTATCAATCACCAAAACCACAAAGGAAGGGACATGCCCTTTCAATCTCCCCCTTTTTGGTGGATTGATGACAACACGGGATTTGCACATAATATAAAGATATATGAGGAGTAAGCAAACCCCACGGACTACAAAATATAGATGAGCTCCCCCTAGATGTGTGCCAAAAAGGAAGAGCTTGTGGAATGCAAAGCACACACTCTAGGATCAATGCTCCCCCTATATTTTATAATCCGTTAAACATCTAATCAATGAGGAGACATAAGCTGGTAACAATGTAGGTGCAAAGGATAGAACATGAATTAAGCAGCACTTACTAGAGTACTCGACATAATTAAGATAGCATAGGTCTCACACAAGGAAAAGTAGTTGAGTCTCATAAACACACCAAACCAGAAAGAAAAGCAAAGCACCTAAACACACGAGACACAAAGACACCAATACACAAATCACCTCTCCCCCTTTGGCATCGAGACACCGAAAAGGGGCAGAGAAAGGCACAACGTCATCACACCGCTGCAGGGTCATCTGCACCTCCGTCATCGGCTGGGAGCTGCTCGGGGTCAGAGTTAGTCCAATCACAATGTTGCCGAACCCAGTCGTCCTCATCAGTGATCCGGCCCTCAGAACCGCTAGCAACTATGGCACCAAGCTGACGCATATGCTCCTTGTGTCGAGTCCTGAACTTCTTCTCAGAAACATGGGCCATGTACTGACCGTGGGACTCCATGCAGAACAACTTCTTCATCTTCTTCTTAAGCTTCTTTGCCCAAGAGGGCTCAACTCCAGATGGCATATACTCATCATCATCATCATCATCCTGGTCGGCCTCTGCCTCAGAGTCATCAGCACTAGCCGGGATGTTAGGCTGAGTGACCGGAGTGTTCCAGAGATCCTTCCTCCTCAGCCTCTTCACCTCATGAGAGACCAACTCGACAGTCTGGAAGGTGTATTGATACGTCTCCAACGTATCTATAATTGTTTTTTTTACTATATACTGCAAGGCAAAAGCCTCACAGCCCACTTTATTGAAATATAATAAAATCAAATTACAACAAGGTTAGAAATACTTACATGAGCAGACTAAACAAAAGAACCTAAGGTAAGTTAGTTAGCTAATACATAAAGCTATCCTTGTATTTAAATTTTATCCTATGAGATAAAAGGGTCATATCATGGATAAAATTGTGCCTCCATCGCCTGAAAAGAGGAGTTTCATTTCTGAAGACCTTTCCATTCCTAGTAATCCAGATGTTCCAGGCATTAGTGAAAACCACTTCAGTAAAGAATGGTTGGCCAAAATCAGCCCTTGCTTTGTAAGCCATGTGGTAGGTGGTCATAACAGGTACTGGATCCCAGGAAATTTGCAAATAGTTCCAAACTCTTTGGCTGAAGATGCAGGAGAAGAAAAGATGGCTGACATCTTCATGTATATGATGAGGACATAGAACACAGGTTAGGTCATCCACATGCCAATGCGTGCGTTGAAGCATATCTCTGGTGTTCAGCCTGTCTCTAAGCAGTAGCAAACCAAACATTTTAATCTTCATTGTGCATGCACTTTTCCATATCCAAGAAAAGATAGGGTCAGTAACTATTTGCTGATGAACTTGATTGTAGTATGATTTGGGCCGAAAGGATCCTTTATTAAAAGGCCAAATCCAGCTATCAGTGTCTTGTGAAGTGCACTGAGAACTCAGAGCAGTCTGCAGGTTCTGCAGTTCATCAAAAGCATGTGTGGATAAAGGCAGGTGAAAAAGCCCCATAAGATCCTGATCCATCACTTGAGCAACAGAAAGTTGACCATCAATCACATATGAAAATAATCTGGGGAAATAATTACTCAGTGTTTCTCCATTGATGTCAGATAGCCAAGGATCATACCAGAAAAGGATGGAGGTGCCATTACCAAGGCAAGGCTTGGCAATAGACAAGTATTTGGAAGATAATTTGAAGACATCTCTCCACAAAAATGATCCACAAAGGATAGTGGAATGAGGCACAGAGTCATGGTAGTAAGAATCCCAGACCAAGCTGACCCAAGGGATATCATGATGGTGGTAGAACTTATGGAGGAATTTCATCAACAGAGCTTCATTGTGCACCTTGAGGTTAAGCACCCCAAGACCCCCTTTATCTTTTGGTAAGCAGACCAATTTCCATGCAGCAAGAGACTGTTTTGGTGTGTCAGAATTGCCTCTCCAAAGACATTGTCTCTGTATTCTTTCAATCTGCTTTAGAATACCAATTGGAATGTCCAGAGTGCAAAAGAAATATATGGGCATAAAAGATAAGACAGACTGTAGTAGTTGTAGTCTGCAACCTTGATTAAGAAAACAAGATGATGCAGAAAGCCTTCTTTCAATTCTATGTACCAAAGGAAGCAAGTCCTGGACTATAGGTTTGGTTGTACCCATTGATACGTCCAAAACGTATCTATAATTTCTGCTTGCTCCATGCCACTTTTGGGTGATATTGCTATGATATTCATACACTTCCATACACTTTTGATCATATTCGGACTGACCTACTAATCCAGTGCACCCCAGTGCCAGTTTTTGTTTTTGGCTGTTTTTGTATTTCAGGTTTTCACGTTACGAGAACTGCCAGGAAAAATCCAGAAAAATTATATAAAAAATCAGCGTTCCAGAACCTACCGTGCGCCCGAAGGACAGCCGGGGGGGGGGGCACCAGGGCTCCAGGCGCCCTGGCGGCGCGCCCCCCCGGGCCGCGCCGAGGGGGCGCCTGGGCCCCCCGAGCCCCGTCTGGTGCCCCCCTTCGGCATATATTTAGAGCGTCCTTCGAAACCCTCGGGACGGGAACTCTTTTCCACGATCTCATCTCTGTTCCGCCGCCGCCGCTGCTTCCAAGATCGGGAGCACCAGTAGAACTCTTCCCGGCACCCTGCCGGAGGGGAGGATCACCATCGGGAGCCTCTCCACCACCATGGACGCCTCCCGGATGAGTTGTGAGTAGTCTCCCTTGGACCATGAGTCCATGACCAGTAGCTATGTGATGTTCTCCTCCCATTCTTGTGCTTCACTAATTAGTTCTTGTGAGCTGCCCTACATGATCGAGGCACATATGTAATCCTTATGTTGTTGCTATCATGAGTTTGCTGGGATCCGATGGATTATGAGATTACGTTCAGATTGTGATTGAGTAATATATTTGATCTACCTCTTTTATATTTATGTTCGTAAGTAATTCTTGCATGTTCTCCATTGTTATTTATTGCTTTGGCCAAGTAATACGTAGTGACTCCAAGAGGGAACGTTATGCTTGATTGTGGGTTCATGCCCCTCGATGACTAGCTTGAGTGACAGAAACATGAGTCTAGGGGATGTGCTGTTGCCACAAGGGGGAAAACAACGGTGCTTGTGCCCGCGGGTGCAAGGATTGTTTACTTTACGCAAAGTTCTTTTAATGCAGTTGTCTGTTGCATTGAGTTTACACTATGGGTGGGGCTCGCAACTTAATACCAGCGAGATGTTCTGGATAGATATCTCAAGGTGGATGAATAGTAGTAGATATTGATGGATTTCGGTCTACTTACTTTGGCGTACCACCCATGCTTTAAACCTCAACCTTTCTTGCAATGTAGTCAGCATTGGTTTGCGTTCGTGGTCCTGTCAATTGCCCAGCTGTAATTCGTTTACCTCACATAGCTGTTTTATCGTCTTTTGGGAGAGAGACATCACTAGTGAACATCATGAGACTCCGGTCTATATTACCATCATTGATCACATCCGCTATTTACTTTTCGCTTTTACTTACTATTGCAAACATTATCTATCACTACTATCATTTGCGTTTAATCCTTTGTGAACTACAAGGCCGGAGGGATTGACAACCTCTCTGTACTCGTTGGGAGCAAAGTTATTTGTATCTGTGTGCAGGTCCACGTTGATTGCTAATCCGGCGCCGTTAGCAGTTGACACCTACTTGTTGAACCTAGGAGTCTCTGGGGATTCGATCCTTGGCATCTTTGCTAAGGGAAAAACTTCCACAACACTGCATCTTACACCTTCCACTTAGGGTAACCAACGAGGGGTTAGAGGCCCATCACCCATAGGCAAACCTAAATAGGTAAAGGGCATTGTTCCAAGCTTACAACCTAATAGAGTTGATAATCTGTTTGCCTCTTCAGCAGATAAGTTAATGGGGACCATCATAGATTTAGCAAAGTTGACTGATAATCCAGTTGAAGCTGCAAAAACATCCAACATGTCCTTCAAGGCAATTAGTTGCTGATCTACAGCAGGAAGAACAATTAAAGTATCATCTGCATATTGAACAATTGGATAATGTGGACAGTTTGTAGGGATTGGCAGAGTTAAGATTCCTCTGCTGCACATGTCATTCACCATAGAGTGCAATAGATCAGCAGCAAGAACAAATAGCAAAGGGGACATGGGATCCCCTTGTCTGACCCCTCTCTTACAATGGAAGTGACTTCCAGGTACCCCATTCAGCAGAATTGATGAAGATCCAGAAGATAAGATGGTCCTGATCCATGAAATCCACTTCTCATTGAAACCCTTATATCTGAGGATTCTTAAAATAGCTTCATGTTCAATGGTGTCAAAAGCTTTAGTGAAATCCAGCTTAAGAAGTACAATAGGTCTTTTTGAAGCCTGACATTGATGTATATATATTCAAAACACCATGCCAAGCAGTCCTGGATAGATCTAGACTTCAAGAACCCATACTGATTCTTGTGCAAACATGACAGAATGACTCCTTGCAACCTATTAGCTAACAGTTTTGTTAAAAACTTTAGGCATGTGTTAGTGAGAGAAATAGGCCTGTAGTCATTCAAAGTTTCAGAGCTTAGTTTCTTTGGTATCAGAGTTATCAAGGAAGTGTTTATACATTCCAAGTTTAAAGATCCATCATAAAATTCTTGCACTAACTTCATGAAATCCTCCTTAATAATATTCCAGCACTTTTTTAAAAATAGGCCAGTGAAAAAGGCTAGTGGTATCTATAATTGTTGATTGTTCCATGCTATTATATTATCCTTCTAGGATGTTTTATGGGCTTTATTATACACATTTATATGATTTTTGGGACTAACCTATTAATCCAGAGCCCAGTGCCAGTTTCTGTTTTTCTCCTGTTTTAGGGTATCGCAGAAAAGGAATATCAAACGGAGCCCAATTGACCTGAAATTCAACGGAGGCTGTTTTTGGACCAAAAGAAGCCCAAAAAGTGCCGGAGGGGGGCTAGAAGGTCCACAGGCTACCCACGAGGGTAGGTGGCGCCCCCCTACTGGGCGCGCCCCCTGCCTCGCGGACAGCCCGGAGACCCCCTTTACTTGGCCCCGACTCCAGCACCTCATATATATACTGAAACCCCCGGAAAGTAACCTAGATCGGGAGTTCCGCCGCCAAAAGCCTCAGTTTCCACCGAAAACCAATCTAGACCCGTTCTGGCACCCTGCCGGAGGGGGGGATCCCTCTCCGGTGGCCACCTTCATCATCCCGGCGCTCTCCATGATGAGGGAGGATTAGTTCACCCTCGGGGCTGAGGGTATGTACCAGTAGCTATGTGTTTGATGTCTCTCTCGTGTTCTTGAGATGACATGATCTTGATGTATCGCGAGCTTTTCTATTATAGTTGGATCTTATGATGCTGTCGGATTACGGGCTCCGCAAACCCAAGAAGTTCGAACACAGGGGCGTGAACAAAGATCTCTCCCACTCATGTTTACCTAGCGTCTTGCCCTCGTCCAGTGAAGAGATTCAAGCGAACAGCAAGTAAAGCACACAAGAGTTTACCCAGGTTCGAGCCACCTTGCAGTGTAAAACCCTACTTCCTGCTTTGGTGGATTGGCCTTGGGAGGGCTTGAATATGGATGAGTACAGTGGTTTCTAAGTTCAGGAGGGTCAGGAGGCAAGGGTGCTTGCTCCTTTGTGCGAGGGCAGAGTTTCTAGATCTGATCCTCCCCCGTCCATAGTGGAGATCCTAGCTACTTATATAGGCGGCCAGGGTCCTCTTCCCCCAAAATGCTTAGGCGGGAAGGGATCCCACAACGGCCATTTTGAGCGGGAACACAAGGACGTTCCTACCCTGATAAAAGCAGTCTTCGCCTACAAAGGGATCCGGCGATGACGCGGTGGTGGGCTTGGTGGTGACATCCTCCCTGTCGTCCTTGCGTTCTTCGGTCTTGTTGCACCAATGGGGAAACCTTTGTCCTGCTCCTCGGGAACCTGCGCCTGCGCTGTCTCCCTTGAACCAAAACAGCAACTGCACCGCTGGCATGCGCCGTCACCCGCTGGCGCGGTGCGTCACTGCCTCCTCCTAAGGCAGGCTTGGCCTTGGATTCTCCGCCCCTCCGGAGAAACCTAGCCGAGGCCGCTCCTGAGGAGGTCTTGACGTCATTCTCCTGGCGAGGTCCAGCCCCCTCGCGAGGGTCTTGAGCAGTTGGTCGATCAGCTGGGCCGTACCAGGCCATGGCAGGAGCGTACTACGGCCCGCAGACAGGCAAGTCTGGGTACCCTGGTTCCCAGGACGCCGACAGTAGCCCCCGGGCCCAAGGCGCGCGCGGAGTTGGCTTCGAGGCGAAGGTTTAGTCGAGGACGAAGCGCCACCGGCCCCAAAAGGCTGTGGGCTAGGCTGGCGCGCGACGGTTGGATGGGACGTGGGCGACTCCGCTTCCCACGCAGTCTTGGCAGTCGTGCGTTTTGCCAATCGCACAACCGATAGGCGGACTTCCTGCTGCCACCCCTGCTTTCTTGCCCTTCAATCGCTTCCTCCCTTTCCTTGCCTTCTCTGCCCCCTCCTTTGTTGCCGCCATGCCGCGCGGGGCGAAGAAGAGGGGAACCAGCGAGCCTGCCACACCACCGCCGGTGCTCTAGCCGGCGCTGGGTCGCTCCCTCATGGTGAATCAGGAAGGTTTGGACAAGGTGTGCCGTGCCTTGGCCGACGCATCTAACGAGTGCGGGCCGACCCGGGTCTAGCTTGCCTCCCGGCCGACGGCGGAGCTTGGCGCCAATGACATCCAGCTCCACCTCCATGCCATCTTCGGGGGTCTCCTCCCCCCTTTTCCGCCTTCTTCTATGCGGTGCTCATGCATTATCGGATTCGGGCGCTGCACCTGGGCCCTGGTTCCATCATCCTCCTCTCTGGCTTCGCGTTTCTGTGGGAAGCTTTCGTCGGTGTTTCCTCGTCCGTGGCCCTGCTTCGCCACTTCTTTGCCCTCCACCAGGTCGACAGGGGGCAGCGCTCGGGGTGCGTGTCACTGCGTGTGGTGGAGGCGACTGCCACCTCCGGAATCGACTTCTCGTTCCACCCGACCACGACAGGGTTTTGCCGGCAGTGGGTGTACGTTGATGCTGATGCGTACAGCCTCCAGTTCCACCTTCCCAACACACCGGCGATGCCGAACTCGGGCTGGGAGCACGAGGACCTCTCGGATTCGCGGGCGGAGCCAGTTATGCGTCGGCTGGCCAGCCCGAGGAGGAATGGGTTGACCCTCGCGATGGTGGTGAGGGACTTCCTTGTCCTACATGTCTCCCCACTTCAGCGCCACTCTCGCCCAATGTGGGCCCTCTCCGGTCTTGATGATCGTGCGTGTCTTTAGCGGAAGCAGCTCCCCCCTGAGACGCTCCAGGGGTTGCTGCGGCTACTTGTCGGCTGAGTGCTCGAAGCACGCCCTGTCTCCGCGACTCCCTTGTACTTGGCTCATGTGGCTGGAAGAGCTTTCACTGAAAAGATGCCCCGCTTCAATGCGTGGGGACTGTTGCCGGGGGGCGCCTCAGATCCTCATGACGATCCCTTGGTGGTTGCGCCAGGGCTGGCGAGCCCAAACTTCCCTTCCGGGGCGGATGCGTCAAGTGGAGCCCCCGGTCTAGGGTCCACTCCACCCCCGGAACAAATGGATGAAGCACGAGCACCGGTGTCGACGGAGGTGGCGGAAGGTGCCGAGGTGCCACTGGTTCCTGAGGTGGCTGAAGGGGAGGCACAACAGTCTCCGGTCGGGGCGAGTCCGGAGGACGTCGCAGCGAGAAATGGAGCGCCGGACGCGGGCGTCCGCTGCGGCCCTGCCCCGGGCCTAGGCGCATCTACCTCAAGCGGCCTCCTGCTGTCCTTCGCAGCGCTAGGCAAGAGAGGGAGGTTGAGGGGCAGTTACGGCCCTGCCTCGAGGGCTCTAAAGAGGCTGAAGCTGATTGTACCGTGCAGGTGCGTGTTCGTCAGCTCTTCCTGTTCTTCCCAATATGGTTCTCCTGACCCCTTGCTCCGCAGGGTTTCCTCTGGCTCATTCCCGGGCCGTTTGGCGAGGCTCGTAGAAGCTTCTGCCCGTGCCCCTGTAGGATCGAAAGTATGTCTAGGGGGGGTGATTAGACTACTTGTAAATATAAAAATTCTGCCTTTTGACAAAGAACAGTTTTTGGTAGTTTCACAATTATGATCAAGTCAAGTATCACCCTACACATGCAATTCTAGAGTATAGGCAGCGGAAAGTAAATTGCACATGTAGTAAAGAGAGGTGGAGAAGAGCAAACGCAATTTTGGAGACGCGGTGATTTTTCCCGTGGTTCCGATAGGTGGTGCTATCGTACATCCACGTTGATGGAGACTTCAACCCACGGAGGGTAACGGCTGCGCGAGTCCACGGAGGGCTCCACCCACGAAGGGTCCACGAAGAAGCAACCTTGTCTATTCCATCATGGCCTACGCCCACGGAGGGCTAGCCTTACTCGGGGTAGATCTTCACGAAGTAGGCGATCTCCTTGCCCTTACAAACTTCTTGGTTCAACTCCACATCTCGATGACGGAGGCTCCCAAGCGACACCTAACCAATCTAGGAGGCACCACCCTCCAAAAGGTAATAGATGTTGTAGATGATGATGAACTCCTTGCTCTTGTGCTTCAAATGATAATCTCCCCAACACTCAACTCTCCTCACTGATTTGGCTATGGTGGAAGAAAGGATTGAGTGGAAAGCAACTTGGGAAGGTTAGAGATCAAGTTTCATATAATAGGAGTGGAGCAACTTGATCTCAACACAAGGATAGGTAGTTCTCTTCTCAGAAAGTGTAAGGTAGGAGTGGTAGTTCTTTCTGATGGCACTCTCCACGAATGAAGAGGGGGTGGAGGGGTATATATAGCCTCCACACAAAATCCAACCGTTACACACATAATTGAGCAATCTCGGTGAGACCGAAGTGGACAACTCGGTCAGACCGAAAGTTCAAATAATGTGAACGTTGGGGTTTTCGGTGGGACCGAAAATACCATCTCGGTTATTCCGATTTGTGCCAAGACAAGAGCATGCCAATTTCGGTAAGACCGATTTTATCATCTTGGTGACACCGATTTGATGACATAGGGTTACAGAAGCTTGGCAGCCCATGTTTCGGTGAAACCGATTTCCAACTCGGAATATCCGATTTTTCTAGGGTTTGGCTTATGGCTGAGGTGGTTCATCTCGGTGTGACTGGGTTTGGAAAATCGGTGGGACCGAGATTACTTATGAGTGAATTCTGTAGTGAAGGTTGCTGATAGTTGAAGGAGATATATCACTAAGCACTTGAGAAACCAGATCATGAACACAACCTCATCCCCTTTTAATAGTATTGGCTTTTCCTATGGACTCAATGTGATTTTGGATCACTAAACCAAAAATAGAGTCTTGAGCTTTTGCCAATGCTTGCCTTAGCATTTTGAGGGGTCCACTTCTTCAGTCATTGCCATACCCATATCACTGAACTTCTCTGAAATGATTCTCAAGTAACTAATAGTTCAATGATATATATGTTGTTATTAATTGCCAAAACCACCCGGGGATTAGTTGCACTTTCAATCTCCCCCTTTTTGGTAATTGATGACAACATATAGATCAAAGCTTCGACAAAGGATATAATCAATGAATAATATCGTCGCTTTGAGAAGTATGTGATAAGCAAGAGCTCCCCCTAAATTTGTGCATTATTTAAGATTTGCGTTTGAATGCAAATGCACAATCGATTAGGATCATGGGTCACTCTTCCATGTCACATACATCTTGGTGGAGCGCACAAAATAATAAGAATGAAAAGCATGCACCCAATCACCAAGACATGAGTAAATAGCCATACAAGATAGGAATAGCATATGATAAGCATTAAGCACACATTAAAGCATAGTACGACTAAGCACTCATTAAGGTAGCATCAAACGTAGTATCAAGCACACTGAAAGTTTCGAAAACCAAAAGTATCTCAAGGAAACCGCAAAAGAACGAAAGAGCACTCTCTCTCTCGAAGCCCTATGATCTATACAATTTCTCCCTCTTTGGCAACAAGTTACCAAAAAGTTTGAAAAAGCATAGAGCTAAACGTCACTGTGGGCTCTGCTGGCGGCTCCCGTCTGGGTAGATGTCGGAGTAGATATGACGGCATCGGCGAAGACTTGAGCTGATGTCTGCGCTGGAGGAGTGGATACTGGAGCTGTAGCTGGAGTAACTGCTGGAGCTGTAGGAGGTGCTGAAGTTGTAGTCCTGGTGTCAGTCACTGGAATAGCAGCTGATCGGGATCCTCTGGGAACCGGAGCAGTCTGGCGATGAGAGTCCTGGACTAAGTCATCCTGCACAAGCTCTGCCTTGTCCTGCTTTGCTTCCTCCATGTCTGCCTCAAGCTTGTTGACGGTCACCTGAATTTCAGTCAGCTTCACGTCCAGAGCGTGGATCTTCTCGTCAACAATCCTCTCTAGGCTCTCCTGAGATTGTTCAATGCTGGCCAGGCGTTGTTCAATCCTTTGGGTAGCTTCAAGAATCTTCTCTCCGAAGCTCTTTGGTTTAGCTATTGCTGCTGCTGCCTCTTTATCAGCTTTGGCTTTCCTAGCAGCTTCAATCTTGGCTTGACCTTCAACAGATGTTGGATCCTCCTCGTCCATCACAACAACATTGTCTTCATGCTCTGGCTGCAGGGGTAAGTGTTTCCTATCCAACAGGAATTTGCCCGTGCCAAACTTGGCATTGATAAGCATCTGAATCTGTGGGGCAAATCCACATGACCTCTTCTGGTCAGCTGCAGTCCTCTTAATGGTCTCTACCATTAAGTCCATCACCTTGAAAGGTGCCTTCTCATCAAGTATATGCAGCATGTTGATAGAATACCCTCTGATCATGCGATGATCTCCAGACTTGGGCATCAAGGTATGCCTCAAAATAGTGTTAGTGGTAGGTAGACCTGCCTGGAGATAGTAGACTGAGCCGAGCTTCCACACTTCCAAATCTGTTGCGGGGATCTCCTTGTACATGTTCTTCATGGAATCATGATTCTTCTTTGGAATCCCATAGACATCAATGTCATCCTCTCGTTGCACTGGAGCATTCAGAAGTTCTGCCCATTCTTCAACAGAAGAAGAAAACCTTTGACCTTTAGTCATCCAGGTGATCTTCCCATCAGGATAGAAATGAGCTGTGGCATAGAATTGCATAATCATCTCGTCGTTCCAGCTGGTCAACTTCTGACCCACAAACTCAGCAACTCCACATGCAGTGAAGCTTTCATGCACATGGGGAAAGAAGTCTCTGTGCTCTTCACTGTCAATGTATTCCCAGTCAACATATCTGGTATCTGCAACTATGGGCTTCTTGTCCATCAGCACAGTCTCATAGAAGTCTTGCTGCTCTCTGGTGTGAAATCTGGGATCCACAGCAGTTCTTCTCCTCACGGCATATGGATCAGTTTGTCTCCATAGCCTGAGACCTCTATCTTTCCTTGCCTTCATATCCTCGGCTTGAGGATGAGCATCAATGTGGAGTGGCAGTTTTGGACGGAGTTTCAGCAACACTTGTCCTTCCTCATCAGACTCAGATGGTGGCACATCACCCTTGTTCTTCTCAGATGCTGGAATGTTCCTGGTAGTCCTCTTGGGCTTGGCAGTAGGCTTTGCTGGAACTGCCTTAGCTTGAGCAGACTTCTTGGGCTTTGAAGTGGCTCCAGCCCTAATGGCATCACCCATGAGCTTCTGCTTCTGAGGAGCAGGCTGGGGTGCTTCTTCTTCTTCTTCTTCCTCGACTGCTGCATCTGCATGAGGATCAGTATACACAACCCTCTTTCTCTTGGAGGTTTTCTTCACTTTGCTTGGGGCTGGCTCTCCCAAGTTCAGCTTCTTGGCAACAGTGGATTGCTTGACTTTGCTGGTGCCCTTCTTTGACTGCTGACCTTGTTGCTCTTTGGCAACAACCTTTCTCTTAGGCTTGGAGGTCACTTCTTCCTCAGCTACAAAATCAGAATCCTCATCATCGGAGTTCTTCTCTTTTCTAGCCCTGGTGGCTGCAGGAGGCAAGCCACTTGGTGTACTCCTCTCACCATCATCAAATGGACTACTAGTCTCAGGACTAGTGTCTACCTCAGGAATGTCTGCGATAGGTGATTCTGACCTGTTCTGACTGTCACTGGCATCTGACATGGCTGACAACCTGTGAATAGATAAGGTATAGGCAGAGAAGAAGAGTTATCACAAACTGCAGAAGTTTTTGCAAAAAAATGAGTTCAAATTTTAGTTTTAAGTTTTCACAGAAGGCATTTCGGTCAGACCGATTTTCAGTTTCGGTGAATCCGAAGTGTATAACAGAAACTTTACACACCACTTTCGGTTTGACCGAAGTGGGTTTCGGTCCTGCCGAAACACTAGGGTTTCACTAAAACTATATTTCGGTCACACCGATTTGCACGACTCGGTTGGACCGAAAGGTGCAGTGCAATGGCCAGAGGCCGAATCGGTCATTCCGAGATTTTAAAATCGGTTTCACCGAGATGTGTTCCGTGGAAACCTAACCCTAAGAATTTTACTCGGAACTAGTTCAAACGAACCGATCTGGTGTAAAAGAAGATTTCAAACGTGGCCAGATATAGGGCAAACCAAACGTGCATTGAATCGGAGATGGGAGCACGAGTGGGATCGAGACTCACCCTAACTTGGTGGAGTCTCTCTACGGCGGCAACGGCGCGGAGGAGAAGTCCGTTGACGGCGATGGAGACCTGCGGCGAGGGCGCACAGGAGATGACGGCGACAATCCGGAGATCAGGGCGACGGCAGCAGGGGACGTGGGAGCGAAAACGTTTGAAGGAATAATCAACGCGCGCTGCCCTCAGTATATATATCCCTTTGCTGTCGGTGGGACCGAGTTGAAAAACTCGGTGGCACCGAGATGGATAACTGCCAGGCAGTTATGCATTTCGGTCACGCCGATAATTACAACTCGGTTTCACCGAGATGAAACCTAGATCGGTCTAAATGTTTTCGGTTTGACCGAGTGGGAGAAAGTTGGTCTGACCGAAAATCACTTAGAAGGTTTTGGAAGTTAGCCCTTGACGGATCGGTGGCTCCGAGTGCTCCTCACTCGGAGGGTCCGAAAATGACTTGTTCAAAGTTTGTGATATAAGCATGAATAGAATTTGAGACAAGAAAGCATAGATAGCTAGGGGAGGTACTTAGGCATTCTTGTCCATCCATTTGGCCAGAAAAATCAAAACAACCAAAACAACAAATGGATGTCCTCGAATGGATAAAATCATGCATTCAACATGCTCACACAATAAGATAGCAAATGAAATATGTGTCAAACATGCACAACCAACACTCTAGCTACTAGCACACAATTTGTCGATGACTAGGTCATCTTTATATGAGTATATTGACTTAGGAGCCAAATGAGAACATTTGATCATAGGTCATACTCATCGTTTAAGCACAAGTGGGGTTACCACTTTTACATAAAGCATTGATGTGTTCACATCATTTGGAGATGCTTTAGCTCAATTTTTTAGAGCAAAGCTCCCCCTAGATGTGAGAACCCCTTTTAAAGGGTCAAACTAACCTTGGGTTGTCGTAGAAGACTTCATGTAGATGTTGAAGATGTGGGTGCTCAATGTTGATGTAGATCATCAAGAGTTGGGAGCTATCCTTTGGATTAGGGCACTTTCAATACCTACATGGGTTAGTCCCACAAGGAACAAACAAGGATGTCCATGGACATAGATTGAAGTTCACAATAGATGATGTCCATGAAAGCAATGATTACCTTGTCCCTTGACTTACCAACAAGAGGGTTTGTGACTCCATGAACTAGTGCATGATGTGGAAGTTGATTGCACAAGTTGCCAAAATGAATGTGAGTGAAGTATGTTGGCGGAGTCACCCTCAAGAACTTTCTAGTTCTTCTTCTTCGGGATCCACATCATCTTGATGGGAATCCTTGGGGTTGTAGTTGAGCTTGACGAAGTAGAACTTGATGTGTCCTTGGGAACCCACTTGACCATGGCTTGAGGTGCTTCAATGAATGCATCAATCTCCTCTTGAAGCTTGTCCTTGGCTTTTAGCTTGTGGTCTTGTGGTGGAAGGTCATCTTGAGCTTGTTCCACATTGGAAGAAGTAGGATCATACTTCTCCTTTTGAGAAACAAACTGTGGAGTAGGATATTGACCTTCTTCCCACTCAACACCTTCAGCGTTGAACTTTCGCTCAAAACCAATTCCTTGATTCTTCCGGTGCCTTCCTTGCTTGTGAACAATTTCCTCAAAGTTCTTGCTTCCGGCAAGGCTCTTGTAGACACCTTTCTCTATAATCCCTTTCAATAAACTATTCTCTTGCTCAAGTGTAACTTGGCTTGAAACATTGTTAGTGGAATCAAGAGAACTACTAGAAGTAACAACATTAGATTTAACATGGTTATTGTTACTGCTAGAGGAAGAATTTTTCTTATGCTTGTCATGCTTAGTCTTAATGGGTGGCAAGAAATTAGACAAGAGAAGTCGTTTGGCAAGATATGAAGAACTCTTCTTTCGAAGATCGTCATTGATCGCTTTTAGAAACTCATGCTCTTGCTCTAGAGTGAGCTTCTCGAAGCGTAGCTTCTCATGAGATCTTAAGAGCTCTCTATGATCTTCTTGAGTTGTTTCATGAGCTAACTTAAGAGTGTTTAGTTCTTTAGTTAGACGCTCAATCTCCTTCATAGCATTGTCATTCGACTCTTCTCGACTATAAAGACTACTAGCATTTTCATCGTTACTAAGCTCACTAGATTTATCATGCAAGAGCTCATCTTCACCAAGCAAGTCATCCTCATCACTATTGAAGTCAATGAATTCAGGGTGTGATACCTTGGGGCCTTTAGCCATGAAGCATCTTCCAATTCCCTCATTTGGTGAATCAAATAAGTCGTAGGAGTTGGAGTTGGAGGATACGAGAGCAAGACCGGCAACACCTTCATCTTGACTGTAGTCGGAGTCGGAGTGATAGCTTCCATCGGATTGATTGTCGGAGTCGGAGCCGGAGACCCATTCACCTACATGAGCTTGATGTCTTC
This sequence comes from Secale cereale, assembly GCA_902687465.1. Lineage (NCBI taxonomy): Eukaryota > Viridiplantae > Streptophyta > Magnoliopsida > Poales > Poaceae > Secale > Secale cereale. The sequence goes on along the minus strand of LR738713.1, from coordinate 561,598,873 downwards.
TTCTTGTGTAGCTCCTTGATGACTTGTCTTTCCTCTCCGAATTCTTGCTTCTCCGAGAGGGTCTTCGTTCATAACGATCATCTCTACTCCTTCTCTCTTTCCGAGGTGACTCATCTCTTGATCTTCTTCTTGGAGATTCTTCTCTTCTCTTGTGGGGAGCCGTACACTCATTTGAGTAGTGTCCGGGTCTTCCACAATTGTAGCAGTTTCGATCACGACTAGAAGATCTCTTTTCATCATATGATCTAGACTTTGAGCTTCTCTCTTTGCCTCTATTCTTGTAGAATTTGTTGAAGTTTTTGACCATTAGGCTTATCTCTTCATTGGAAACTAACTTGTCACTTGAGGTTGTGGGAGCATCACTTGTAGCTTTGTAAGCACCACTCGACTTGTTGTGAAGCTCTTCCTTATCCTTAAGGGTCATCTCATGAGCAACAATTCTTCCAATGACTTCAGTTGGCTTGAGAGTCTTGTAGTTTGGCATCATTTGGATCAAAGTGCACACGGTGTCGTACTTTCCATCCAAAGCTCTGAGAATCTTCTTGATGATGAATCGGTCGGTCATTTCTTCGCTTCCTAAGCCGGCAATCTCATTTGTGATGAGAGCAAGCCTAGAGTACATTTCAGCGACTCCTTCACCATCCTTCATCTTGAACTTGTCAAGTTGACCTTGAAGAATATCTAGCTTTGATTCCTTCACAGACTCAGTACCCTCGTGCATTTCAACCAAAGTATCCCAAATCTCTTTTGCATTTTCAATACGGCTGATTTTGTTGAACTCCTCGGGACACAAGGCATTGAAGAGAATGTCACAAGCTTGAGCATTGTTTTGCAACATCCGCAATTCTTCAGGTGTGGCTTCGCGATCCGGAACTTTTCCTTCCTCGAAGAATTCACCTTGCATACCAACACAAATAATGCCCCATGCGGCTGGGTTATGACCAAGAATATGCATTTTCATTTTATGCTTCCAACTAGCAAAATTTGTACCATCAAAGTAAGGACCTCTACGATAATTACCCCACTAGACGCCATACTCTCCTAGGTTGTGAAACCAAGCTTATGGAGTCCAATGCAATGGAAACCAAAACAATGGAGACCAAAGCTCTGATACCACTTGTAGGATCGAAAGTATGTCTAGGGGGGTGATTAGACTACTTGTAAATATAAAAATTCTGCCTTTTGACAAAGAACAGTTTTTGGTAGTTTCACAATTATGATCAAGTCAAGTATCACCCTACACATGCAATTCTAGAGTATAGGCAGCGGAAAGTAAATTGCACATGTAGTAAAGGGAGGTGGAGAAGAGCAAACGCAATTTTGGAGACGCGGTGATTTTTCCCGTGGTTCCGATAGGTGGTGCTATCGTACATCCACGTTGATGGAGACTTCAACCCACGGAGGGTAACGGCTGCGCGAGTCCATGGAGGGCTCCACCCACGAAGGGTCCACGAAGAAGCAACCTTGTCTATTCCATCATGGCCTACGCCCACGGAGGGCTAGCCTTACTCGGGGTAGATCTTCACGAAGTAGGCGATCTCCTTGCCCTTACAAACTTCTTGGTTCAACTCCACATCTCGATGACGGAGGCTCCCAAGCGACACCTAACCAATCTAGGAGGCACCACCCTCCAAAAGGTAATAGATGTTGTAGATGATGATGAACTCCTTGCTCTTGTGCTTCAAATGATAATCTCCCCAACACTCAACTCTCCTCACTGATTTGGCTATGGTGGAAGAAAGGATTGAGTGGAAAGCAACTTGGGAAGGTTAGAGATCAAGTTTCATATGGTAGGAGTGGAGCAACTTGATCTCAACACAAGGATAGGTAGTTCTCTTCTCAGAAAGTGTAAGGTAGGAGTGGTAGTTCTTTCCGATGGCTCTCTCCACGAATGAAGAGGGGGTGGAGGGGTATATATAGCCTCCACACAAAATCCAACCGTTACACACATAATTGAGCAATCTCGGTGAGACCGAAGTGGACAACTCGGTCAGACCGAAAGTTCAAATAATGTGAACGTTGGGGTTTTCGGTGGGACCGAAAATACCATCTCGGTTATTCCGATTTGTGCCAAGACAAGAGCATGCCAATTTCGGTAAGACCGATTTTATCATCTCGGTGACACCGATTTGATGACATAGGGTTACAGAAGCTTGGCAGCCCATGTTTCGGTGAAACCGATTTCCAACTCGGAATATCCGATTTTTCTAGGGTTTGGCTTATGGCTGAGGTGGTTCATCTCGGTGTGACTGGGTTTGGAAAATCGGTGGGACCGAGATTACTTATGAGTGAATTTTGTAGTGAAGGTTGCTGATAGTTGAAGGAGATATATCACTAAGCACTTGAGCAACCAGATCATCAACACAACCTCATCCCCTTTTAATAGTATTGGCTTTTCCTATGGACTCAATGTAATCTTGGATCACTAAACCAAAAATAGAGTCTTGAGCTTTTGCCAATGCTTGCCTTAGCATTTTGAGGGGTCCACTTCTTCAGTCATTGCCATACCCATATCACTGAACTTCTCTGAAATGATTCTCAAGTAACTATTAGTTCACTGATATATATGTTGTTATTAATTGCCAAAACCACCCGGGGATTAGTTGCACTTTCAGCCCCTCCTCCGGACCATGCTGGGTCTTTGAAAAGCCTCGCGTGGGTTCTCGGGGCCACGCCCGGACCCTACCACGTGGGTCATGCTCCCAGCCGCCGAGTGCTTCAGGGTCAAGGCAGCTCTTAGTGCGTTGGGGGCCCGTCTCGTGCCCCGGGGCTTGTCTTCATCGTGGATCAGCAAGCTCTTGAGGCAGACCGGACGGCCAACCGCCCATTAGGACCACGCCTACCCCTTGCGCCGGAGGCGGCGCACGCTCCCGGGGTTAGCCCCGAGGCGCATGCTGAAGGAGAGGGAGAAGGAGAACCCCCTTTGGGCAGCGCGGATGTCGTGGACGAGCCCAGCCGCCTCTTGGAACTCACGCTGCGCAGGAGCGTGATTCGTCATGATCTTGTGTGGGAGACGTCAGACGCCATGAAGCGCCTCGAGGTCGAGGTTGCTGAAGTGGACAGGCGCGTCGAGGCCGAGGGCCTGCTTCCGGCGAAGGGATGACGCCAGTTGAGGACCGCTGTTAACTTGAGCCAGTTGCGGCATGAAACCGCCTTAAAGAAGGCAGAAGTGTCCGCCGGCGTGGCTCATGAGGCTTGCAACCGCGCCCTGGAAGAGGCTCGAGACGCCGACTGCCGCCGCGCAGCAGCTGAGGAGCGTGAGCGCGAGCTCGAAGACTCGAACGCCATGCTTGAGCATCAAGTTCGTACATGAAGGGCTACCCTTGCCGCGCCCGTGGCCGATGATGACAGCCCAGCGGGCCTCTCGGCGCGAGAGGAGACGCTAGCACTTGAGGCGATGGAGCTGAACATGGAGCGCGAGCGTCTGGAGACGATGGAGCGCCAGGTAGCCGAAGCCGAGGGCAACCTTGATGATCGCGAGGATGTCGCGAGGAAGGCTGCCAGGGAGGCAGAGCGCCCGCGGATGGATTACCGGGAGAAGCTGGGGCTTCACGAGACCCGCTTCGCTGATAAGCGCAGGGAACTCCTGAAGGAGGTCACGGCTCTCAAGAGAAAACTGGTGGATGTCGAGCGCTGTCTGTAGGTGTCGGAGAAGGCTCGCACCGCAGCCGAGTGTCGTGAGCGGGCGTCGATGGAGGCCTTTGGTGCGGTGGAGCGCCACGAGCGGGTGTCGGAGAAGGCCCGCGCTGCTGCCAGGGCGGAACTGTCCTGCTTCCTCAAGCAGGTGGAAGATATTTCCACTATCGCGGCCCGGAACTTCGAGGAGGTTGCGCGAGCTCGTGGAATGCAGCACACCCGCTCGAAGATGTTCAAGGCCTTGCGGCTCAGGGCCGGCCGGGCCTTGGGTGAGCTCCTTGACTCGAGGGTCGATGACCCTCTGGTTGATGATGACGCCGGATATCTCGGGTTCTTCACCAGAGTGGTGGAGCGTCTTGAAGGCGGGGTCATGAAGGCTCGTCAGCTTGTTGAGGAGCAGAGTCGCGACGTCCTCAGGCGTGCGGTCTCCCACATCTTTGGTAACTTGCTCCGTCTTGACCCTCATATGAACTTCGTGGCCTTGCTGGCGCCTGCGCCTGAGGTGGTCGCTGGCCCCTTGGAGGGATGGGTGAGCGATCACGTGGACGTGTTGGTGACGGAGCTCGTTCCAGCCATCGATGACGCGTCGGTGCTTGAGGGGGGCGACGCTGACGGTCCTGATGAAGATGCCGATGCTTAGTCCAGCTCCTGCTGTAGGTTTGTTTTTTGGTTGTGGCTCCACAGCCGGGTAAGATGAATGTCACAAGACTTAAGCTTTTGATGATGTAAGAATGGGTTTAAAAGCACTCCCTTGTGACGTTTATCCCTGAGGCTAAGACCTCAGGCCCTTGTTGCGTTTCCGAGAGGGGCGTCCGCCGACCCCGTCCGGGCGCGTCTCGCGAGTATCTGCAGTTGGCGCAAGAGTGATGGGCGGTATGGCCACGGACCAGACAGGACGTGCACCCACGCCTCGTCCCCTGCTCGTGAGGAGTGATTGGGCGGGGTCATGGACGTAGTCCGTCTTAGCCGAGCAAGGCGAAAAATGGACTGGGCGAAGGAAAACTCAACGAAAATCACAAAACACGGACGGAAAACTTTCCCCCCTTTAATTCAAAAAACGAGTCGCACGGCCGCGGGATCGACTTGAAAAAGCATATACAAAGGAGGCAAAGGCGAATGGCGAAAGGAGGGGCCGCGTCCGGCCCCTGGGCAGGTCTTCGATCTTCTCCCCAGTGCAGAGCGTAGGGCTACCACCGGTGGGTGTGGGCATAGCCATTGGAGGGCAGTGTCGACGGCCAGTGCGGAGCATGGTGCATCCACTAGGACGTGGGAGGGAGCCCCCGAGGCCCTAGGGCGACGCTCCGGGGACTCCGGGGCATGTACAACCCCACTCATTATTACGTGAGAGTGTCACGAGCGGAGATCTTCTGACGTGCCCGCCCCTTCACTTTGAGGGCCCCGCCCCGCGCTAGTCTGCTCCCGCCATGAACTCACCAGAAGACGGCATTCATGAGGTGGGACAATGCGCATGGTGGGGGGTGGGACCTTGGCTATAGGCCCCCCTGCCGAGCACTAGGTACACCGCTTACGCGATCTCCGAGCGCGCTTCGCCCCTGGGGGTTAACGTCGTCTGGAGACGCGGCATCCTGAGGTGCGAGGGGGACCCCGCCCCACCCACGCTCCTAATGACCTCTGAGCCCTCCTGATCAGGGTCGGGATGAGAGGATACTGGATTACGTGAGCGGGGGACGGAGTCGCGGTCTTGGGCCCTCCTGGTGCGCGTAGGACGGGCTGTCGTACCGTCTCCAGACGCACCCTCCGCAGCCCGGGGGATGGTGCGTCGGGAGGCGCGGCGTCTTGAGCCTGAACGGAGGGAGAGAAGGCCCCTCCCCACGCGCATCATACCCGCCGCCGACGAGCCCCTGGTGAAATCCAGGGTGGGCTCATGCGCGACGGGTCACGCATGAGGGGACGAGGGCCTGACCCGAGCCTTCCCTTCCTTTCTGTCTTGACGCGACACCTGGGGTGTCTCCTTGGCCTACCGAGGCCCGGGGCCAGAGATGTCGTCAGCCCGAGGCCTACGGCCTGTGCCGCGAGTGCCGGTCCCAGCAGGCACCCGCGGCGTTTCATTCGTGCTCCATGGCCGTCGGTGGTGACGGCGGCGAGTCGAGGGCCAAGAGCGGGAGGTCTGCCCCCCCGGCCTTCCGCCCCTGAGCCCCCTCGTGCCGGTGCCTGGTCGCATCCAGCATCGGGCGTAGTCCTGCAGTTGATTCCTAACGGTTCCTCGGCGGGGGCGGTACCAGGGTACAAAGGGCTTCGAGGTAGAGGGGTGGCGTCATACGCATGGTTCAGGGGGTCATACCCCATGTCGCCCTCGTAGGTCGCCGTAGGTCTTGACCACACGGGTGACCGGGCACGGCCGGCGCGGCCCCCGGTTCCTGGCGTCGTTGTGTGGAAGCAGAATGGCTCGGCTCCGGTGCTAGCGGCATTGAGGAGCTCGGCCACCCTGAGGAGCAGCACGTCGTGGCCGGTATCGAGTAAACGACACCTTAGCAGCTCCCTCGCCACCAGCAGCGCGGCCCTCATGTTTGCCATTTCGCGCCGGTCCTGCGAACTTGCTGCCGCGTGCTCGGCGGCCCGCGGTGCTGTGCGGCTTTGGCGTCGTGTGGGCGGTGGGTGCTGCCGGTCCCCAGGCGGCGGGTCGGTGGTGCTCATCGTGCCGTCGACCCCGATCAAGGCCAGGTGACGGCGAGTCCCGTGGCCGAAGGGTGACGCTAGAGCAGTGCGAGCGCCGCGGGCTTCCGCGCGTGTCTGATGCGCTTCCGCCATCGGGGTCGCGATCCGTTGAGGCGGGGTGACGCGGGGTCGACGGACGAGAGCGGGACGAGGTCGTCAGAGAGGCGAGATTGCGACACGCCCCCTACCTAGCGCGCCAAATGTCGGATTACGGGCTCCGCAAACCCAAGAAGTTCGAACACAGGGGTGTGAATGAAGATCTCTCCCACTCACGTCTACCTAGCGTCTCACCCTCGTCCAGTGAAGAGATTCAAGCGAACAGCAAGTAAAGCACACAAGAGTTTACCCAGGTTCGAGCCACCTTGTGGTGTAAAATCCTACTTCCTGCTTTGGTGGATTGGCCTCGGGAAGGCTTGAATATGGATGAGTACAGTGGTTCCTGAGCTCAGGAGGGTCAGGAGGCAAGGGTTCTTGCTCCTTTGTGCGAGGGCTGAGTTTCTGGAGCTGATCCTCCCCCCATCCATAGTGGAGATCCTAGCTACTTATATAGGCGGCCAGGGTCCTCTTCCCCCGAAATGCTTAGGTGGGAAGGGATCCGACAATGGCCATTTTCAGCGGGAACACAAGGACGTTCCTACCCTGACAAAAGCAGTCTTCGCCTACAAAGGGATCCGGCGATGACGCGGTGATGGGCTCGGTGGTGACATCCTCCCTGTCGTCCTTGCGGTCTTCGGTCTTGTTGCACCAATATGGAAACCTTTGTCCTGCTCCTCTGGAACCTGCGCCTGCGCTGTCTCCCTTCCACCAAAATGGCAACTGCGCCGCTGGCACGCGCTGGCACCCGCTGGCACGGTGCATCACTGCTTGCATCACTGCCTCCTTCTGAGGCAGGCTTGGCCTTGGATTCTCCGCCCCTCTGGAGCAACCTAGCCGAGGCCGCTCCTGAGGAGGTCTTGACGTCATTCTCCTGGCGAGGTCCAGCCCCCTCGCCAGGGTCTTGAGCAACTAGTCGATCAGCTGGGCCGTACCAGGCCGTGGCAGGAGCGCACTGCGGCCCGCAGACATGCAAGTCTGGGTACCCTGGTTCCCGGGACGCCGACAGATGCTTCTCCCCTCTACTCTCTTGTGATGAATTGAGTTTTCCCTTTAAAGTTATCTTATCAGATTGAGTCTTTAAGGATTTGAGAACACTTGATGTATGTCTTGCGTGGGATACCTGTGGTGACAATAGGGTATTCTATTGATTCACTTGATGTATGTTTTGGTGATCAACTTGCGGGTTCCGTGACCTTGGGAATCTATGCATAGGGGTTGGCACACGTTTTCATCTTGACTCTCCGGTAGAAACTTTGGGGCACTCTTTGAAGTACTTTGTGTTGGTTGAATAGATGAATGTGAGATTGTGTGATGCATATCGTATAATCATGCCCATGGATACTTGAGGTGACAATGGAGTATCTAGGTGACATTAGGGTTTTGGTTGATTTGTGTCTTAAGGTGTTATTCTAGTACGAACTCTATGGTAGATCGAACGGAAAGAATACCTTCATGCTATTTTCTTGAATAGATCAATCAGAAAGAATAACTTTGAGGTGGTTTCGTACCCTACCATAATCTCTTCGTTTGTTCTCCGCTATTAGTTACTTTGGAGTGACTCTTTGTTGCATGTTGAGGGATAGTTATATGATCCAGTTATCTTATTATTGTTGAGAGAACTTGCACTAGTGAAAGTATGAACCCTAGGCCTTGTTCCAACGCATTGCAACATCGTTTATGCTTACTTTTACCACTTGCTACCTTGCTGTTTTTATATTTTCAGTTTACAAAAACCTATATCTACCATCCATATTGCACTTGTATCACCATCTCTTCGCCGAACTAGTGCACCTATACAATTTACCATTGTATTGGGTGTGTTGGGGACACAAGAGACTCTTTGTTATTTGGTTGCATGGTTGTTTGAGAGAGACCATCTTCATCCTACGTCTCCCACGGATTTATAAACCTTAGGTCATCCACTTGAGGGAATTTTGCTACTGTCCTACTAACCTTTGCACTTGGAGGCCCAACAACGTCTACAAGAAGAAGGTTGCGTAGTAGACATCACGTACCCATCGTAGGTGTGCTCCCAAGACTTCTCAATGAGGAGCATGATATATGGAGCACGGATGAGACATTTATGCTCGAAGATGGCAGACAACAGTTCAGACCACATGACATGAGAGATATCCAAAGTTTCTCCAGTGTTCCGTTCCTTCTGATGCTGGCAGAAAAGAAGCATATCCAAAAGGTAAGAGTGGACCATATCCTGGTTCCCAACGCGAGGAAAAAGTGTCTCCGTGAAGATGCGGTGAAGGGTGTCCAGAAACACAGGCAGCTCATACGTCTCCTTCAGAGTCTTAGGGTTGACCTTCTTAGTGCACTATGGCCACAGATTCTGCTTGTGAGTGGAGGTAGCATTGTGATGAGGTCGAAAGCCGACCGAACTCTCTAGACCAAGATGTTCAACACCAAGAAGTTCCATGAAGGCTTTCCACTTAACCGCCAGACGCCTGCCATTAGTCATCCACGTCAAAGTCCTTTCTGCATCGGTGCCAAGGTGAATAGTGGCATAGAACTGAGCCACCAGATCAGCATCAAAGTCCTTGTTGAATGTTATGATGTTGACAATGTTCAGCTGGTTACACATCTCCAGAGCTTCTCCAAAGTACTCTATGTCCTTCTCCAAATGAGCAATATCAATTGAGCGCACATTGACCTAGAGATTCTTCTTGGCCTTGATCACATCAAAGTAAGTTGCATACTGAAACCGGTTCCAGAACGGCCGGTTGACAAGGGTGGGCTCTTGCTCAAACTCATAGGGATTGCGCCGATGCCTCTCCCAAAACTCCTTGTTTGACATCTCCGTGACAGTCTTGGCCTTCTTAGCTGGCTTCTTTGCAGTGCTCTTGGACGGCTGTTGTGACTGAGATGGAGGAGCACTGGATGACGGAGCCCCTACAAAACCAGTTGCAGACCCGCCTGCTACCTCAGAGGTGCGATAGCGCTTTGAACTGAAGCGCCCGGGGTTGATGCAACGAGCAGGGTGTTCTGTTGGGCCATCTCCTGAAGACAAAACAAGCATAAGACACGAGACAAAGAGCAAAACATAATCATAGGAATATGATGGAGGATGGCCTCTCCACGGTACTACCGCATATGGAAAGCGGTAGTATCGTTCGCAGCGGTAGTACCGCATATGGGAAGCGGTAGTACCGCATACGGGAAGTGGTAGTACCGCTCCGAGCGAAGGAACAACAGTTCCCCCACACCATGTCAGATCCGGTACTACCGGAGAGGCAAAGAACAAAAATAGTCCTATCAAAGTTCAATCCTAGCAGTACAGAGGAGTTCACCATCCTACTCAAGCCTTGATTTGGCCAAAAATCAAGGAATGCATGCCCATTGCCCCTAAGAACCTAGATATGAAAACTAGAGGCAACAAGAGAGAAACAGGGGGCAATACCGGCATCCATGGTTTGAGGACGGGGTGGGGATCAATCCCACCGAAGGAAAAGGTGAACCACCGCCCGGAGAATTCACCCCACTGGCGACCTTGTCGTTGGTTCTTCGTTGGAGAGGAAGATGAGAGATGAGGGTGAATGGGTGTGGGTAAGAAAAACTTCCCGACCCCCCTCTTAACCCCCAGCCTCGCGCTCCAGCGGTAGTACCGCTTAGGTTAATAAGCGGTAGTACCATGCGCTCCAGCGGTAGTACCGCCCAACTCAGAAAAGGTGTCTCCGAAACTGATATTTTGCTCCCAAGAGCCTCGCAGCGAGAAAAACCAGAGCAATGAGAAGAAATACACAGGAGAACGGAGGAAACAACATAAACACAACTACGCACAGAGAGAAAAACAGGACAACAAACACACATCTCTTGAGAGAGATGGTGGTGGCCGAGGCCACCTATGTTTGAGTGAAGTGGTATGGCACCGCGAAGATTTTAACCTTGAGGCCATGACCACTACTCATCTTTGAAGCACATTTGTACCAACAAAAAGTTGAATGTGAAAGATTTGATCAATTTGTGCATAACGGGGGGAGAGAGAGTTCACTGAGAGAACAATGCTCCCCCTATATCCATGCCTACATCTAAACACGATACCATGGTGTGAATGGGAGGTGTGCACAACTTCAATCCACATTGCTCAAATATATGAAATTTATCTCATGCCTTAACTCGCGAAATCTTGCTTCATCCAATGGCTTCGTGAAGATATCTGCAAGGTTATCATGAGTGTTGAGATAATGAAGATCTATTTCTCCTCGCCGAATATGGTCCCGGATGAAGTGATACCGAATCTCAATATGCTTCGTCTTGAAGTGTTGCACCGGGTTGAGAGAAATCTTGATGGCACTTTCATTGTCACACCAAAGGGGCACTTTGTCACAAGTGACACCGTAATCCTATAAAGTTTGCCTCATCCATAAAAGTTGTGCACAACAACTGTCGGCCGCCACATACTCTGCTTCAGTGGAAGAGAGAGACACACAACTTTGGTTCTTGAAAGACCAACTCACCAAAGAGCAACCAAGGAATTGGCACCCTCCGGAAGTGGACTTCCTATCCACTTTGTCCCCCGCCCAATCCGAATCTGAGAAACCTACAAGGTTGAAGTTTGCTCCTCTTGGGTACCATAAGCCAAAGTTTGGGGTATGAGCCAAATATCGAAAAATTCGCTTGACTGCCACAAAGTGACTTTCCTTAGGTGAGGCTTGAAACCGTGCACACATTCCCACACTCAACATGATATCCGGTCTAGATGCACAAAGGTAAAGTAAGGAACCAATCATAGAACGATATACCTTTTGATCCACCGCTTTACCATTGGGATCAATGTCAAGTTGGCACCTGGTATGCATTGGAGTAGTAGCCGGCTTGACATCACTTAGATTGAACCTCTTGAGCATGTCTTTAGTGTATTTGGCTTGTTTGATGAAGATTCCTTCTCTTCTTTGTTTGATCTCGAACCCAAGGAAGAACTTCAACTCTCCCATCATGGACATCTCAAATTGTCCGGTCATGAGTGCGGAAAAATCATCATTGAAAGCTTTGTTAGGTGAACCAAAGATAATATCATCAACATATAGTTGGCATACAAACAACTCCCCTTTCACTTTCTTAGTAAAAAGAGTGAGGTCGATTTTCCCAATTTCAAACCCACGATCTTGCAACAACTCGGTAAGATGCTCATACCACGCACGTGGGGCTTGTTTAAGGCCATAAAGTGCCTTATCAAGTTGATACACGTGATTGGGGAACTTAGGATCCTCAAACCCCGGGGGTTGTTTGACATAAACCAACTCATTAATAGGACCCGTTAAGAAATGCACTTTTCACATCCATTTGTTGCAATTTAAAGTTATGATGAGAAGCATAGGCAAGCAACAAACGAATAGATTCAAGGCGAGCGACGGGGGCAAAGGTTTCACCGTAGTTGATACCCTCGACTTGGGAGTAGCCTTGAGCCACCAAACGAGCCTTGTTGCGAATGACAATTCCGTGAGCATCTTGCTTGTTCTGAAAGATCCACTTGGTTCCAATGACATTATGGTTCTCCTTAGGTCTTGGCACCAAATGCCACACTTTGTTGCACTCGAAGTTATGGAGTTCTTCATGCATGGCATTAAGCCAATCGGGGTCTTCGAGCGCCTCATAGACCTTTTAAGGTTCAACACAAGAGACAAAAGCTTGATGAGCACAATAGTTTGATAATTGTCTACGAGTGCTTACCCCCTTTGTGATGCTTCCAAGGATGTTCTCCATATGATGCTCTCTAGAAGCGAGCCTGAAAGCAACTTTGGCAGCATTACGCTCAAATTGCTCTTCAAGAGATAATTGAGGAGCTATGAGTTGATCATCTTGAGCACCGTCATGAGCTTGCTCTTGATCTTAAACATGCTCGGGAGAGGTAACTTGGCCTTGTGCATCACTTGGTGGCTCACCACCATCTTGTGGTTGATCTTGCACTTGGCCTTGTTCATCTGATTGAGGGCCTTCACTTTGTTCTTCGGAAGCGTGTGGGTCTTGGTTTCGTGATGGTTCCACTTGAGTGGAACATTGTCCTTCTCCTTCGGCCACAAGGGGTTCCTCAATGGGTAGGATATAACCAACACCCATTCTTCTTATGGCTTGGGGAGGAATTTCATCACCTACATCATAAGTACCACTTTGCTCCACTTGGGAGCCATTATTCTCATCAAACTCTACGTTACACGTCTCCTCAATGAGTCCATTGGTCTTGTTGAGGACACGATAAGCATGAGAGTGTGTAGCATAACCAACAAATATGCCCTCATGAGCTCTAGCTTGAAATTTAGACAAACGAGCACCTTTCTTGAGTATGAAACACTTACAACCAAACACCCGGAAGTACTTGAGGTTGGGCTTGTTACCGGTAAGTATTTCATGTGGAGTCTTGTTCAAGCCTTTGCGGAGATAGAGCCAATTGGATGCATGACAAGCGGTGTTGATGGCTTCGGCCCAAAAGATGTACGGAGACTTGAATTCCGCCATCATGGTTCTAGTTGCGTCCATCAAAGTCCGGTTCTTTCTCTCCGCTACACCATTTTCTTGAGGGGTATAGGGTGCGGCATATTGATGCTTGATCCCCTCATCACCTAGAAACTCATCCAAGGTGTAGTTCTTGAACTCGGAGTCGTTGTCACTTCGAATCATCAAGATCTTTGCATCATGTTGACGTTGAGCTTCATTTGCAAAGTTGATGACAATTTGTTGGGTCTCACTTTTCTTCTTGAAGAAGTATACCCAAGTGTATCTTGAATAATCATGTACAATCACTAAGCAATACTTTCTACCTCCAAGACTATCAAAGGATGGAGGTCCAAAGAGATCCATGTGGAGGAGCTGTAATGGTCTTTTTGAGTAGATGATAGTCGTGGGAGGGTGAGCCTTCTCATGTAACTTTCCTTCAATACATGCACTGCAAGCAAGATCTTTGGAAAAGCTAACATTTGTTAGTCCAAGGACGTGGTCCCCCTTGAGGAGACTTTGCAAAGATCTCATATTGACATGGGCTAGCCGGCGATGCAAAGCCAACCCAGTTCAACTTTAGCCATTAGGCAAGTCACGGTCTTAGTGGGTTGCTCCGAGAAGTTAACCACATAGAGACCATTTTCGACATGCCCAACATAGGCTACTTTAAGAGTCTTGCTCCATAAGAGGGCCACGGTGTCAATATCAAAGAAATTGGCAAAGCCCATGAGTGCAAGTTGACGAACATAAAGTAAATTGTATGCAAGGGACTCAACAAGCATGACTTTCTCGATCGTGAGACCATGAGAGACAACAACCTTGCCAAGCCCCAATACCTTAGAAGATGAAGCATAACCCCATTCAACGTTGGTGGCCATAGATAAACCTTGGTGCACATCCACCACCAAGTCTTTGCTTCCGGTCATATGATTTGTGGCTCCATTATCGAGCAACCATGACCCCCCACCGGAAGCAAACTCCTACAAGAGATCAATGCTTGGATTTAGGTACCCATTTTGTAATGGGTCCTTTTAGGTTAGTAACAAGGGTCTTAGGAACCCAAATAGACCATTCAATGTACTCATAATAAGAACCAACAAATTTAGCAAAAACATGTCCATCACTAGCACGACATAGAACATAGGAAGGATTAAAGTCGTCGGCTATGTTTGATGGCGTGGTGGAGTTTTTCTTGACTCCACCACTCTTCACATTGTTCTTCTTCTTAGGAGCACCCTCTCCCTCTTTCACAAAGGTTTGCTTGAGAGGAGGAGGTTGCTTGGGCTTGTCGTTCTTCTTCTTCTTGGGCTTGGGAGGAAACCCAATTCCTTCCTTTGCCACAACTTCCTTTTGATTGCTCAAAAGATCGTTGAGGTTCTTCTCCCCTTGTATACATGACACAAGGCCTTTCTCAAGTTGCTTCTTCAACTTGGCATTCTCTTCAACAAGATGCACATGCTCGCAACATGGGTTAGTAGCATTTGCATTATCAATAAAAACCATGCGAGGAAAGGTAGCTCTCTCCTTGGTTAGCGAAACTAGAAGTTGATCATGAGACTCTTTGAGGCTAGTATGTACACTCTTCAAGACCTTGTGAGCCTTGTCAAGAGTAACAAACTCCTCCTTGAGTCTAGCATGGTCAACCAGAAGCTTTGCCTTCTCGGAATTGAGCACACGAGAGACAACTAAAGCATGATCAAGATCTTTCCTTAATTTAGCATGATCATTGTTGTGTGACTCCTCAAGAGCCAAACGAAGACCACGCTCTTCCTCAGGAGCATTAGAGAGATCCAATATTTCATCGGCATAGTCTCGACTATGACCCTCCATTTTAGAAATGGTATCCTCGTGAGCCTCGATCATGTCATTGGGTTCGCCGAGTTGTTCCAAGAGAGCAACGAAGTGCTTCTTGGGTTTGCCCTTGAGTTTACTCATAAACAACTCAAATTCATTTTCCTCCTCCTCCGCCCCCTCACTCCCATCACTACAGTCCGTCAATGAAGGATTAGAGGTGAGGGTGAAATTGATGTTGGGGGTTACCTTGTTGGTGGCCTTAGCCATGAGGCACTTGGCGATGATGTTCTCATTTGGTGAGTCGAAGAGGGATGATCGTGGAGTTGTTGCAATAGAAATGGTTGCCATAGTGACCAACTCATCATCTTCTTCATCATCATCATCCTCAACATATTATTATTGGGCCACCAAACCTCTCGGAGGAGTCTTCTTGTTGAAGTTGTTGTTGTTGGGATAGGACTTGGCCTTGTCCTTTCAAATAAGCTTGCCTCCATTGTCTTCTCTTTTCTCATATGGGCAATACACAACAAAGTTACTCACATTGCCACAATTGTAGCACGTCCTCACTCGTTGCTTGCCCTTGAGACCACTTGAGTTGTTCTTGTTGAAGTTGGGCCTAGAGTTCCTTTTTGCCCCAAAATTCCTGAGACACTAGAGCCACATGCTCATGATAAGCATATTTTGTGTCCTCGGAGCAACTCTCATCTTCATCCCCTTCATCCGCATCTTCCACACAAGCCTTGGCCTTCAAAGCAAGGTTGGGCTTCTTTGATCGTTGAGCTCGCAACACCGCGTTGTCGGCGGTCTTATCCAAGATCCTCATTGCAATGAACTCATCCAACACTTCACTTGAGGACAAGGTGTGGAAGTCCGGTCGTTGGCCGATGCCAGAGGACATGGCCTTGTGATAAGGCATCATGACCTTGAGAAACTTGCGCTTGATCCAATTGTCATCCGTGTCCGTGCTCCCATGATCTTGAAGTGAAACCGCAAGAATGGTTAATCTCTGATAAAGTTCACGGGGATCTTCATCTTTGATCGTGGCAAACTCATCGGCTTCATCTTGCAAAACTTCTTAGTTTGAGCATTGAATGCTTGCGCTTCCCCTGTACATGGAACCAACATGCTCCCATGCTTCCTTGGCCACGGAGAAGGGACGAAGATGTGCAATGTCTTCTGGAGGGATAGCTTCTTGAAGTATGCAAAGAACGGACTCGTTGAATTGATGATCCGCAGCTTCTCTTGGAGTTAAGTTGTACAGATCATGCGGGTAGAAACCTTGCTCATTGATTCTCCAAAGATTAGTAGAACAATGATTTAAATGGCGTTTAAAGCGAAACGTCCAAGTAGCAAAATCAGAAATTTTCACAAACTTAGGTGGAGGACCAACCGAATTAAAATGCGGAGTAGGAACGGGTCCTCCATAATGTGTAGGAGTCGCGGAGTGGGCAAAGAACCCACTCCCATTCTTAGTCACCCGGACTTGCTCACTACTAGCTTCTGCCTTGTCGGGAATGGCATCCGACACGTTGGTAGCGGGACGAACCACTTCCAATGGTGCGGGGGATAATTTAAGTCCCTCAAGAAATTCTTTGAACATGCCTCTGACCTCGGTTGCCATTGATTCTTTCAATGTGTTCATAGCCACATTGAACTCCTCACGAGATATCGAGGTTCCCCCATCAGACGTAGGCAAGGGCGGAGTTCCACCGGAGTGTTCCTCCGTCTCGACTACGTTGTCACCCATACTCTTTGGACGATAAAGTCCTTAATAAAGAGACGAGGCTCTGATACCAATTGAAAGGATCGATATGGTTGACTAGATGGGGGGTGAATAGGCAACTAACAATTTTAGCTTTTCTTGACCAAATTAAACTTAGGAACAAAATAAGTTGTCTAGATATGCAACTAGGTGAGCAACCTATATGATGCAACAAAGAAAAGTAAGCAAGCAAGCACGAGATACTAACACACTAAAGCTTGCACAATTAAAGGATAGAGATAACCAAAAGTGGAGCCGATGAAGATGAGGATGTGTTACCGAAGTTCCTTCCCTTTGAGGGGAAGTACGTCTCCGTTGGAACGGTGTGGAGGCACAATGCTCCCCAAGAAGCCACTAGGGCCACCGTATCCTCATCACGCCGTCACACAATGCAAGATGCCATGATTCCACTATTGGTGCCCTTGAAGGCAGCAACCGAACCTTTACAAACAAGGTTGGGGCTCTCTCCACAACTTAATTGGAGGCTCCCAACTAAACCACGGAGCTTCACCACTATGGATATGGCTCCGAGGTGGCCTCAACCGTCTAGGGTGCTCAAACACCCAAGAGTAACAAGATCCGCAAGGGATTAGTGGGGGGAATCAAATTTCTCTTAGTGGAAGTGTAGATCTAGGCCTTCTCAACCAATCCCTGGAAAATCAACAAGTTTGATTGGCTAGGGAGAGAGATCGGGCGAAAATAATCTTTTGGAGCAACAATAATGGAGCTTGGGCGAAAAGAGGTGAGTCTTCTAGAGGAAGAAGAACCCTTTATATAGTGGAGGAGAAGAGTGAACCGTTACACTCTTCTCAGCCCGCGCAGAGCGGTACTACTGTTGGGCCGAGCGGTACTACCACGCCCCCAGCGGTACTACCGCCCTGTGTTAGGGACGAGGTTCAAAGGAGAGGAGCGGTAGTAGCCGCGGTGGTGGCAGCGGTACTACCGCTTATAAGCAGTACTACCACTGCTACTACCGTTGCTACTACCTTAGAACCCGACATGAGAAAAGCTCGTCCCGAATCGACGCGGAGGTGGAAAGTAGCCGCGGCGGTACTGTCGCGTATAAGCCCAAGTGGTACTACCGCTTAGAGCGTATACGCAGTACTATCGCCCTGGCTACGGTACTACCGCGCCCACAGAAAGAAGTGGAGCTTCTTAATAAAAAGAAAGAATATGAGGGTGCAAAAATAGAGTGTACGTGATGATTCCACCATGGCCTTTGAAATGCGGACCCCCCTTGATAGTACGGTGTCTCCTATGACTCAAGTCCACCAAAACAAAAGCCTAGCACGACAACACGTCTTGAGCTGATAACTCGGAGGGTAGATAATCGTCTCGTGCTTCTGGATTCGTATCTGAAATACTTGGCACAGACGATTAGTCCGCAAACGCATTGTCATCAATCACCAAAACCACAAAGGAAGGTACATGCCCTTTCAACCTCGGAATCCACGAGTTGAGTGCCAAAACATACATCAAGTGAATCAATATGAAATCCCATTGTCACCACGGGTAATCATAGCAACACATACATCGAGTGTTCTCAAATCCATAAAAGTATTCAATCCGATAAGAACGAAATCTCAAAGGGAAAACTCAGTTCATCACAACAAGATAGAGAGGGGAAAACACCATATGATCCAACTATATTAACAAAGCTCGTGATACATCAAGATTGTGCCAAATCAAGAACATGAGAAAAAGGGAAATTAAACACATAGCTACTGGTACAAACCCTCAGCACCGAGGGTGGACTACTCCCTCCTCATCATGGTGGCCGCCGAGATGATGAAGATGGCCTTCGGTGATGATTTCCCCCTCCGGCACAGTGCCGGAACAGGGTCTAGATTGGTTTTTTGTGGCTACAGAGGCTTGCGGTGGCAGAACTTCTAATCTAGGGTTATTTCTTGGGGTTTATGTATTTATATGACTTCCTGGCATCGGTCTCATGCTAAGGGGGGCACGAGGCACCAGGGCGCGCCAGAGGGGGGGGTGGCGCACCCTAGTGGGTAGTGGCCACCTCCAGCCCCTTTCGATCCTCCAACGAAGCTTCTGGTGCCTCTTTTGTTCCAAAAAAAAATCATCAAAAAGTTGTGTTGCATTTGGAGAACTTTTATTTCTGCACAAAAAACAACACCACGGTAGTTATGCTGAAAACAATGTCAGTCCGAATCAGTTCCGTTCAAATCATACTAAATCCATATAGAATTGTTGTAAATATGGCATGGATACTTCATAAATTATAGATACGTTGGAGATGTATTAGGTAGCAAGTAGCAAAAGTGAACAAAAACGGTATTGCAATGCTTAGAAACAAGGCATAGGGCTCATACTTTCACTGGTGCAATCTCTCAAATCATAATACGACCCCTCAACGTGCGATAAAGAATCAGTCCAAAGTTCTTATCAATAGTGGAGAATATAAGAAGAAATTGTTTTAGGTAGCAAACCGCGTCAAAGTTATCATTTCCGATCAATCTATTGAGCTATTCTTATAAGTGTCACAAACAAACCCTAGAGTTCATACTAAAATAACACCATATGATACGCATCAATCAACTCTAGTGTCATCTAGATACTCCAATGCCACCACAAGTATCCGTGACTCAATTATACGATATGCATCAAACAACTTTAGATTCATAATATTCAATCCAAAACAAAGAACTTCAAATATTACCCCAAAGTTTCTATATGAGAAAGTAGGAAAAAACATGATCGACCCCTATTCCTAGATTACGCCATTGTCGCCTCTAGAATCCACAATTTGATTACCGAAAAATGCATCAAGTGAATCAATAGAACACCCAATTGTCATCACGGGTATCCACATGAAGGCATACATCAAGTGTTCTCAAATCCAAAGTATTCAATCTGATAATAGTGAAACCTCAAAGGGAAACACTCAATTCATCACAACAAGATAGAGAGGGAAGAACACCATATGATCCAACAAAGCTTGCGGTACATCAAGTTCATGCCAAATCAAGTACACAAGAGAGAGAGAGAGAGAGAGAGAGAGAGAGAGAGGGAGAGAGAGAGAGAGAGAGAGAGAGAGAGAGAGAGAGAGAGATCAAACAGATAGCTACTGGTACATACCCTCAGCCCTGAGGGTGAAGTACCCCCTCCTCGTCATGGAGACCGTCGGGATGATGAAGATGGCCTCTGGTGATGATTTCCCCCTCCGGCGGGGTACCAGATAATGACCCACAAATATAGGGGATCAACCATAGTTCTTTCAGTAAGTAAGATTGTCAAACCCAATGAGGAGCAGAAGGAAATGATAAGCGGTTTTCAACAAGGTATTCGCTGCGAGCACTAAAATTATCGATAACAGATTGTTTGGTAGCAAGATAATTTGTAACAAGTAACAAGTAGCAATGGTAACAAAGGTGCAGAAAGGTAGCCCAATCCTTTTTATAGCAAAGGATAGGCTGGAACATTCTCTTATAATCAGCAAAGTGCTCTTGAGGACACATGGGAATTATCGTCAAGTTACTTTCATCATGTTCAGTTGATTCACATTCTCTACTCTGATAATTTGATATGTGGGTGCACCGGTGCTGTGGCACCCCGGATCAGAGCGACTGGTTTACCTTGCATTGCCAGCCCAGAGACCTTGTCTTCTAGCAACACACAACATCTTGGTACAGAAAACAACCGCTTTATTGATACTAGCGGACCATAGTTTTACATTACAACAGGTAGCGAGGCCAAGCGGCACACATGGTGCGGCTGGACAATATGTACATTATTTAATGAACATAAAAGGCCTCGAGCATAAACTATGCAGCAGCGGAACAACGTCGTAGCGGAACTCCATCTCACAGGGACACCGATGTGGACACGGTCTAGACTCAGATGGCACTCCTTTCCAGCGGAACTTTCCTGAAATCTGGCATGACACGCCAGGTCAGTACGTTGAATGTACTTGCAAGCTTACAACCGACAAAATCATAATGGCAAACAATATCATGATAATTATTCAATTAATAAATGTGCAGCAACATACTTAGGTATATATCCTGAAGTGGACTCGGATCCTGAACTGACGAGGTTAACGGAAACCTCAGGGTTAAAGGTAACACGGCGACGCTGCCTCAGAGGCTCTCCTTCCGGGGTAGAAGTAGGGTGGATCGTAGGGGCTACAGGGGTGGTGAGGAGTGAGATCCACTCGGCAGGGGCACTAAAAGGAGTTATGGTCGAGGTGCCCGAGTTACTGGGAGGGGTTACTGGTGAAGTAGGGGCAACAGAACTAGGGACGTAAGGGGTGAATCCCAAGGAGGTGGGAATGGTAATAGACCTAGTAGTGGCTAAAGCAATACGAGCATGAGTCAACTCGCGTGCTAGCTCGTGGATCATGAGGTAACTAGCAGTGATATAATGGGAAAGATGGCTAGCAACGCTATCAGACTCTGGATCAATTTCAGGGAAATGAACACGATCGTTGTCGTGCAAAGAAGGGTAGTATTGGAATCTGGGAGGTTCTGCATGCGGACCTCGCTGTGACGGAGCCCAACAAGGATATCGAATGCAGCAAATTGGACAGCTTGCGAAGCGGTAGAAGCGTAACCGCTTCGAGAGGTAAGAGTATAAGAGCTGGAGTCAGAACGGATGCGCAGAGTCACCACTGCCTGATATTCATATATTGAGTTAACTAGACGCTCCCGGTACACACGATAAACTGGGTCGTCTCAATGAGGGTACAGCCGACGCCACACGTTGCGGAGGAGGTGCGGTGATGTGTACGGCATCAGCTGCAACTGGCACGGATACGGCACCAGAGCCATCTACACTCACAACCATCATCGGGTTAGCATAAAAATAATATAAGTATATGTAAAGCAATAACCAACTAGATAGACTACCGGCACTCAACCTAAACGTGCATCTAGCGTTTAAATTGCACGTCTTAGTCTAACGCATCCTACAGTCAGCGCGGCTCTGATACCAAGCGTTGTGGCACCCTGGATCAGAGCGACCGGTTTACCTGGCATTGCCAGCCCAGAGACCTTGTCTTCTCGCAACACACAACATCTTGGTAGAGAAAACAACCGCTTTCTTGATACTAGTGGACCATAGTTTTACATTACAATAGGTAGCGAGGCCAATTTCCACACACGGTGTGGCTGGACAATATGTACATTATTTAATGAACATAAAAGGCCTTGGGCATAAACTACGCAGCAACGGAACAACGTCGTAGCGGAACTCCATCTCATAGGGACACCGATGTGGACACGGTCTAGACTCAGACGACACTCCTTTCCAGCGGAACTTTCCTGAAATCTGGCATGACACGCCAGGTCAATACGTTGAATGTACTTCCAAGCTTACAGCCAACTAAATCATAATGGCAAACAATATCATGATAATTATTCAATTAATAAATGTGCAGCAACAAACTTAGGTATATATTAACTAACATGATGCGCTCATGCCTTTATAGAAATAAAACCTTGGTCTGACTTACTCATAGTGATTATTTTTAAACTAAAAGCTTATTCATTTCAACAAGACATAAATCGTGACCTTTCCAGCGATCACCAACCTGACCATACTTGGTCTCAAACCATCTCGGTGGCTCTTCCACCAATTTATTACAGTACCAAATTTTAGAACTTAGTGAGCAAATTTTATTATATGTTGACCCATGGTGTGACTTACTTTCGAGCGTGTCCGTGACCGTGGACTCGGCTATCGATAGATTAATTACACTCTGCAGAGGTAGTGCACTGTACCCACACCACGGAACCCATGGCCTCATTCTCCCATTCGGGTGGACCAACGGCGTTCCGACAAAACCCTTCCATTGCCATGACACTCCCCCGGCCACTCCGACTCATTTCCCACTGGAACAGTCCTGGGTGGCCCAGTGCCTAGCAAAGGCACACCGACCACCGTCGTGGCCACCAAAAAATGTCCCAAACGGGGACTCGGTACCAAAAATTAACAACGGGCACACAAGGTCATGTCTGCTTACCGGGCCAGGGTACTGCATGCCCATAGCCTTCCCTATCTGGAGGTACCGACATGAGGCATGACAATGGACCGAATAAAGACCTTCCCATAAAGGTAAATGTGGTTACACTGGGAAAAGACTCGATTTAGTGGCACCATCACCCGGCCAACAATTTATTCAAGTTAAGTTATTAACAATTTCAAATTAAAAAAAATAACCGGTGTCATACAGTGCCATGGAATGCAATATACCGCAATACATCACAAGAACAAATATAATGCCATACCAAAAATGCCTTACAAAGGTATACCTGGGTCAACTTTACTTTACTGAACATGAACATCACAACTTCAATATTATTTTGGTTATGATTTACTTTCAATTAAAAACAGAACTTATCCTAGTAAAAGTTTATCATAATTACTTATGTAAAAGAAAGTAACTTCACATATGCATATCCATACTCATTCTCAAGATCCAAACTTTCTTTTAACTATCATAATAACTTAAACCAAACTCCAACTTTCTGTAAACTGAATGAAACAAATAAGTACAGCAACCAACAGAAAGTATTTAACAAAATATTTCATATGCATAAATTAAATCATTTGTTCAAGTTGGAAAAAACACAATTATTGAAATGGCACTATGAAAATGTTGTTGTGGCTTGCCTTAGTTCAAATGAGGCTCACAAGCCTCCTGGTGATCCTCAAGACAGGTTTCCTCTTCTGAAAATAAATAAAAGTACAAAAAGGAAATATCATGAATCATTCAAAAATTCACCAGAAAATCTACACAGCACCAAATAGTCTCATTTTTGGTGTGCTGCAAGATTTCTTTACAAAGAACACAATGCAAAAAGAATCAATTCATTTGGACATATGGTTAAAAAGTTATTGCAGTTTGAAGTTCTCTGGAATATATTTAAATTTTGAAATTTAAATAAATAGAATAGGGGGGTGACGTCGAAGGCGTAAACTCTTAGAGCGCCACCACTCGTACCGCTTCGCGCGGATGCGGAGAGGCTGACTACCGGGCCCCGCTAGTCAGGTGAGGGGGAGAGAGGGGGAAGAGCAGGGGCGGCCGTGGCTTCGCCGGAGCGCACGCCAGCGACGCTGCTCCTTGGCCAAGATGGGAAGGATAAATCGACGGAGGGGGTCGAGGCGCACCTGCCCGTGCCCGCAGGGTAGCTAGGGGTGGTCGGACGGCGTTGGAACAGAGCTCATAGGCGGAGGCAGAACAGGGGGGTCGCCGGAGTTGAAGAAGACGACGAGCAACGGCGCCTCCAGCAGCTCCAGCTAGGTGGAGTGGCTCTACCAGAGAGTGGCGGAGGCTCTGGTAGGATCGCCTTGGCCTGAGAGGGTCTGGAGCTACCTCGACGACCCGAGGGGATCGCCGGTGAGCTCGAGCTCGGGGACGGTGGCCTGTGGCCTGCCCGGCCGGGCCACGGGGTTCTACGCAGTCTAGGTGTGAGTGGGGGTGGAGCTGGATGCTCGGAGCGGCTGGGAGGGGGCCTATATATAGGCGAGCCGAGAGGGGGGGGGGGACGGGGCTCCGCCGGCGACACCTGGCTGCGCCCGGCGACGAAATGGCGTCAGTGAGAGGGGGATGAAGGCCGCGGAGTCACGCGGGAGATGTGGACGGACGGAGACGAGCACACGGGCGCTGGGGTGGCGACGAGCACAGTGCACTCCGCACTGTTGCCTTGGCCGGACCGCACCCGTGCTCGCTGCGGCGAGCTCCGGCGTCGGCGAGCGCCAGAGGGGTGCTGTAGAGGTGAAGACGATGATGGTGGCGCGGTTTGGCATGCTTGGGAAGGCGTGGAAGCGAGCACGCGCTCTACAGAGTGCTCGGCGGCATCCAGAGCGCGCCGACAAACGGCCATGGCATGGTGTACACGCGTGGTCACCACGTGAACTATGCCTACTGGCTGACTTGGTGCCAAAATTCATGTCTGGCATGTTGTTCGTGGTAGATAGGAGAGTTACCCGTGGTTGGTTTGTTTCCAGACGCAGTAGAAAGAAAATCACACGCCTGGTAAGTTTCTGGACAGAAACTTTGAGAGTTTATTGTGGTAAAATGGTTAAGAGATGGAGGCTGTGCTTTGGAGGCTAGCCAAGAGTTACTAAGGAGAAGACGCACAAGGAGTTTCAGAAGCAATGTAGCAAGTAAAATGGTAGTTGTTGTATAAACTACCATTTCTGTCCAGAATAGAAAAGATTTTCTGTAGCAAAAATATCCCCAAAAGTAGTGCAATATTTTTGCTCAGGAAAGTGTCTTAGGGTCAAAAGAATATTTAGGAATTTCCTCAGATTTTTGTGAGACAGAAAAATAGGGGTTGCTTTGGAGGACAATGGATTTAGCTAGGGTTTTGGAAAGAAAAGTGAATATTTTTCAAATAATAAAAGTATTCCATAAAGTATATTAGAGTGGTCCAGAGGGAAAAGATGGTTTGAGATGGATAGGAGGCATTTGGGTGAAAGTCAAGCGTACCCAAAAGTTTAAGTCCATATGAAATGATTCAAAAATCCCAAGATTTAAAATAAATTCAAATAAATATCTAGCAAATAAAAGAGGGCAAAAATCAGGCTTTCACAAACCTCCCCCACTTAGAATGAATCTCGTCCTCGAGATTTGTTTGCTTGGGAAAACCATTCCGGATAATATGTCCGTAGGAAATCTTCTTGTTCCCAGGTTGCTTCTGACTCGGTGTGATGCTCCCACTGGACTTTATAAAACTTCCGTACTTTACTGCGGGTGACTCTTTCCAACTAATGCACAATTTTGAACGGCCTTTCTTCATACGTTAAATCCTTTGCCAATTCTATGTCGGTCACGGCAGTCTTTTTCTCGGGCGGGGATATGCACCGCCTCAACTGTGAGACGTGAAACACGTTGTGCACATCAGACAATTTCGGGGGTAATTCCAACTGATAAGCAACAGTGCCCACTCGAGAAATAATTGGAAAGAGGCCAATAAATCTGGGTGCCAACTTCCCGCGAGTCTGGAATCTCTTGACTCCTTTCATAGGAGGGACTCGGAGGTATACGTGCTCTCCAGGTTCAAAACTGAGCTGTCGGTGTTTTGCATCGTAATAACTCTTTTGTCGAGACTTGGCCAATTGTAATCTATCTCTGATTTCCTTGACTTGTTTCTCAGCTTCCATCATGAGGTCCGTCCCGAAAATACGGCTATCTCCAGTCTGAGACCAGTTTAACGGGGTACGACATTTGCGGCCATATAAAGCCTCGTACGGTGACATTTTTAGACTGGTTTGGAAGCTGTTGTTGTAGGAGAACTCGGCGTAAGGTAGACAATCTTCCCATTTAGATCCTTGGTCCAAGACGCAAGCTCGCAGCATATCTTCTAGTATTTGGTTTACCCGCTCTGTCTGTCCATCTGTTTGAGGATGATAGGTTGTACTATATTTTAGGGCTATCCCCAAGGCTTGATGGAGACATGTCCAGAAAGCGGAGGTAAAGAGTGAACCTCGGTCAGAAGTGATGGTTCGAGGTACTCCATGCAGACTGACTATTCTGGACACATATAGTTGTGCAAGTTGGTCTGCTCGATAGGTGGTCCTGACCAGAATGAAATGTGCTACCTTGGTTAGAGTGTCCACGATGACCCATATTGCATTATTGCCTCGCTAATTCTTGGGTAATCCTGTGATGTTATCCATGCAGACGTCATCCCATTTCCATTGTGAAACTGGTAGCGGTTGAAGAAGTCCGGCTGGCTTCTGATGTTCTGCCGTCACTTTGTTGCATATGTCGCAACAAGCCACAAAATAGGCAATGTCCTTCTTCATTCCATCCCACCAGAATATTTGACGAAGGTCTTCATACAATTTTGTACCCCCCAGGGTGAATAGAATACGAGGATTCGTGTGCTTCTGACAAGATTTCCTTTTTCAGGTCTGATTGATTTGGTACACAAATCCTTCCACGAAATCGGAGAGTCCCAAAGTGATCCTTTGAGAAATCAGGTGCGCGTCCTACCAGCATATTCTTGGCATGCTTTTGTAGGACAGGATCTTCTGCCTGGACCTTGCAGATTTCTTCCTCCAGGGTGGGGGTGATTTCCAAAATGTTAGCGAGACCAGCCTCAACGATGTTCAGATGGAGTTGAGCAATCTCCTCTTGAAGTTTAACGGGCAAATATTTTAATACGACGTTTAGGCTGGCCGGCTTTCGGCTGAGTGCGTCAGCCACTACGTTGGCTTTACCCGGGTGGTAATTTATTCCCAGATCATAATTCTTAACTAGCTCAAGCCACCTTCGCTGACGGAGATTCAAATCTGGCTGAGTGAATATATACTTGAGACTTTTGTGATCTGTAAAAATTTGGCACTTCTTCCCGATGAGATAATGCCTCCATATTTTGAGAGCGTGCACTACCGCGGCCAATTCCAGATCATGCGTAGGGTAATTTCCTTCGTGCGGTCGCAATTGTCTTGATGCATATGCCACTACCTTGCCGTCTTGCATGAGTACGCAGCCAAGTCCTTGTTTGGATGTGTCACAGTATACATCAAAACTGCGATAGATGTCTGGAAGAGTTAATACGGGTGCGGTGGTCAGACGTTTCTTTAGCGCACTGAAACTTTTATCACAGTCTTTTGTCCATTCAAACTTCTTGTCCTTTTTGAGCGGCTCGGTCATGGGTTTGGCAAGCTTGGAAATCCTTCAATGAAACGACGGTAATATCCTGCCAGTCCAAGGAAGCTCCGGATCTGAGATACGGTTGTGGGTGGCAACCAATTGAGCACATCCTTTACCTTGCTGGGGTCTACGGCTATACCTTCGGCGGATAGCACGTGTCCAAGAAATCCGACTTGTTTAAGCCAAAACTTACATTTGCTGAACTTGGCATAAAGCTGATGGTCTCGGAGTCGCTGTAACACTACTCATAGATGTTCCTTGTGTTGGGGAACGTTGCATGGAAAACAAAAATTTTTCTCTACGTTCACCAAGATCAATCTAGTAGATGCAACTACGAGGGGAGAGTAGGATCCACATACCCTTGTAGATCGCTAAGCGGAAGCGTTATGAACGCGGATGATGGAGTCATACTCGCCGCGATTCAGATCGCCGAAGATCCTAGCACCGAAGCAACGGTGCCTCCGCGTTCTTCACACGTACGGCTCGGGGACGTCTCCTCCTTCTTGATCCAGCAAGGGGTGGAGGAGAGGTTGATGGAGAACCGGCAGCACGATGGCGTGGTGGTGATGGTGGAGAAGAACTCCGGCAGGGCTTCGCCTAAGCACCGCGGGAGAAGAAGATGTTATGGGAGAGGGAGGGCAGCACCGAGGCACGAACTTGTGTTTGCTGCCCTCCCTTTGCCTCACTATATATAGGGGGGGGGAGAGGTGAGGGCGCCCTAGGGTTTCCCCCTAGGGGCCGGCGGCCAGGGCAAGGGGGGGCGGCGGCCAGGGCCAGGCCCTAGGGTTTCCCCCCCTAGGTGCCTTGCCCCCCACTCCATAGGGGTGCGGCTGCCCTAGGGGGTCCCACCCCCTTAGCCGCATGAGGAGAGGGCCCAGGGGGGGGGGGCGCACAGCCCCCTGAGGGCTGTGGTGTCCCCCCTTGTGGCCCATTAGGCCCAGAACTTCTTCCGGACCCCCCGAAACCCTTTCCGGTACTCCGCCGATTTCCCGATGCTCCCCAGAACACTTCCGGACTCCGAAACCTTTCATCCTATATATCAATCTTCGTCTCCGGACCATTCCGGAGACCCTCGTCATGTCCGGGATCTCATCCGGGACTCCGAACAACCTTCGGTAACCATACACTTTTCTCACTAACAACCCTAGCGTCACCGAACGTTAAGTGTGTAGACCCTGCGGGTTCGGAAACCATGTAGACATGACCGAGACACTCCCAGGTCAATAACCAATAGCGGGATCTGGATACCCATATTGGTTCCCACATGTTTCTCGATGATCTCATCGGATGAACCACGATGTCAAGGATTCAGGCAATCCCGTATACAGTTCCCTTTGTCTCGTCGGTATGTTACTTGCCCGAGATTCGATCGTCGGTATCTCTATACCTAGTTCAATCTCGTTACCGGCAAGTCTCTTTACTCGTTACCGTAATACATAATCCCGTGACCAACTCCTTAGTCACTTTGAGCTCATTGAGATGACGTATTACCGAGTGGGCCCGGAGATACCTCTCCGTCACACGGAGTGACAAATCCCAGTCTTGATCCATGTCAACTCAACAGACACCCTCGGAGATACCTGTAGAGTACCTTTATAGTCACCCAGTTACGTTGTGACGTTTGGCACACACAAAGCACTCCTACGGTGTCAGTGAGTTACATGATCTCATGGTCATAGGAACTTATACTTGACATGCAGAAAACTATAGCGATAACTGACACGATCAAAAGCTATGTTTAACGTTTGGGTCTCGTCCATCACATCATTCTCCTAATGATGTGATCCCGTTACCAAATGACAACTCATGTCTATGACCTGGAAACCGCGGTCATCTTTGATCAACGAGCTAGTCCTGTAGAGGCTCACTAGGGACACAAAGTCTGTCTATTCATCCACACATGTATTTGAGTTTCCAATCAATACAATTATAGCATGGATAATAAACGATTATCATGAACAAGGAAATATAATAATAAGTCTTTTATTATTGCCTCTAGGGCATATTTCCAACAGTCTCCCACTTGCACTAGAGTCAATAATCTAGCATTACAAGGTAATGAATCTAACACCCATAGAGTCTTGGTGTTGATCGTGCTTAGCCCGTGGAAGAGGCTTAGTCAACGGATCTGCAACATTCAAATCCGTGTGTACTTTGCAAATGTTTATGTCCTCCTCCTTGACCGAATCGCGGATGGAATTGAAGCGTCGCTTTATGTGTCTGGTCCTCTTGTGAAACCTTGGTTCCTTGGCTAGAGCAATGGCACCAGTGTTGTCACAGAACAGAGTCATTGGGTTCAGTGCACTAGGCACAACTCCAAGATCTGTCATGAACTCCTTCATCCAGACACCTTCCTTTGCCGCCTCCGAGGCAGCTATATACTCCGCTTCACATGTAGAATAAGCTACCACGCTCTGCTTGGAACTGCACCAGCTTACCGCTCCCCCGTTGAGAATATATACGTATCCGGTTTGAGACTTAGAGTCATCCGGATCAGTGTCAAAGCTTGCATCGACGTAACCCTTTACGACGAGCTCTTGATCACCTCCATAAACGAGAAACATATCCTTAGTCCTTTTCAGGTACTTTAGGATATTCTTGACCGCTGTCCAGTGATCCATACCAGGATTACTTTGAAACCTTCCGGCCATACTTATGGCAAGGCTGACATCTGGTCTTGTGCACAGCATTGCATACATGATAGAGCCTATGGCTGAAGCATAGGGGACGACACTCATCTTTTCTCTATCTTCTGCAGTCACTGGGCATTGAGTCTTACTCAACTTTGTACCTTGTAATACCGGCAAGAACCCCTTCTTGGATTGATCCATTTTGAACTTCTTCAAAATTTTATCAAGGTACGTGCTTTGTGAAAGTCCTATCAAGCGTCTTGATCTATCTCTATAGATCTTGATGCCCAATATGAAAGCAGCTTCACCGAGATCTTTCATCGAAAAACTCTTGTTCAAATACCCCTTCACGCTATCCAAAAATTCTATATTGTTTCCAATCAGCAATATGTCATCCACATATAATATTAGAAACGCTATAGAGCTCCCACTCATTTTCTTGTAAATACAAGCTTCATTGTAAACTTGTATAAACCCAAACGCTTTGATCACCTCATCAAAGCGAAGATTCCAACTCCGAGATGCTTGCACCAGCCCATAAATGGAACGCTGGAGCTTGCATACTTTGTCAGCATTCTCTGGATCGACAAAACCCTCCGGTTGCATCATATACAACTCTTCCTTAAGAAAACCGTTAAGGAACGCTGTTTTGACATCCATCTGCCAAATTTCATAATCGAAATATGCAGCTATTGCTAACATGATTCGGACGGATTTAAGCATCGCTACGGGTGAGAAAGTCTCATCGTAGTCAATCCCTTGAACTTGTGAAAAACCCTTTGCCACAAGTCGAGCTTTATACACGGTGACATTACCGTCAGCGTCCGTCTTCCTCTTAAAAATCCATTTATTCTGAATGGCCTTCCGCCCTTCAGGTAATACTTTCAAAGTCCATACTTTGTTTTCATACATGGATCCCATCTCGGATTTCATGGCCTCTAACCATTTGTCGGAATCCGGGCCCACCATCGCTTCTCCATAGCTCGTAGGTTCACCGTTGTCTAACAACATGACCTCCAAGACAGGGTTACCGTACCACTCAGGTGCAGCGCGTACCCTTGTCGACCTACGAGGTTCGGTAGTAACTTGTTCAGAAGCATCTTGATCATCATTATTTGCTTCCTCTTCAACCTCTGCAGGCTCCACAAAAACATCTTTTTGTGCTGCGCTACTCTCTGGTTGAAGCAGAGGTTCTATAACCTCATCAAGTTCTACCTTCCTCCCACTCAATTCTTTCGAGAGAAACTCTTTCTCGAGAAAGGACCCGTTCTTAGCGACAAACACTTTGCCCTCGGATCTGAGATAGAAGGTGTACCCAACTGTTTCTTTTGGGTATCCTATGAAGACACATTTGTCCGCTTTGGGTTCGAGCTTTTCTGGCTGAAGCCTTTTGACATAAGCATCGCAACCCCAAATCTTGAGAAAAGACAACTTCGGTTTCTTACCAAACCATAGATCATACGGTGTTGTCTCAACGGACTTAGATGGAGCCCTATTTAAAGTGAATGCAGCTGTCTCTAACGCATATCCCCAAAACGATAGTGGCAAATCGGCAAGAGACATCATAGAACGTACCATATCTAATAGGGTTCGATTACGACGTTCGGACACACCATTACGCTGTGGTGTTCCAGGTGGCGTCAACTGTGAAACAATTCCACACTTTCTTAAGTGATTACCAAACTCATAACTCAGATATTCTCCCCCTCGATCAGATCGTAGGAACTTGATCTTCTTGTTACGATGATTTTCAACTTCACTCTGAAATTGCTTGAACTTTTCAAAAGTTTCAGACTTATGCTTCATCAAGTAAATATACCCATATCTACTTAAGTCGTCAGTGAAGGTGAGAAAATAACGATATCCACCGCGCGCCGTTACACTCATCGGACCGCACACATCAGTATGTATGATTTCCAATAAGTCACTTGCCCGTTCCATTGTCCCTGAAAACGGGGTCCTTGTCATCTTGCCCATGAGGCACGGCGCGCACGTGTCAAGTGATTCAAAATCAAGAGACTCCAAAAGTCCATCAGCATGGAGCTTCCTCATGCGTTTCACGCCGATATGACCGAGACGGCAGTGCCACAAGAAAGTGGTATTATCATTATCTACTCTACATCTTTTGGCATCAATGTTATGAACATGTGTATCATCACTATCGAGATTCAATAAGAATAAACCCCTAACTTCGGGTGCATGACCATAAAAGATATTACTCATATAAATAGAACAACCATTATTCTCTGACTTAAATGAGTAACCGTCTCGCAATAAACAAGATCCAGATATAATGTTCATGCTTAACGCAGGCACTAAATAACAATTATTCAGGTTCATAACTAATCCCGATGGTAATCGAAGAGCGAGCGTGCCGACGGCGATCACATCAACCTTGGAACCGTTTCCCACGCGCATCGTCATTTCGTCCTTCGCCAGCCTCCGTTTATTCCGCAGTTCCTGTTTAGAGTTGCAAATGTGAGCAACCGAACCGGTATCAAATACCCAGGCACTACAACGAGAGTTGGTAAGGTACACATCAATAACATGTATATCACATATACCTTTGTTGTTGTTGGCCCCCTTCTTGTCCGCCAGATACTTGGGGCAGTTCCGCTTCCAGTGGCCATTCCCCTTGCAATAGAAACACTCAGTCTCTGGCTTGGGCCCAGCCTTGGGTTTCTTCACTGGATTGGCAACTGCTTTGCCACCCTTCTTAGAGTTACCCTTCTTGCCCTTGCCATTCTTCTTGAAACTGGTGGTCTTATTGACCATCAACACTTGATACTCCTTCTGGATGTCTGCCTCAGCGACTTTCAGCATCGAAAACAGCTCGGCGATGGTCTTGTTCATCCCTTGCATGTTATACTGCTGCACGAAGCTCTTGTAGCTTGGAGGGAGTGACTGGAGAATTCTGTCAATGATAGCCTCATCCAGGAACACAAGTCCCAGATCAGCTATGCGGGTATAGTACCCAGACATCTTCAGTAAGTGCTCACTGACAGACGAATTCTCCTCCATCTTGCAAGCGAAGAATTTATCGGTGGTCTCATACCTCTCGATCTTAGCATTCTTCTCAAAGATGAACTTCAACTCCGTGTACATCTCATATGCACCATGACGTTCAAAACGTCTTTGAAGTCCTCCTTCCAAGCCGTACAACATGGCACACTGCACTATCGAATAGTCATCCGAACGCGTCTGCCAAACGTTCATAACGTCCGCAGAGGCTCCAGGAGCGGGGGGGTCACCTAGCGGTGCATTTAGGACATAAACCTTTTGGGCAGCTGTGAGGATGATCCTCAGATTGCGGAGCCAGTCCACAAAGTTGCTCCCGTCATCTTTCAGTTTAGCTTTCTCTAGGAACGCATTAAAATTCAGGGGAGCTACTGCGCGAGCCATCTACAACCAAAATTTGCAAAGACACTTTAGACTATTGTTCATGATAAGTGAGTTATTACCTAATCAAATTAATTATAACTCCCACTCAAATTGACATCCCTCCGGTCATTCGAGCGTGACATGATCCAAATTCACCAACCCAAGTCCGATCATCACGTGAGATGAGGTGGTGTCAATGGTGAACATCAACATGTTGATCATATCTACTATATGACTCATGCTCGACCTTTCGGTCCTCCGTGTTCCGAGGCCATGTCTGTACATGCTAGGCTCGTCAAGTCTAACCCGAGTGTTCTGCATGTGCAAAACTGGCTTGCACCCGTTGTATGCGAACGTAGAGTCTATCACACCCGATCATCACGTGGTGCTTCGAAACGACGAACCTTCGCAACGGCGCACACTCGGGGGGAACACAATTTTATCTTGAAATTTTAGTGAAGGATCATCTTATAATGCTACCGTTGTCCTAAGCAAAATAAGATGCATAAAAGGATTAACATCACATGCAAATCATAAGTGACATGATATGGCCATCAACTCGTGCTTTTGATCTCCATCTCCAAAGCACCAGCATGATCTCCATCGTCACCGGCGCCACACCATGATCTCCATCATCATGATCTCCATCATCGTGTCGCCATCGGGGTTGTCGGCGCCCACCATGCTCTTACTACTATTGCTACCGTTTAGCGATAAAGTAAAGCATTACAAAGCGCTTAATGATTGACACGCAGGTCATACAAAAATTAAAGACAACCCTATGGCTCCTGCCGGTTGCCGTATGCATCGACATGCAAGTCGATATTAACTATTACAACATGATCATCTCATACATCAAATATAATTCATCATGTCATTGGCCATATCATATCACATGCATACCCTGCAAAAACAAGTTAGACGTCCTCTAATTTGTTGTTGCATATTTTACGTGGCTGCTATGGGTATCTAGCAAGAACGTTTCTTACCTACGCAAAACCACAACGGTGATATTCAAGTTGCTATTTAACCTTCTACAAGGACCGCCTTGTTCTATTCCGATTCAACTAAGATAGGAGAGACAGACACCCGCCAGCCATCTTATGCAACAAAAGTCACATGTCTGTCGATGGAACCGGTCTCATGTACGTGGACATGTAAAGTTGGTCCGGGCCGCTTCATCCTATAATACCGCTGAATCAAGAAAGACTAAGGAGGGCAGCAATTTAAACATCAACGCCACAAACCCTTTTGTGTTCTACTCGAGAAAGCATCTACGCAAGATCCTAGCTCTGATACCACTGTTGGGGAACGTTGCATGGAAAACAAAATTTTTTCTCTACGTTCACCAAGATCAATCTAGTAGATGCAACTACGAGGGGAGAGTAGGATCCACATACCCTTGTAGATCGCTAAGCGGAAGCGTTATGAACGCGGATGATGGAGTCGTACTCGCCGCTATTCAGATCGCCGAAGATCCTAGCACCGAAGCAACGGTGCCTCCGCGTTCTTCACACGTACGGCTCGGGGACGTCTCCTCCTTCTTGATCCAGCAAGGGGTGGAGGAGAGGTTGATGGAGAACCGGCAGCACGACGGCGTGGTGGTGATGGTGGAGAAGAACTCCGGCAGGGCTTCGCCTAAGCACCGCGGGAGAAGAAGATGTTATGGGAGAGGGAGGGCAGCACCGAGGCACGAACTTGTGTTTGCTGCCCTCCCTTTGCCTCACTATATATAGGGGGGGGGAGAGGTGAGGGCGCCCTAGGGTTTCCCCCTAGGGGCCGGCGGCCAGGGCAAGGGGGGGCGGCGGCCAGGGCCAGGCCCTAGGGTTTCCCCCCCTAGGTGCCTTGCCCCCCACTCCATAGGGGTGCGGCTGCCCTAGGGGGTCCCACCCCCTTAGCCGCATGAGGAGAGGGCCCAGGGGGGGCGCACAGCCCCCTGAGGGCTGTGGTGTCCCTCCTTGTGGCCCATTAGGCCCAGAACTTCTTTCGGACCCCCCGAAACCCTTTCCGGTACTCCGCCGATTTCCCGATGCTCCCCGGAACACTTCCGGACTCCGAAACCTTTCATCCTATATATCAATCTTCGTCTCCGGACCATTCCGGAGACCCTCGTCATGTCCGGGATCTCATCCGGGACTCCGAACAACCTTCGGTAACCATACACTTTTCTCACTAATAACCCTAGCGTCACCGAACGTTAAGTGTGTAGACCCTGCGGGTTCGGAAACCATGTAGACATGACCGAGACACTCCCAGGTCAATAACCAATAGCGGGATCTGGATACCCATATTGGTTCCCACATGTTTCTCGATGATCTCATCGGATGAACCATGATGTCAAGGATTCAGGCAATCCCGTATACAGTTCCCTTTGTCTCGTCGGTATGTTACTTGCCCGAGATTCGATCGTCGGTATCTCTATACCTAGTTCAATCTCGTTACCGGCAAGTCTCTTTACTCGTTACCGTAATACATAATCCCGTGACCAACTACTTAGTCACTTTGAGCTCATTGAGATGACGTATTACCGAGTGGGCCCGGAGATACCTCTCCGTCACACGGAGTGACAAATCCCAGTCTCGATCCATGTCAACTCAACAGACACCCTCGGAGATACCTGTAGAGTACCTTTATAGTCACCCAGTTACGTTGCGACGTTTGGCACACACAAAGCACTCCTACGGTGTCAGTGAGTTACATGATCTCATGGTCATAGGAACTTATACTTGACATGCAGAAAACTATAGCGATAACTGACACGATCAAAAGCTATGTTTAACGTTTGGGTCTCGTCCATCACATCATTCTCCTAATGATGTGATCCCGTTATCAAATGACAACTCATGTCTATGACCTGGAAACCGCGGTCATCTTTGATCAACGAGCTAGTCCTGTAGAGGCTCACTAGGGACACAAAGTCTGTCTATTCATCCACACATGTATTTGAGTTTCCAATCAATACAATTATAGCATGGATAATAAACGATTATCATGAACAAGGAAATATAATAATAACTCTTTTATTATTGCCTCTAGGGCATATTTCCAACACCTTGTGATCCCCTTCACTTTTTGAATATATAAGTATGTCATCGATAAAGACCACCACGAACTTATCGAGGAAGTTCATGAACACTTTATTCATCATGTGCATGAAGAATGCAGGGGCGTTGGTGAGACCAAAGGACATAACTGTATATTTGTAAAGACCGTATCGAGTGGTGAATGCAGTCTTAGGAATATCTTCCTTTTTAATCTTGAGCTGATGGTATCCGGTCCGTAAGTCAATTTTGGAGAATATCTTGGCCCCACTGAGCTGATCGAACAAATCATCAATCCTTGGCAGCGGGTATTTATTTTTGATGGTGACATCATTCAGCTGCCGATAATCTACACACATGTGGAGGCTGCCATCCTTTTTGCTTACAAAGAGTGCAGGCGATCCCCATGGTGAGGAACTGGGACGGATATACCCTTTCTGGAGCATTTCATCGAGCTGCTTCTTTAATTCCACTAATTCTGATGAGGGCATCTTGTAATACTTCTTGAATAACGGTGCGGTTCCGGGTACCAGATCTATTGCAAACTCAAGTTCTCGGTCTGGCGGCATGCCTGGTAGTTCTTCCGGAAATACATCAGGAAATTCACTGACCACAGGAATTAATTCCAACTCAGCCACGGTAGTGAATATCATCCCCTTCTTTGGTATGCTTTTGCGCGAGTAGAATTTGTAACTTGCCCTTCTTGACTGATCGGAGTTACTTCTCGGGTTGCACAGTTTATGCATACTTGGTATTGAGTCAGCCAATTCATGCCCAAAATAACATCCAACTGTGCTGACTCGATGAGTATCAAGGAAGTTGGAAAGCTTATTCCGTT
Source organism: Secale cereale (assembly GCA_902687465.1). NCBI lineage: Eukaryota > Viridiplantae > Streptophyta > Magnoliopsida > Poales > Poaceae > Secale > Secale cereale. Next base: position 561,561,951 of record LR738713.1, on the reverse strand, counting down.
GATATTGATTTCCAATTCACGACAGACCAGACTGCTCTTGATTAAAGATCCCGGGGTTTGTACCAGCATATTTTTGCCCAAGAGAGAACAAGAAAAAATGTTTTGGGCAACAAAACTCTAAGAAATAAAAGAGTGGGAAGCCCCCGAGTCAAATAAAATTACTGCATGTATGCTATTAATAGAAAACATAACGATGACTACTTCGGGGTTTTCTTGGGCTTCATCTGCGGAGAGGTGATTGACGTGCCCGGTGATGTTTTGCTGGTTCGGGTCTGACCCCATGAAGTTGACTTGTGGCCGGAATAAGGCGTTTGCCTTGCTGTTCTTGGGACACTGACGGGCATAATGTCCATTTTGCCCGCAACTGAAGCAAGAATTATTGCGCTGACGCTCCTCGTGTACTGGGTTGGTGACATCATTCTTGACTTGGGTAGTAGTCTTGTTAACATTCTGTTGCCAATTGGGCTTGTAGTCTACTTGAGTTTGCTGCCAGGTTCGAGCCTTCTACACCGGTGGTCCTTCTTTTCTTGGTTCAAACTTGCATTTGTGCTCGTTATTTGCTGACCGGTTGTCCAGTACGAGCTTGTGTTCTCTTTCCGCAATGAAAGGTTTATTTACCAAAGTTTGGAAATCTGGAAAATCAAGCATGCTGAGAGTGCACCTGAGTTGCGAGTTTAATCCTCCAAGAAACCTGTCAATATTTCTCTCTTCCGTGGTCACGTCATACAAGGAATAACGGGCCAGATGGTTGAATTTTTGCAAATATTCTCCCACGGACAGATTTCCTTGGGTGAGTGCAAGAAACTCACGCTGCTTGGTCTTCATAATTCCAGTAGTGATGTAATATTTCCGGAACTGATCCTTGAATTTGGTCCAGGTGAGTGCTTCATCAGCAGGCCACATGGCTTTTATATTTTCCCACCATATGGCAGCAGCGCCTTCAAGATAGTGGGTTGCATATGGAACTTTGTCATCTTCGGCAGTATGGGCAATCTCAAGTTTCCTCTCAATGGTTCGCAACCAATCATTGGCATCCAAAGGGTCAACTGCCTGACTGAAACTGGGAGGCTGAGTTCGCTGAAAATCTGATAGCTTGGAGTAATGACCGTGCTGCTGTCCATTCTGGCCAATCATAGCTTGAACACTTTTTAATATCTCAAGCAGATCGTTACTTCTTCTTTCCTCAAACATACGTGGGATTTGTTCAATGGTAAGCGGATATGGCAGTGGAGGCGGTGGTATGAATGGCTCGGGGATTGTCCTGCCTTGTCGGGCGGAGTGACGAACAGGAACATCCTCGTGAGTGCTGCTGCTGTTGCCTCCCCGCGCCATCCTATTATGGATTTTTCCCAAGACAACGCAACCGAGATGAGAAACATTCAAAAGCAAAATAGGTGGGGAAAATCCAGCAGCAAGAATCGATGGAAAACCGAATTGCGAAGAAAGACAGGGAGTAGAAGATACACCACTTCAGCATAATTATACAGGGACGCATACATGAAAAGAAAATTAACATGCCCGATTACACTACTCTCATACATGAAACAAAACATCACGACTCGTACATCCACATTCGTACATCAGTCTGACAACTGCAAATACTCTGGAGCTCTACTGCTCTACGGGTGCTGCGGGGTACTCTCCTGAAGTGGACTCGGATCCTGAACTGACGAGGTTAACGGAAACCTCAAGGTTAAAGGTAACACGGCGACGCTGCCTCAGAGGCTCTCCTTCCGGGGCAGAAGTAGGGTGGATCGTAGGGGCTACAGGGGTGGTGAGGAGTGAGATCCACTCGGCAGGGGCACTAAGAGGAGTTATGGTCGAGGTGCCCGAGTTACTGGGAGGGGTTACTGGTGTAGTAGGGGCAACGGAACTGGGGACGTAAGGGGTGAATCCCAAGGAGGTGGGAATGGTAACAGACCTAGTAGTGGCTAAAGCAATACGAGCGTGAGTCAACTCGCGTGCTAGCTCGTGGATCATGAGGTAACTAGCAGTGATATAACGGGAAAGATGGCTAGCAACGCTATCAGACTCCAGATCAATTTCAGGGAAATGAACAAGACCGTTGTCTTGCAAAGAAGGGTTGTATTGGAATCTGGGAGGTTCTGCATGCAGACCCCGCTGTGACGGAGCCCAACAAGGATCTCGAATGCAGCAAATTGGACAGCTTGCGAAGCGGTAGAAGCGTAACTGCTTCGAGAGGTACGAGCATAAGAGCTGGAGTCAGAACGGACGCGCAGAGTCACCACTGCGTGATATTCGTATATTGAGTCAGCTAGACGCTCCCAGTACGCACGATAAACTGGGTCGTCTCCATGAGGGTACAACCGACGCCACACGTTGCGGAGGAGGTGCGGTGACGTGTACGGCATCAGCTGCAACTGGCACGGATACGGCACCGGAGCCATCTACACTCACAACCATCATCGGGTTAGCATAAAAATAATACAAGTATATGTAAAGCAATAACCAACTAGACAGACTACCGGCACTCAACCTAAACGTGTATCTAGCGTTTAAATTGCACGTCTTAGTCTAACGCATCCTACAGTCAGCGCGGCTCTAATACCAAGCGTTATGGCACCCCGGATCAGAGCGACCGGTTTACCTTGCATTGCCAGCCCAGAGACCTTGTCTTCTGGCAACACACAACATCTTGGTACAGAAAACAATCGCTTTATTGATACTAGCGGACCATAGTTTTACATTACAACAGGTAGCGAGGCCAAGCGCCACACACGGTGCGGTGGACAATGTGTACATTATTTAATGAACATAAAAGGCCTCGGGCATAAACTACGCAGCAGCGGAACGATGTCGTAGCGGAACTCCATCTCACAGGGACACCGATGTGGACACGGTCTAGACTCAGACGGCACTCCTTTCCAGCGGAACTTTCCTGAAATCTGACATGACACGCCAGGTCAGTACGTTGAATGTACTTGCAAGCTTATAGCCAACTAAATCATAATGGCAAACAATATCATGATAATTATTCAATTAATAAATGTGCAGCAACAGACTTAGGTATATATTAACTAACATGCTGTGCTCATGCCTTTATAGAAATAAAACCTCGGTCTGACTTACTCATGGTGATTATTTTTAAACTACAAGCTTATTCATTTCAACAAGACATAAATCGTGACCTTTCCGGCGATCACCAACCTGACCATACTTGGTCTCAAACCATCTCGGTGGCTCTTCCACCAATTTATTACAGTACCAAATTTTAGAACTTAGTGAGCAAAATTTTATTATATGTTGACCCATGGTGTGACTTACTTTCGAGCGTGTCAGTGACCGTGGACTCGGCTATCGATAGATTAATTACACTCTGCAGAGGTAGTGCACTGTACCCACACCACAGAACCCATGGCCTCGTTCTCCCATTTGGGTGGACCAACAACGTTCCGACAAAACCCTTCCATTGCCATGACACTCCCCCGGCCACTCCGAATCATTTCCCACTGGAACAGTCCTGGGTGGCCCAGTGCCTAGCAAAGGCACACCGACCACCGTCGTGGCCAAACAAAAATTCTCCCAAACGGGGACTCGGTACCAAAAATTAACAACAGGCACACAAGGTTATGTCTGCTTACCGGGCCAGGGTACTGCATGCTCATAACCTTCCCTATCTGGAGGTACCGACATAAGGCATGACAATGGACCGAATAAAGACCTTCCCATAAAGGTAAATGTGGTTGCACTGGGAAAAGACTCGATTCAGTGGCACCATGACCCGGTCAACAATTTATTCAAGTTAAGTTATTAACAATTTCAACTTAAAAAAAAATAACCGGTGTCATACAATGCCATGGAATGCAATATACCGCAATACATCACAAGAACAAATATAATGCCATACCAAAAATGCCTTACAAAAGTATACCTGGGTCAACTTTACTTTACTGAACATGAACATCACAACTTCAATATTATTCTGGTTATGATTTACTTTCAATTAAAAACAGAACTTATCCTAGTAAAATTTTATCATAATTACTTATGTAAAAGAAAGTAACTTCACATATGCATATCCAAACACATTCTCAAGATCCAAACTTTCTTTTAACTATCATAATAACTTAAACCAAACTCCAACTTTCTGTAAACTGAATGAAACAAATAAATACAGCAACCAATAGAAAGTATTTAACAAAATATTTCATATGCACAAATTAAATCATTTGTTCAAGTTGGAAAAATCACAAATATTGAAATGGCACTATGAAAATGTTGTCGTGGCTTGCCTTAGTTCAAATGAGGCTCACAAGCCTCCTGGTGATCCTCAAGACAAGTTTCCTCTTCTGAAAATAAATAAAAGTACAAAAAGAAAATATCAAGAATCATTTAAAAATTCACCAGAAAATCTACACAGCCCCAAATAGTCTAATTTTTGGTGTGCTGCAAGATTTCTTTACAAAGAACACAATGCAAAAAGAATCAATTCATTTGGACTTATGGTTAAAAAGTTATTGCAGTTTGAATTTCTATGGAATATATTTAAATTTAGAAATTTAAACAAACAGAATAGGGGGGGTGACGTCGAAGGCGTAAACGCCTAGAGCGCCACCACTCCTACCGCTTCACGCGGATACGGAGAGGCTGACTAGCGGGCCCCGCTAGTCAGGTGCGGGGGCGAGAGGGGGAAGAGCAGGGACGGCCGCGGCTTAGCCGGAGCGCACGCCGGCGACGCTGCTCCTTGGCCAAGATGGAAAGGATAGATCGACGGAGGGGGTCGAGGCGCACCTGTCTGTACCCGTAGGGTAGCTAGAGGTGGTCGGACGGCGTCGGAACAGAGCTCGTAGGAGGTGGCAGAACAGGGGGGTCGCCGGAGTTGAAGAAGATGGCGAGCAACGGCGCCTCCAACAGCTCCAGCTAGGTGGAGTGGCTCTACCAGAGAGTGGCGGAGGCTCTGGTAGGGTCGCCTTGGCCTGAGAGGGTCTGGAGCTACCTCGACGACCCGAGGGGATCGCCGGTGAGCTCGAGCTCGGGGACGGTGGCTTGTGGCCTGCCCGGCCGGGCCACGGGGTTCTACGCAGTCTAGGTGTGAGTGGGGTGGAGCTAGATGCTCGGAGCGGCTGGGAGGGGGCCAATATATTAGCGAGCCAAGAGGGGGGAACGGGGCTCCGCCGGCGACACCTAGCTGCTCCCGACGACGAAATGGCGTCAGTGAGAGGGGGAAGAAGGCGACGGAGTCACGTGGGAGTTGTGGACGGACGGAGACGAGCACGGGGGCGCTAGGGTGGCGACGAGCACAGTGCGCTCCGCACTGTTGCCTTGGCCGGACCGCGCCCGTGCTCGCTGCGGCAAGCTCCGGCGTCGGCGAGCGCCAGAGGGGTGTTGTAGAGGTGAAGACGATGATGGTAGCGTGGTTTGGCACGCTTGGGCAGGCGCGGAAGCGAGCACACGCTCTACAGAGTGCTCAGCGGCATCCAGAGCGCGTCGACAGACGGCCATGGCATGGTGTACACGCATGGTCACCGCACGAACTATGCCTACTGGCTGACTTGGTGTCAAAATTCATGTCTGGCGTGTCGTTCGTGGTAGATAGGAGAGTTACCCGTGGTTGGTTTGTTTCCAGACGCAGTAGAAAGAAAATCACATGCCTGGTAAGTTTCTGGACAGAAACTTTGAGAGTTTACTGTGGTAAAATGGTTAAAAGATGGAGGCTGTGCTTTGGAGGCTAGCCAAGAGTTACTAAGGTGAAGATGCACAAGGAGTTTCAGAAGCAATGGAGTAAGTAAAATGGTAGTTGCTGTAGAAAGTATCATTTCTGTCCAGAATAGAAAAGATTTTCTATAGCAAAAATATCCCAAAAAGTTGTGCAATATTTTTGATCCGGAATGTGTCTTAGGGTCCAAAGAATATTTAGGAATTTCCTCAGATATTTGTGAGCCAGAAAAATAGGGGTTTCTTTGGAGCACAAAGGATTTAGCTAGGGTTTTGGGAAGAAAAGTGAATATTTTTCAAATAAAAAATATATTCCATAAAGTATATTAGAGTGGTCCAGAGGGAAAAGATGGTTTGAGATGGATAGGAGGCACTTGGGTGAAAGTCAAGGGTACCCAAGTGTTTAAGTCCATATGAAATGATTCTAAAATCCCAAGATTTAAAATCAATTCAAATAAAGCTCTAGCAAATAAAAGAGGGCAAAAATCATGCCGTCGCGGATGCTTTTTTGCCCTTCTTACTTCAAAAAGCCTCCCACTTTTGATTACCCGCTCTCACAAGCATCCGCAACTACGAAAGAAGAATTAAGATAAATCTAACCATAGCATGAAACATATGGATCCAAATCAGTCCCCTACGGAATAATGTAGAAACTAGGATTTAACCTTCTATCACTCTAGTAACCCATCATCTACTTATTACTCTATAATGCCTTCCCTTAGGCCCAAGTATGGTTAAATGTCATTTAATCGATGTTGACATGACACCAGTAAAGGAAGCAACATCATACATATCATCAAAATATCGAACGAATACCAATGTCATGTGATTACTTATAACAAGACTTCTCCCATGTCTTCAAGAACAAAAGTAACTACTGACAAGTGATATTTATTTTCAAGATCATAGGGGTATTGAATATCATCAAGGATATGAACATATAATCTTCCACCAAATAAATCAACTAGCATCAACTACGAGATGTAATGAGCACTACTTGCAACCCAATTTTCATTGAGCGCATCTGTGGCTTGCAGCTGTTGTTGCTTGCATTTCATACTTCGAGCGGTGGCCACATGGGGTCGCCGGAAGCACTCTTGTTCGAAGGGGTCTTCGAGGACGATGTAGTCCTCGGTGCCAAGGCTCTCGTCTTCCTCGGATTCCGGCATGCAGTTGTCGTCGACCCCTTGAAAGAGGTCATCGGGATTCAAGTCCTCGGAATTTCCTTTGGGGCCGCCGTTCCGTAATGGGGACGCTTGATAGTCCTCTCCGGGGTTATCAGCGTCGCCGTTCTCGAAGGTGGCATTGTTGCCACTTGGCTCCCTGTTGGTACCCCTTCTGCGTCTGCGCCAACATCTTGAAGGGGATTTCAGGGTTTCCACCATGTATACACCACCGGTGGATGTTGGGATCCACTTGCTAGTGTTTACTAATGGCAAAGTGTTTTCTGTGGGGCCATCGACATATTTATCCAGGTTCGTGGGCTCGTCGTAGTCCAACACTTTGGTTATATCATCGACCATGGCGACTAGGTGGGTGGTGGGTGGGATGTAAATTTCCCGGTCGTCAGCTTTAAGTCCGTTCTTGTCATAAACCGAAGTCTTGCCGCCTGAGATTGACATCCTCTGGATCCAGTCAGGCATATAGTTCAAGTGAGATAGCTCTTCAGGGTTCATGGTCTGGCTATAAGCGGGGTTGACTGGAAGTATGTCCGACATATAGCTTGGCTCATTTTTGGCATGGAGAGGATCCGAGAGTGGTTCCAGATCCTGCGTCGGGATTGGCTCTAAATCCGACGTAGTTTCGGAGATAGGGGCCGGACTAGGGTCCAGGCGGGGGGTCGAGGTGAGATCGCCCGGAGTCATCACGTCGGGGTCCTCCGGTGGCGCCAAGGAGTCTGGTCCAACATACTCGAAGGATATCGGTTCCGGAGTCGAGCCTTCGATGCTTGATAGATCCTCAACCCGACCAGGCGTCCAGCCTGACAGGATGAGTTCACCGTGGGAATCCACGGTGTACTCTAGCCTCCAAAGGTTACAATCTGACCTGGGGCGTTGTTCTCGACGGAGGCCAGGTGGGCAGCCGAGTCGGCGCAGAAGATCATGCTGCCGAACATGAAAAGTTGGTCGGGGACATAAACGTTCCCATAGCCATTACCGCAGTTGATCTGCAAATGAGCCATCGATCCTTCTATCGGTCTCACAACAGAACTCTCAATGAAAGACCAGTGTCGGTATGAAAATCGGCAGACCTCGTGGTAGGGGGTCCCGAGCTGTGGATTTCAGACAGATTGTAACATGAACAAAAAGACGATGTTTTACCCAGGTTCGGGCCCTCTTGATGGAGGTAAAACCCTACGTCGAACTCTTGTTTATATTGATGAAGATGTATCAAGTACAAAGTTGATCTACCTCGAGAATGTAAGATGTGTTCTTACTCTAGGGTTAGGTGAATGAGATTCTGTTCAAGTCCACTCTACGGGCCAAACCATTTGGCTTGTATATACGCCAGGTAGGGTATCTAGAGTTACAAGGTCGGTATCTGGGCATGGAGGCAGCATGAGAAATCTTGTATACGACAAGTCTTCGGCAGATGCAGTCTTGATCATGTCACCAGCGTGCGGCTTCCGGAGTCCATCTTGAGAAGAATGAGGGCCCACCAGCCCATTCCGAGGAACATGGGCCGAGTAGGTCAGTACCCCCTAGTCTGGGACGCCGTCCCCAACATTTCCCTTCTCCACTGATTTGGGTGTGGGGATGTTGTCGGTTTACCTACAGACCTGATGAAGTTCAACATCAAAGCCTGAATTGTTGGCCCCGCATGTGCTAGTGTTACGACATCCTCTATACGGATGCATCACCACTTCCACCATAAGTACCAGCAGGTACCTGCCACAATCTCTGGAATGGGTCCATGGTGGCAAATGCGAGGATTAGTGGAGAAGGATCTGCGACTTGGGTAAGCATGAGTTTTTTTTCAAGGAGGCTCCTCGTATAGAGATTACTTCATCATCGGTTCAAGGGACGCTGCTACGGATCAACTTCTTAGAGAAACCATCCGCCTGCACAGCTGTCTGATCCTTCCCTCGCAACCATTGGATTCACGGTGAAGAAACAACATGAGTCACTGCGGATGCAGCGCCGCCCGGCTTCGCAAGCAGGAGCCGCACCCCCTTGTCGGCGGAGCTGGGCGTTCAGCAGCAATGGTAGCGTAGTGATGCGCCATTGCAGTGCCAATACCGGCGCACGGTGCTCCAACGCAACGACGACGGCCCATCGCATCTCCAGGCATGTGCCATTGTTGCGCCGGCCATGCACCATTGCAGCGCCAACACCGGCACGTGGTGCTCCAACGCAACGCCGACGGCCCGTCGCAGCTCTAGTAATGCTTCATTGCAGCTGCGACACCGGCATGCGGTGCTCCAATATAACCCTAGTGGCCACCGGCGAAGCTCCATTGCAGCACTAGTGCCTCCCGACGGAGCTCCATTGCAACATCGAACGGCCTCGACCGAGCTTCATTGCAACACCTGCGGCCCCTCGACGAAGCTCCATTGGCGGTGATGGATGTTTGTGACACGGAGTGTGGCGACGACGAAGCTGAGATGCAGCGCCGACCGCCATGGCGAATGATGCATGCAAGGTTGAGGTCGATGGGTGCTACGATGCAGCGCGGCGGCCATGGTGGAAGCTCCCCGATGCAATGTGTGGTGACGACGACAAAAGCTGCGATACAGGACCGGTGGCCCACAACATTGCCGACGGCAGGTGTGCGACCCAACGTGGCGGACATGGCAGAAGCTGCAACGCAGCAGGAAAGAAAATGTGTGGTTGTGGCTTCCATGCGTGGATAAGACAGAGACAAGGAGCGGCGCCAGCCAGGGACGAATGTCGATCGCTGGAGGTGTCCACCTGCGCAACACTAAAACCGGCGCGAACATGATTACATGCAACCAAAGCGCGGACCAAGCAACCGAGGAAGGACCCGACCTCTTCCAATGCAAAGGCGCTTAGATGAAGTGCCAAGTGCATTAAATACCTTAGCAACTCAACTCCCCAATGCATAGGTGCTTAACTTGTTGTTGCTAAGCACACTTTATTTAATGAGTTAGCCCCTAAAGTCTTTTCATGCATTGGTCAAATTGTTTCATTTAAGTGGTTTGCCTAGGTTCTCGCGCTTGGCAATGGTTCTTTCTGGGGTCACCAAAGTACTCTCTCCCCTCCTTAAATGTTGTGCCATGTCATTTTTTCGCTTATGTGGCATGCTTAGCACCTGTCCATGGTGGAGCACTGGGAAGGGCCTATGGTCACAATGGGGTGGAACTTAGGAGTAACATCACATATTTCAATACAACGTTGCTTATGTGGCGCATATTTAATGAAGAGTGAGGTGCTTGTGGTAACTAGCTAAGTTACCGGAACATCACACACTTCAAGAAACAATGAGTCTATAAGCTAATAAATACATCGTTGCATGACACTACCTAAATGTTCCTACCCACTGTGGAGGTAGTAACATAGTCTAGATAAGTGTGTATGTTACTATCTTATGTTCCTGTCCATTGGGACCAGCCTAAGAAACTGGGAGGAAGTCGTCCAAGTCCACCTCCGCAACACCAACCGCGTCGGCCAACAACGCGTCTTCACTTCATCATCCGTTCTTCCATCTTCCCCCTCCGTATAAATATCCCCTCTCTCCCGCATTCCATTCCCACACCGCAATCATCTTCGTTCTCAATCTTCCACTCCCCCTTTCTCCCTCTGTCCGATCGCCCATCTCCGCTCATATGGCCACCGAGGTCCTCCGCCCGCACAACATCCTGCAGCCGCAAACGCAGAGGATCCGCGCCGCGCACCGGAGGCCCAGCAACCCCGGCACCACCAGGAGGTCTCCTCCTCCATCGGCCACGGCGGTCTCGACGACCGGCCGGAGACACCATGGAAGGCCTTCCTCTTCTTTTTCTTCTTCCTACGGGAAGGTGACGTCTGCAGCCGCTCCGGCGAGGCGCCCCGCGGTGGAAGTGTACGCCGGCCCGGCCTTCTCCGCCGCGTCCCCCGAGCCGAGCTCACTGCCGCTGCCGCAGTTCCCGCTCCAGAAGCCCGCGGCCGCCGTAAACGACGCCGCCACGCGCGACCTCAGGCGTATGTTGCGCCTCGAGTAGCTAACCCGGTGCCAGCTAGTGTACATGAGCTGTATGTTAGTTTTGTTCTAGCAGCAATCGTCGTTGAGTGGCGCGGCCGCGCGCAGCAAGTCCTCCGGCTCGGTTTTATTGTGTGGCCGGCGGCAAGGCGCGCGGTGGCCGTGGGCTCCGACGGCGGCGGTCTGGAATGAGCGCAGCCAGCAATGTGACCATCGACCGGTGTGATGTAATTACAAGTAGAATCCCAACTCCAAGAGTACCTACGTATATGTACGACCTCCTAGTTGATCGATCCCCTTTGCCTCTAGTTAGCACGCAGGTGCCAAATGGCCAAGGTCAGGCTAAATTTAATTTATATTCATGTTGATTAAAATATGTCTATGTGTTCCAATCATGATGATTTGAATGAGTCACATCCAGGATAATGTTGATTTCAATCAGTCACATCCAGGATAATGTTTATTTGACTTGGTCACACCAGCCGGCGGGTTGGCCAACCTACATGCCTTACGTGTGCTACCCGGCATGTTTGTTAGCAGCCGAATTGGTCGTTTCAGTCGTCTTATTTTTAAGGGCATCTCAAACGCCAACTCTTAAACCATCTCTGTTCCAAGAAAAAAACATTAAACCACCTGTAATTGTCGTGTGGTGTCATTCAACACGGTCTTGTATCGGTCTGTTTGATGGACGCATTTTTGCCGGCAAACCGGACACTAACTAGGGATGCGGCCGTCCAAACTGCTGACACACCTGTATCTGATTAACGTGGCCCACCAAAAGTGCCCCCACACTTTACTGCTAGAAGCTAGCTACCCGCATTCATGCTGGTCCAGAGCCGATGCGACCGCTCACTCGTGCCAGCGTTGAAGCAGCTCGCCGGTAGAGAGCGTCGTCCGATGCGCACGCCTTCCCTCGAATTGAAACAGTAGCCAGTTGTCGGCCTACCTCCGTTAAACTGACATGTGTGCAAAGGAATCTACTCCGACGCCCCGAGCTCCACACATTAGTTCCTCTGTCGGCGAGCATTAAACTCCTCTCCGGATGGCTCCTCGCATCCTCCCGCTATATAAACGTATCCAAGCATTAAGCAAGAACCACACCTCTTCTCCGCTCTTTCCACCTTCTCCTAGTACAACATAAGTCATGGTCTCCAGCGAACAGAAGGAGTTCTCCGACATTGCAGCTTCCTGGGTTGCCTGGCGAGCTAGCCGGATACGGGTTGGCTTGCCGGCAAAGCCGCCGAATCCGGCGCCACCACCATCGCCAGCGCCACCCCCTCCTTGCCCGTCCATGATGGACAACGCCGTCTCCCAGCAAATCCACCAAGAGCAATGGTGACAACGTGTCAGGCAGGTGGGGGAAAGAAGCCATGTCGGTAGAGGCCGACACGTCCACGACCACCGCAAACAGCGAGGAAAAGTAGATCATGGGAGGCCGCCGCCTATTGGGTCCCACAAAGGTCACCACCATCACGTCGTCGGGCTACACAACCAATGTCTTGCCTGGTGAGCGGGTGCGTAGATCACGGCGACCGTCTTCCCCACCCGAAAACGAACTATGATCCATGCTTCACAGTAGTGAAGGGAAGGTATTCTTCCCCGCTTGCTGAAGCATATCCCTCCAGGGCATCCGGTAGTCCAATGAGCGGGTTGCGAGACATAGGGAAGACTGGTTTTACTGCAGCGTGGTATAATTTGGTTAAATTATACCCAAAATGTAAATGTTTTCATCTAGTTTGAATGAAAATCATCTGGTTTGCATGTAATTCACCCAGTTTGTTTAATAGTCAATTTGAAATATATGCGAATAGCATTGGATGGTCGGCTCCCACATTCATGTTCGCGGTCCGCGAACGGATGCGGTGTTCGGTTAGCAGGTCAGCGTCGGAGATGCCCTAACCTCGACATACGTACCTCATCGTAAATGCATACCGTCCAACCAACCTGAGAGCATCTCTACCCGATCACCTAAAATGATATAGAGGAGTAAATTTTCGAGTTTACTCCTCTAAATCGGACCTAGATGAACTCCTAAATCCTATTTTACTCCTAAGTGGAAAATTTGGCCCGCGGCGCCAGAAAACACTCCGCCCTCATGCGGTCGAGTAAACTTCCCCAACCTCTTCTCCCACCCATGCGAGGCCATCGTCCCCGCCGGTGCCTCCTCATGCACTGCATCTCCACCGATGATTGTTGCTCCGGCCAGAATGGATAGCCAAGACCCTTCCGCCACCCCACGGGCCACCATCGTCGGCGCGTCGCTGCCTGCACCAAAAAAGGTTAGGGCTCAAAATTCTTATCCGGTCAACCACACTGGTTGCCACCGCTAGTACCAAGGTCAATGGGGTGGCCACTGCCTCTCCGACAATGGTAGGTCACCCTCATGTTGCTCCCGTCGGCGGCGGCAAGCATGCTAAGAAATCGACAATCGCTGTGTCGGCCCTTAGTGAGGTGGCGAACAATAAGAAAAAGGAAAAAGGCACTCTGGCCCCTCGTCTCTATTCAATGGCTCGTGCGGCGTCTCCGGCCACCCCTACGGCCAGTATCTGGCGTGTCTGGTGGCCGCAGCTGGCAACAAGGGCTGCGGCTGCCAAGTGTTGATGAAATGCCAAATAGGTAAAAACATGGAGGACGAGAAATGGAACTCTTGAGATGGAATGAGCTCAAGATGTTGGACGACAAGAAATGGAAATCCTAGTTGGTGGCCAAAGAGAGAAAGTTGAAGGTGTAGGAATGTAGGCTTGCCCTCGTAGAGGAGAGGCTTTAGAATGCAAAGAAAGTCGAAAACTATGCTATAATGTTCATGAACCCAACCACAATGGATGAGAACGCAAAAAATTGGGATCTCATTCATGGGGAGATCTTGACCCAAACAGATGTCTCTCTTCGGAATGGTGGTGGTGGTTATGGTGGTGTCCAAGAGGCTGGTGGGCGAGAAGATGGTGGTGGTGGTGATGATGTTGGCCGAGAGGATGATGGTGGGCATGTGTATGGCGGTGGTGGTGCTGATTTCTTTGGTGAGGAAGGTGTTTGAGTTCATGCTCCTGCATGCCATTTGTTGGCCTCGATCCAAAACATAAAACATGCTATGTTGTGGTGATTTTGGATCAAACTTGATCAATGAAGTGATGCCTTTTGGATGAACTATGCATGTTTTAATTTGAATAACTCGATCCGTCAAACTATATGCTTGTTAAAGGTTTATACTATATGGTATGCATGTTTATCTTCAAAATTTTGAATGATCGGTGATATATTGTGCAATTTGTTGAAGTTCATGCGGCTAGGACAAAAATATATGGATTTTTTGCTCCGCTATGTTTGGAGACCAGCCACCGTTTTACTCCACTACCTTACTCCGCCATTTACTCCTCTATTTTTAGGACATCGGGTAGAGATGCTTTGAGGTTAGTATAGTTGAAAGTTGGAACTCAAAAGGAGATGCTCCCTCTCGAACACCCACATGTAGGGATGTAGGTCGACGCGTCCGCGAAGTCCACAGCCATCCATGCTGATTGTTTTTGCATTACCACTATTATCAAAGTAACAAAGTGCTCTTCTATCCCGAGCTCACATGCACCCATATCACCCGTCCTATTTATCTCTTCTGCATCCTTGTTGGGGGGGGGGTCTCCCTTTCTGCTCTCGACGATGTTCCCGATCCTCATCGGTGTCTCTCTCTGGAGGCGTGGCAGTGTAAATGTAGAAATATTGTTCCAAGGCTTCACAACATTTTCCTATAGTAGGGGTATTTACACTCCTAAAAGGCATCTTTTAGAACTTAAGAGCACCACTGGCCCACAAAAAAAATTATTTGCGCATCTGACCCCTTCCAGTCACGTCTAACCATTAGGTGGGTCTCATGCATGTTATGCCATGCAATGTTTAGGCATGTTTGATTTTCTGCCTTCCATGGTCGTCGGTCTCCTTTTCGTTGTGGCACGTGTTAGACGCGTCATATCGCTAGTCGTGACCCACTTATCATGCCTGACATCACACATCAGAGCGTGTTAGTTGTGACTGAGAGCGTGTTGTTGTTATCAACTTTTTCATGCATTCTAGTATCATGTAAGACCGCCTGATCACCTCCTAAAACGTCAATTGTTCAAGTATTCAATAAAAACACAAACGACATGCCACATCATGCATTTATTTGTCCCGTGGTGCCATGTGAATTGTTGTTGCAGTAAAGAGAAGACGCCGAATGGCACACCACCTTACTGTTGTCATTCCTGCCATTTGGTTAGTTGTGTTTCAGTTTCTGGTCAACAAGCTATTTGTTGTTATTCCTTTCATGTGATGCCAGATAAAAAGTAGCTACAATAAATCATTTGTTTTTCCTACCGCGCCAAATGGATTGGCGCTTCCTAATTTCTTGGGCATCCCGTCAGACTAACTGCAGAGCATCAGTTAATGGGCTTCCATATGGTTAATTTTCTTTGATACCTTACGTGTTCAAGAGGCCTAGAGCGCATTAAGGAGGAACGCCGAATCAGGGTTGTCCCAGAAACAGGCTCATGCCACACATGGCACTCCCCTACACCCCTCAAGAAGCGCCGGAGACGCTACTTGATGCTCAATTCTATCGCACTCCTCTCCCTCACCATCCAAAACCCATTCACACCCTGCTACTTCTCGAGCTTGTGTTGTATTCCCTCAAAGAGGAAAGGGAGATGCAGCACGGTAGCGTAAGTATTTCCCTCAGTTTTTGAGAACCAAGGTATCAATCCAGTTGGAGACCACGCGAGAGTCCCTCGCACCTGCACAAACAAATAAGAACTTCGCAGCCAACGCGATAATGGGTTGTCTATCCCTTTACGGTCACTTACGAAAGGGAGATCTGATAGAGATGATAGATTATATTTTTGGTATTTTTGGTTTATAAGAACAGTAAATAAAAGCGATAAAAGTAAAGTAGATGTAGATTGATATGTTGAGAATAGACCCGGTGCCATAGTGTTCACTAGTGGCTTCTCTCATGATAGCGATATTCTATGGGGGGTAAACAAATTACTGTCGATCAATTGATAGAAAAGTGAATAATTATGAGACTATCTAGGCATGATCATTGTATATAGGCATCACGTCCGAGACAAGTAGACCGAAACGATTCTGCGTCTACTACTATTACTCCACACATCGACCGCTATCCAGCATGCATCTAGTGTATTGAGTTCATAAGAATAGAGTAATGCCTTAAACAAGATGACATGATGTAGAGGGATAAACTCAAGCAATATGATATAAACCCCATCTTTTTATCCACGATGGCAATAATACAATACGTGCCTTGCTGCCCCTACTTGTGACGCCCGGATAGTTAAGCTACAGTAACCCTCCGCTAATGATGCCACATCAGCACGATTACTGTTACTAATCTTGCGATGATACAAATCCCGTTCAAATTTCAAATTTAAAATCACGTCGAACAGTTAAAGTTTCCAAAACAATAAAACTAAAATGTCTGAAAGTGACAAATAATTCATAAGTAATATTGGTGGTGAAACCACATTTTTATGAAATATTCTAACGCACTAAAGAAATTAAAACAATAGCTAAAACCATTAATTAAATGCCTTTTATATTTTGTAAAATCCTAAACTATATTATTTTGGGATAGACCTTTTTGTGGTTGTGACATAATTTGTAACATCAATTTAGGTACCACTTTGGTATTTTAATATTATTATAATAATTACGAACTAAAAGAAAGGAGAAAAGAAAAAATAAGAAAAGTAAAAGGTAAACAAAACAAAAGGAACAGAAAAAAAGGGGAAAACCCCCTGCTGGGTCGTGACCCAGCTGGCCACCAGGCCAGGCCCCAACCGGCCACCCCCCTGTCCATA